>CM058044.1:18321134-19521134 GCA_030169165.1 Centaurea solstitialis | reverse complement strand
GTAGACCTGACATTGTATTCTCCACGGGTGTCTGTGCTCGTTATCAGTGCGACCCGCGTGATTCACACCTTAAGGCTGTGAAGAGAATCCTTAGGTACCTGAAGGGCACGCCAGACTTTGGCCTTTGGTACCCAAAGGGTTCTAGTTTTGAGCTAATTGGCTACACAGATTCTGATCATGCAGGTTGCAAGTTGGACAGGAAGAGCACATCCGGAGCCTGCCAGTTCCTCGGGAACAAGTTGGTGAGTTGGTCGTCACGTAAACAGAACTGTGTGTCACTTTCCACGGCCGAAGCTGAATACATTGCCGCCGTGTGTTGTTGCTCACAAGTTCTATGGATGAAAACCCAACTAGCGGATTTCGGATACACCATGAACCAGATTCCAATCTACTGCGACTCTCAAAGTGCCATTCAGATTACCGCGAATCCAGTTCAGCACTCCAAAACAAAGCATATCGACATCCGATACCACTTCATCAAGGATCATGTCGAAAAAGGTAATATTGAACTGTATTTTGTGGAAAGTGATCTTCAGCTTGCTGATTTGTTCACTAAGGCCTTTGATGAGAAACGCCATTTCTTCCTTCTAAGCAAGCTAGGAATGTTAGACCTCCCGCCTAAAGTCTAGGGGGAGTTGGGGATCTGTTAGGATGCATGTGTGTAGGGGGAGACTTGGATATATATAGCATCTTTCGAGGGGGAGTGTCTATATGATCATATGTTTGTTTGTGCTAATGTTCTCGGATCCACACTACAATGGATACCATCCTGGACTTTATTTTGTAGGTGTGGACAATAACAAAGACTTCTGATTATATCAGATCAGGAAATCAGGACTCGCACAGAATCCGATACCGGGGTTACACAGTTAATACCCGAAGAAAACTACCCAGGTTAGTCGTTACGTAGAGGTCTAGGGGCTGAACTTGTGCATTTTTTATGAACTTGCAAGTTCAGGGGGTGGATGTGACAAGTTTCTGAACTTTCAAGTTCGGGGACCAAATCTGCCATTTTCTGATACTTAAGTTCAGGGGTTATTTTGTAAATCTTTCAAAACTCAAGTTCAGGGACTCGTTTTGCCATTTGGGTGAAACTTGTAGTCTAGGGGGTGTTTGTGCCTTTTTTCAAAATTGAGAGTGAAAAGGATGTCAACTTATCCTTAAACTGATAAGTTGACTCTTCTGTTAATATACAAAGGATTTTTGTCCTTTTTCAGTTTATGCTTTCTAAACTTAAAAAATTTTCAAACTCTCTCTTTCTCTCTCAACGAACCGCCAACACCTCTTTCCCGTCTCCGGCCACTTTCCGGCTTGTTCCGACCTCCGTTCTTCGATCCGACTACATCCAGACGATCACGGCAAGATTTCGGACACAATGATATAAGCATTAACACATATCTGTTGCGTTTTCTTAACCGAATCGAAGCGTAAAGCTTCTTGGATAAACCCGAAACCCAAACTCTTTGGAATGGGTTTTCGGGACGTCCAATCGGTCGTGTGTTACTTACAAACTTGTTTAGAACTGTTTTAAATCATAATGTACTAGTTTACAAGTTTGTAGATCGTGTTTTTGAGTCGATTTGGGTCTGTTGAAAACGAACCGTCGTCGGCTGTTCATAAAACCCGAATCGGGTATTCATAATACCCGAATCGGGTATCTTGAATGTTCTTGATGTTCAAAAGTCCCGATTTGGGAAACCTAATAACCCGATTCGGGTATTCGGGTTTCCCGCATCGATCCTTTGAGAACCCTTGTTACTCGTGTTTTAAATCCCGATCCGGGAAACATGGATAACCCGATTCGGGTATCCGAGTTTCCCGCATCCATCTTAAGGGTGGACCTTTTGAACTCGTTTTTCAAAATTTTTGATAAGTGTTTATCATCTTTACCGATTCGGGTATACCCAAAACCCGAATCGGGTTTCTATAGGAAATCCAAAATATTTTCTAAGTGTTACACCTTCTTTACCGATTCGGGTATACACCATTCCCGAATCGGGTTTCTTGAGGAAATACACATGTTTAAGTGATCTCAATTCCCGACTCGGGAAACTGAGTAACCCGATTCGGGTACTCGTGTTTCTCGACTCGCGTTGAGTCGAGGTCATGCCAAAAATTTTCACAAGTGTTAGAAACTTGGTTGGTCATGAGTGTTGTCTTACCCGATTCGGGTTTGACACATTCCCGATTCGGGTTTTGCCAAAACCCGAATCGGGTTTGGTACGCTTGTGTTTTCCAGTTTTTCTCAAACACTTGGTTGTTCTTTGACTGTTCTTACTTCTTATCTGTATTATCATTGAACAGAAATGGCTCTCAATGTTGCTGTTGACCGCGCGTTGATCTCCGAGGAAGATCTCAAGCCCATTACTCAGAATAACGAGTACGTGGATCTGACCAGCTTTCCGGCTCAGGAACCAGTCATCTTGGAGATCCTGAAGGTACACCCTCTGGCCTATGCTCTCGAGGCCACTGCTGAGGTGCCAATGATCTATCTCCAACAATTCTGGAACACATCCAGGATTGTTCATCATGCCGGAGGACGAACCCTCGTTGGCCGAGTAGAGCAGACAGAGCTGTCAGTCAACCTTGATGACTTCCGTTGCATCTTACACCTTCCGACTGACTCCGTCGAGGCTCCATTCGAACCAGTCATTGACATACCGATCCTTTTCAGCGAGATCCTCGCCATCGGTGTCATGGCAAACCCTGGTCAACGGCTCAACGGTATCTCTCATGTTACCAACAACATGATGCCACCTCTATGGGCGACTCTGTTCAGTATTATGAACAGATGTCTATCTGCCAAGGTCAAAGTCATCGACAAGGCCTCGACCCAACTATGGCACGTCATCCACTCCGTAATCTACGGACGTAGGATTGACATAGCGGCGCAACTGTGGATTGACATCACTCGGGATGTGGACCCGAACGACCAGCGCACCAAACACTCGTCCATCCCGTGGATGCGCTTCTTTGCCCTGATGATTCGGGATCACATGGACCGTCATCTAGAAGTCGATCGCCGATCTCGTCATCCAACCTTCAAGAGCAAAGAACTCTCCAGATCCAAGTATCGATCGCTCAAGCCAGGGCAAGTGGAGATGCCGATACCTCGTCACGTGTTGGATACCGCCGATAGGGAAGCAACGAGCGTAGGACTATATAGGGCGTCCATAGGTCTAGATGACACATCCACGGACTCCTCAGAGCCGAGGAGCCCTGCCCAGGATGTGCAAGCCGTCCGTCAGTCGGCTCGGGCCTTAGGTGCCGGGCCCCGGGGTACCACTGGGGGTGCCTCCGGATCGGGGGTGTTACGAGTAGACGTGAGGGGGTCGCCGGGTAGAATAGTTAGTACTTCCGCGGTTCCACACGTGCCTCCAGTTGGTCCGAGCGCACTATACCAGCAAGTGCGTCAAACTCGAGGTCGCCGCACTCGACGCCAATTGATCGATGAGGATGAGCACACGGATGAGTACTACGTCCGCACCAGAACAAAGCGATACACCGGCGCTCAAAGGTACTCACCGCCTTCTCCAAACCATTCTGATGAACGGGGGCCATCACCAGCACTATCATCAGCGAGGTCGGGTGGGGACGTGGAAGCTTCCCCACAAGAACAAGCCCACGTTCCTTCACCTCCTCAAACCGACGCTGCTCCCGGGCCACAAGGAGATCCTGCAGGCGAACCCTCCGGAGATGATTCCAGTGATGACTCCGGCCGTGATGAAGGCCATGACGCGTCCTCCTCCGAGCACACTCCGTCCAACCGAGAGGTTGTTGATGTTGAGGCCACTGAGTCCGAACAAGTGGACTTCGGTGCTGGTTCTTCCGAGGAGGTGGACAACCTCAAAAGCGGCAAGGCACAACAAGACGAAGATGAAGTCACATCTTCTTTCAACGGAGACGACTCAGTGGACATCCTCAAACCCGATGAGGTAGATTCAGATGGCCGTACTGACGGCCTTGGCGGTGATGAAGATGATGTGGGATCGGCAGTGGAGAGACAAGGTGATGAAGACCTTGAGGGTGTTAGTGAGGGTCTAAGAAAAGAGACCGGTGATGAAGATGTCCACTTAGACGAAGAGTGGCTTAGGATAGAAGAACAGGGAGGAGATGAAGAACCCACTAGGTTAGACACCCTAGGACTCCCATCTACCCCGAGTCACTCCCCCACAGAGGCAACCCACACTCAGACCGGTCATTTGATGACGTCGGGTCAAGACGCTGGCAGCCAACCAGCGCATTTGCACACCCAAGCCACCCACTCGGCCATCTCTCAACAGATGGTCGTTTCATCTTCACACGGGGCTTTAGCACAACTTCCATTGACCACTCACTCGGAGTCGGTCAATGTTGAGATAAGAGAAGAACTGCCCTACCTCTCGACTTCTTTCCGTGCACCGATTGTCTTAGATCCACTTACCGAGACGTTTCACGTCGTTCACTTGGATAGGACACTTCTAGGAGCATCATCCGCCCGCCCGAGTGGCCTGGCCGGAACGGGGAGAGTCGGTGCATCTGATGACGCCCTTCGAGGATCCGCCGGAAGCCCTGACACCGTCAACATCATACCAACGGTGACGTCAGGCCGAGAGAGCACCTCAGTAGGACTCTTCTCGACAACTGGAGCCCAAGTGGCACCGGGTGTTGTACTACCGGGACCGGGTCCGACAGACTCGAGCGAAGTCTTTAAAGACGCTCACACACCACCGAGGCTCTTAGGCCTGACGGATTCGGACGACATCCTAAAAGTCGTCCAAACCAGATTCGCGGAGCTCGACCGCGCCGAGGCCTCCCGGAACGCCAAACTTGAGGCTTTCGAGAGTGCTCTCAACGAGCAAAGAGGAGAGATAGAGACCTTGAAGTCTCGGGACGCAGATCGAGAGGCCGTACTACAAGAGCTACGACGCCAAGCAAAGGGCAAATCGACCGAGCTTCAACTACATCAATCCGTGGCTCCTCCTCTCCGCACCGAGCCAATCCTCCGTCTACAACCTCCTCAACCAACTGCTCAAGAAGCCATACCGGGCTACGTACTTGAAGCCGAGTTCAACATGACAGTCTCCGCGCTCACTACTCAGAACGACAAGCTCTCGGCCAAACTCAAACGCGCGGAGGAGTTACTAGCCGCCAGGGATGCACAGTTGGCAGATCGAGACGCGCAGTTGGAGGCCGCCAACCGCCGTATCCGTGAACTCGAGGCAGCGTGCCGGCCTCAGGTTCAGTCCTCAAAACGGGGACATGATGACACTGACCCGGGCGCAGGTCCTCATGAGGGGGAGATGCAGGGAGCCAAGAGACTTCGCATCGGCCTCGCTCAAGCCTCGGGTTCCGCGCCTGCATCAGCTTCAGCGCCGCAGACTGCTCCGTTAGGGCAACACCAGCATTTCATGGAATATCCCGACGAAGAGCCCCTCGACGTCGAGCAGTTTGCTTATCAGTCGATACCGTTGGATGAGGTAATCCAATTTCCTCAGTCCGAGCCCACTGTCGAGGTCGATATGGTAGTCCCCGAGTCGGCGCCGACGGATCCGAATGAGCTTCACATCTCGGAAGAAGCCAGACGACTCCTCGCCCGACTTGCGCAAAGTCTCAGAATCTACAAGAAGGGGGACACCATAGTCAGCGCAACCGACTACGACACATTCCTCCCAACGGTACAGTTCCCGGAAACGGAAGAGCCTCCCACCATCACGACGACAGTTCCAGACGCTCCAGCTCCCATTATCATCTAGCTTAACTGGAACCACACGGTAATCTTCCGACCTTTCTTGGAGGAGTCCTTCTCAAGGATTTTCCAACAAGAAAAGGTCCATCAATGGTCCAGAAAAGTGTTCTTCGGAGTCTCTCATTACAAGAAGAAGCGCCGCTAGACAGCCTACGCCCACCAGCGCATCTGCAATTGGTACACTCATGGGAAGACCAGACTCAGACGCCGTTTTGTGAAGGTAACAGATGTGAGGCCTTACAGACACGGCAGCAGCTTGTTCTTGGAGTTCTCGGTCGCCATGTACGGAAGTGGGAACGTCAGGTTGAATGGCGAGCTCCTGAAGTGGACCTTCACAGAAGCTGACTTGGATCGGATTCATCTTGAAGACATCCTCGTGCTGATCAAGTATCTCCAAGGTCCGATCCTCCGCCCCGACTACTACAACTCCGGCCTCGAGGTGCTCAAAAGGTATGTCCGTCACACCATTGCTCTATCACATGTGACCGACTACCAGATGGCAATCGAGAGTCGACAGCCGAAAGTGAACCTCCTTCGTCCGAATCTGCAAGTCCCAGCAATCGAATCTTATCAGCTCTATGTGCCGACGAGCATCCCAGAACACGGTATTGTCTACTGTTAGAGAAAATATTATTGTATCCGAGATCTCAAGATGAGGAAATAATATTCAAGTCAAACATTGTCAAAGGATGGAAGTCAAAGAAGAAAGTCAAGCATCAAAGTCAAAGTCAAAGCTATTAATAGAAAAGTCAAAGATGTAATTAGTAAAGTCAATGTATGTGTATGTTAAGGTCAAGGGTATATATAGAGGGTTAGAAGGAGTTAGTTAGTGAGACGAGATAGAAAGAGCATTATTGTAATATTCATATGTGTGTGTTTAGAGAGAGAATGTTCATATTGTAAAGATTACATCATGAAATGAAGATCTAGTTTGTTTAATCCATTGTTTCTTGCACTTACAAATGGTATCAGAGCTATGGCAGAAGATTTGTGCACAATTGGATGAATATTTGAAGAAATTTGAAGAATTTTTGAAGAAATGGGTTTTATAGATTTTTGTGTAGATTTGTAGATTTTTGTTGTAGATCTTGTAGATTTGATTGTGTTTTTGTGCTTCTAGTGTGTTTTCTATTCATCTCCAATCATTCTAGATCAATGTTGCTTCAAAATTTGAGTTTTGATTTTTGAAGATCTTCAAAGTTCATCAATGGAGGTCATGAGTGATTGTGAGATTTATTGTGTTTTTGATTCGTTTTTGAGTGGATTTGCTTCTAAAAAGTGTTTTTGGATATAAATCTACCTTTTGTTTTTGGTTTTAGAGGTTAATTGTGTGTTTTTAAAATTTTTGAGTTGAAAGTGTTCTTCATGTTCTTGAGTTTTTCTTGGGGAAGAAGGTGAAATTTTTGGGTGTTTGATCCAAATTTTTAAGAATTTTTTGCAAAAAGTTGTTTGTGGGTCAAGTTAAAATGTCTCGAATCTATGTTTGGTATTTTTCAAGGCTTTGGTAAGTGAAAAAGTGGGTCAGATTCGAGATAGAGGTCAGAAACTCGAGTCAGCGCACAAAATTCCTTGGTCAGCATCTTCAATCAGCAGGCAGCACTCGAATTAGTTGGTAAGAGCTCGGTCAGATGAAGAATTCTCAGTCAGAGCTCGAGTAAGTGCTCGGTCAGAGGTCAGAATCTCGGTCAGACGCTTCAGTCAGCAGTCAGCAGCCAGTCAGAGCCCGGTCAGCGCTCGGTCAGCGCCTCTGACCGCTTGCTGACGTCACGCTGACGTCACCGCTCGAGTTCCAGGCGCGTGAAGAGCGCGTGAGGCGCGTATAGGCGTGTGTGTGGCGCGTTTGAGCGCGTGTGTGGCGCGTGAAGCTTGTATTTCGAGCCATTTTTTCGTATTTCGAGCCATTTTCTTCACTATCTCGAGCCATGTGGTGTATCTCGAGTCTTGTGCTTGTTTTTGAGTGTTTTTGAATGTCTTTGAGCTATTTTTGAGCTATTGTGCTTGCAAGAATTATTGTCTTTTCTTTTATTTCTTTCTTTTTTCTTTTATTAAATAGTTGTGTTGTGTTTTCTTGTCATTTTTTTTTTCACTTTTAGTCCTTGATCTTGAAACTTTTCAAATTTCTTACACTTTTAGTCCGTGTACTAGTGTTTTCAAGTTGTTGTGTCGTTTATATTTCTTGTTTTGACATATTTTTTTTTAGTACTTCAAGTTTATTTTTTACCCATTTTCTTCAGAATTTTTGATTTGTTCGACATAATTCGTTTGTGCACTATTCACACTTCTAATCGAAGTTTCTGTTGACGATCCTTATTATTCTCTGTGCAGATAACAATGGATTCTGATGATGAAAAACAGTACGAAATAGATTGGGATAAAACAAAGAGACTTGAACGTGAGAAGGCTAGTCTTACAACACAGCTTGCAAAAGCTGTTGCTCAATTTAAAGAAAAAGAGCTTTATATGAAAAATCATATCAAAGAACAAGAGCTTCAAATGAAAAATCAGATTAAAGAGAAAGAGCTTCAAATGAAAATCAGATCAAAGAGAAAGAGCTTGATTTTGAAAAACAGATTGCAGAGACAAAGCTTCAATGTAAAAAGCAGATTAAGGAGTCAAGCAAGATAATTCAATTCTTAGATGAGAAGCTTCACAAAATTGGTGTATCTGAACGGACAATTTTTCTAAACAAACCCAATGCTCTCAGAGATGTTTATGATGTTAAATGGGGTTTAGGATATGAGAATCCAAATTTGTTGAAAAAGGCTCTTCAGGAGAAATCTGCATTTTATGATCTTTCAAGTATGTTAATGAGCACCAGATTTCCGTCTTTAAAAGGTTTTGAAATGAAGGAAGAATTCTCAGAGATGCAAGAGATGAAAAAACATGATCCTTTATATTATGATCCCAAATATCATAGGGTCAAGTTTGTATATAATTCAGACACTCTGAGAATCAAATCAAAAGACTCGTCTAATTCTTTTGATTTTCTGGTTTATCCTGATATTAATTCTTCTCAAGAATCAGATGTCGAAGCTAAACCTTATGTTCCTACATTGGTTTTAAAAGAGAAGATTGTGGATCTTGAAAATCTTCTCAAAATGACTCAATCTGAGTATGAATCTCTCAAATTCAAAGAAAAGACTGAGTACAATGTTGATAGAGAGATGCTTCTTGAGCAAATCCTGTCTCTACAACAAGTTGTGCATGAAAGTGAGCATGATCTGGTTAATGAAAGAAACGGAATTGCAAAAGACAGAGAAGAATATGTTCAAGAGATTTTAGAGCTTCAAAGGAAAGTGGTTGATCTTCAGAAAGTGTTAGAAGACAAAGGTGGACAGGAGAATCAAAATGTGGAATTAGAGTTTGCGAAAGAAAGACACATGTTTGAAACAGAAATTGAGAAGCTTACAAAGACTGTTTCTGATCTTCAAAATACTTTATCAGAAGAAAGAAAGGTATTTGATTTGAAAAGTGTTAATCTTTCAAAGAAAATATCTGAGTTAGAGAGGAAGATTATCCTAGATAAGAAGAATTCTTTGAAGAAACCGAGTCTTCGTGCCGGGAAATATCAGAATATGATGCATGAATTTGAAGAAGAGATCCAAGTTGTTCACTCAGAGAGGAAAGTTGATGACAAGAAAAGTATTGAGCTTCAAAAGCAGATTGTTGGCTTACAGAATCAGTTATCTGATGTAAGACATCAATTTAAACAAAAAGAGAAGGTTCTTCGACATGAAAAGACTGTTTTAGAACAGATAATCGCTGAACCTAAAAAGCCAACTCTTGTGGAAACAGATTTTGAGGATCAAAAGGAAGCGTTTAAGGCTAAAATAAGGAAGCTTACAAGCAAGTTATCTGAATTATCGACTAATATCATGAATGAGCAACAAATGCGATCTGATCAACAGAAGAAGCTTAATGATCTTCTTGAAGAGAGAAACAAGCTTTCTTCCAAAGTGAAGGAACTTGAGAAGACAATTTTCAAAACTCATGATTCAAGCTATGTGGATAGTGCTTCACGGAGTAATATCAACTCAAGTGGTCAGATTCGTACTTCAAATCTCTTCTATGATCGTCGTGTTGATTATTCCGGTAATCATCGTTTTTCAAATAGTAAGTTTGTTTGGCAAGTCAAGGGATCTAATGCAAAGGTAAATCATACAAAATCTTTTGCTTCGGAATCGACAGTTCAAAAGAACAAATTTTTTCATGATACATCTTTTGGTAAGTCTCAGTTAGTTTATTCTATAAGTAAACTTCTTAGTCTATCCAAAAGAAAATCATCTGGTTCTTATTTTCAAAGAAATGATTTTGTAAGTGACGATTATATAGATGAACGATTTGGGATTTACAAGATTTCATCTTATAACCCAAATTTCTCTAACAAAAAAGGATCCACATCCAAGTGGATACCAAAATCTGTTTGATTTTGCAGGTTAGTGGCTCCTGAATAATTTAGTTCAGGACCCGATCTTCAATGATTAGTGGCTTCTAAACATTCAGTTTAGGACCCGTACTTCATTTATGCGCTTCAATGTACGTATCCCTCTAAACCCTTAGCTTAGAACTTGCGCTTAACTGCGTTAACCGTGGGATTCATCATAAGGAACTTACTTGTGTTGGTTTCTTTCCGATTTTACATCGTTTCATGAATTTCCACGTGTTATAATTTTCTTCACATAGTTATTTCCACATCTCATATATTCGTTGAAATTATTCGGTGGAAATACCCTCGCTTGAATTCCAAGTTGATTTCATTCACGTTATTTCATTTCAATGATTCAATTCTTATTCAGATTATTAATTGTGATTTGTTCTTCACAATTAAACTTTATAATCATTGATTCATTTCTTGAATACACTGTGCTTACTGAGTCATTCTAAGTTGCGCTTGAATTTTGTTCATTGGAATTCACCATCATTAGTTTTGATTTCTAAAATCAATCATTCATTGTTTACGTTATTGAATGTTTCTCGTCAACATATGATTTTTTTCAACATATGTTCTCATCAACATATGATATCTTCAATATTTGTTCCCCATTTCTGTTCAACATATGTTCCCCATATACATATTGTATCACATATGAATCACCATCATATCACGTTCTGGTATGAATATACTCAACGTTTCAAAGAATATCATTTCATGATATCAACTTATGTGTGATAGGATATAGAAGTTTCTATGATCAATCCAGAGCCGGAGGATCTACCCAAGAAACACATCTCTAGGTTAGACCTAGTTTGTGAGGGTGTGCATGAGGTAAAATGCCGAGAGCTTGAGTGTAGGGTGAGTAAAAAGAAAATGGTGAGTGTGAGACAGGATCAAAAAGAATAAAAGAAGATCCTTCCCAAACCGATACAGTTATCCGGGTAACCACACAATCTATTCATTCTCATTCTTTGGAGATGAATATTGAAACAAGACATGGACCCAGTGTCATAACTCGTGTCACCCCACCGAGCTACTCAAATGTCTCTTAAAAGATGTTTGTTTCAATTTCTCACGGAGAATTAGCATATCATCTATCTAATCTTCACTCGGAAGATTTAGATATTGAAACAAGGAAGACATCCTCTCCGGTCTCCGAACTTCATATTCTATGCACAAGAGTCACAATCTGCGTCCCAGGTTGAATCAATATTTGAGCCTAATTGATATGATGATATTTCTTTGACACTTGCACGAGTCTTTGTGATTCCAATTGCATATCTTTGTGATATTGCCGGAACAGTCTGAGAACTTAGTTTTATAACTTTGATTCAGTGATGACTGGAAGTCCTATTAGTGCTATCCTGTTGCCAACACTGAAAATAGGCCACACAATTCTATGAGTTGTTGTGTCAATAGTTGCTAAATGTGCTTCTATGTTAGCCGATTACCCATCATTTGAGGGGGAGCAACTTGAGCTAGATTTGAGGGGGAGCACTCTGATATGGATGAGATGTTTGATTGAGGGGGACATATGGTTCTTTGAATGGTAAACCAACTTTTGAGGGGAGTAGTTCCTATGAATGAGATATTTGATGATGATGTCTTTGATTGTTCATGATGCTCAGGATTCTCCTAATCATCATGAGGGGGAGAAGTTTCATCAAAGACATATGCGAAGACACAATGAAGGTATGGGAACTATGTGTAAGAGTTCAAAATGTTATATGTTGAAGAGTTCAAGATATCAAGTATGGTTGATTGAAGATTTCAAGATGTTTGGGTAAATCAAGTATCAATGTTGATCGTGATATAAGTGTTGATATTTCATGAAGGAAAAAAAAGATGATAGTATCAAGAGTTGAAGATGAAAACATTTGAAGAACATTCTGATGGTGGATTGAGAGGAAATATGAATGAAGAGGACTAATTGATGAAGAGTTTGAAAGAAGAAAGCAAGGGTTAAGGGGGAGCTAAAGAGAATTCTGAATTTGAATCTTTTGAATCTGAGGTTGAAAAGCCTTGGATTTAAAGGTTGATATCAAGTTGTGAAGATTGATGAGAATGATGGATTGATCAAAGATATCAAAGTTGGTTAAGAAGCTTGACAGTGTAGTGGATTGATTCAAGTGTTCTACAGTGTTTTTGATTCAAGAGAAGAATTATGCTTTTCTAAAAGACGAGTTCATGTTTGAAGACTTTGCTCTGAAGATGATGCTTGCATATATGGGGAGATTGTTTGTTGTATGGCTTTTGTAATTGGAGAAAGTTTGTTTGACTTGAAGACAGAAGATAGTTAAAGCTGAAGCTCATTTTGAAGAGTGATCTCGAATACAAAGGGGGAGATTGTTAGAGCAAATATTATTGTATCCGAGATCTCAAGATGAGGAAATAATATTCAAGTCAAACATTGTCAAAGGATGGAAGTCAAAGAAGAAAGTCAAGCATCAAAGTCAAAGTCAAAGCTATTAATAGAAAAGTCAAAGATGTAATTAGTAAAGTCAATGTATGTGTATGTTAAGGTCAAGGGTATATATAGAGGGTTAGAAGGAGTTAGTTAGTGAGACAAGATAGAAAGAGCATTATTGTAATATTCATATGTGTGTGTTTAGAGAGAGAATGTTCATATTGTAAAGATTACATCATGAAACGAAGATCTAGTTTGTTTAATCCATTGTTTCTTGCACTTACATCTACTGCACGCTAAAGAAGAGGGAACGGAAGTTCATGAGATTCAGTGAACTCTCTCATTTCTGCGACGGTACCATTCTGTATGTCATCCAAGGCATAGACAGCCGACTGAAGACGGACCAGATTCCGAAGACGAGGCACTTAGACAACAAGTCAAGGTTCTTCGAGGCATTGGACAAGCTTGAAGGGAAACTGAAGGAGAGACTCATGTACCGAAGAGTCGAAGCTGCCTTGAAGCTGCGAACGAGGATCATAGGAGAATGGGACGAGTATCGTCAACTGTCCAAGTGGGAGCCTGCACTGAAGTATCTGCCACCCTTCTGACTTCTTCCCAAAGGGGGAGATTGTTAGACCCTACTTTGTGGGTTGTGAAGAAGTCAAGGGTCTATCCAATATTTTCCTATTTCTTATATTAGCTTTAGCTTTATGTTTGCCCTCTTTTGTAAAGAGTCATAGACTCTAAGGGCCTTTCTTGTAATTTCCTAGTACCTAGAGCTATAAATACAATGCTATAGCCTAGGGTTTTGTGTAGATTGGTAGCCTACCTTTTATGGATGAGAAGCATTCCCAAGAACACCAACATTCTCTTTGTATTTCATCTACATTCTACCATTCTCATTAGTAGTGATTATCATTGTTTCATCTTTTCTACTAATTTTCTCTCAATCTTACATTCTCTATCATTTGGGATTCACAGTAAACCTTATCAAAATTAGTCGAGACAAAGTCTCGAATACGCTTCCAAAACGATTTTAAAAGGGTGTTGTTAAACGGACCCCCTTTAACTCCTCCGTAAACCCTCTATACTGGGTCCCACTGTACACTTACATAAATGTTCTATTTTTTTTTTATAAGGAGATTTATTTATAATTTTTCTTTTAAAAATATACTTTACGATAGACTATATATAACTAGCCATTTGTAAAAAAATCATTTAAAAATAAAAACATTGTCTCCATTTTGCCTTAAAATGTATTTGGTTAACAAGAATCCATTTAAGGTCAAATCCTTTAATCACGCTAATTATTTATTTATTTTCTTTGACACCGTGTTCTATACACATATAGCCTTTCTTTTTTCCACATCATAAAGACTAAATCCAGAACGTAAAATAACATTCATTTCAGAATATACAAAGTTATAAACCATTAATACACTTCATTTAGAAATTCCGAATCTGGATAAATGGACTTTCTTAAACCCAAGTGCTACACATATATAAGTAGTACATCCATCTACTCTCCTCTACTCCAACTCCAAACTTCAACAATGGCGGAAAGTTGGATTTTTCTCTCTTTCTTCTTATCATTTTCTCTCATCTCCACCGTCCAATCTCGATCAATCTCACCTCCGACCACCCTCCACACACTCGACGTCTCCGATTCCATCCAGAAAACCATCAATGTGCTCTCATTCACACCTCATAATACGTTACAATCTTTACAAACTCAATCGGAAGACTCGTCTCTAGAGTTTTCTTCATCTTTTTCAACCTTTTCTCTGCCACTTCATACGCGATCATCGATCCATAAATCGTCACATAAGGACTACGCTTCACTCGTAAAAGCTCGACTCGCCCGTGACTCGGCCCGAGTCAACTCGCTCCAAACCCGGGTACGTCTTGCCGTTAACGGAGTCAAAACGACGGATCTTAATAAATTTGGAGGTGAGGAGTTGCAAGTTCCGGTTATTTCGGGAACGAGTCACGGGAGCGGAGAGTATTTCTCCCGAGTCGGGATTGGTCACCCGCCGAGTCAAGTCTACATGGTGCTTGACACGGGGAGTGACGTCAATTGGGTGCAGTGCGCACCCTGTGCGGATTGCTACCAGCAATCCGACCCAATCTTCGAGCCTGCGTCGTCTTCGTCGTATTCCCCTCTCACGTGCGACGCTAGCCAATGCCAGTACCTAGATATCTCCGAATGCAGAAACAACACGTGTATGTACGAGGTCTCCTATGGCGATGGATCGTATACCGTCGGAGATTTCGTCACGGAGACGGTCACGCTAGCGGATTCTGTCCAGGTTAGTGCTACGTTCTCAAAACTCATTTTACGAAGGAAAGTAGAAAGTTCTTGTGTCCTTGAAACTTTAAAAAAAAACAAAGGTAAGGAAAAAGAAGAAAAATAATGTTAACTTTCCGAACAAAAATCATTGATGTTAAATTCTCATGTGTCATTCATTTTTACTATCAGATAAATACACGTCATCGTCACATAGAAAATGTAATATTTCGACGAAAAAAGAATTAAATTTTATTAAAAAATTACTGAAATTATTAAAATTACAGGTTAAGGATATAGCAATGGGTTGCGGCCATAACAACGAAGGATTGTTCGTCGGCGCCGGCGGATTGATCGGCCTCGGCGGCGGCCGCCTGTCTTTTCCGTCGCAGATCAACGCCACCTCCTACTCCTACTGCCTCGTCGACCGCGACTCCGACTCCACCTCGATCCTCGAGTTCAACTCACAAACGCCGTCCGGCGCCGTCACGGCGCCGTTACTCCGTAACGACAAAGTCGACACGTTTTACTACGTGGAGCTAACCGGCCTCAGCGTAGCCGGAAAGCCGTTGCCTATTCCGGCAGACACTCTCAAGCTGACCGGTGACGGTGGCGGCGGCGTGATCGTTGATTCCGGCACCGCGATCACGCGGCTGCGGACGGCCGCGTACGATGTGCTCCGGGATGCGTTTGTGAACGCGACGAAAGGGTTGCCGGCGGCGCCCGGCGTGGCGTTGTTCGATACCTGCTATGATTTTTCGAAGAGGAAGAGCGTGGAGGTGCCAACGGTGTCGTTTCGTTTTTCCAACGGGAAGGAATTGGGTTTACCGGCTAAGAATTACCTGATACCGGTTGACTCCTCGGGTACTTTTTGTTTTGCGTTTGCTTCGACCTCCTCTTCGTTGTCGATCATAGGCAATGTGCAGCAACAAGGGACACGTGTCAGTTATGACTTGGAACGGTCGATTATTGGGTTCTCACCAAATAAATGTTGAAAAAAATGGGATTGATTTATAAAATTTCCAACAGATTAAGATAAATGGTTTTTTTTTGTTTTGGCTAAGTTTTGTACGTTAATTAGTAACGTGGATATTATTAAGGGGCAGGTTAAATACAAACCATAGATTGGGAAAGAGGTGGGCTAAAATGCACTAATGCACTCTATTTCTTAAACGCAACATGAATATCAATATTTATTTTTTATACTTTCATGACTTTATTTAATAAATATTATACAAACATAACAGTCATCGCTAATTTTAAATAAGTTAGCTGTCATGGACAAATTCTTTATCAAAGAAAAAAAATTAATGATTCTAGCTTTTATTTTGAAAAAGAATGATAGTGATAGTTGTAAACAAAGTTGTGTTGAAATCAACTTGGTCGATTCTTGCCAATCCCGGTCTATGCAAAAGGGTTTTAGATATCATTCCTAATATTCAAGATGAACTACACATAGCATATCTTTTGGAAGCCCTTGCCAATCTTAAAGCTATGATTTTCATTACACTACATTTGGGAAAAGAACCACACAGATTTAACCATGTCTAGTTTGATGAATTTTTTACTTGGCTAAAGTATAGGGCAAGTAATAATGCACCTTATCGTTTATGCTACTATATTGGAGATCAAGTAGGTGGTAAGTCTTTTCTGTCGGCCTAAGATTCATAAATGGGCAAATAAAGAAAAACTGATAAATCATAGTGGAGGCGTTAAGAGTGCTCACAACCAAACTTGTGCAAATGTGTGAATGTGAAGGTTTGTTGAACAAAAAGCAACACATTAACTCCTTTTGGATTATAAGTTACACTTGATTGCATCTGATTTCTCTTAAGACAAGGTCTTCCATTTCTTGAGCTTTTGTAGTTTCTTGCTCATCATAATGAAAACATTAACACATTAGTTTTAATAATGAAACACCTCATTTCATTTTAACCAAAACATTTAACCAAAAGTTGTGCAAACTTAAATTACGATATAATTGTAATATGATTCCCAAAGCGGGTCCAAAATGTAAATAACTTTTAAAACAAATCCAATGTATAACTGGTTTGCAAACCATAACATTTCCAGATGAAATTATGTTTATTAATCGTTTTCAACATCCCTTGTCTAATAAGCTGAACTGATCCGTCCCGAGTCATCAAGCAAGCGTCTTTCCCTTATCTTTCGATGAGGTACCTGACACTAAACCACATAAACCACACGGGTTAAGCATTAAGCTTAGTGAGCACAAACCTAGGCTCTATGAACACACATACATAATTATAAGCATAACTGTAAAACTAGACATGCATCATAGCCATTACTCAAAGTGTAAATACTAAGAGCATCATAACTGACACAAGTACTAGGCCTCATAATCCCTTTTAGTCCACACTGAGGTGTTACCACCCCAATGTGTCCTATCAAAACATTACATGACATTTCACATAACAACATAACACTTCATGACCATAATGCATATCAATGATGAACGTAGGTTAATGTACTCACCTGACAATGGAGTCCGAAAGCTACACACTTGATATATATCACACGTAAGAGTTTAAGCACCTAAAACATACATATAACATACACATAAATAACCTTTCAACATGAACTCTAAAACCGTACCCGAACCTTCGAGCGTTAGACATAGCATATCTATCTCAATGACTCTCAAACTCTACCAATTATCATCTATTATAATCCCTAAGAGAATGCCGTAAAAGAAAACCCCAAACCGAATCCGAACACAAAAGTGCATTTTCTATCCAGTGGAATCGACGGGTTCCATGCGGCTAGTTACCTGCGGGCTACCTGCCGATCCACCCAGATCGGCTCCTGCGGGTAGTCGCGTAACCCACCCAAGTTTAAACCCCAAAAATCCGATTTCTGCTACTATAATTCAAATTAGACCAAATAGGATCAGTCTCAAATATATAACAACGATCTAATATCATAATACATTCAATTAATGATCCAAGGATCATCAATTTCCCAATTTTCCAAAGAACCCTTACCCTTAACCCAAACTAACGAATTTGACACATATGAAAGCATAAACGAAAGATTACCTTACACTACAATCGCCAACAACCAACGATTAACTACTTGCTAGACCCAAATGAATGATCCTTTCCTTGAAATTGATCAAAATGGTCACTTGTTCTCTCTCTCTCTCTCTCTCCTCTCTCTCTCTCTCTCTCTTATCTCTCTCTTAATTCGTTCTCTAGAAAAGTGAAATAAAGTGAGGGCTTCTAACGTCTCTTATGTACATGATATACCCCACCCCCAACTTTCTATAATGACACACTAACCCTCCAACCTGAAATATACACAAAAACACCAACTTTAACTTAAATCATGTCATAACAAGTTAATTATTTAACATTAGGGAATGGGGCGTTACAAATAATGTACCTTAGAATCTCAAGGGAACAGGGTATCCAAAAGGACATTCTCAATAATGTTGCAACATGAATGAGAAAACAAATTGTAAGTGATCTTCGTGATGATTTTTTCGCGGTCCTCGTTGATGAATCTCGTGACGTTTCAACCAAAGCACATTTAAGTATTGTGTTGCATTACATAGATAAAAAAAAGGATGCATAATTGAATATTTTTAAGTATTAAGCATGTTTCATACACTTCGGTTAGTATGATTGCACTGTTTCCATAAGATGCGGTAATATATATATATATATATATAAATAAAACCAAGTTTAACCCTTAAATTACCCAACTAGTACTACCACATTCACAGGCAAACGTACTCGATCGTGAGTTATATAGTGTAGGAAAGTACCAGGTATCGTTCTTACCACTGGGAACGGTCAAGTTATTCAATAAAATCTTAGAGTTTAATTAATTAATCTAACTACAACTAAGACACAACTAAAAAACAATTTACTAAACTAAGAAGTAAGCAAACAAAGATTTAAATCAATAAGAGACAAACAAGTACTTATTATGGTTATGGAGATTCCTTTTGTGGATGATTTATTAAATTACCAAAAAATATAGTTTATTTGGTTATTGTAAGAATTTAAGCCGAAGCACCTTAACATGCGTATCTGTGACTATCAACCAGGTTGGTCTCCCGGCCCAAATACAGGGACTTATTGTCAGAAAGTCTAGTAAAAGTCATCCTAATTAGTGTTAAGTCGTGGGACCCTACAATCCAATCTACTCTCGGTATGAGTAAACTGCTTACCATGTCTCTCCGTGTCACTAGAGTGAAAGGTAAGGGAGATTGATTAACCTATCAACGACTTCAAGTAGCCACAATTTAAACACCAATATAAGAATCAACAGATAAACATTCAATAAACCAATAAAACTATTATATTAAAACCAACATAAAATTATCCAACAAAAGTCATCAAACCATAATAAGCACTATAACTAACTACTAACTAGATATACTAATAAAAGAAAAATGACAGAAAGACATTATGAAGACCGTGCAACGGAGGATGATCGGACATCGGCTAGACGACTCCGGGTGAGGATCGGCCCACACTGATGGCTCATGCACAACTCTCTCTAACTACCGACTCTCTTTCTGATTTTCTGATTTTTATTTGAATTTTTCGATGATTAAAACAATAGGGAGAGCCGCGTTCGCGAAGAGACATCTTCGCGGCGCGAAGCACTTATGAAACCCTATCTTTTTTTCAGCTCATTCTGGAATCTTCCATAGAGAACATTCACCAACTTCGCGGCCTAAACCTGTTGATCCAGTCTTCCTAAGACTTTATGAAATATCAATGATCCTTTATCTTTCATCTCATAAAACTTAGCAAAATATAGATGCTTAGGGAACTACAGCGAGTCTGTTCGCTGAAGGTCCATACTGCTGAGCATGGTTCATAAATGATATCAGCGACAGCTTGTCACTGACTCCTTTCAGTAACAGCGATAGCTGATAACTGCTAATGTATTCTCTGAAGACAAACAGTCATGTCACTAGGAAAACCATCAGTACCATCTATTGATGTAAGCTGATGATAGAGTCAGCGATGCTAGTGATCTGTAGTTGAAATCAGTGACAGCTAGCTGACTACACATACATGACGTTCAATGAAGACAAGTCACGGTGCCTCCCTGATCCTTCCCAAGGATCAGCGATTCTACGGCCTGATTAGTGACTTGTTCTTTAAGAATATTAGTTTTGTCTTCTTGTCTTATATGCACAAAAAGGATTTGGTTTGCCTTTCTGACAAAAAAGTACAAGAGGGATGTCTCTTTACTGTTCCCTCCTTCCTTGTCAACCATAAGGCTACTATTTACCATAGACCATGACTCTACCAAGCATGGGCATTATTTTATGGTACAATAGTACACAAAACCCAATCATTACATGACAAGTGTAAAGTTGGGTGTGACATGCATTTAATGCATGGGGTATAAATATGAACATAGTGTCTTCTTCAAATACGAACCTTTGGTCCATGTTCAATACCCCTATCCTTTTTCTTTCTATCTTCTACCCTCTAATTTTTGCTTAGTGCATAAGCAAAGGTTGTGTGTCTTAATACTTAAAGATTGTTTTGGATCTTGACAAAGTCTTGATCCTCTTCAACAAACAATCTACTTCAGTTTCACACAAAGGCTCCATAGGAGTCGTGAACTGAATTAAGTGGAAGAAACTGTGTTGATTTTATTCAACCCCCTTCTACAATACAATCTATCATATTGGCCATCAATAGAGGACCAACAAGTGGTATCAGAGCGGTTAGAAACCTCTTTCTTCTTCCTAACCGTTCACAAAAGAAACATAGTTTCTAGATCCACCCTATGGCCAATCCTCCAAAAGACACATATTTTGAATCTGGATCTCTGGCAAAGCCTCCCAGATTCAATTCTGATGAATGTTGACAAACGAAGATAAGCAAGTGTCCAACTGGACAAACGAAGATAAGCACCTGGTGAATGTTGACACCAAGGCAAGATCTCTGATAGCCATGTCTCTTCCTTATGAAGTATTTCACTCCATCAGCAAGCTTAAGACAGCTAAAGAGATATGGGATACTCTCTGTATCCAATATGAGGGTGCTGACGCTCTCATAGAATCTAAAAAGATTCACCTCATACATCAGTATGAGAAGTTCATCGCTGCTAAAGGAGAAACTTTGGCCCAGACTCATTAGAGGTTTAACTGCCTTCTGATAGATCTGAAGACCTACGGTATTGTTTACTCTAACTCGCTGGTAATCACCAAATTCATGGAGGCTCTCCCTGAATATTGGGAAATTTACACCATGTGTCTAAAAATGTCCATGGACATTAAGACTATAACTCTTAGTGAGTTATATGGTATGATGCTCAACCATGAGCAAACCAAGTCTCTAAAGACTAATCTCATCAGAGATACCAAGGATGATGCGAAAGGTACATCTCTTGCCTTATTTTCTGATGCTTCTCAACCCTCTCAAACCCCTGTCTCAACAGTGACTATCATTGAGATAGATGATTCTGACTCTGATCCTGTCTCTGATAATGAGGCAGATTTCAACGAGTCTCTTGCTCTTCTCACTAAGCATTTCAAAAAGTTTGGCAGGAAAGGAAAATTCCGTAAGCCCAAGCAGCTGTCTCTTACTAACAAGCCTGACACCCCCTCTGGTGATAAGGCTACCTCTACCTGTTTCAAATGTCAGGGCAAAGGACACTTTGCCACTGAGTGCAGGTACAAGAAGAATCAGTTCGCTGAATCTTCTACCCCAGCTTACAAGGACGGAAAGTACCAAAAGCTGAAGTCCAAGTACCGAAAGCTGAAATACCAGCAAAAAGGCAAAGGTCTAATTATTGAAGGAAAAGGCTGGGATGAATCTTCTGATGAATCCTCTGATGAAGAGGATACCAGCGAGGTGACATGTCTGATGGCCATCGCTGAAGACCCAGAGCCTGCTCTTATGGCACAGCTCGAAGACATCCCTGAAGAAGAAGTCATTACTACTTCTGCATCGACCTCTGATCTTCCTCAGGTATCTACTCCTTCTCCTTCTAATGCTATGACTGCGATGGATGCTCTAACCATCGATCTGTTCAATGCCTTAAATGGCAAGTCCTCTGCTGAAAAGGTCAACTTTGACCTTAGGACTGAGCTCAAAGAATGTCATGAGAAACTCAAAGAGCTCGCTGTTTATGAGGCTAGTTACAAAGACCAAGTTCATGCAAACCAAGTTCTTTGCATAGAACAAGAACAGGCCATCGCTGATAAAGAAAAAGCTCTCGCTGAGCTACTTTCAGAGAAGGTCACTGTTAAGAGCTGGGCTGATGCCTCTGAAAAGGTGGATGAAATTATCGCCACCCAGCGTCACCCTATGAACAGAACCTGCTTAGGTTTTGTTAAAGGAAAATAGCATGCTATGGATAACTCTAATAAATCATATTTGAAATTTGGCATGTTTGTTAGTTTGACTCTAACCCTCAGAATTCTTCTCCCACCTCAAAAGATGATGCTTCTATCTCTGTTCAACCTCCTAAGAACTCTGGTGGTGGTCCTACAGGATCTGGGGCTAAGAAATCTACTCAAAGCCCCACTCCCATAATCAAGGTTGACTTAATATCCAAACCTCAGGAGAAGACTCCCATTCCTCCTCAGACCAAATATATAGGCATTATTGGACCTGGTCCTGCTGACCATAAGCTTAAAAAGACTAAAGGTCCCTCTAGATCTAAGACATATAGAAACTGCTATCACTGTGGTCAAAATGACCATATCGCTAGCAAGTGTCCTTATACTACCAAGGCTGAAAAAGCAGACAAGGTAAAGAAAGGTCCTAAGGCAAATAAGTCTGCCAAAGGAAATAAACCTTTACTCGCTGAGACTGTTACCATCCCTGATCCTGTCAAAACTGAAACTTCAGTTAAGACAGAAGATGTTGCCTCAAATCCTTCTACTCCTATAGTCTCTGAGGCCACTGAATATTCAGTGCTCTATGTCCCTGATGACTCTTCCTTCTTCGCTGACCTTGACGGACCCAACTTTATGTGGGTTCCCAAGACCAATTAACTCTTCCTTCTCTTATAGGAAAAGGGCATCTAGTATCTCGATAGTGGATGCTCCAAGCACATGACTGGAAACAAACATGTGTTGATCGACTACAAGGAAGAAGCTGGCCCTTCAGTCGGGTGGCGAAGGAAGAGGTATCACTCGTGGCTATGGTACCTTAACCAACGGAAAGACTACCTTTCGGAGGGTATCCTACGTTGAAGGACTGACTCAAAATCTGCTGAGTATCAGTCAACTTTGTGATAAAGATCACAAGGTCTCTTTCTCCAAGAAAAGCTGCCAGGTGAAGAACAAGCACAAGAAAGTCATTCTCAGAGGACAAAGATCTCATGATGTCTATGTCATCAACATGGACACGTCCACTGAAAATGTGTGCTTCATTTCTAGGGCCCCTTCTGAAATCAACTGGCTCTGGCACAAACGTCTCTCCCATCTAAATTTCAAGACCATCAACCAGCTCTCTATCAGCAACCTGGTGAAAGGTCTACCTGAAAACAGCTTTGCAAAGGAGTCCCTTTGTGCTGCTTGTGAAAAAGGGAAGCAGACTAGAGCTTCCTTTAAATCCAAGCAAGTTTCTACCATCAACTCTCCACTCCATTTATTGCACATGGACCTCTTTGGACCTGTCAATATCCAGTCTATGGGTAGAAAGCGATTCACTTTGGTGATAGTGGATGAATACTCCAGATACACCTGGGTGTTCTTCCTTAGAGCCAAGAGTAAAACTCCTCAGCTGATCATTTCCTTCATTCTTCGGATGGAGAAGTATAATGAGATCACTGTTCATTTCATAAGAAGTGATCATGGCACTGAATTCAAAAACAGTTTCCTGGATGAATTCCTGGTCAGCAAGGGGATCTCTCAGAACTTCTCTTCCATTCGAACTTCTCAGCAAAACGGGGTCGCTTGTTAGTGTTAGATTTATAATAGAAGTTGAGGGACCATTTGTGAACATTTTGTATTTTCTAGGAATGAGGTATAAATACCTCATTGCCTTTGTTTTGTAACTAAGCCTTTTCAAGATTAATGAGATATGAGTTCCACATTTTCTCTCTCTACTTTCTCTCTCTACTAGATTGTACATCTTTCATGTTAGATTGATTCATCATGCACTTACAAGTGGTATCAGAGCTGGATTTGCTGATTGTATGAAGATTTATCATGAAGATTGATTGAAGATTTGAAGAAAAATGAAGAAAACTTGAAGAACTCCATTTTTGGTGCAAATTTGAAGATATTTGAAGATATATTGCTTGATTGATCATGAAATTGTGTGTAATTTCATGATTATATCAAGTTTTATGCATTAGGAGTGATTTAGAATCATTTAGTAGCATTCAGATTTGAATTTTTAGTTGAAAAAAGCTGAAAATCGAGTTTTGTTCGTAAATCTTCATATGTCTCGAGTCAATCTTCATATGTCTCGAGTGGTAGTTAGGTGGTAGTTAGAATTCGAGCAAGATTAAAGTTGGCTCGAGTTGAGTATCTCGAGTCAAAGGAAGTTAAGGCTCGAGTTAGGTAATTCGAGTAGTGTTAATTGTAACTCGAGCAGAAAGAAGGTCTTGGCTCGAGTTGTGTAACTCGAGTCAAAGTTGAAGGGTAATTCGAGCACTGTATTTTGGTGTAACTCGAGTCGTATCTCGAGTCTGTATCTCGAGTCGTATCTCGAGTCTGTATCTCGAGTCGTATCTCGAGTCGTATCTCAAGTTGTATCAAGCCGTATCTCGAGCCGTATCTCGAGCAGAAGGTTGTCTGTGACTCGAGCCATATTTTAAGTGACTCGAGTTATAAAGTTGAGTAACTCGAGCCGAGTATTGATTTGTCTCAAGCCAAGCCATTTGTGCATCTCGAGTGGAATTTTTCAATCAATTTCAAGACTGATAATTTTCATATAATCAGTAACAAAGATCCGTATTAAAGATGAGTCTTGCAAATCGAAGAGATGATATGTCAATGGGATCAGAGACCAAAGCACCGGTTCTGTTCAAAGATGAATATGAGTTGTGGGTCTCTCGATTCAAGCTATTCATAAGGAGAAAGAAAGATGGAGATAAAATCCTTCACTCAATTCTACATGGACCTCATCCTATCCCGGTTACCACACTTGATGGAAGACAAGTACCAAAAGAATATTCAGAAATGGATGTGGCTGAAAGAGAAAGGTTTATGATTGATGTTGAAGCTCAAAACTGCCTAATTCAAGCCATTCCTAATGAGATCTTTCGAAAGTTAGATAGTTATGATGAGTCTGCAAAGTCTATTTGGGATCAGCTACAAAAGATAATGATGGGCTCAAAAGTGGGAAATCAAATGAGGGTAACTAATCTGATGGATAGGTATGAGAATTTCAAGATGAAGGAGGGTGAAACACTAGAAGAGACTTATGACAGATTTGTGGAATTGATGAATGATATGAAGAAAAATAATATCATTCGATCAGAAATGGATTACATTGTGAAGTTCATCAACAATTTATCTTCTGACTGGAAGCAATTTTCAAGATTTGTAAAGCAACACAAAGTTCTAAATGAGTTGAAGGTTTATGAGGTGTATGAGAATTTGTTGTTGTTTGAAGAAGAGGTAAATGAGATTGCTGCTGAGAGAAAGAAGAAAGAAAAGTCTGAAGCTGATTCCATGGCATTGCTTGCAGAAAAAGAGAAAGCCAAGAAGAAAGGAAGAAAAGGAAAAGCTAAAGTGTTGGAAGTATTTGAAGATGAAGAGGAAGAAGATGAGGAGGAGTATGATGAAGATGAAAAAGAACAAATGTTGCAAAGCCTATTAAGTCTGACAGAGGCTTATAAGAAGAAGTACTATAATAGGCCTGGATCAAACAACAGAAGATTTTCTACAAGTGGTGGACGTGGATTTAACAGAAACTACACACAAAGTTCACAAGGATATCCTCCTCGAGTTGAAAATCAATATGTTGACAGATATGCAACAAAGAAGGAAGAGGTTGTCAAAGATACTGCAGAGAAGACAGAGGAGAAGAAAGGCCAAGCTGGTATTACATGTTATAAATGTGGAAAGACTGGTCATATTGCTAAAGGGTGTACTACAAAGATGTCAAAAGTGGAACTGCTGAGAAAGAAACTGGAATTAGCAGAGAAGCAAGAACAAGGTCTGGTATTGATGGCTGATGATGAAGAGTGGCTGGATTATTCTGATAATGATGATCAAGCACAGATGTGCTTCATGGGCTCAATAGAGGAAGAATCAGAATCTGATGAAGAAATAGAGAGTGAAGGTGAAACTTCGACGGTACGTTCTGTCTCTCTTGCTGATCATAATAGAAAAATGCTTGAAGTGACAACATTAATTCATGACAAAAATAAAGAACTCGAACTTGTCATTTTAAAACAAACTAACGAAATTACTGATTTGTTGCAACAAAAAGAACAATTAAGTTCTCAATGTGCACAATTGCAAAAATCAGTGAATGAGTTTGAGACAATTCGAGCTGAACATAAGTCGCAAAAGCTGGAAATTGATTTTTTAACCATCAGCTTGAGTGTGGAAAAAGCAAATGTTTCTAAACTAAATAAGATGATTTCAGACCTTGATTTTAAACTTCATAAAATAGGTCAAACTGAGCATACAATTTTCTTGAATAAACAAGTTGAGTTTAGAGATTATTACTCCAAAGAAGGTCTTGGATACACAAATCCAAATTATTTGAAAAAGAACCTTGGAGTTAAAAATCCAAACCATTTACAAAAAGCTCTTAAAGAAAATGCAGCATTCTATGATCTTACGAGCATGTTAATGAGTAAGAGGTTTCCTTCGTTAAAAGGTTTTCAAATGAAGGAAGAATTTTCAGAGATGCAACATATGAAACTACATGATCCTCTGTACCATGATTCTAAATATCATAGGGTCAAGTTTGTGTATAATGATGATACTCTGAAGATTAAATCCAATTCAATTAAGGATGATCCAGTATACTTTGTATACCCAGAATCATCAAACAGTATAGTGAAACCATACATATCAACCAAGGAGTTGGAATGTAAAGTTTCAGAGCTTGAGAAGCAAATTGAAGATTTGAAAATTCAGAACTCAGAACTTTTAACTAAGTCAAAGAATTTTCTTCATTGGAATACTACTGATGTTGATTCTGAACCAATTTCACTGGTGTCAGAAATTCTAAATGATTTAATTTGCAATGTGTCTACATCAGTAGAAACCAGAAACTCTTCTCAAGATAATTCTGGGTCAAACCAAAATTTGAAAGAGGGTGTTGATGATGAGCAAGAAAAAGTTGTTCGTGTTGTTAATAATAAAGGTTATTTTGAATATAAAGAACCCTCAGCAATGTCAACTGATGATGTTGAGGTTCCTTATGATTTCAACTCTGTTAATTCAAAACAACCAATTATTGATGAAATATCTACTGCTCAGTCATTTTCAACAAACTCAACTACTGGATTATCTTCCACTGATTTGTCACAAAGTGATAGCGAATTGGGTGAATCTTCAAAGGAATCGAAGAAGCAATCTCTTGGAAATTCTGAACCTGTGTATTCAGCAACAAGATCAAAAGTTTGTCATTTTCATGATGAAATCTCTTATTTAGAAAAGAAACATGACAAGGAAAAGCACAGTTTTCAAAACACAATTAAACAGTTAAAGACAGAACTTTCTCGTCAAAAGTGTGATGCAATATTTTGGAACAGCAAATGTGTAACCTTAACCAAAAACTATGATAGACTAGTTGAAAGACTGTCCATCTATGAAGAAGGTCATCACTATGCTGGGAAAAACCAAAAGATTGTACATACTCCTGTCACTCATGCATACATCAACAATGTTCAGTTCTCTCAAGGAGTAAAATCTATGTTACGGAAATTTCAGCATTACATTGATTTGAAAAAGCAAAATCCGAACATGGTGATTCCTGAGGAAACTGAACAAGACATTCCAACTGTTCAACCTAAGTTGAAACCTTTTGATATCTGTACTAATCCTCTACAGGAAGTTCCAACAGTGTGAGCCTTGAGAAGTCAAGAAAGAAGAGGTCAACGAAGAGGACTGTTAAGAAATTAGATTTTAGTATGAAATATGCAAATAGCAAGTTTAGTGTGGGAAACAAACTGACTTCTAAAAATAATGTACCTTCCAGATTCAATTCTATGAATAAAAGGTTTACATCTATTTCTTCAGTTTCTCATGCTTCACATTCTTCACATAATATACATCATACTAAATCTAATTTCTCTACGACTCTTCGTTCTTCTGTTCCTACGTATGTTCCATTTCATGTTTTTAATATGCTTAGAGGAACAAAGTATTACTGGGATTCAATTGCTTGTACTTTTAAGAGTAATGCAAGGAGTGGACCCATTTTAAAATGGGTTCCTAAATCCAACTGATTTCCTCATTGCAGGCCAGTCATAAATGGTACCTCGATTCTGGGTGTTCCAAACATATGACTGGGAGGAAAGAGCTTCTGTCTAATTACAGAGAAGAATATGGAGGCTCAGTCAAATTTGGTAATAATGAACTGTCACCAGTTGTGGGTCATGGAGATATTGTGTGTAAGGATATCACAATAAATAATGTAGCACATGTCGAAGGTTTGAATCATAACCTGTTCAGTATTGGCAAATTTTGTGATAAAGATTTAGAGGTAAATTTTAATAAACGTCGATGTGCTGTCAGAACTGAATGGGGTAGAGAATTATTAGTTGGCACTCGGAAAACTAATCTCTATACGATCAAACTTCGACATATGCTTGCAAAGAAATCTCAGTGTCTAATCACTCAGAAGTCATCTCATCAATCTTTACTTTGGCATCGTCGATTGTCTCATTTGAATTACAGATATCTTGACAGACTGGTCAAAGAAAGGTTAGTATCTGGCATTCCAATGATCAAGTTTGAACCTGATCAACTGTGTTCAGGTTGTGCTCAAGGAAAAATGAAAAGAGCGTCTCATCCCCCAAAACCTGAACAAGGGTCCAAATCTCCGTTGAGCTTAATCCATATGGATTTGTGTGGTCCGATGAAAACTGTCAGTCTAGCGGGTAGAAAATATGTTTTGGTCATTGTTGATGATTATTCACGATATACTTGGACACGGTTTTTGAAAACAAAAGATGAAACTTCGATTTTAATAATAAATTTCATCAAAGCTGTTCAAGTACAATTTAAACTACCCGTTCAGACTGTCAGATCAGATAATGGGACGGAGTTCAAAAATCAAGTGTTAAAAGGTTTTTATAATTCATTAGGAATTACTCAAACTTTTTCTGCCGCACGAACTCCTGAACAAAATGGTGTCGTTGAGCGTCGTAATCGTACGTTAGTTGAAGCAGCTCGGTCTATGTTGGCTCAAAGTCAATTACCTCAGTATCTATGGGCTGAAGCTGTAAATACTGCGTGCTACACACAAAATCGATCTATCATTCATCGGAGATTTGGAAAAACACCCTATCATGTTTTGTTTGATAGAATTCCAAATATTGATTATTTTAAAGTGTTTGGGTGTCCTTGTTTTGTTCTTAATGAAACTGAGAATCGGGGAAAGTTTGGTCCTAAGTCTGATGAGATGATTTTTGTGGGATATTCAGATTGTTCAATTGCCTATCGAGTTTTTAACAAAAAGTCGAGAGTTGTGTATGAAAGTGTAAATGTTAAATTTGACCCGTTTGCTGAGTTGTCTTCTAATGCAGATGCATCTACATCCACATCTAGCTCCAGTGATCCTCCAGCTACATCATCTGAGTTGGACAGTTTGTTTGAGTATTTTTATGATGACTTGTATGGTACTAATCAAATATCTTCGTCTACTGTAGGTATCTCATCTACTCCTTCGAGTTCGACTACTCCCTCATCTGAAGTTTCTCCAACATCATCCATACCTTCTTCAGATCCTCCTAGTATTGTCTCATCACCTTCATCATCTCCCATAGTTATGGATACTTCGAATCCAGATATTATCATAGATTCTCATGCTCAGTCGTCTTCTCATGAAGTTGTTCCAAATGATTCTATTTCTGAAGGGCATGACCCACTTTCTGTGCATCCTACATCAAATGCCAATATCTTGGAACCATCTTCTGTAAATGATCAAACACCTTTACCACATACTGTCAAATGGACAAAGGATCATCCTATTGATCTGATAATTGGTGATCCTACTTCTGGTGTTCAAACACGAGCTGCTTCTGCAAATGAGTGCAATTTTTCTGTATTTTTGAGTAACATTGAACCAACACGTGTATCTGATGCTTTACAAGATTCTGATTGGGTTATGGCTATGCAAGAGGAGCTCAATCAGTTTGAGGCCTTAAAAGTGTGGCGGTTGGTCAAGTTACCTGATTTGAAATCAGTTATTGATACGAAGTGGTTGTTCAAAAATAAGAGAGATGCGAATAACATAATTGTTCGTAACAAAGCACGACTTGTGGCCAAAGGTTATCGTCAACAGGAGGGCATTGATTACGATGAAACTTTTGCACCTGTTGCTCGCCTTGAAGCTATTCGCATGTTTCTGGCATATGCTGCTTACAAAGATTTCACTGTGTTTCAAATGGATGTCAAAACAGCATTTCTATATGGTCATTTGAAAGAAGAAGTATATGTAGCTCAACCAGAAGGCTTTGTAGATAAAGAACATCCAGATTATGTTTATGTTCTAGACAAGGCTTTATATGGCTTAAAGCAGGCACCTCGTGCTTGGTATGAGGAGTTGTCTAAACATCTACTTTCCAAGGGTTTCAAGAAAGGTTCGGTGGATTCAACATTGTTCTTGATGAAGGAAGGTGAACATATTGTGGTCATTCAGATCTATGTTGATGACATAATCTTTGGCTCAACTAGTCGGGAGTTGTGTAAAAAGTTTGAGACTGTTATGACTGAAGAATTTAAGATGAGTATGATGGGAGAGATCAATTTCTTTCTTGGTCTTCAAGTGCGACAATTCTCAGATGGCATTTTCATAAATCAATCTAAGTATATCTTTGATTTACTTAAGAAGTATGATATGTCTGGATGTCATTCGATAGGAACTCCAATGGCTACGGGTAATTCCATTGGACCAGATCATGAAGGAAAGGATGTGGATTTGAGGAATTATCGAAGTATGGTTGGTTCTTTAATGTATCTCACTGCCAGCAGACCTGATATCATGTTTGCAACATGTGTGTGTGCTAGATATCAGGCCAAACCAAAGGAGTCTCACTTAGCTGCCGTTAAGCGTATTTTTCGATACTTAAAAGGGACTCCTTACTATGGCATTTGGTATCCAAAAGGTCTTGGATTTGAGCTACAAGCGTATACTGATGCTGATTATGGTGGCTGCAATATGGACCGGAAGAGTACATCAGGTCATTTGCAATTTCTTGGAAATAAGTTGGTGTCATGGGCATCCAAAAAGCAACAATGTGTTTCTACCTCCACTGCGGAATCTGAATATGTTGCTGCTGCGAGTTGTTGCTCACAAGTACTCTGGATGCAGTCACAACTTCGTGATTATGGTTTTGAATACAAAAAGATACCCATCTATTGTGATTCAAAGAGTGCAATTGCCATCTCAGCTAATCCGGTTCAACACTCGAAAACCAAACACATTGATATCAGGTATCATTTTTTAAAGGACAATGTGGAAAAAGAAAATATAGAGTTATACTTTGTCAATACTGAATATCAACTTGCTGATTTGTTTACCAAGGCTCTAGATGAGAAACGTTTTAAATTTCTTATCTCTAGACTTGGTATGATTGACAAGAAGATTGTATAAGCTATATTTCCTCATACACATAGCAGTATAATGAAATACTGAATCAGGTATGGTCATTGATCTTCTATGTGTATTTTGAAATATAGTTTATTTGTTTTGCTTTCTGTTTTTTATTTCAAGTTGATTACTTTTAGTATTTCTCTAATTCTTTTTCATGTTGATTACTAATGTGTTTGTTTCTTCTGAGAGTATGGTTTTGTCAAGGGGGAGCTTATCTGGTACAGGTTCGTACGTCTGTTGTGCATCTATCTGTTACAGGTAAATACAGGTATGCATCGTTTAAGGGGGAGCATTATGCATGCATTATGGTAGGGGGAGTACTTGACTCGAGTCATTCATAGTTAGCATATCTAACTCGAGTCATAATACTCGAGTCATTTAACTCGAGTCTCTCAACTCGAGCCACACACATTTCGAGTCAACCAACTGAACTCTCGAGTCAAACAACTCGAGCACATTCAACTCGAGTCCCATACAACTCGAGTTAATCAACTCGAGCATACACAACTCGAGCCATCCATCACAAGCACATTCAACTCGAGTCATGATATTTGATCCTTTTGACTCGAGCCATGTACACACACTCGAGTTAATCAACTCGAGCATACACAACTCGAGCCATCCATCACAAGCACATTCAACTCGAGTCATGATATTTGATCCTTTTGACTCGAGCCATGTACACACACTCGAGTCAAGTAACTCGAGCATACGCAACTCGAGTCATCCATCTCGAGTCAAGTCACTCGAGTTATATCCTTTGAGCCATTCGCCTTGACTCCCTCAACTCGAGTCGTGCAACTCGAGTAATTCATCTCGAGCCATGTACCTCGAGTAACACTACTCGAGCCATGTATCTCGAGTCACACTACTCGAGCCATGTAACTCGAGTCACACTACTCGAGCCATGTACCTCGAGTCACACTACTCGAGCCATGTAACTCGAGTCATGTAACTCGAGTCACACTACTCGAGCTACTCTTATTGAACAACTCGAGTCACATAACTTGCATCATCCAACTCGAGTGTGAATTAGATATTTTCTTGTATACACCATCAACTCGAGTCATGTAACTCGAGTCACATGATTCGAGTCCTTCATCTCATGCATTTGTTGGTTTTCTGTTGAAATTATCTCGAGTGGGACTCGAGACGTACACTCGAAATAGTATCTCGAGCCCTTGTTTGTATTGCCCGTATCTCGAGTAAGACTCGAGACATACACTCGAGATATGTATCTCGAGTCGGTTCATCTGTCTCGAGCGGTTTTTGAAACACTGATTTATCGCTCGAGACATGGGAGGTCCAATCCCTGAGTGCCACGTGTCATCGTCATCATGACTAAGAAATCCGTTTTCCTTCTCTCCTATAAATATGTTGTTTCGATTCACAATTCCAATCTTTCTGGAATTTCAAACTCGTGCGGATCTATTCAAGTTGCTGCTTCAAGATCAAGAACTAAGAACTAAAGAATCTGTTTTGTAATCTGTGTCGTGTGTGTTTTGTATACGTATCCCGGGTTCTACGAAGCCTATAGGTATTCACTCGGTCATATACCGATTAGGCTAGTAGGTTTACATGTTTGTATCAACTTATCTTAAAACACGGGTTAACATCTCGGGACTGTATTCTTCATCTTTTAAACCTAAACGTGTGAATGACCCGTTTGTTCCGGATCATATGGACTTGGGACATTGAACTTCTTATTTTTGACCTTAAGATTGACCTTCAATTCTACAATATAGTGAACTAAATAAAAATAATATATAAGTCTTTTCATGGTCTAAAATGGCTAAAATTGGTCTTCTAAGTTGTTACTAAAATTTCAGATATAAGACTAACATGTTTCAAATATAAAAGACTTATATTTCTTAAAATATTCATAGTTCAGTATATTGATTAATGGTCATTCTTTTGATGTAATTCGTCTCAAGTCCCACACTGTGTGAATTATTCCTTCACACATGTTTTTCATAAGAACTACTTCTAAAAGATATATCTAATGTTCTTTTTATGAATAACAGCAATGGAAGATTATACTTTCCCAGATTCAGATGGTATGGATATTTCAGATATAATCTCTATACAATCAACTCCACGGAATCCAGATGCTGATGCGGATAGACAACTGATTCGTCCTTCGTTATATCAGCCGTCTATCTCGAACAACGTTCCTTTCAACCCTCATGCAAGGTTGAAGGCTCCAGTGATTACGGCTATTTTACGAAATCATCCGTTGTACACACCTCTTACTCAGACAGTTGAAGTTCCGATGATTTATGCGCAACAAGTTTGGAACACTCTGCAATTTCATGCTGACCCGGGTAATCATCACTTTACCGCCGAGCTGGATCACTTTACGATCAGTTTTGGGGTCAACAAGTTTCGACGTGTACTAGGATTTCCAGAAGCAAACAGTCGTCCAAATGCTACTCAGTTTGAACCGTTTGCTTCACTGGCAGTTGCAATGGCTGGAGTTGAATCAGTTGGTCATCTGGAAGCAATCAATGCACCATCTCAGTTCAACAAGACAAACCTACCTCCGACGTACAACACGTTGTTCACGATACTTAGTAGGTGTTTGACGGGAAAACGTACGGCTCAAGACACGGCGACACAGTCGTTTCTAGTTCTGTTCTATGGAGTCTTATTCAACAAGCATTATGATTATGCTTCGTTGATTTTCCACGATCTGAAGGAACTTCTTGCGAAGAAGCAGAAACACTTGCCATACCCGAGGTTTCTGAGTACCATTATTGCAAGTGCGATGCGTCAAAATCCAGATATTCCGCGCCGATCAGATGCGGAAAAAGTTAAGATTCATGACATGCAGTCAATCCGTTATCCGAAAAAGGTGTATGCTCCAGAAGTCCCGTTGTTCTCTGGGTTGTTAGATTATGCTGATCAGAATGTGGCATGTGTGATAGCGTATAGGTCTCGTTTTCCACCTATGGTCCAGCCAGAGCCGGAGGGACCTACCCAAGGTGTTATCCCTAGTAGTGAGGGTTTAGTTCTTAGGGACCAACGATCACGGGATCTTGGTCAGGGTGTGTTGAGGGAAAATACCGAGAGGGGTGAAGGTGGGGTCCATTCTGATCAGCTAGCTCACTCGTCTACCATCAATGTAGCAGCTCAACTGGGCCAAATCAGTTCGGCAGTTCAGATGGATGATGTCTTCGCTACAATTGAAGATGAGCACGGAGCCACATCACCTATTTTGCATACTCATGTTGAAACTGAGTTGGATGATTTTGCTCTTTCACCGGTAAATGAGCAATTCGTTGGTGAATTTCCTGAACTTGAGGAAGTTGCAGAGTCTTTACTTGATTTATCTCAACCGATCGTGGAAATATCCGACACACGATGCTACTCTCCGAATGAGTTGGCACAACGTCTTCATCGGCTTATGGGATATGACTCCGTTTCTGAAGATAGTATTTCTTCTAGTGATGATTTGGTTGTTGATCCTCACGGATCACCGGATGATGATGACCAGAATGATGATAATGATATGCCTGATCAAGGCTCGAGTCGGTTGTTGACTCAAGGTGACATAAGGATGGCTGAGCGAGATAAAAGAATTGATGAGAGTGAGACAGGGGCCAGAAAAGAAGTACAAACCCCTTCCCACACCGAGTCTAGCCGGGTAGCCACATCTACTAGGGGTGAGCATATGTTGCCACCACCTATTGAAAAAGACATGAGATCCCCACTCATGCAATGCACAACCCAACTCACCCACTCTACCGTTTCTCAACAAACGGTAGTTTCACTTTCTCACGGGGACTTACCACAACTTGTACCTATTCCTCACTTGGAGGTTGGTGGTACCGACACAGTGAGGCAGCTGCCCCCGCCCACGACTTCACTTGTTCACTCATCGAGTCTAGAACCACTTGATTCAAATGTTAATCTTTCTTTGGCTAGGACACAGGTGCAAACCACCTTTGCAGGAGGCTTTAGTAGCCCTGCCGGAACCACCGTAGTGAGTTCTGCATTTGTTGCGGGCTTGCCAGGATCGGAGGGAAATCCCATCAGCGCTAACATCATGCCAACACTGAACATGGGTTCCTTGAGTTCTACTCTTGGATCAACGAGAAGTCTGAGTGACCTCGGTGTTAGTTTGCCCGCATCTTCTATTGTCACGGAGTTACGGCAGCAATCTACTATCTTGGGTTCATCCTCAACACCCATTGGTAGTACTTTGTCAGAATCAGTCCCGGTTTCCACATCTTCCACAGTTTCGGCTTCTTCTGCCTCGTCTGCTCCATCTATCTCAGTACCTCCTCCGATTGGCATGGCATCGTCATCAGATGTTGATCTCTCGCGTCTTCCAGTTGTTGTTACGGCCAATCAGCTTATTACCCGATCTTTGTTTCGAGCTAACAATGAACAGATGGCAACGGTTATTCAGCAGCAGACTGCTCGTATTTCTGCCTTAGAAAAGCAAGTAGCTCTGTTAGCTAAGGGTAAAGCTCCTATGTCTGATCCTCCTTCACAGCCTTCTCAGTCAGCGGCTGATTCACTTACTATTCCAGAGTTGAAGGGGTTGTTGTTCTCTAAACTCTTGGAATCAGGTTCAGCTGAAGATGGTGACCTTGTGAGTATTCTACAACAACAGACTGCTTTACAACAACGAGCTATTCAAGAACAACGGTCTCAGGCTCACTTGGTTACTCATACGGAATTTCAGCAATTTCAGGCTACTCTTGATGCCTCCCTTACCAAGACATTCACCGAGATCAACCAGATGTTCACTGATGGCTTATCACAGTTATCTGATCGGATTCGAGGCATTGAAGAGACATGTCAAGTTGCTGCTAGACGGCCCACTAGACGGCATGATGATCATGATGATCATGATCGTCATGAGGGGGAGAGGAAAAGAAGGAGACTTGAAAGTGAGCCGTCTAGGGTGCCAACCGAGTCAAATGTACGGATCGTTGACAGGTTTGAGGAAAGGCCTCCGAGAGAGAAACAACCTGCAAGACATAGAGATTCAATTGTTCTAGCGGGAGGTGAAGAGATGGAATCAGAACAAGTCTTACAGTCTACTCTTGATTTTCTGGGGTCAGTGCAAGAAGAGATGCCAGTAGGAAGAACTGAAGAAAGAGGAGTGAAGTTTTCAGGGGCGTCTAGTTCTACATCTGAAATAGATAGAGTTCTAGCGTTACTTGAGAATGTAGCTTCTGAAATTAGAGATTATCAAGTACCGAATGAGGAGGTTCAAGAAGCAAGGTGTGAAGAAGACATTCGTTTGAAAGATATGTTCGATGATGTAGAATTCGATTTTGAGAAAGAAAAGCCTGTGGATGATGTGGAAGGTCCGTTATTAGAAGAAGTGCTGCCTCAAGATGACTTGATGCCAGTTGATCCGAAGAAGGTGGAGTTATGGGAAAGAATGAAAGCTAGCTCAGGGAAATTCTTGAAGAGAACTGAATGGAACCGGTTTACAAGAGCTATAGGGAAGTACTTGGAGGAAAGGTACAAAAGCCGGTTTTGTTATCATGAGCGAAAGCTGAGCTATGTGAAGTTGTATGGGATTGAGAATTTGAAAGAAGATCTAAGAAGAGAATACATCTACATGAGGAAGGTGAACAAGCAAAGAAGAGAAGCTTTAGTGTCAGACTACAGATTTGTTGCTGTAAAGAGTTACAAGACCAACAGATTGAGTGCGTACTGGTACCCAGTAATTACTTTCACCAGAGATGATGGGAAGGAATATACGATTACTGAAGCTGATTTTCAAGATGTGAGCTTTGATGTGATCTTTGGGATTTTATATGATCTCAAAGGAAAAGCTTTTAGATCAGAAGAGGAGATAATCGCTTTAACTGCCATAGTTAGACATGTCAAGGCTTCAATATCATTGGCTCATCTGTATGACTTTCAACTGGGACTGGAGAATTGGTCATCAAAGTTATTTTGTCACAAACCTCAAAGAAGTCTGATCGGTGAAGAAAAGGACTTTGTCTTGTACACAGTGTTCTATGATGCAGATGAATCCAAGATTTCTTGTGTATATCCAGATTCTCTAGGCAATAAGAAGAGGATGTATTCTCATGAAGTGATGCTATTCTGTGATGACACATTAAAGATGGTGATGAATGGGTTGAATACAAGACTGCAAATGGATAGGCATGGAGTACATGATATCTCAGCTGCAAACAAGGTGTTGATCAAACATTTTGTAAAGGAGATAGATAGAAGATTGAAGCTGAGAAATGATATAAGATTTGCAGAAATCAAGTTCAAATTGAGAAAGCCTTCCGTGAAACAATCTTAGTCAAGGAGCTGTGTATTTCTTTTGTATGTCCCTCCTTCTGTTATAAAAGGGGGAGATTGTTAGTGTTAGATTTATAATAGAAGTTGAGGGACCATTTGTGAACATTTTGTATTTTCTAGGAATGAGGTATAAATACCTCATTGCCTTTGTTTTGTAACTAAGCCTTTTCAAGATTAATGACATATGAGTTCCACATTTTCTCTCTCTACTTTCTCTCTCTACTAGATTGTACATCTTTCATGTTAGATTGATTCATCATGCACTTACATCGCTGAACGAAGAAATCGCACGCCGATTGAAGCTGTAAGATCAATGTTGATTGAAGCCCATCTTCCTATTCAATTCTGGGATGAGGCTGTCAACACTGCCTGTTACACACAGAACAAGTCACTGATCGTGAAAAGGTTCAAAAAGACAGCCTACGAGCTCATCAGAGGAAGAAAGCCGAACGTTGAGTACTTCCACATCTTTGGTTGCAATTGTTATATCAAGAACGACCGAGATGCTCTGGGAAAGTTCGATGCCAAAGCTGATGACAGTTTCTTGGTTGGATACTCTGCTATATCAAAAGCCTATCGTGTCTTCAACAAACGAAGGCAAACCATTGAAGAAACCATTCACGTCAAGTATGATGAATCTAATCCCTTCTCTTCTTCCTCACCTTCTTATAATAATGATGTAGATCAATGGGCTAACTCTTACTTTCAGGTCCCTGAAAATGAAGCTCCTGATACTAACATCCCTACTGCAGGAACACCATCTCCAATCCCTGATGGATTTGAAGACATACCTGAAATTCCTCAGGATCCTCCAGTCTACTCTACTGTTCCTATATCTCAAGTTGCCCCCACAACTTCTCAGGAGGACATTTCGTCAACTTCGGAATCATCTGAATCAGCTCCTCTCGTCGCTGATCCTCCTCAACTTGATGCAGTCGCTGAAGAATCATCTTCTACAGACGCTGTTGAACCTCTTCAGACTGTCCCTCAGCCGCCTGCTCTAAGATAGACTAGAGATCATTCTATTGATCAAGTCCTAGGTGATCCATCTACTGGTGTAAGAACTCGACATCAGGCTAATAATCACTGTCTCTTTGTCTGTTTCTTATCTGAAATTGAGCCTTCTAAAATAGAAGAAGCGCTCGCTGACCCATTTTGGGTTTCAGCAATGCAAGAAGAACTCGCTGAGTTCGAAAGAAACCTTGTCTGGACCCTTGTCACAAGCCATCCAGGAAGACCATCATTGGTCTAAAATGGGTTTTCAGAAATAAACTTGATGAAAATGGCATTGTGATTCGCAATAAGGCTCGTCTTGTTGCACAAGGATATAGATAAGAAGAGGGGATAGATTATGACGAAACTTTTGCTCCTGTGGCTAGACTTGAAGCCATTAGACTCTTTCTTGCTTATACGGCTCATATGAAATTTCAAGTGTTTCAGATGGATGTCAAGAGTGTGTTTTGTCAATGGGAAACTCACTGAAGAAGTCTATGTTGCTCAACCTCCAGGCTTCACTGATCCAAAACATCCTACTCATGTTTACAAGCTAAACAAGGCTCTGTATGGATTAAAACAGGCTCCTAGAGCTTGGTATGAAACCTTATCTACGTATCTCATCAAAGAAGGTTTCACTCGTGGAAAGATTGACAGCACGCTGTTTGTCAAATCTTACAAGGATCGTGTTTTCCTTGCCCAAATTTATGTTGATGACATCATCTTTGGGTCCACGAAAGCCAAACTTTGCAAAAAGTTTGAAGCACTCATGCAGGCTGAATACAAGATGTCTATGATGGGTGAACTGACCTACTTCTTAGGTCTTCAGGTTAAGCAATCTGAAAAGGGTATTTTCATCTCCCAAGGTAAGTATGTTCGCGAAATGCTTACTAAATTCGAACTTACTACCTGCTCTGCTATGAAAACACGAATGGGACCTCCTCTAAAACTCGACAGGGATTCCGAAGGAAAAGCTTTTGATGTTACTCTCTACAGAGGAATGATCGGCTCACTGCTGTACCTTACAGCGAGCCGACCTGATATCATGTATGCTACCTGTCTTTGCGCACGATATCAAGCTGATCCCAAGGAGTCCCATATGAAGGCTGTAAAGCGCATCTTCAGATATCTAAAGTGGACTCCCAGCCTTGGTCTCTGGTACCCTAGGGACTCAGGGTTCGATCTAACTGCTTTCTCAGATAGTGATTTTGCAGGTTGTAAAATAGATCGAAAGAGCACCACTGGTGGCTGTCAGCTACTTGGTGGTAAGTTGGTGAGCTGGACAAGCAAGAAACAGAATTCTTTGTCCACATCAACCGCTGAAGCAGAGTACGTCGCTGCTGGTAGCTGCTGCGCTCAAGTCCTTTGCATGCGAAACCAACTTCAGGACTATGGGTTCAAGCTATCAAAAATACCCATCTACTGCGACAACAGTTCAGCGATTGCCATCGCCAACAATCCTGTCCTTCACTTGAAGACAAAGCACATTGAGATCCGATATCACTTTATCAGAGATCATGTGATGAATGGCGATGTTGAACTTCATTTTGTCCCCACTAAGTATCAACTCGCTAACCTCTTCACTAAACCGCTGGATGAGAAACGGTTCAACCAACTCATCAGTGAGCTAAGAATGCTAAACCCTGACGTCTAAATCCTCAGCATACTGCATTACTAGATTCTCTCTATACATACTCTATATATTTTTCTTTTCCAGTGTACTGTATTTTTCTTCTTAATGAAATGAATTGATCTCCCTGATCATCCTTAAGTCACTAATGATTTTATCTTCTGCTGAGACACTACATATACTCCATATGTCAGTGATCTCACCTACCTTAACACACTCTATGTGATAAGAAGACTTTTTCCATCTGCTGATAACCTTTCACATTCCTATGATTAAGGTTACTCATCAAACTGGATGAATTTTGAATCAACTTAACTTCTACCAACTCTATCTAGTTGATTTGACGTTGTGGCACCATACGTTACTTCCCAACATGTGTCAGGCGCGTGACTGCAAACGAAAAGACACTTTCAGGCGCATGAAAGCAAACGGTTACATTTTTACGGCGAGTTTTAATTAACCACCATAATTACTTCTTGTAACTTGCTCCACGTCCCATCGTCTTTTGAGCGCCAAAATCGGACCTTCCGGTATCTTCCTCCTCTATATAATCCACTCTTGGATTACTTCTTTCTTCACTTACCATTTTTTTCTATCTCTCCAAGATTTGCACTACAATGACTTCAAATCTTCTCTCTTCCTTCGAAGACCTTCTTACTCGTCTGGTAAGTCACAAACCTTAATTTAAGGTTTTTCTCTCATCTTCTTCCTAAATGAAAAACACTTTCCTGGTTTTTCTTTTTCTAAAACATGAGAACTTGAATCAATAAAAGACTCCTCTTATCTTTGCTTCATTGTTTCATACTAATGTTCTCTTTCTTTTTTTGCATAATATCTCTCACTCTCAACTCTCTGCAGCCATGCTCTAAACTCTTCTGAAAAACATTTCGGCCAGGCCAAGGAAGAAGGATCCTGACTCTCAGCTAGAACACCTGGTGCTGTATCTGAGGGGGAGAAATCTTACAGGATACCTTCTTCTAAAAGGGATTCTTCTCTTCCCTTTTCCCCTCTTCTTACAGGATACCTTCTTCTAATGAAGAAGGTTCCTCTCTCCACTCCGTCCTCCTCTCCGTACTGGCCTGTCTCCTCGGTTCTTTAAATATAGAACCCGAGTCTTGCGAGGAGATAGGTTATCAGCCTAAAAGGGGAGAAAGTGGAGTGGCACCTGCTGAGGGGGAGAAACATCAGCGATCAGAAACTCAAACGAGTAATGATTGCTGGTGTTTCATTCTTTAGAGGTTGATCCGCTCATCATTCAGGATCTGTATTCGACACAGGAGTATGTGTCTCCTGGTTGAATGCCTCTCTCCCATTCATCATCTGGATGGATGCCTCTTTCCAAGAAAGATAAGATTTGCTGGAAAGTACAATGCAAAGCTTCGCTTTGTATGTACTCCCTGCTCTCTCCCATTCATCATCTGGATGGATGCCTCTTTAACTAGTCAGTGAAGTTCCAGGACTGGCTGAGAAAGAGAAGACGATGAAGAAGAAAACATGGATCACTGCTTGGGTAAAGAAGAACCTCTAGACTAGTTTAATCTGTGTAGACTAGTTTGATCTATGTAATTGTTTATTGTTTCTTTCAGTGACTTGTAATCTTATTTCCTTCTGTATTGTAATTCTTACTTTGGAATGAAATGAAATGCAAGTGTTTCTTTATCCCTGATACCCATCACTGAAAAAGATTTTTCTTCTAACAGTTACATAGAACAACTACCTTTAACATGTTTTATTTCCTAACTATTGATTCTAGACTTAGAATGATTTCTGAGTTACTAGAAAAAGAAAACCTCCCTGTTGTCTTATCATTGATATTTAGGGGGAGATTGTTGATCCAGTCTTCCTAAGACTTTATGAAATATCAATGATCCTTTATCTTTCATCTCAGAATACTTAGCAAAATATAGATGCTTAGGGAACTACAGCGGGTCTGTTCGCTGAAGGTCCATACTACTGAGCATGGTTCATAAATGATATCAACGATAGCTTGTCACTGACTCCTTTCAGTAACTGCGATAGCTGATAACTGCTAATGTATTCTCTGAAGACAAACAGTCATGTCACTAGGAAAACCATCAGCACCATCTATTGATGTAAGCTGATGATAGAGTCAGCGATGCTAATAATCTGAAGTTGAAATCAGTGACAGCTAGCTGACTACACATACATGACGTTCAATGAAGACAAGTCACAGTGCCTCCCTGATCCTTCCCAAGGATCAGCGATTCTTCGGCCTGATCAGTGACTTGTTCTTTAAGAATATTAGTTTTGTCTTCTTGTCTTATATGCACAAAAAGGATTTGGTTTGCCTTTCTAACAAAAAGTACAAGATGGATGTCTCTTTACTGTTCCCTCCTTACTTGTCAACCATAAGGCTACTATTTACCATAGACCATGACTCTACCAACCATGGGCATTATTTTATGGTACAATAGTACACCAAACCCAATCTTTACATGACAAGTGTAAAGTTGGGTGTGACATGCATTTAATGCGTGGGGTATAAATATGAACATAGTGTGTTCTTCAAACACGAACCTTTGGTCCATGTTCAATACCCCTATCGTTTTTCTTTTTATCTTCTACCCTCTAATTCTTGCTTGGTGCATAAGCAAAGGCTGTGTGTCTAGATTGTTTGTTTAAGAGGATCAAGACTTTGTCAAGATCCTCTTAAACAAACAATCTACTTCAGTTTCACACAAAGGCTCCATAGGAGTCGTGAACTGAATTAAGTGGAAGAAACTGTGTTGATTGTATTCAACCCCCCTTCTACAATACAATCTATCATATTGGCCATCAATAGAGGACCAACAAAACTTCTGATCTCCAACGTGAAACGGGTGCAAAGCAAGAATCTTCTAGAATTTGGGCACTTCGGGGCACGAAACAGATACTTCGCGATCGCTAAGTTGCCACTGTTCACTTTTTCATCATTTTTCATGTTTTTTCGTTTCTTTTTGTACTTTTTCGCTCAACGGCCCCCAAAACCTACAAAACTCATAAACAAAGACTTTCAAGAGTAAAATTCACGAGAAATGGGTGGAAATGGGATAAAAACATATAAACCAGAACGACCAAAACATGTATAATTTTTGAGTTATCACCATATGTGATAGATGTGCTTCAAATGATAGAAAAAGGTGGATGAACCCATGAAAGAAAGTTTGAAGATTGTATGTAATCTAACTGCATGCCCACATTTTATTTTGTGTTTTGTCTGCAGTTTATGAATATGATATTAGGTATCACCAATGAATTATCCTAAACTTTCTTAAAGATAGAACAATATATCGTATATGCAATGAAATTGATTGGAGCTTGCAAACGTCAACTAGAAAAAATGAGGGTGGAAAATGACAAGTAGGAACCTCTACTCAATCAAGTTACTTTGGTTTGTGAGAAACATGATATTGATGTTTGTAACATGAATGAAATGTTCTAACTTCTTGGCAAGTCATGCCGAAAAGCTCTATAAATGACAAACTTGCATTATACTATTGTGTTGATATATTTTACGATGTCATTGATTCACAACTTATGGAATTCGAGGATCGATTTCCTGAGATTATCATTGAGTTTCTTCTTTCCATGGCATGCCTAAATACAAATGACTCGTTTTCATCTCTTGATAAGAGCAAACTGATTCATCTTGCTCGGGTATGTTGAGATGGTTTTTCTGAAATGGAACTTTTGATGCTTAATGATCAAATAGAAACTTATATTATTGATATACAGACGGTGTCAGATTTCTTTAGTCTAAATGGGATAAGTGGAATTGCAGAGAAAATGATTCAGACAATGCAAAACAAGCAATGATATTAGATATTGCGACTACAACAGTCGAGAAGGCGTTTTTTATAAACATTGTGATGAATAGGTTGCGAAATAAAATGCAAGATCAATGGATGAATGATTTCTTGGTTACCTACATTGAAAAAGACGTTTTTACCATGGTTGATTATAATATATCGTAGATAGGTTTAGAAAAAAATGAAAACTCGACGAGGTCACCATTGAATTTGTAAAGGACTGATATCATGAATATATTATCACTACTTTTGGCATTTATATTTTAATTGGTCCCCCCCCCCCCAACGTGTAAATTTGAGGCTCTCCCTTAGTCTATCAGTACCCAACCCTCCCAATCCAACTGCCACATCAGCTTTCTCCAACCCTTCCATTAACCCTCTTTGATAAGTACTCAACCCTGTCAACCCTCTCATTTTTTAATTAATTTAATTAATACAAATAAGTAATTAAATTAAAATTCATAATAGTAAAAATAAACATTACATAATTAATTAAAAATAAAATAAAAACGAGATAAATAATCAAAATTCATAAAAAAACTACAAGTTATATTTTCTTTTATTATTGTTTTTCTCGCCAATATTGCTACCAAGTCGTTGAAGGTGGTCATGCGGGATTATGTAAAACTCCATGTCGACCTCAAATTCGGTTACCGGTCGATGATAACGTCCCCCCGACTCGGATCCCTCACTTGACGCCGACGGTTGGGAGGACGAGGGTTACGTTTTAGAGGTGAACCCTCATCGGAGTGGTCAATCTCAAGCTCGGGTGAAGGGACTTGTGTATACCAAGTGGTTTGATGAGGTTGGAGACCAAAATCGGGTGGAGTAAAGTGTGGAGAGACCCCTGTTTGAGGAGCTTGTGGAGACACCCCCGGATGAGAAACTTGGATACTAAAACCAGTGGGAGAAACTTGGAGAGCATAATTGGGTGGAGATTGTTGATCAAAACCGGTATGCGAAATTTCGAGAGCAAAACCGGGGTGTTGTTGCGATGGACCTGGACGTTTGAGTCGTGATCGATGGGATGAAGATGTACCATTTGAATTCATGATTTAAAGAAAAAATAAGTTGAGTAGAAGTGTATTTGAGAGAGAAAGATAGAAATGATGTGAAAAAATAAGTTAGGTAGAAGGTTATTTATATAAGGTTAAGAAATTGTAAAAAAAATTTTAAAAAAATATTTTTTACCGTTTGAAAACGGCTTTATAGATTAATTTTTTTTTTAAATCAAACCGTTGGGAGAGATGCGGTGTGCCCAACCCTCCAAGCTGCAAACCCGCCGAACCCGCTGGTCTCATAGGGGAACCCGCCGAACCCGCTGAGCCCGGCGGGTTCGAGCCCACTCAACCTACACATTTGTTACGCATGGCCTTAGGATCATGGACATTGTGAGTTTTGTTTTTTAAACTTCAACCAAGCACCACACATTCCTTTCAAATACTCAAAATGGTGCACATTTGGCTCGGTTAGCGACAAAGTTATGAGTGCTTTTTAGAGTTTTCGACGCCTTTCTTCCATGAAATTGACTTCAAGCTACCACCCTCTTTTTCGTTTAATCTGAACTCTAAATCACAACTTTATAAAATCATTATAAAATCATTCCATCTAATCCTAATTTTTTTTCGCTTTTGCGGTTCGCCAATCTATTCCGTATTTGTAAGACTTTAACAATTATATGATAGTTATTATATGATAAAAGAAAGTGACAAAAATGAACCACAGAACAATACATCAAAACTATTGTTGACTTTAAACACAATAAATGCTATTGTTGAGAAAATAAGCTTTGAAATTAGACGATAAGAAAAAGCTTTGAAATTGGATAACAAGTAAAACTAAAAACAACAATCTAAAAATTGCTAGGAAAAATTATCATTGACTACCTAAATAAACCACAAAACAATACATCAGATAATACGGTAGAAAAGAAACTACTGGAATCATATAAAAGTTATTGTATGTATTGTACTTACGTTTTTACCTTTTGACGTATCAATACTTTCAAAATTGACATTTTTATGCATCCGGTTACCTGTTCAACAGGTAACCGGTAAATTTTATAAATTTTCTTTTTTTAACAATACACATCATCAAACCCAACAACACATGATGAACATGATGAACATGAAAACACAAATCTCTGATACAAATCTATACCATAATCGATGATACAAACTTAGGGTTTTTAACATGAAGATGATGATGATTATGAAGAAACCCACAAAATCTGGAATTGTTTACAAAAAACCCTATAGTCAAGAACCCTAAAACTAAAATCAAAATCTGAAATTGTTTAATAAGAACCCTAAAACTAAAATCAAAAACCCTAGAAGATGAAAGATGTGAAAATTGTACCTTTGAAGAGCATACCCAGATCCAAGATAGATGATGGTGATGATGAACAAACCCAATCATGAACAAACCCTTTTCTTCTCCATTTCAAACCCTAATTGACCTCTAAATCGAACCCTAGTTGACCTCCCTAATTGAACCTACAAATCCAGATCCAGGTGTGTGGCGGGGGTGACGACGTTAGGAGTAGCGGCGTGCGGCGGTGGTGACGACGTTGGGAGTAGCGGCGTGCGGCGGTGGTGACGACTTTGGGGGTAGCGGCGTGCGACGGTGGTGACAACGTTGGGGGTCGCGAGGTGCGGCGATGCTGGCGACAGTGGTGGTAGCGGCGTGCGGTGGTGATGGTGACGCCGGCGGTAGCAAACGGCCGGCGGGGAACAGGTTTGGGCGGTGGTCTTCTGGAAATCCCTAAGAAAGAAGATGCAGGTTTGTTTGTTTTTATTTTGTTTTCATTTAATTTAATTTTTCATTTGTTTTATTTGGATTTATTTTAAAACAAAATATTACATGTCATCATCCAGTCATCTCCACGTCACCTAAACCGGTGCCACATCAGCAGGTTACCTACTATATCAGGTTAAATACATTAAAATGTCAATTTTCAAAGTATTGATACGTCAAAAGGTAAAAACCAAAGTACAGTACATACAATAACTTTTCGTGACAAGTTGGATACACTTTTATGAAGTAAACCCTAAAAAATTAGATATCAAGAAAAAAGATGCGGATAACAAGAAAGCATAACTACGGCATGAAGAAACCGGGGCATTCACAAAAAATATGCAAAGAGGAGAAATCGGTAACCGCTTAGTGCGTAAAAGCCATTTTCATCATTTACTAGGTAACATTATCGATTCTTGCTATGGCTCTTACCAGGTAAAATTTTTAATGGTTTCAATACTCAGTTGATAAGAATCGTAAGGTAAATGATACCAATAAACACTTACCCGGTAAGTGTTTAATCAATGACAACGCCACCTAAATCCAAGGTAAACACCGACCCCTTTGTAAAATAACATCCAAAAATAAATACATGTTAGCTTTTAAATCAAGTACATATAAATTAATCATTTCCATAACAAAAGTAACCTTAGAAAATATTTTTAAATGATCCAAATATAAAGTAATATATATCCAACTTTATATAATTGAACAATCTGATATACTCTTAAATTGTAATGTGAATTGATAGAGTTTTTCAAAATCATAGGACTAAATAACTTTATAATAATATTACTTTGTTAAATACAATAATAGTAATAACTACTAAAGTTTATTAAAGTCAACATAAATATATACATATATAGGTTCAAATATGAATTCATTTCTCATTGCGAACGTAAAAACAGCCGAGAGACATCATGTGGCATATTCAGTTTGAATATTCATGTGTTATTTAAGCCGCATAACATTGCATTCAGTGTTATTCAAACTGAATAACACATAATATTCAAACTAAATACGCCATGCAACACGATTTTAGTGGTCATCATGTTCACAACCAAAAGTGAGTTCACATTTGAACTTTCCCCCCTCTCTCTCTCTCTCTATATATATATATATATATACATATATAGGGTCAGGTTCAAATGTGAACTCAATTTTGGTTGTGAATGCGAGGACGAATCTCAGCCACACATCTTAGGTTACGGTGGACGCGATCACGGAGGATTGACACGATTCATGTGAGGGTAGAGATTATTAAAGGGGGGACCAGTCAAAACCCCTTTTATTAACCGGATGAGTGGCTAAGATTCGTTCTCATGTTTATAATGAAAAATTGGTTCACATTTAAATTTTCCTCTGTTTATATATATATATATATATCGTATAATTAAAAATTAAAAATAACCTAATATATAAAATAATAACTTACCATAATCATCAACATATAATATTTTAAACTTCTTTTGTAATTTAAATTGAAATCAAACTACATATAATGAAATTAGAATTGATGTAATACTTTTCTTTTTACATAATATTAAGAAAACCTTTTTTTTCCAAGAATCTCTACACCAAAGCCAAGTTATGGAGGAACAAATTTCAAGCCAATCGAAAAACTCCAAAGATAAAAACTCAGATAAAAAAACAATAGTTCAATCAGAGTTGAATATAGTCGAAGCGGTCACAAGACTGAATCGAAGTGGGAAAACCCTAACTCCATGATCCTTTGGACCCAACTGACCCTCCACCAAGGGCCAGCCGCAGGCAATGTTCCTCTGTTCCCGCGCTTAGCACATGGAGTGAACCCGGATTTGAACCCTGAACCTGTTTCCCTAAAATCCCTCCTTGACTAAGCCAACGGAGCGTTTGCAGGGGGTGGCTATGCCGCTGGACCAAAGGCCCGTTGGCCTCATCCCATTTTTTTTAATTTATAAGTTACACTTAATATCCTTATAATTAGTTATCTGATTACATTTAATTTCTTACTTTTTCGTTTTTCATTTTACACCCTTATCATATTAAAATAAATAACTGTATATGAACTAAATGTGTTAAAAAAATATGTTTTTTATACGAATTATATATTTATGATCATCCCGTCAATACTTTCAAATTAAGCCTAGTATTAAATATTTTTGGATTTGATCATAATATTATGTATCAAGAATACATACGAAGTAAGGGACAATTTGATAGTTGCTGAACAATTTGATGCTAGATGATTAAGTGGTCACAATAATTAAAAGTCTCTTATGATACAATAAAATGAAATATGGTTGTTTGACAGATTTTTGAAGATGAAATCAAGGCCCTTTATGGTTAATGGAGGCCCATGATACAAAACCCCGAAGGGTTTTAGGACCATTAAAAAACAATTTGTTTTTTGCTAAACAAGATTTACCTCTAATCAATTTAGGGCTTGCTCAGTTGGCCACCATTTGCCCTTGTAGGTCTCAAGTTCGAGCCTTGTAAGGGACTTTTCCTCAGATTAATTTAGGAGAATTATGGTGTTGGAAAGAGAGCCTATTGTGGGCCGCCAGGGCCGCTCTAATGTTCCCGAGTACAAAGCTAACAGCTAACTTTTACTTCGTCGGTTTAAAAAAATTTAGGAATTGCTTTTTAATAGAACTGTTTAGAGGTAAACAAACAACCTCTAATTTATTACTTTTTGTTGCGTTTTCATTTTCATTCTACACCTAAATTATCATTAGAAAAATACAGAATTATGGATTAAATAAAAAAATTCCACTTTTTTTTTTTTACAAATTTACCACTATAAGTCTATAATTCTATCATCATTACTCTCAAAATAAATTCATTATATATTGAACATTTTGCAATCTAATAATATTGTAAAATATTATAAATACGTTACATGTATAAATCTATATTATATTATAAATGTCTTAAACATTATAACTCTTTCGGATTTAACAATTGTTGATATTTATTTAATGTTGCCATTGAGACATCGTCTAGGGTCACCAAACTAAACAAAATTATATCCGACTTTTTAAGAATGTTTAAAAAAGATTGAACTTTCGCCGTAAGTGGTATTCTCAATATTGGATTACGAGACATTTATTATAAGAGTTGTTCTTGAAAACAAAAGTTCACATAGATGCATGGTATTGCCTTCTCTAGAATTTTTAAACCATTTTGATTTCTTAATTTTTATTCTCAAACAAAACATTGCACAAATTTTAAACATGCATAACTTTATGATTGTTATGTTAGATCATATTAATATCAAACCAAATAAAAAATTGAGCATGTAGAACTTTTCATTTTTTTGATTAATTCACCATAATGACCTTGAATTCTATAGTTCAGTGTGTGATTTAAAACACATATAATCTTAAAATTGGCATCGTGTAATATAAAATAACGTTAAACATAAAATAAAATTATTATTTCGAGTTTTCAACTTTAGATTCGTGATGTATTACGTCGCATCGTGCATGCATATGTGTTTAGTGAGTTTATGAAAAATAAATTATAACAAAATTTTAAGGAGTAGTTTATTTAGAGTGCAAAAAATGTGGTTGATGAGAGTTAGGTTTTATTTACCAAAAAATGTGGACCCTTGTTTGCTGGGTAGCTGAGTGCATCAAGCCGGATGATAGGGGCATAGGACAAAAACCCCCTCTACCTTCTACTTTGATTTCTATATTGTTTTATTTTGGTTAAAAAAAATATAGGTTTAATAAAAAGTTATATGAATCATTAAGAGATTGTAACTAAACATTTAACATTATTTAGAAATTTCTTTCAATGAAGTCGTTTTAACTTCTAAGAGGGTCAAAACGATAAAACTTGAACATCCTATGGTTCAAAGATAGAATAGTATACAACTCTTTATTTAATGATAACATATTGTATATTTTGCCTCTATTAAAAAAATTATTGTAAAAGTTTATAGAATTTTGGTATAAATTAGTTATATATTCTGTAATGTAAAATTTATTATAAGCCAAAAGCATAAATTAACATTTATTATGTATTTTAACATACTTATAAGTCAATTTTATTGTATAATATTTAGTTTTAGAAATTTACAAATATACGATGAAATGTAAATTAAAACTTCTAAAGAGATTTTAAAATATTATATAATTTACCTATAATATATAATATTGATCCCAAAACGTTTAGTTAATAATGGTAGTTTTTAAACTTTAAAGTAATAACCTACCACAAGATAGTATTTATCAGGTATTGTATATTAAACATAGTTAAAATGTGGAATTTAATAAAAAAAACACTTTATGAGCCATATGCATTCAGCTTTTAGCTAAAGAAAACATAAACTTTGAAATTAACATTTTATAATTTCTATTGTGAAAAAATATTTTATTTTATTAAAATATTTTATTTTGTGAAAACATACTTTATTTCATTTTTATTGTGAAAAAATAAGGTCTATATTTTTAAAACTAAATGTGTCACTACAAAATTGAATATACTTTACAAGTGATGTGATATCATCACATGTATAAAAAGATTTACAAGATCTTTCTAAAATTGCAAAGTCTTGTTAATATTGCAAAGACTTTCTATTGTACATATTTATATATCAATAACTTTAAAATGTTTTTAATTTAATTATTTATTTTTTTATAAAAAGTACTTTATTTAAATATTAAATTATTTATATTATAACTAATCAATTATTTATGTTATTCATATTATAAACAAATAATATTTAGTATTTTTTATGATGTTATAAAGTTGAATAAATTACATTTATGGTTCTTGTGGTTGTCACCCATTATCAAGTCTCGTCACTGCTTCAAAGTAATTATAAAAAAAGTCACCATGGATGCCAACTAGTTTCATTTTTGGTCTCTCTCACTAGCTTTTGTTAAAAAGTCCGGTTAACCCAAGAGTATATTGGTCTTTCTGTTATTTCTTTAGTTTACAATTAAATTAAACAAGTATATTATTATTATATTATAAAGTTTATTTTTATAATTAATTAAAAATAATAAAGTAAACACCTCCAATGCCAGTCATCTTCTTCGGCTACCACTCCAATTCTGATCATCTTTTTCGATGGCAACTCCAACTCCTATCATTTTCTCCAATAACCCCTCTACTTTCGGTCGTCTACTCAAGACAAATGATAAACTCAAACTAATTAAAACCCAGACAACACATGTTCAAAGAAAAAAAAAACAGTATCCTTCGAAAATCTTTAGCATGTCACCCTCTTTCAAATCGAAACCAAAAACCCAATCCACATGAAACCCATCTAAGAATCCCCAAACCAATACAGTAACCATAACACTTATGTCGACCTCTCCATGTTGAATCTTAGACTCCTGACGAATCTCCTTCTCTTAGAGACAAGTGGCAAGGAACCTGAATACGGACTGTGCTACCAAAACATTACATTCGCCCCTCAATTTCAGAGGTTTGCTGAGCTACTAATCACTCCCACCGATCACCTCATAAACATTCTCTACTTCACCACCAACGATGAAAGGCGAAAAGATTCATTTGAATTTCGTGAAACAATCAAGGCTGAGCTTAAAGAACGAATGATCTTAGAGAGAAGATCGATCATGTTCATGTAAAATTAGAAGACACTTATGTCTAGGCCATATCACTGTAATTTTCTTTTAGTACTTATCTCTGCACTTTACATTTCAAAGCCAAGCAAATCATTAGATTTATTTGTTCCTATGGAATCATTCAATTAGAGGTATTTTTTCTGGATTTTTGAGGTTGTTCATAAAGGAAATTTTGGATTTGGGTTTTGCTTATGGAGGCGTCTTATATCATGGATCTGGAAGATGAAGATTGTTGTTTGGGTTGAGATTTGAAGCAACTTTAGGCTTAATTTCTTGGATATTACAAGTTGTTTCATTATTTTTTCTTGGATCTATAAAGGATTTTGGGTTTGGAAAGTCGTCTCCCGTCTCTTCAGATCTGAAAGTCCGAGTTGGATTTTTGGACAAATTCCGACTCGGACTTCACCCAAAGTCCGACTTGGACTTCACCCAAATCTCAACTCAAATTTTTTCAGACACTGAATATGGAATCAAAATTGCCATTGAAATGTTGCAGTCGGAATTTGATTCAAGTTGGAATTTAAAGCTTCGAAGTTCAGTTTTGGAAATTAATAGAGAAATCTAGTTTGGAATCAAATTATTGTTGAAATCGCAATTAAATTCCGAGGCAGAATTTCGAAATGGAGTCGGACTTGCGTTAATTTGAAAAAGAAAAAAATGGAAACGTGTCAATTCGGTGGATTTTAAAGTCCGACTCACTCTCACGTGATGCTGCATTCAATAATTGATTAAATTTTGAAGACTTTTACAAGTTTGGTCTTTGCAGTTTGATATGGTTGACATTTTAATGGGCCAAGTTTTGAGAGTTAATGTTGCGTGCCCCTTAAGATTTTAATCTTCTTTATTTACCAACTTTGGACGAAATGTTTAAATCTGGCTCCTGGAGTTTATTCACGATTAATTTTGCAAATTTTGCAATATCGGTCCTTGGAGTTTGAGATTTTCATATATTTTTCAGAAAATTTTATTTTTCTGATTTGGGACTTCCAGGTTTTAGGGTTTGGGACTATTTGATGGATTTTTTTACGAGGATGCTAAATTCCTCAAATTCAGTTCGGGAATTATTTTCAGATGCGCTTTGAATAGTATATGATCAATCGGGCTTTCAAGTTTTATTCGTTTTGTGCCTTCCACTCTTATTGGGCTTTAAAGATTAATTTGGCCCAAATAATTGGTCACTTTCAGTTGCACTCCAGATCCAAGATGATTAAGATATAGATACGCTTCAAAATGCTTGCGCTTAAATAGCCACGTTTCTTTCCCAATTGGTTTGTAAATATCACATCAGCCCGGCTTTAGCCCAATTCAGTTTTCAGTCATGAATATTGAATTTCTCTCATTTTCCCAGCTATTCCAGTTTTTTGAAGACATGTCAGATTTGTAGCGATTTCAGAACGACGGTGATCGGATTCTACATTTGGTTAGATTACTCGGAAGGCTGTCTCTCTACAACCGTTATTCTAGAGTTTTTCTTCGATGGAGTTATTCCTCTTAGGAGTGGAGTCGAATTTTTCCTTTGGATGCCAGCTTCAGTGAATGGTACTATTGTTATATGTTCAATTTCTAACCGTTTCACTGTTATGGAGGCTCGGTTGTGATCCAGAATTTTGATTGACGGTCGTTATCCATCTTACTAAGAAGACTAGATCTAGATCTGATTGTTTGATATTTTGGAAGATTTAGGAAATCTACTACTTTCTGAGCAGTATAGAGATCAAAGCATAGTATCTCGTTCAACATCTACTCCCAGTTTTCATGCCATACGGTGTTTCGGTGATCCAAGCTTCAGTATTTCCCTGTTGTGAGTTTATCAAACTTAGAGCTCTTTTGCTGAATTCCTACTCAACATGCGGCCAAAGACAGATCCTTTATTTTTCTTGCTGATCTGCACTGTAAGTCACGCATGCATCTATCCCTTTGTTTTTCTTTGTGATCTACATAGTTGGATGAATCAACATGCTCTGGTGCAAGCTGTTGTATTCTGCGGTTATCAGACATGTCGAGTTATTTACAGGTTGGGCTGTATTTTGTGTAATCAGTTGCAGTTATTGTACATCGGATCTGGTATTTCAGTTGAAACTGAAGACAAAGAGCTACAATCAAGGGGGAGTTTGGAGATCAAAATGTAGCTGAGCATCACTAAAGTTTTCTGAAGAAAGCAAGGGGGAAAATATCAGAGATACTTTCTTTATAAAACTTTAGGGGAGATTGTTAGGACCAAATTGTCCTAATTAGATAAAGTTTTATAAAGTAAGCTTTGAGAGAGATTAATTTGTATTTAGCTGATAGTTGTAGCTAATGGGCTTGGGCTTTTGTATATGGGCCCTATATATAAAGGGTTTAGGGTTTGGGAAGAGTGTGTGAAACCATTTTCATGAGAGTCGTATAGTTTGTTTGTGTGTGTTTTCTTGTAGCTTTGATAGCTCTCTAATAATCAAGAACATTTCCTTTTGTCTATCGATTTCTTCTCCTAAATCCTCTATTGTTTGATTGTTTTGGGACCAACATCATTTTTCTTTTGTAATCATCAGTTTTAAAAGTTAAATCATTAATGTACTTCATTTCATCAAAGTACTGAAAAATATCTTTGAAAGTAGTAAGTGAGACACGTACCTTTATGAGTTCCATTTCCTTTCCGTTTAGCTAGACTTAGAAAAAAATTTTGTTACTAGAACTAGGCAATTTCTCAATTGTCTAATAATTATCATTTTGGGGGAGGTTGTTGATCCAACTCTTTTAAGAACTAATAAAATGAAAAAGATCCTATTTCACTTAGTGAATAAATGCTTAACTTTATTTACAACTTGAGGAATTATCATTGAGTCTGTTCAATGAATCTTCTATATGTTCAAGTCGTGGAAAGTCTATCAATAATAGCTAGCTCACTAAGTCTATTTTGTGATTGCTGAAACTGATCCTACAGCTAAAACATCTCCCCGAAGACAAGGAAGTCATGCTCAGAGAACCATCAATAACGTCAAAGAAGTAGTTGGTGATAGAGACAATGTTGCTTGTGATCTGAAGACGGATTTGGTAATAGCCACTTGTCTAAACATGCATGACAATCTAAAGAGAACAAGATACAACGACCACTGACCTCTACCAAGGATTAGCTCTTGGATCAGTATCTCACTATCCAAGATTTACCCCACTTGTCTTAGTTCTTTATGCACATAAAGGACAACTACACTTTTATGACACAAGTACAAAATGGATGGTCATCGTACCGCCTCCTCCATACCAATCAATCAATCAGCCTCCAAAAGCAACTTAAGTACTCTACGTTGCTTTAATGCAAGTGGATGTATTTTATACTATTAGTACAATTGGACCACTAGATATACAACAGGAGTAAACAAAAGTCCAAATAAAAACAGTTTAAATAAAGAACTTGAATGTGTTCTTCAGACACATCAGTCATTCATGTATTCTTACCGTTCTTCTATTTTTCTATCGCTTTCTTTCTTTCCTTATAGTCTATTCTCACTTCGCGCATAAGTGAATGTTGTGTGAACACTAGATTGTTTAGATTAGGTTTGATCTTTCTCTATTTCCGTAACAATCTTGTATATTCTGTATTTGAGTTATAAATACAAACTGAATTTAAAAAGTAAAAATCTACGTGATTGTATTCAACCCCCCTTCTACAATCTTTGTTAACCTTGAAGGTCACTTTCGGGACCAACAGACAAATCTAGAAATCTTTGGAAGCAAGACGATGATCAACGAGTAGACGTCGTTGAACTTGTCATATCACCGGTCGCTGAGTCTTGGTTCCTCAGGTTGTCATGCAGAGGTAGTCACACCATTATCACTGAATCTGTCTTCAGTGTAACATCCCACCTATCCTGACAACAATATTGCCCGCTTTTGAAAGATCTTTTATGCTCAAGATTCATTATGTAATGATATTTGCTAATAACATATGATCCTATAGGGTCACACCATAAAAGAAGTAAACACTAATTGATTATTTATTAAGTAATTTGATTATTAATAAATATAATTAACACTTGTATTTAAATTGGGAATTATTGTTTATTGGAAATAATAATTAAAATAGCAAAAACTAGATATATTCATAAGCTATGAATATTTATGTCATGTACATTATTTTGGAACCTTAGAAAGTCTAGGTATCTAACCATATGGAATGGAACTTACTAATATACATGGAACTAGCTAGTTTACCTTGAGTAAACATCACACTACCTTGCCATCTTCTCATCATGAAACCATGGGTTTCATGGCATGGGAGGGATGGCTTGTGATGACTTTCTTACTCATGGACATGCTACTTGGAAGACCTTACTTGCATAAATTTAAGGCATGGTGTAGTTGTCTTGGATGGAAGTATATAAAGAAGGCTTTGGCATGAAAAATAAACTAGTTCTTTTTCTTCTTTTCTTGCATCAAAACCTTAGGCTTCCAAGTTTCTTCCCTCTCTCACTTTTCTAGCAATGGTTGTGTAGATTTAAGTGATCTTGTTGCTTCTCCTTTTATAACTTATTTAGTATAAGTTATTAAGGCTTAAGAACAACAATATTTACATGTGGAAACTAGCATTTTAAGGTGGTTTGGTGACTTGTTGGTGGATACATATAGAGAGATTCTTGCTTGGATCTTTGCCTTCTTCATCAACTATCAAGCCTCCCCTTGAGGACTCAAAGATCTACAAAGGTTGTTATTTCTTATTCCCTCTATGGTTGTTTTTTAACCTTTCCAAGTGTTGCATGATAATCCTTGTTTGGGAATAAAACTAGTTTTATTGTTATACGATTAATTTGCTTCCGTTGCTAAATATGAGTTTTTGAAACTAAAATTGTATAAAACCCAACAATTGGTATCAGAGCCATCTTGCAAGCTTGGTTAGATTTTTTTTGATCATTTGGATGATCTTAGTTTTTGTAAAACATGGATAACTTTCTTTTGTAAGAATATGTTTATACATGTTTTCTATGACAACTATAATATTGTTATTATTTGTTTTTGACCAAAAGTTTACATGCATTTTTGGTCATACAAGTTGTCTTAGAAAAACAAAGAGTTGTTTTATGTTTATATGTATATTTGAGTGCATAAACAAGCCATGGACCTTTTGTGATGTTGTTTGTGTTGATTATTCAAAATGGTTGTAATATTCTTTTATTCATATGGTATGTAATAATTTAATAGTTCGTTTTTGATCTTGTTTATTTTGTAAGTATTAGATTAGTTTTAGACTAGTTTATCTTTATATAAAATGTAACAAGATTGAAGATGGTGGCCATTTTGAAGGTCAAAATCAACCCTATGGTTTTGTGAAGTTTTACAACTTCCATGGATTTTCAAGAGTTTGCTACAAGGAGTTGTCTAAGCAAGTGGGAGCTTGAAGAATATCATTTAGAAGATTTGTTCTTTTTGTCCCTTTAGGAATGGACTTGGCATTTTGTGATGGCTCGCAAAATGTCACTAGTTTATGGCTTGGTTTATGCACATATGCATGCTTGTGATGTTTAATTTTATGTTAATACTATGATTGGTTGGTAAAATAGGATTTTGCATGCTATATAATATTTTGAACATAAATATCATCACCTGGAGTTTGGTTTTCAAAATATGACTTTTAAACATAAGATGTATAAAATGAGACTTTAAAATAAAATAGTTTTGTTTTGAAAGCTCTATTATGACAAATTTTGAAATATTGAAATTAATATGTTTGAAATGGTGATTTTGAAACTTATCCGAACTCTACGTCTTTATAATAAAAGGAAGTTTTATTACAAGGTTCAAAATGGTTCTATAACGCTCAAACGTCGAACTTAATATATAAGATATTAATTTTAAAATTTGATTGTGTCGAAATATATAAAGCTAGATTTATATAGAACCTAAAATGTGATTTTTTTGATACCATGACTTATTGGATGCATGCAATAACCATGATATCAGATGTTTTAAACTAGAATTATAAAACATTTATAAATCCCTTTCAAAAGCAAGTCTATGCCATCCAAATTTTGAAACATTCGCATCACCATTTGTTAGATGCTTGTGGGATAAAGTGAGTCACCTAACCACTTGTGTTATCTTTTGGTGGCCGAAGTGTATTCGTGATTTCTATAACAGTTATAGACCGATTATACAAGTTTCTCTAATTGGATGACTTGATTGGAATTCTTTTGTGATAAAGTGAGTCACCTAAACAAAAGAGATCTGAGGCATAGATGGGATCAAACATGTCATGTTAACAAAATGTTGTTAAAGATCCTATGCAACTAGAAATTACAGTTGGATGTAATTAGTAAATCGTTACTTACCTTGTTGATTTAAATGAATGGGATAAAGTGAGTCACCTAACCATTTATTTGTTATGCAACTTGGATTCTAGCCTTTAAAAATTAATGTTTTAGAAACAAAAGGGTTAATTTTAAAGAACTAAATACTAAATAAAAACTTTGTAAATATTTTGTAGATGGCTCCACCGACTACTGTTGTTCAACATCACTCTCACCAAATGTCAATCCGATCAATCCTTGAGAAGGAAAAACTTAACCATTCAAATTTCTTAGACTGGTACCGCAACCTAAGAATTGTACTAAAACAAGAAAAAAGGAATACGTTCTTGAGAAACCCGTTCCCGAAGAACCCCAACCTACTCCAAAGGCTGCCCATGACATCTGGGTCAAGCATTCTGATGACTCGATCGATGTCGCATGCCTAATGCTTGCTACGATTGTAACGCCCCGAAACCCAGGCAATAAAAACCAACATAACAATAATAAATCCCAGTGATCTAATTCGCAATAACATAAAAATCTCTTTCTCAAAAGGTACAATAGTTAAGAGTGCATGCAGAACAAACCCTCCACAGCTGAGATTTCTAAAAGGATAAGAACCAAAACTTCTAACTGACCACGCTACTCTAAGCGCTCAACATCTCTTTGCCTCTAGCAACTCGATCTTTTCCTGAAAAGGTTTTAGATTTTGAAAACGAGGGTTAGACCGAAAGGTCTAGTGAATTCCCTCAAAACAGTTTAAACAACAGTTCCGGCCCGCTGGCCGTAAAAATCAAGTCAAAAACCACTGAATGTGTGCGGACAAAGAAAACCCAGTCCAGGTCGCCTGACATTAACTCCCAAGGGACGTAGTCCCAAGGTACCCCCAAGTGGCGGATCAGACCAGATGGTAAACTCCCAAGGAACTCGAGGTTCCAAGGTACCCAGTGTCCATAGTGCAACACATCAGTCAAGTCATCAAGTCATTACCATTTTAAGCATGCTTTAAATGTAATCAACAATTATGTCACGTTATCATATTTCATAAAGCAGTTCGTACGTCAAAATCATTTATCAAACAGAATGGGCAATTAAAATCCAGTTCAAAACAATTTATCCCATTCAAATCAGGCAAGGGAACTCACCTGATCCTGCCCCAACTGAGCTACGTTCTGCCTTATCCGCACCTACAACACAAATCTTAATCAGATCATACTAACCCACTAGGAAGATTCTTTCCTAGTTACCAAATCTTAGCTCTCATCATCATCCGACCCGAATCAACATGGAATGACAGACTAGGATTTCTCGGATAACCAACTAGGGTTTTCAAGAAATGAATACGATTAGGCTTTTCCCATGAACTGATATCTCAAGAAATGACGACAAGGTACCACGGCCTCAAGAGATGATACACGGCATGATAGATCAACATCATCTAAAATGATACACAAACTCACTCGTGATGAGGAACAGATTCACAAGAAATGACAGCCTGAAACGATAACCAAGCCTACTCAAGACGATAGCCGATTTCACATAAAATGATAAGGCTAGGGTTACATGAAATGACACCCGAAATGCCCATTGCTCCCACATGAAATGATAACAAGGTAGCAAGGGTTGCATGGAATGATAGTAACAATGAGGGAAACCCAATGAGGGAAACTCAATGAGGGAAACTCAATGAGGGAAACTCAATGAGGAAAACTCAATAAATAATCCCAATGAGGAAAACTCAACAAATAAACCCAATGAGGGAAACTCAATGAGGGAAACTCAATGAGGAAAACTCAATAAATAATCCCAATGAGGAAAACTCAACAAATAAACCCAATGAGGGAAACTCAATGAGGGAAACTCAATGAGGAAAACTCAATGAGGAAAACTCAATAAATAATCCCAATGAGGAAAACTCAACAAATAAACCCAATGAGGGAAACTCAATGAGGGAAACTCAATGAGGAAAACTCAATAAATAATCCCAGTGAGGAAAACTCAACAAATAAACCCAATGAGGGAAACTCAATGAGGGAAACTCAATGAGGAAAACTCAATGAGGAAAACTCAATAAATAATCCCAATGAGGAAAACTCAACAAATAAACCCAATGACGGAAACTCAATGAGGGAAACTCAATGAGGAAAACTCAATAAATAATCCCAATGAGGAAAACTCAACAAATAAACCCAATGAGGGAAACTCAATGAGGGAAACTCAATGAGGAAAACTCAACAAATAAACCCAATGAGGAAAACTCAACAAATAAACCCAATGAGGGAAACTCAATGAGGGAAACTCAATGAGGAAAACTCAATGAGGAAAACTCAACAAATAAACCCAATGAGGGAAACTCAATGAGGGAAACTCAATGAGGAAAACTCAATAAATAAACCCAATGAGGGAAACTCAATGAGGGAAACTCAATAAATAATCCCAATGAGGGAAACTCAACAAATAAACCCAATGAGGGAAACTCAATGAGGGAAACCCAATGAGGGAAACCCAATGAGGGAAACTCCACTTCCAAAACGAAAAGCATCTCATCTAAGGAAGGCCAAATTCCGAATTCGGAAATCATGATTTCCAATTTGGAAAGGCATTTGAACATCACAAGATCTCCCGGTTCGGGAATCCGGAATACCCGATTCGGGAAACATGAATACCCGATTCGGGAAACATGAATACCCGATTCGGGAAACATGAATACCCGATTCTTTGCCATAAAGTGACCAAAAATCGATCCTTACGGCCCACAATTCGATCCAAAAAGCCCCGAAATGGTTTTATCTTATATCACAATCATAATACAATTAATTTAGAGCTTAAAACCATAGATCTTACCTTGATTGTGAAGAAAAACATTGATGATGGTGATTGTAACATCCCGCCTACCTCAACAACAATATTGTCCGCTTTGCCCCACCGGCTCACGGCTTTGTTTTTGACGACCTGGTGAGAAACTTCCCAGGAGGTCACCCATCCTGGGACTACTCCCACCCTAGCACGCTTAACTGCAGTGTTCCAAGAACCTCCAGCCCGTGTAGCCCCAAAACACGTTGTTATTAGGAAGGCCAAGATATTACTTATAACACCCAGGATCACTCCTGTCCACGGCCGATATGGGATACGCCTAAGGTGTTACAAACACCCCCCCTTGGGACTCATCGTCCTCGATGAGGTTTGCCCCATATCCCGAACGGCACAGGAGTGGCTCTGATACCATCTGTGACATCCCGCCTACCTCAACAACAATATTGTCCGCTTTGCCCCACCGGCTCACGGCTTTGTTTTTGACGACCTGGTGAGAAACTTCCCAGGAGGTCACCCATCCTGGGACTACTCCCACCCTAGCACGCTTAACTGCAGTGTTCCAAGAACCTGCAGCCCGTGTAGCCCCAAAACGCGTTGTTATTAGGAAGGCCAAGATATTACTTATAACACCCAGCATCACTCCTGTCCACGGCCGATATGGGATACGCCTAAGGTGTTACAGTGATGATGAGAGAAATTGATGAAGATAATGATGGAGGCTTCTCTCCCAAAAACACACACTTCACACACTTGCCTCATTCCCAAAATGACAAAACCCTAGTTTTTCCTCCTTTAAATACTCTGGGCTTGCAAGGCCAAGCCCATTAACAAGCTTAAAACCCAACAAACACACAACTTTCCAAGAACTTACACAATTAGCCCCTCCACTCAAAAAGCCTTACACTCAAAGTCACAGTTAAAGTTAACCGACAATCTAACCTAGGATTCAGGTTATTACAACGATGATTCCAGACCTTCAGAAGGATCTGGAACATCTTGAAGCATATGATATAATTGCACATCTTAAACAGATGTTTGAAAAGCAAGCAAGAACCGAGCGATTCGAAACTGTTCGAGTGCTCCATGGTTTTAAAATGGAGGAGGGTGGAAATGTAAGCACTCATGTTCTTAAGATGAAGAGTCAATTGGATCATTTAGAGAGACTAGGCTCTCCTTATCCACTTGATTTGGCAACGGATTTGATCCTTAACTCTTTGCCAAAGTCGTATGACACCTTTATCATGAATTACAACATGAATGGTTGGGATAAGCCCATCTCGGAGTTGCATTCGATGCTAAAAATTGCCGAGAAGAACATCCCAAAGAAACCATCTCAAGTGCTCATGATCCGGGAAGGACAAATCAAGAAGACAAAGCCAAGAACTTCAAGGCTAAACCACAAGGTGGTAAGGGAAAGGGGAAAAATGTTTCCAAACCCCAACAGCCGAAGAAAAAGGAAAAAGTGGCCAAAGAAGATGCATGTTTTGAATGTGGCATCGTCGGTCACTGGAAGCGGAATTGTCCCACTTACCTTGCTGGGTTGAAAACCAAGAAGGCCGGGGAGGGCACTTCAGGTATATCTATTTTCATGATTGAAATGGGAATATTTACTTTTTCATCTACTACTTGGGTATTTGATACCGGGTGTGGAACTCATATTTGTAATTCGTTACAGGGGTTTCGAAGGAGTAAGAAACTGAAGGCATGCGATATGGTACTACACATGGGCAATGGAGCAAAAGTTGCAGTCCAAGAAATAGGAACTTTTGAAATGTGTTTACCAAATGGCTTGTACTTATTGTTAGACAATGTTTGTTATATTTCAAGTTTAACTCGTAATATAATTTCAGTTTCGCGTTAAAAACAATCTGGTTTTAATTATCAATTTGTTGATGATAATATTCACTCTTTTTTGAAAGGAATATTCTATTTTGAGGCAAGGCCTATTAATGGAATATAAGAATTAAACCTTGATTGTTCTTCAAGCATTAATTCCATTTATCATGTAAACACCAAAAGAATCAAATATGATTTGAACCAAACCTATCTATGGCATTGTCGTCTTGGCCATATAAATAAGAAGCGCATATCCCAACTCCAAAAGAGTGGACTTTTGGAGGCAAATGATAATGAATCGTTTGATATATGTGAATCTTGTTTATGTGGAAAGATGACAAAATTCCCTTTCTCTGGTTCAAGTGAAAGGGCAAGTGATTTGTTAGGAATCATACATACTGATGTATGTGGTCCATTCAAAGTCATGTCGAGATATGGTGAAAGATATTACATCACCTTCACTGATGACTTTAGTCGCTATGGTTATGTGTTCTTAATGAAACATAAACATGAAGCATTTGAAAAGTTCAAATTGTTTCAAAGTGAAGTTGAAAATCAACTCAACAAAACCATTAAGGTCCTTCGTTCAGATAGAGGAGGTGAATACCTCAGTGAAGAGTTCCAATATCATCTTAGGAATTGTGGCATTGTCTCACAACTCACTCCACCCAGAACACCGCAGCATAATGGTGTGTCTGAGAGGAGGAACCAAACCTTACTTGATATGGTTCGTTCTATGATGAGTCGAAGCACTCTTCCACTATCATTTTGGAGTTATGCCTTACTCACTGCCGCTCGTATTGTGAATATGGCACCAACTAAAAAGGTAGACAAAACTCCGTATGAGATCTGGCATGGAAAGGTTCCATCCCTATTATACATGAGGGTTTGGGGTTGCGAAGCTTATGTGAAACAAGAAGCTTCTAGCAAACTCGATCCAAGATCTACCAAATGCATATTTGTAGGATACCCTAAAGAGTGTTTAGGTTATTACTTCTACATCCCTAGTGAGAATAAGATTTTTATTGCACGAAAAGAGCTGAATTTTTAGAAAACAAGTTTCTAAATGATGAAGCAAGTGGGAGGCAAGTGGATCTTGAAGAAGATTAAGAACCACAGCCAGATGCAACTTAAGTTGGCACTAGTACTCAACAAGAAGTTGTTGAAGATGAACAAATGGTTGTTCATGGACCAATTGAAACACAAGGCGTTCGAAAATCTGATAGAGTACGTCAAGAACCTAAGAGATATGGATTTCTCATTGACGAATGTTTCTTGATGAGTTCCGATGAACCTATCAACTATCGGGCAGCTGTGTCAAATTCTAAATTTGACAAATGGCGTGAAGCCATGAACACTGAGATGCAATCCATGTATGAGAATCAAGTATGGGACTTGGTTAATCTTCCTCCCCGTTGTAAGACTGTAGGGAGTAAGTGGATCTTCAAGTTGAAGACTGACATGGATGGTAATATACACACTTATAAAGCAAGACTTGTTGCAAAAGGTTTCACTCAAACTCATGGTATTGACTATGACGAGACCTTCTCTCCAGTTGCTATGATTAAATCAATTAGGATATTGTTTGCCATAGCCGCATATTATGACTATGAGATATGGCAAATGGATGTCAAAACCGCTTTTCTTAATGGACTCTTGGAAGAAGATGTCTATATGGATCAACCAGAAGGTTTTGTCGACCAAAAGAATCCTAATAAAGTGTGTAAGCTTAAAAGATCCATTTATGGATTGAAGCAAGCATCTCGAACTTGGAATATTCGTTTTGATGAGCAAATCACAAAGTATGGTTTTATCAAAAACGAAGATGACACTTGTGTTTACAAGAAAACTAGTGGGAGCATAGTAACATTCCTAGTTTTGTATGTAGATGACATACTAATCATGGGAAATGATATTCCGACCTTGCAAGGTGTTAAGTCTTGGCTTGGAAAATGCTTCTCAATGAAAGACTTGGGAGAGGCAGCATACATTCTTGGTATAAAGATCTATAGAGATAGATCAAAGCGATTAATAGGTTTAAGTCAAAGTACATACATTGACAAAGTCTTGAAGCGGTTCAAGATGCAAGATTCTAAGAGAGGATTCGTACCAATGCAACCTGGCATTATTTTGAGTACATCTCAAAGTCCTAGCACAAAGGTTGAGCTAGAAAAGATGAATGGCATCCCATATGCCTCCGCTATTGGTTCAATCATGTATGCCATGATATGTACTAGACCTGATGTATCGTGTGCTCTGAGCATGACGAGCAGATATCAACAAAATCCAGGAGACAGTCATTGGATGGCTGTGAAGAACATTCTAAAGTACTTAAGAAGGACTAAAGAAATGTTCCTTGTCTATGGAGATTAGGAAGAAGAGCTTAATGTAAAGTGTTCCACTAATGCTTCTTTCCAAACTGATCGGGATGATTGTAAGTCACAATCAGGATATGTCTTCTTTATGAATGGAGGTGCGGTTTCATGGAAAAGTTCCAAACAGAGTGTTGTGGCACAGTCCACTACAGAATCAGAATACGTTGCTGCTTCGAAAGCTGCTTGGATGAAGAAGTTCATTGATGAACTAGGGGTTGTTCCTTCCATTCAGGATCCCCTAGAGATCTTTTGTGACAATGAGGGTGCTATTGCTTTAGCCAAAGAGCCCATGTCACATCAAAGGACAAGGCACATTCACCGATGGTTCAACTACATTCGTGATGAAGTTGGAAGTGGTGATATTTGTATTCGCAAAGTACACACAGATCATAACTTGGCAGACCCATTCACGAAGCCCCTATCGCAAGCCAAATTTGAAGGTCATGCTAGAGGAATAGGATTTCGTTATTCTAGTGAATGGATTTGATCTTGGTTTAGTATTGAACATTGAACTTATAATCAATGACTATTGTATTGATTATGATATATATGGAATATGATCTTTTCATTAAATACTTATTGAGTTCTAGATTAACATGTTTAAATCCTTGAATAGTTTAATTATTCTAAATGTCCATAGTCAATCATTATTGTGGGAACAAAATGAAGTAAGACTAATATGAATTGGATTGATTTGATGTTTCATAGAGATGAAAATAGCAAAAGGTTGCAACCAAGTTCATAGGTACTTGTCAGAGAACAAGTACTGGATTTGACCCGTTCAAGATCACTACATGGATCGCTATCATGAGTGATACTTGATAAAGGTATTATCATTGTATCCTTAGACCTTAGATACATATTTGGGACTCGAGTATGGGGAATGTTGTACTTTGATGTGGTCCAATGCTGTTCTTTGAACAGGCAGCTATAAAGGCCATTATTGGGTATAATGTGAACTGTGCAAGAGGCATATGCAGTCGGAAGGGATTTGTTCCTCTTACTCGGTGAGAGTTAGACGTCTAAGGCGCCTTATCAAAAGTTGAACACCAAAATGAGATTGATTGCGATCTGTATCTCATGTTCAACATGATGTCTGTGACAAAGGGATAACTGATAACTTACCTGATACACCAATTGTAGCTTTGAGCTAAGGGGAATTGGATGTTGATTGAATGGCACCTCGTCGTGTGTTATTGGGGGCAGTAATGCGTTGCTAGACGTTGACCACTGTCTATATCAATGCACAATGAACCTTGTGCAAGTGGGAGATTGAAAGATCTTTTATGCTCAAGATTCATTATGTAATGATATTTGCTAATAACATATGATCCTATAGGGTCACACCATAAAACAAGTAAACACTAATTGATTATTTATTAAGTAATTTGATTATTAATAAATATAATTAACACTTGTATTTAAATTGGGAATTATTGTTTATTGGAAATAATAATTAAAATAGCAAAAACCATAAATATTCATACAATGAACCTTGTGCAAGTGGGAGATTGAAAGATCTTTTATGCTCAAGATTCATTATGTAATGATATTTGCTAATAACATATGATCCTACAGGGTCACACCATAAAACAAGTAAACACTAATTGATTATTTATTAAGTAATTTGATTATTAATAAATATAATTAACACTTGTATTTAAATTGGGAATTATTGTTTATTGGAAATAATAATTAAAATAGCAAAAACTAGATATATTCATAAGGTATGAATATTTATGTCATGTACATTATTTTGGAACCTTAGAAAGTCTAGGTATCTAACGATATGGAATGGAACTTACTAATATACATGGAACTAGCTAGTTTACCTTGAGTAAACATCACACTACCTTGCCATCTTCTCATAATGAAACCATGGGTTTCATGGCATGGGAGGGATGGTTTGTGATGACTTTCTTACTCATGGACATGCTACTTGGAAGACCTTACTTGCATTAATTTAAGGCATGGTGTAGTTGTCTTGGATGGAAGTATATAAAGAAGGCTTTGGCATGAAAAATAAACTAGTTATTTTTCTTCTTTTCTTGCATCAAAACCTTAGGCTTCCAAGTTTCTTCCCTCTCTCACTTTTCTAGCAATGGTTGTGTAGATTTAAGTGATCTTGTTGCTTCTCCTTTTATAACTTACTTAGTATAAGTTATTAAGGCTTAAGAACAACAATATTTACTAGTGGAAACTAGCATTTCAAGGTGGTTTGGTGACTTGTTGGTGGATACATATAGAGAGATTATTGCTTGGATCTTTGCCTTCTTCATCAACTATCAAGCCTCCCCCTGAGGACTCAAAGATCTACAAATGTTGTTATTTCTTATTCCCTCTATGGTTGTTTTTTTAATCTTTCCAAGTGTTGCATGATGATCCTTGTTTGGGAATAGAACTAGTTTTATTGTTATACGATTAATTTGCTTCCGTTGCTAAATATGAGTTTTTGAAACTAAAATTGTATAAAACCCAACAATTGGTATCAGAGCCATCTTGCAAGCTTGGTTAGATTTTAAGAGAGCTGGATCAACAAAAAGTAAATTATTTATAGGATTCAAAAGACAAATCAAAATACTCAATTAAATGCTCACTTTTATCCCCAATCAATATAAGTTCATGAATCTAGATATCATGCATATCTTGATTGATATAACTTATGTGACATTTTACTAAAATTATTTTGTGTGGCCTAAAACCGAATTTGATATTTTAACCACTCTTATGAAAAGAAGAAACTCAATTTTGGGTTGCAAAAATGATGATCCATAAATGTTCATTTGAATCGGTCCAATATTTGGTAATCTTCAAGAAAATAACTCTTTTTTTTGTTCGTGATTGACCCAATTCTTCTTTCATCATTTAAGCTTGTTTAAGTGTTCATTTGCTCCACGTACTTGAATACAAGCCACAATGAATAATATCGAAGTTCCTACGGGGTCTTCTAAGTATTGTGCTATATGACGAAGATAGAATGATGTTCTACAACTTTTTGATGCATGAGCTAAGCCAAAAAGCTAAAAACCCCCTCTATCTGCTTTCAAATGTCAAAATCTAAGTTCGGATCTTGTAATTGTTTGCCAAATTCAATACAAGTACTTCTTACTACTTTTTCATTCTTTGTATTCTTTAAATTTCATTTATTTGTTTGTACATGTCGGATACATTAAAAAAAATCCTAAGCATAATGGAGTAAGTGAAAAGAACCTAAAAATAATCAAACATGGGTAACAATATCTATGAGTTTTTACACATTTTTTTATTTACCCATTATCAAATCACAATCAAATAGGGAGAGATTATTAGGTCATCAAAGATGTGGTGAATGACCCTCTGATTAGTCCTCCAATATTTATCTCTGCATTTTGATAACTCTTTTAGTTCTTGAAGAAGGCTTCGTTTTCAGATTGGCAACATCGAAGACTAGCCGATGACTAAAGAAGTAGATCATTTTTACGAAACATGATTCACTATCTGAATAAGCATTAATTGTTCTTTTTTAAATCGATTTACTTTGATCAAACCATCAATCTGACTACCGGCCAATCATCTTGAAGATACTGCCGCAAAAGTTTTTTTACAAAGTCTCACCAACTTCGTACTTGTAGCACTATTATTCTTAAGATAAAGTATTAATATAAACATATTGTAATTGCTACTAAGCCCCTAACCTCTTAATTTTATAAGGGACAAACTAGGTAGTTTATATGAAAGCAGTCTTTGACCGGTCACATATTGTGAGCCATTTTACATAAAGCAAATAAATATATAATCATAAATAAAGCTATCTATATATAACCCCTTACAAACAAAACAAAGGGTGGATTTCATTCAAATCACTTTATTGAAAGAAGATCCATTAACAAAAAGCAAAAGTATGAATGAAAAAGTACAGTAACCTCCAAAGTATGTATGATTAAAAGTTGGAAGTTCGTCAAAAGGCATCGCGCGATAACCATTGATGCAAATAATATTATCAATTTGAAGGATCCTTAAAGCATCGTAAACGGAACAACGTAATTTTGTGCTGTGATGGAAAAAGCCGTGTGTAGGCCACGCTCCGACAAGACGAGTGGGTGAGCCGTGAGTGGGCGTCCTTGCACAAAATCACGTGTGATTTTGTTTGTTCCTTCATTCTTGCAATTTGGTTTTATTCTTGTTTGAACCTAATTCTATATATATATATATATATATATGGGAAGGTTCAAACGAGAAGCATGTCAATTTAAGAAAACGTGAGGAGCAATCTCAGCCACACATATCGTGGTTACGGTGGACGTGATCACGGAGTATTGACGCGATTCATGAGAGAGTAGAGATTATTAAAGGGGGGCCGGTCAAAGCCGCTTTTGTTGACCGGACGAGTGGCTGAGATTGCTTCACACGTTTTCTTAAATTGATATGTTTCTCGTTTGAACCTCCCTCTATATATAGGAGAAGGTTCAAACGAGAAGCATGTCAATTTTAAGAGAACGTGAGGAGCAATCTTAGCCACTCATCTCGCGGTTACGGTGGACGTGATCACAGAGGATTGACGCAATCCATGGGAGGGTAGAGATTATTAAAGGGAGGGACCGGTCAAACCCGCCTTTGTTGATCGGATGACTGGCTGAGATTGCTTCTTACGTTTTCTTAAATTGATATGTTTCTCGTTTAAACCTCCCTCTCCCTCTCTCTCTCTCTCTCTATATATATATATATATATATATAGAGAGAGAGAGAGAGAGATGGAGGAAAGTTCAAATGTGAACTCAATTTTGGTTGTGAACATGTGGACGAATCTCAGCCACTCATCCGGTCAATAAAGACGACTTTGACCGGGTCCCCTCCTTTAATAATCTCCACCCTCCCATGAATCGTGTCAATCTTCCGTGATCTCGTCCACCGTAACCGAAGATGTGTGGTTGACATTCGTCCTTATGTTCACAACCAAAATTGAGTTCACATTTGAACCTAACCATATTATATATATATATATAGGGTCAAGTTCCTTTGTTAACCGCATATAATATGTTAACTTTGTCAACCCATCACAACCATTGATAATCTAAATCTAGTGTCAAGATTAAATCCCTATAATTAGGGAATTTTGAATAATTCCAATTTAAAAAATCCAGTAAACCCACGTGCACAGGGGTATTTTGGGAAAAACACAAGTAAATTGAAATACATTCAATATTCAAAATTCCGACGATCACAGGTGTACTCCAGCAAAACACATGTGCACTTCGACGAACTCTAGTTCACTCCGGCAAAACACGTGTGCACTCCGACGAACTCCAGTTCAATCCGGAAAAACACGTGTGCATTCCGACGAACTCCAATTCAATTCAGCGAAACACATGTTCACTCCGACGAACTTCGGTTCACCCCGGTGAAACACATATGCATTTCGACGAAACACCTGTCAACAGTGGACCTATGCACATGACGAAACACCTGTGCACTGCCCTCCTCCTCTTCCTTTACCACTGTCTCTGCCTTCATCCTTCCGTCAGATCTGTGCACATGACGAAACACCTCCTTTGTCCTTTTGTCATATCCATTTTCGATCAGGTTCACTCCAGCGATGCAGCAATAGAGGATGCGGCGGCGAGGGCGGCGATGGAGGATGCAGCGGAACACATCTGGAGGAAGGCGGTGGAGATGAACAGGTTAGGGGTGAGCATAACCGGGTACCCGCCTATTTTTCAAAGAACCGGAACCGATGGTTCCTAAAATGAAGGAACCGGAACCGAAACCTCTTACACCGGTTCTTCATATCCTGGAACCGGTCCCAGAACCACCAGGAACCGGTTCCGATACCGGGTACCTGGTCTCAATTTTTAAACATTTCATACTTTTAATAACCCAAGTGAAATTAATAAAATACCAAATTCAACCATGAATAAACATACAATTAGAAATTTGGTAATTGAACTAATTAAAAAATTGTCATTATATTTATATTGAAGACAAAATTTAATGCCAGTATATCATAATATCAATTTCAAAGTTACTGGCTTTGGCTAATTCCTTAAATGAACCTGGTAATTTAGTGGGTGGATCACATTGGGTTTGAAATTCTAAAAGTTAATTTGTTAGATGCATCTAGGGGTGTGCATCGGGGGGTCGGGTGGGTTCGGGTGAACAAATAAAAAACCCGATCGGATTTTGGATTTGAAAATAAGGCCCCAAACTTTTGGTTTCGGATTTCAGATTGTTTCGGGTTCGGGTTTCGGGTTTCGGGTTAAGATCCGGGGGGGTTCGGGTATATCCGTAATGAAAAAATTGTATATATTTAATAAATGTTGATGAATACAATCAATTGTAAGAATTGATGAAATCGATGATAGTTTAGGAATTAGAAAATTGTACAAACGGTAATAATTTAGGATTTTCAAGAGATAATTTGATACATATATGTATTTGTATAACTTAAAAAAATATATATGTATATATATTTCGGGTTTTCAAGCGGTTCGGGTGGAAGAAAACTAAACTCAACCCAAACCCGAATATCCCATTACAAATCGGGTTCTGGATTTTCGGATTTCGGGGCATTCGGTTTTGGCACAAAAACGTAATTTTCGGCCCCGATTCGGGTTCAGATTTTGGACCATTCGGGTTTTGCACACCCTTGTGCATCTTTTCGTTACTGATGCATTTCATTAAAATTTCCTAAGTTGAGTTCTCAATGGTATCTCCCTTCATATGACCAAAGAGAAACAATATGACCAAATCCAAAGCATTAGAAAATTGTATTTACCAAATACATATACATATAGTGGGTATCCGACAGGACCGGGTACCCGGCGGGTAACGTTTCCAAAAAATTGAGAACCGAAACCGGAACCGGTCTTGATCGGTTCCATGTTTTAGGAACCGGAACCGCTCACATCGGTTCCGGTTCCGGAACATGCGGGTCTTTAACGGTTCTAGTTATAAAAGCGGGTACCCGCTTCTGATGCTCACCCCTGTAACAAGCGTCGTTACCGACGGAGGAGCAGATCTGGAGGAAGGCTACGTAGATGAACAGATTTCTCTACCGATGACGGAGCAGATCTAGAAAAAGGCGGTGGAGTTGAACTAGTGTTCTCACCAGATGCGGAGGTGGCGTTTGTGACGGTGACTTCCACAACGAAAGAGAAGGCGAAATGATCTGGTGGTGGTTAGGAAGGTAGGGTTTGTTGGTTGAGATTGGAGGTGGTGCTGGGATAGGAGGTGGAAGGCGGCGGTAGTGGTGGTGGTGGTGGTAGTGGAAAGTGACGACTGTGGTGGTGGTGGAAGGCAGCGACTATGGTGGTGGTGGTGGAAGGCGGCGGCTGTGGTGGTGGTGGAGAGAACCCTAAAACCTAAAACTCCTGTTGATGAAGATGGTGGTTATATTGCTTTGATAAAGGTAAAATTCCTAATATGCTTTTTGGTTGCAAGAGGTTCAATTCCTGGTTCACAAGAGCCTTGTACAAAATCATACATGATACTGAAATCATCTATGATTTCACAAGAACCTTCTACAAAATCATATATAATTCTAAAATCAGATATGATTTTACAACAACCTTATACAAAATTACATATCATACTGAAATCACATGTGATTTTACAAGAACCTTTTATAAAATAATATATCACGTTGAAAATCATACAAGAACTGTTCTTGTAAAATCACATGTGATTTTACAAGAACCTTTCATAAAATCATATATGACACTGAAAATCACATGTGATTTTACAAGAACCTTTTATAAAATCATATATGATACTGAAAATCACATATGATTTCACAAGAAGCTTGTAGAAATCATACATGATACTAAAATCACATATGATTTTACAATAACCTTCTACAAAATCATATATAATTCTGAAATTATATATGATTTTACAATAAACCTTGTACAAAATCACATATCATAGTGATAATTTATCTTGAAATATCTTATCTATGAAGCAAAAGAGAGGGAAATCTAATATGAATAGTATTCTTTCCAAAAAGCAAAAGAGAGGCAAATCTTGTATGAATAGTATTCTTCTCAAAAAGTAACTTTATACCCAAAATACCCTCCAACTACTCTATATATAATAAAAGAGTAACTGGCTACTACGTGTAGTGCTATGATGAGCCGATTTCTGGTTTTTCCGTCAAAACACGTACCTGGACGCTTTTATGGTATAGATTCATCTATGCATACGTGTCATTTCTTGACACATGTCATGACACGTGTCATTTCTTGCCAGATGTCATGCCACGTGTCATTTGCCTCTCTCTCTACTATATAAATCCTTATCTCTAACAACCATTAAGGTATCTCTATCTCTATCTTTAACAACCTATTTTTTTAAAATAATTTAAATTAAGCAAATCATATTTGTTATATTAGTTTTCTGGTATGAATTAATTTTAAAATTATCCCGTGTATTTCATGAGATCAAATCTAGTTAGATATATATATTAAATTAAATTTTGGTTTTCTAAATAGATTTGTGAGGTTAGTAATTGTTCCTTTATTCTTGCAAATTGAGTTTGTTCTTGTTTGAACCTACTTCTATAGTATATATATATAATATATATATATATATATATGAGGGTCCTTCAAGGAAAAATCATTTTTTTTTGTAAAAACGCGAGGAATAATCTAAGCCCTTGATCTAAAAAGGGCATGATTGTCATTTTGGTTATATATATATATATGTTTTTCAAAGAAAAACCATTTTTTTGTAAAAACTTGAGGAATAATCTAAGCCCTTGATTTAAAAAAGGCATGATCGTCATTTTTTATTTTTTATTTTTTTATTGTTCTTTTATTTTTTTTAATAAAAAAAATCGCAGTTTATTCATTATATGAATATTCACTATCATATTCACCATATCATATTCATCGTATATTCAGCATATGAATATTCATATTCATCTTATGAATATTCATATTCATCAGATAAAAAATTATATAAATTCACAAACATATTCACCATATGAATATTCATATTCACCATATCATATTCACTATATATTCACCATATCATATTCACTATATATTCACCATATCATATTCACTATATATTCACCATATGAATATTCATATTCACCTTATGAATATTCATATTCACCAGATAAAAATTATATAAATTCATTCAGCATGTGAATATTCACCTTATGAATACAAACCGAACAAACTTTCCTTGTTTAAGTGTATCTTTGCTCATGAGAAATGTAACAAAGAGAGGGACCCTTTTATGATGACACTATACCAATCTCACAAAAAAACATAAACAAACATACACCTTTTCATAATCATCTAACAAACAATAAAAATAAAAAATAAAACTTATAATAACAACCGATTTCATTTCAATGGCAGCACTAAATAATTAGAGATTCTTTTCCCCTAATCAGAAGGAACCTCCTTCTCTGATCACCATATGTCACATCCGCCATAACCATCACCTTTGCTTTGTTATTATACATACAGCACCGACGGCGGCGGAGGCGGGGTTTACCGGAAGTTTCACCGGCGATGGACACCGCAACAGTCACCATGGCCAATTCTTCTTCTTCTTCTTTCTCTTGTACTTCTGCTACTACTTGTTTTATTAACACAATTCCAAACCCTAACCCTACCACCAGACTCCATCTTTCCTCTTTTGTTTCCTTCCGGCCGGTGAAGTCCGATCTCAATTCTTCTTCTCCGGCGACGATTCATGTTTCTGGAAATGGTAGATCGGCGTTTTCGTGCACCGCCGTTACCGTTACGCCGTCGCTCACGTCCGACCACCATCTCTCCACCATAGCCAAGCTTCAGAAGCTCATGTCGGAGTTCGAATCAATATCCGAGCCGATTGACTGAGTTAAGCGCCTCCTCCACTACGCAAACCACTTGCCGGTGTTCGACGATTCGCTGAAAGTTACTTCGAATCGAGTGATGGGATGCACGACTCAGGTGTAGCTGGATGTGAGGATGGATGCCGATGGAAGGATGAGGTGGCGGTAGGTGGTGGAAGTTAGATGCTCGTTTTCAGATCTGGTGGTGGATGTGGTGGTGGTGCGACCTGGTGGTGATGGTGCGACGTGGTGGTGGTGCTACGGTGGTGCGGTGGTGGCGGCAGGTGGTGGCGGCAGGTGGTGGAAGTTAGATGGGGGAGAAATGGGGGTGGGATTGTGGTTGTAATTGAAAAGATTGGGGGTTAGGGTTTGGGTTGGAGAAGAAGATATATGTAGTTGGTAAAATATCCAAATTTCCCTTTTGGGTTATAATCAAGTGTGGAACATGTGGTTGTAGGAAAGTTACAAAAAAAATGCTATCTATATTATTAACCATTGATGTAAGTTAATTGATGGTTTAGATTGTTCCTCTAGTTTTTACAAAATATATGGTTTTTATTTGATTATTTCTCATATATATATATATATATAATATATGTATATACATAGAGAGAGAGGGTGAGGTTCAAGGGAAAACCGAGGAACACCCTCGTAGCCTTCCATCTGGACCATATACACTTGTCCGTACAGTTAATTTGAGTTCTTTTTGGGTTTTTATGTACAAGTGCATTATGCACCTATGCATATGTAGATGTGCATGTTATAAAATTACCCGGCCCCGTATACACAAGTGCAATACGGTCTAGATGGATGGCTACGAGAATGTTCCTTGGTTTCCCTTGAACCCGACTATATATATATATATATATATTAAAAACTAATAAATAAGACATTAAAAAAATGAAATATTACATTACAAAAGCCTGCACAAGCTTAGCATAACATGAAACACAAGCTTTGAACCATAACTTAACGTAATGGCTATGAGCTTTTTAACACAACCATAAGTATAAATATCTATTAGGGTTAAGTACATGAGAGTGTATCGAACTTGTCACGTTTTATCATTGTATGTACTTAACTTTAAACTTACCGATTAATGTATCGAACTTGCTAAAATTGCCATTTAATGTATTTCATGACAAGTTGGATACACTTTTGTGACAAGTTGAATACATTAAATGGTAGGTTTTTGATAAAGTTGGATACACACAATGACAATTTTAGCAAGTTCGGTACATTAATCGGTAAGTTTTAAAGTTGAGTACATACAATGATAAAACGTGACAAGTTCGATACACTCCAATGTATTTAACCCTATCTATTATGGAGAGACTTGGACGTGTATCGTAAGTTAAAAAACAAAGTTCAAAATGAATGCTTTCATGGGTTTCAATAATTAATTCAGGGGCCGAAATGGTTGGAGAACCAATTAATCGGTGAAATGGAGATGCTAATGAGATTTCAAAATCAGCTTTATGAGATTTCAACAATCCTAAAAAATTCTAATAGATTTATTTACATGACTTAAATTTATAAAAATAACGATAAAAAGTATCTTATTTAAAGATGTTATTAAAAGAAGAGTGAATTATAAAAATACTAAAGATAAATAAGTATCATAATAGAATGTTTTATATGACTAAACAAAAACATGTTCTATTTAACACTGTTAAAAAGTTTATAGGACGCCTTTTGAGTATTGTAATAAGTTTTTTAAAATATTTTTCAAATAAATTAAATGTCCTATTAACTATTTTATAGGACACTGTTTGAAAAAATGTCATATAAACTTAAGTGTCATCTAAAAAGATGAGTTTATAAGACATATCTCAGAAAAATCCTATAAAATTAGCTTATATGACATTTTATCTTGAAAAGGTCCTTAAGAACTTGTTATGACGCTAAAGAATGTCTTATAAACTTATTGTGTTACTTTTAGATATGACGTTGTTCTGGTTTGGTCCAACAAAGTACCTATGAAACACTATATTAGAACACTTATTTATTAGGCGTCCTATTACCTTATTTTTGTTGCAGCGTATTGTAATAAATATATAGATGTTTTAGACATTAACAAGTTTCTTAGAACATTTTGAATGCAATGTGTCATAGTAGTTATTTTATGTATAAAACATTTTGAGAAGTGTCGTATAAACACATGTTTTTGAGTTTTTGTAGGACATGTGACTTTATTAGACACTTTTTCAAACATTGACTATCAAATAAATAATATGCAACTTTATTTTGAAAGTATCCTACAAAGTTTGTAACAAGTCCAAAAATGTCGTATAATTTTTTTTGAAAGGGTGTCTTGGGCTATGGTCAGACTATTATAGGCAAATTATATTTGTAAAACATCAGCCACTGATAACTTAGTGGTCTCAATATTGTTGTACACGCCTGGAATAGAACCTAGACAGATGAAATATTACATCACATCCCACAGAGCCTTAACCATTATATTACAACCCTTGTGATTATTATCATATAAACTTATTGTAATATTTCTAAATAATTGTACGTTAAATCCAATATATATATATATATATATGTGTGTGTTATATAAAAAACATTTGGATATTTACATAATTTTGACATTCCCAAAACCTAGTTTTGTTATAACGTCAACTCTCCAATGAACTATATTATGAATCCTTAATCTATTTTATGACAACGGCTTGTTAATGAAATTTTTGATTCGGTATTTGGACAACCTTTGGTTTTATGCTACAAAAAAGTAAATACAAATTTACTTTTATTTTTTTGAACGGACAGATAACACACATATACGTTCCGATATATGAATTAAGTCGATGAGGTATCATGAATTCATACGGGTACCCGACTAACCTTTAGCGATCATGAACCAGTCCAAAAGTCGATGCATGGTCATAGTATCACCACATGCTAATCGAACCCAGGTATACGAGCATGTCAATCACTGTCCCTCCTAAGAATGTTCATTTGTATGTGTATTTCACTTTCTTAGGTTCGATATGTACGATAACGTCAAATTATTTACAAAGCATCCAATCATACATCAATTGTCTTGTTTAAAAAAAAAAGAAATTTACCACCTGTAACTAGTTTTCTTTTTTGAAATTTGTACATTGTTTTAAATTTATTGGCCAAAAAAGGAAAGTTTGTCCGATACAAAAACACTACCACGCCGCCGGTCACCATCCCAATCCGATACCGGTATCTTGTCACCTCTCCAAAATCAAGCTCCTATGCTTAACGAGATCATAGGGTGCCCAGAGTCCATCCATCGGACACGGCCGTTTCGAATCCAATCTCAGCCACGGCTTCCCTTTCCCACTCCAGTGAAGCAAGCTCACCGGACCCGAATGCAAATCCCTACACAACCCTTCCACGTTATCTCCACCGAGCCCGTGCTGGTTCCACCGGTGCTCCACCGCCTCCACGTCTCCCGCGAACACGAGCAGAAACGGAGGCAACGAGCCCAGTTCGTAAATCCGGTATCTCTTCTGTACCGCCATCCACTTCTCGAGCTTTTCGGTCACCTTAAACCCCCTCCATTTCACCATATCGATCACCATCACGCCCGTGTTGAAGTAGCACGGCCGTGCGGGCCGTAGTTTGAAGACCCCGTGAAGTAAGGGTTCGACCAAAATTTGGGCGTGAAGTAGTGGGTGAAGTTGGCGTGGCAGTATTCGGGCGCCCCGAGGACGTGGGAGTTGAGGTTGATCTCCCAGAGCTTCACGACGTCGTCGACCACGATGACGTCGGAGTCGAAGTAGATGACGCGGCGGACGGTGGCGGGGAGGAGGTCCGCGAGGTAGACGCGGGCGTAGTTGAGGGGTTGGTCCAGGGCGCGGCGGACGGAGGTGGAGATCTTGTTTTTGACGAGGTCGGTGTTGAAGTGGTGGAGGTGGAAGTTGAGGTACGGGAAGGTGGTTGCTATGGTGCGGCGGAGGGCGGCGGAGAGGCGGCGGGTGGTGAGGAAGTGGAAGACGGTGTTTTCCGGGCAGGTCGAGTGTTGGATGATGGAGAAGACCCCGGCGACCGAGCCGCGGAGGTAGGTGGCGTCGAGGGTCATGGCGATGTGGATTTTCGTGTCGTTACATTCTTTTCCGTTGCGGAACGCGGGTGCTTCTTGGAATTCCGGCAGCCGGAGGGCGGCGGCGGTGTGGAGGAGGAGGGTGAGGGTGAGGAGGTGGAGTTTTTTTGTCATGGTGGTTGTTGTGGTGGGATTTTTGGATATGATGATTGTGATGATGATATGGAGATAAGAAGTGGAGGGTATAAATGGTAATTACGGAAACATGTGGGGCCAAAGTGAAATTTATGATAGTGGAAGTAGAGGGAATGAATAAAGTGCCAACTGGAAATTTGTTTGGTCTTTTGTGCCCCGTGATTAATGTGGGGATGAGATGGGGGAGGATTAGGTGTGCATAGGTCCTTGGGAAGGTTGGATGAAAACAAATGTTACAAATGTCGACGATAGGATTGTTCATCGATTGATATCTAATAGATGTAAAAGAAATCGAACAAAATGTGTATTGAATGTTGGATTATGATTGGATTAGTTCGGTTTCATAAATTGGATATCCATTGGGTTCTATCCCATTCTAAATTTTTGTTGGAATCATTCTTGATTTAACAATAAATAGTTTAAAAATTGATCAAAGTTGGTTGAAAAATATTATATATTATATACCATGTAATAAAAAGTATAATTTTGTTTAAAATATACATATATGAAGAAGCGGTTGTTGGGAATATATTATTGGCTCTGGTCTCAGTTTTTGACATGTCAAGGATGGAGTCCCAGTACTCTTTATTATAGGGAATTCTCGAGATGTTATATAGAAAGGAATATAATTGCATTTAGTATATTTACGATTTAATCGATATGTTTACCGTTTACGTACGATTTAATATACTTAAGTTTAATTATTTATTATTTATTTTTCATTATTAGTACCATATGCTGTATGTTTTGTTCATGGAATTGAAAGGAATTGGAATATCCAATTCTTAGGACCATGTTTGAATGCCACGTTTGGTTCACGGAATGATAGGAACATAATCCTTCAAATTCCATTAAATTTCCTAAAAGTCATAGAATTTTTCATTCCACGTGATATTCCATGGAATTCATTGGAATTGTTTCTTCTCCCTCTATGGTTTGTTTATCACTTTCACATTCCAAATCCTTTTACAATTCCATTTCAGTTTTATCCAACCGAACACGATCAAAATGCGTTGTCAAATTCCGTTCAAGTTCTTTCAAAATTAAATTCCATAATGAAATTTAATTACATCGAATTTCATTCCTTGAACCAAATGCGACCTAAGATTTTCATATGTTGATAAAACAAAAATGTAATAGTACTGTGATAAAGTAACCAAGATAATAACTTACTTTAGTGATAAAAGTATACAATTATAATGAGAGAGGAGAGAGAGATTGTTTTTATCGTAAATGAATTAGATCTCTCCCTCAATTGTACTTGTATTAAACACTTCAAAAATATGTGTTTCTCACCATTCACCAAAGAACATTATCGACAACTAAGGTTATAAATGACGTACGATGTGACGTAATGGCAAAGCCATTCCTGAGGCCTTATAAGTTATGTGAGATCGTATGATGTTTTTCAAGACATGCTTTAACATGGTGAATTAATATCTATATATATATATATATAGTATTAGGTTCAAATGAAAAGTGCTAAATAAATGAGAAGTAGAGAAGTGATCTCCACCACTCATCCGGTCAATAAAGGCGGCTTTGACCGGGTCCCCTCCTTTAATAATCTCTACCCTCCCATGAATCGCGTCAATCCCCCGTGATCGCATCCACCGTAACCGGTCTAAGCCACATTTATTGATCGGATGAGTAGTGGAGATCACTTCTCTACTTCGTATTTTTTTTAGCACTTCTCATTTGAACCTTTCTCTCTCTCTCTCTCTCTCTATATATATATATATATATACAGAGAGAGAGAGAGAGAGGGAAGTTAATTTGTAAACCACAAAAAACATGTAAACCGTGTAAACTCATGGTTGCATAGATTAAGTCAATGAAATTGATTCATGGAGTTGTTTAATATGATGAAAATATTTCATAAACATCAATTTTGATGAAATTGTTTCATATTTCGGTGTTTTTATTCATATGAAAGTTCTTTCTCGTTTCTGTGAAATCTTTTCATTTTTACGTAAATAAACACCGAAATATGAAACAATTTCATCAAAAAATTTAGTATATGAAACATTTTCATCATATTAAACAACTTTATAAAAGATTTTTTTATTGATTTACGTATGCAACCATGAGTTTAGACGGTTTAAACGTTTTTTGTGGTTTACATGTGATTTTAGGCTATGTTTGGTAAACTAGCTGATAAGCTATGTTGGTCCCAAAGAGGTGACCTTCAAGTAAGGATAGTGTTTGGGATTATAGAAGGAGGGGGGGGGGGGGTTGAATATAATCACACAAGTTTTCACTTTTAAATTCTTGTTGTATAAACAATATGAATTTACAGATTGTTGCGGAAATAGAAAAGACAATAAGTCTAAACTAAACAATCTAAGTTCTTTCACTATGCACTAGAGTGAGAAGATGTAAGAAAGAAGATAGAGGGATAAGGAAAGAAAGAAAGGATTAGGGTAGTAATAGGATAAAGAAGAAGTATGGAGAACTTCTCTTCAAGTCCGATTTATACCCATTGCATTAAATGCATGTAGACTCACTTTTGTGTACGTGTCACAATGTAAGTGGTCCTTTGTACTATTTACTATAAACAAATACTCTTTGCATGGTGTGCAAAAGAGGAAGTGTGTAAACAGTTGCCTTGAGGTCTGATAAGTACGGAGGGAACAGTAAAGAGACTGTCCTTATGTACTTTTGTGTCAGTAAAGGCGGATAATCCTTTTGTGCATTAGACTAAGACATTACACTAATCCTTCAGGATCAGGATACTGATCAGTTACTAGAATCCTGAAGTTGGTGCTGTTCAGGGTCACTTGTATCCTGATGATTCTTCAGGATGTCATACGATATTGAGCAGCCTGCTATCACTGAGTTCCGTCTTCAGATCACGAGCATGTTGTTCCTGTCATCAGCTAAGTCTTCGACGTTGCTGATGGTTCTTTGAGTATGATCTTGATGTCTTCAGGAGGTCTTCACTTCAGTGGATAGATAAAACAGTAGGAAATAGAACTCACAAAGTTACATGTCCCATTTACTGTTTTGAGGGATCTTTTTCAGTACTATGATGGAATAAAGTACAATGCACTGAATTGCATTTTCATTAATCTCAATCAGGTTACAAGAGTAAAGAAAATACAAGAGTACATAAGTGAAGTACTGAAAGCAAAATTACAAGAATATTCTAACTATCAGAGTCTTCGCTAAATTCTTCAGTCTTGACTACGATTGGAACAGGAGTATTGCTGAAGGCGAGTCTATGATCGAGTATAGCTCTGACAGTGCGAATAATCTCTTTATTATATTGGTTTTTCTTGTCTCTTTGAGCAGTGAAGAGAACAGAAACCAAGTGTTCATATGGTGCTTTGTGTAGCTCGCTGAAACGCTGAAAGCGTAGTATCTTGGAGTTGTCGCTTACACAAATACCATGAACAGGTTCTCTGATGACTTGTCCTTCAGAGAGAGAGACTCCTGGAGGGAGTGAAAGATCAAGCATCGAGAGGTCCAGTGGCTTGACAACCATCCTGGACATGCAAGGAGTTGGTCTCCTTGTTGAAGCACCGGCTGATCTTCGAACAGGTGGCTGAGGCAGTGCTGAAGAAGGTTGGAGAAGGTCATCAGGAATTTCGGTTGTTCTTCTGATGCGTGCAATAAGTCCATTAATGACTTCTTCTACTTCAGCCCGATAGTTTCTGTTGGCTTTGGGAAGTAGGCTTCTGATTTCATTCCACTCTGACAAGTTGTATCTTTCCAACTTGTCAAGATTGTGTTGCACATCCTTGACTCCTGAGCGTTTGACGGTGATCCATGTTTTTGCTCTTTTGCCGCGAGTTCGGCTGAGATGGATTCCAGAGATAGCAGCACCATGTTTTCTGAGGTGAAGGCGGTCTCGGCACCAGTCAAGCTCTGTGTTTACTTCTTCAGACTGAGCTTCAGCGTTTCTGTTGAAGACCTTCAGCGCGGCCTTCTGTGCTAGAACAGGGTCAGCACTTATTTCTGCATCTTCTTCAACAAAATCTGATGCAAGCCTTCGAGCGGCTTGAGCAGAGAGGAAGGCTTCCTTCTGCTTCTTATTGTGCTCCTCCTGAGCCTGTACAGCATTGATGTACTCCTCTTGCGATAGATAGGCGAACTTGGAGTCCCAAGAGGTACGAAGAGGAATTTTTACTCTTGTACTCTCGAGTCGCTCTATCACGGCGTCTAAACGCCCATCCCTGTTGACAATAGCAGAGTTGTCAGGGTAATTCTCACCTTCAGATCTAGGAGAGTTAGAGGGAGGAGATCTGGGAGAAGAAGCAGGGGTAGAGAAGTCATCAGAGATGAATTCATCATCTGATGATAGGCAAATGGTTTCAGGAGGGGCTCTTATTTCAGGGGTTCTGGAAGAGGATGCTTCAGGGTTCCCTTCCAATTTCCCGTTTTTAATTTATGGTAGGGGGAGTTTTGTTTAAAAAAATCCGGTTGGGCCTTATCGTTAAACAAAAGGGGAAAAATCCACCTAAACCTTTTGGAGGTACCAAAACAATTTGGTGTGGTAAAAAAAGGGGGGGGAAAACAAAGGGGGTCCCCCCAAAAGGGTGGGCCGGTTTTTCCCGAACCCCCTTTCAAAAAAACCCCCAACCGAAGTGGGTTGTCTCTTTTTGGTGGACCGGGGCCCCCCCTTTGTTTAGCGGTTTGCCGTGTGTAGTTCAAGCTGGGGTTTTTCCCCCAAAAAAGTCTTGGGGGTACCATATTGGGATTCCCTTCAACCCTTAAAAACCCTTTAAAACAGAAAAGCAAATTTTAAAAATATTGTTTTTAAAAAAAAAGGAATTTTTTTAAAAAATATTCCATAAGGGATGAGGTTTACCCCAGTTTTGGGGTTTGGGAAATAAAACCCTCTTTTTCTTTTTCCAAAAAAGGTAATTTCCAAAGAATTTTAAAAAAAAAATTTTTTAAAAAAAAACCCCGGAAATTTAAAATTTTTTTTTTCCCCCGTTGGGTTTTTTTTTCCCTTATTTGGCCTTTTTGGCGGGGGGGAAAGGGACCAAGGGGGGGGCCCAGGGGCCCAAAGGTTTTCGCTAAAGTTTGGGGGTTGGGGATGTTTTAATTTAAAAAAGAAATTTTAAAGGAAAAAAAAACTTTGGGTAAGCAAGGGTTTTTCCCCGGGGGTTTTGGGTTTAAAACAAACCGGAGAAAGAAATTTTAAAATTTTTTGAAACTGCCCCCAAAAACACCCAAGGGGGAACCCCCTGGGGGAAAAAATTTTGGGGCCCAGAAAGAAGTGAAGAACCGGGGGGGGGGGGGTTAAAACCCCCGGGTCCCCTTTTTTTACTTTTGACAGCGTATTTTAAGGGCATACCCTTTGGGAAATTTTTTGTGCAAGAGACCATTTCTTTAACGGGGGAAATTGCTTTTCCCCCCGTTTCCCGTAAACCCAAACCCAAATTTCCTTTTTTAACTTGGTTTCCCCGTCTTTTCACCATCTTCACCAGTTTCCCCCCTTTTTTGGGTTTTTAATTACGCCGAAGGGGGGAAAAAAAAAAATTTCCCCTTAAAAATGAGGACGTTCCTAAGAACAAGATATGTTCCTTTTTTGGGGAATTTCCCCTGCACCCCCTTTTATTTTTCCCCGGGGGTTTTGGGGGGAAATAAAATGAAGAGGGGGGTTTTTTTCTTTTGAAAAGTCCCCTTTAGGGGCAACAAAGGATCCCGGCGGCTTCAAAAGCCTTTTTGGGGGGAAAAAATCCCCAAACAATTAGGGTTTTGCTACACGGGGGAATTTTGAATTTTTGGGACATCAGCTGAAGCCTAAAAAGGGGGTTTTTCGGAATAATTATGAATTTTTTAACAAAAAAACAAAAATTTTTTTGGGGAAAAGGACCCAAAAAGCTTTTTCCCTTTTTTTCAAAAACAAGAATATTTTTAAAAAAAAATAAAAAATCCTTTTCCCCAAAGGGTAAAAAAAACCAAAAAATTTTTTTTTTAAAAAAAAAATTTTTTAAATTTTTAAAAATTTAAAAAATTTATTTTGCAAAAAAAATAAAACCCCTTAAAAGTTTTAAAAAATTTAAATTTTGGGAAAAGAAAATAAAACATGATTTTTGGGGGTTTTTGGAAAAACTTAACAAAAAAATTTTTTTTAGAAAAACCCCCAAAAAATGAAAAAAAAACAAGGTAAAAAACATTAGATTTTTTAAAAAAAAGAGATTTTTTTTTTTGGAAAACTTTCTTTTTTTCGCTTGATTTTAGGAAATTTGGGGCGTTTTTTAAAGGACAAGATTTTTTTTTTCCCCCAAAAAGAAAAAGGGTAAAAAGGGCGGCTAAATTAAAACGTAAATAAAAAAAGGGAATTCAAAAAACCCTTTTCCCCAACAATTAACCAAAAATTCCCTTAGTTAGGAAATAAAAGTTTTTTTTTTAAAAAATTTAAAACCCCCTTTTTCAGGGGAAATTTATTTAAATGAAAGATTTTTTTTTGGAAGGAGAAAAATAAAAAACCGTTTTAAAAAAATCCCTCACATTTAATCGGGGCAAAGAGGGATTCCCTGGTTTCATAGAGGAAAGTGAAAAAAGTTTTGAATAAAATGATCCCCCCTTTGGGGTTTTTGGGATTGAAGGGCCAAAAAATTTTAATTCATGGGAAAACTTTTTTTCCTGTAAAATTAAAGGAAATTTAACCCCAATTTCGATAATTTCCGGTACTAGGTTTTAAAAAAAGGGAAACATTTTGTAGGGAAAAAATGGAAAAACCCCAAATTCTCACAGACCCTGAGGTTAACCATCTTTTTTTGGGTAACAATTTTGGCTGGATGCGAATTTCCGGGGGGTTTTAAATTTTTTCATTCCAATTTTGATTTCTCACCCAAGGAATTTGGCCCAAAAAATTTTTCCCCAAACTTTAAAACCCAAAGGGTTGAGGGGACAGTTTTTGTTTTTTAGTAAACCCCAAACTTCCAAATGGGTAACACCCCCAATTGTTTTTCCTTTTTTTTTCCCTCAAAAGTACTATCAAATAAGGAGATAAGGTTTTAACCCCCCAGTTAGGGTTTTAAAATTTAAAAACCCTTTAAAAGCGGTAAGGGGGGACTTTGGGTTAGCCAAAAACCACAAAAAAAAATGGGGGGAAAAGCTGATACAAAACCCGCTTTCCTCTGAAGAGTCCAAAAATTTTTCCCCTTTAATCCTTAATGCTGGGAATTACCCTTTGTAAATTGAACAAATTTTTCCAGACCTTGACATTTTTACCAAAAAAATTTGAAAAAAATTTTTTTTTAGATTGTTGATTAAAAAAAAAAAGAATTTAGCCCCAAAGCCCTTTTTTTGCATGGAATAAAATTTTTGGGGGGGGTTTTTAAAAAGTTTTTCCGAATATTCTGGACAAAAATTCTTGGACAAGAAAAAAGGCTTTAACTTTCCCGAACCCTTTGGGAAAAAGAAATTGGGGGTACCCCAAAAACCGGGGTGTTTTAACCCCATGGACCTTTTTTTTTCTTGAAAAATTTCGGGGAATTGGCACAAAAAGGGGGCCAATGTTTTTAAAGTTTTAATTTGGGCATTTTTTGTCCATTGAAAATTAATTTATTGTCAAAGGGGGAAAGTCAATTGTTCAAAGTGGAGAAAAGGTTTTATGAAATAATTCCCCGACCCAGCCAAAGGGGCCTTTTTGAAAAATTAAAACCTAAAATTTTTTTTTAAAAACCCCCAAACGGAACAATGTATACTTTTTCACCAGGGCAAACCAAAATTTTTGTGAATTTAAAAGCCTTTCGGGAACCCCGATCCCCAAACTCCCCTACTTTAGGTTTTTTGAGAAAAATTCAAAAAGCAGCTTAAAAAATTTCATTTTAAGCCGGGGGGGGGGGATTAAACTTGTAAGGGGAAAATTTCCACAGAAGGGGATCACCGTTTTTTGGAAGTTCTTTACTTTGGATGGGGGTAAAGGGGGAGTAACCAAACATGGTTAAAAAATCTTAAAAATTGGGGGACATTTTTTAATGGTTTTTGGGGAAGGGGGGTTTTGGTAAAGTTTTTAGTAGAAGGGAAAATTTCTTAAAAACCCTCAGGGAGGGGGGAAGTGGAAACAACAATAAAGTTTTAAAATTAAAAGGGTCACCCACTTTTTTTTTTCAATTTTCTGGGGTAGGGAATAGGCATTCAAAAAAGCATAATTTTTTTGGGGGGGGGGGTTTGTTTAAAGACAGGTGGTTTTGAATGAAGTATGGAGTTTCCTCCCCTTAAAAGAACTTTCCAAGGATTTTGTTGTTTTTTTTTAAAAAAAAAAATTGGGAGATTTTCGATTGGGGTTTTTAAAAAAAATTTCAAAGGAGCAAGGGTTTTACAAGGGATCTTTGGGGTACACTTTTAAAAGTTTCCCCCAAATTGGTAATTTGGGTTCCCAAAAGGGGGGATTAACAGGGTTTGTTTGTTTTCACAAAATTTTTGTGGGATTCTAAGGGGGAAATTTTCGGAAATCCTTTGGGGAAAAATTTTTTCCAGGGTTTTTTAATTTTTCCAGGTTTAGTTCGCAGAAGGTTTTTCCCATTTTTTAAAAAGGGGGGGGAAATTTTTTTTTGGACACCCTTATGAAAAAAGAACCCCGTAAAAATTTTCAAATTCCCAAAGGGGTTATTTTTTTCCCAAAATTGGTTTAAAATCCAAAAACCCGGGAAAAATTTAAGGGACTTAAAATTTTTTATTTAAGAAAGTGGTCTTTTTTTTTAAATTGCAAAAAAACCTTTTATACAAACCAGGAAGACCAATAAAAGTTGTTTGAAAGATTTATTACTTTTTAAAAGGAAAAAGTTTTTAAAAAATTTGAATCAGGGAAAGCAGGAAAAAGAAATTTGGGGTTTTGGAAGATTATTTTTATTTTGAAACGCATCCATCCAGGGAAAACTTTTTTTTTTTTTTTTGGGATTTCATTCCTTTTTTAAAAAAACGTTTCTTTAACCCGGGGGGTTTAAAAATCAGGCCCAAATGCAATTTTTGAAATAGCCCCTTTTGGTCTGTGATCCCGGGGTTTTTTAGTTAAAAGGCAACCAACCTTTTCTTCCGGGGAGAAAGGAAAATTGTCCAAAAAATGTGGGAATATTGGAAAACCCCCCTTACCAAAAAAATTAATTAATTTTTTTGGTAATAAACTATATAAAATTTTGTAAAATGGTGATTTGGAGTTTTTAAATTTTTTTTGGGGGATTTTAGGGAGAATTTAACCATTTTTTTCCCAAATTTCATTTTTTTTTTTTTTTTTTTTTAAAAGAAAAAAAAACCCCAATAATGGTATTATTACTAAAATTTTTGGTATTGGGGGAAATTTTTTCCAAAATTTTTAAAAATTTAAACAAAACCAAACCTTTTTTGGGGGCCTTGGGGAAGCCCCCTTTTTTTTTCCCCTTATTCAGCGGATTTTTAAAAAGTTTTACCAACTGAAACCACCACCCAGCGGCCCTTGGGAGGCCCCGGCGAATTTCCCCAATTTTTCGCTTTTCCCCGCGGGACCCTTCGATGGGAGCAGAAAAAGTTTTCCCAACCCTTCCCCAGGATGAAAAACTTTTCCTTTTGGCCCATAACAAATTTTGTTCCCGGGGTTCCCCCTTTTTGGTTTTTAAATTTTTTCCGGGGAAAATTTTTTCTCATTTTTAAAAAACCCTCCATTTTTGGGATTTTTCAGTTTCCCCCACCCGGGGGTTTTCTTTGGGCGACCCTTTTCCCAAATTAAATTTTTTTACATGACCTGGTTTTTTAAGCCCAAATTTTGTTTTTTTTTTCTTTTTTTTTAGTAACAATCTTTTCAATTTTTTTGCGTTTTTAATTTCATTTTTTTAAATCGATGGGCCACTGATTACTTAAAGGGGGAAAAAAAATAAATTACAAAAACCAGATTAATTTTGGATTGGAAAAAACCAAACCTTTGGGGGATCCTTAGGGCCCTTTTATCTTAAAACAAAGGGGTTTTTCCAAAAAATGGTTTCTCCCTTGAATGCCCCACGAGGTCTTGGAAATATAGTTGCAGCCCGGGGGAAGCCCTTTTCCCGGGGAAATTTTTATTTTTTTTTCCCTTAGGGCTTTTTTAGGGTTTTAGAGATTTGGGAAAGGGGAAACCGACCTGAAAGAAAGGGTTTTTTTTTGGGCCCCATTTAGCAAAGATGCCTTACAAACCGATTTACCATAAAAAACGGGAATTTCCTTTTTCCCTTTTAAAACGGAAAAAAAAACAAGAAAAAATTTTATTTTTCCCGAATTCGGGAGCTTTTAAAAATTATAAAATTAAAAAAAAGGGGCGCATAAAAACATAAAGGCCCAATGAACGAGTTTTTTTGATTTTTAGAACTCTTGGGGAATTTTTTTCTTTTTTTCCGTTTTCCCCAAAAAGGTTGGGGAAGAAACCAATATTTTGGGTGTTTTTTTCCTTGCTTTAAAAAGGGGGGTTAAAAAACCCCCAATTTTCAGGGGCCCTAATTTGGAAACCCCGGGGTTAGGGGGGATAAAAGCTTTTAGATCAATCAAAACATTTAAATTTCCCTTGAGGCGGGGGTTTTTCATTTTGAGAAAAAACCAACGGGAACCAAAAAATTTTTGTTCCAAAAACCTTCCTTATTATTAAACCCGGGGTTTTTTTTTGCTTTAATTTGGCCAAAAGGAAATCTGTGGGTCAGGGGGAAAACCCCTTGGGTTAAATTTTGGACCGGGTTTTTCAACCGCCCTTTACAGGTTTAAGTTTTTATACACTTTTTCCCCGGCCCCCGCAAAGGGGGGGACTTTGGTAGGAAGGGCCACCGAAAGGGAACGGGGAAAACGCCCCAAAGAAAACCCCCGGTTTTCCAAAAAAACGGAAACCCCGGGGGCCCGGCCGGAAAAATAGCCATTTAAAGCTGGTTGGGGGAAAACACAAGAAAAAAAGGGGAATTGTTTCCCCCTGCCCTTTTTTGGGAAAAAGGGGGCCTGGGTTTTTTGGGATTTAAAGGGGGGGGGTTGTTAAACACCCAATTTTTTTAAAGTTGAAAAACATATAAAAACAGATTTTGGGGAAAAAAAAAGAAAAAAGTTAAAAAAAAATTTTTGTTTTTACTTGGGGGGGGGGGGGTTTTTAAGAAGAAATTGGGAAAAAAAAAAGGAAAGGTTGGGTAGTATTGGAAAAAAAAAGGGAGGGGAAACCCCCCCAAACCTTTTAATACCCATTTTTTTAAAACAGTGACCCCCGGGGAAAAAGGGGGCCCCTTTGTTTTTCTTTCAATATTTTGCTTGGTGGGAAATTTTGAAAATTTCCTTTCTATGTACGGGGGAAAAGAAAAAATGCTTATTTTTTGGTAAAAAATATCCTTTTTTTGTAAAAAACTTTTCGAATCCTTTGGGATAGGAATGATAGGTTTGAACCAAAATTTGGTTTTCAGGGAAATTGTTTGATAAATTCTTCGGATTTCACGAAGGAGCGCCTCACCTATTCCGTTTCAAACACAATGCGGGGCCTTTGGGTTTCCCTTTGGTTTTTTTGAGGTCTTTTTCCCAGGACTTCCTTCATGGTTTAATCTAACAAAAAAAAAGGCCCTTTTCGACCCTTTTATAAAAAATAATTTAAGATAATAAAGGAAATAAAACCAAAAAATTCCAAAAGCATCGAAAAAAAACCCAAAACAAGAAAGGGAAGAAATTTTTTCAAGGTTTGGGAGGGACAAAAAGTATTTTTTATAACAAGGACGAAAATGTTGTTGAAAAAATTTAAAAGTTTGGAAAAAACCCTTTAGGTAAAAAAGAAAAAAGGTATTTTTTTTTTTTTGTTAATGTTTTTATTTTTATGAAACCCAATTTTAATATTTGGTTTTAAAAAACCCTTTTTTTTTATTATTTTTATACCCTTTTTTTTTTTTTTTTAAAAATGTTTTAAATTTTAATAAAACAAAAATGTTTTGAAAAGGTAAAAAACAAAAGCCCCAATAAATGAAAAAACCTCCCCAGAATCGATTTCAAAACATACCAAGCCCCCGGTAAAAGGGGAACATTTTTTTCTTTTGGGGAAAAAGGGGGACGAAAAGGTTTTTGGATAAAGGAAGAAAAAAAGAAGTTTTGAAAAAAAGGAAATTTTTAGGGAAGAATCCCATGATAATACCATGGGAAATTGTTTTTTTAAAAATTCCCCCCCAAAAAAAAAAAAAAACCCCAAAGCTTTTTTTCCTTCTTTTTTTCCCCCCCCCCTTGGGGTTCATCATTTTTTTTTTCTCTTTTTTTTCTTTAAATTTAGTTAATTTTTTAAATGCTTTTTTATAATTATTAACTGTTTTATTCTATTTCTCGTATTTATTTTTTTAAATCCGTTTTAATTAATCATGAATTAGTTTAAAATCAAATTTTGTTATGTTTTTTTTTTTGGCAAAACCCTTTAATGGGGGGGTGTGATTTTTTTTAAAAACCAAAGGACAGACTTGGTGTTGTCTTTTTTTCCCAAATATAAGATTGTTATTTGAACCAACATTTTTATAAAGGCCATTTTGTTGTGTCGTTTTAACCCTCGACCCAAAGGGGGGGGGCGGGTCCGAAAAGGGGTTTTAAAGCACAAAGAGCCGAGCGGCCTTGAAATCAGCAGAGAGGGGGTTTTTTTGGGTTTTAATTTTAAACCCGGGGGTTTTAATAAAAGGGAAATTGGGTATAAACCCCCAAACTCGGGGAACAAGATTTTTTCCCTAATTTTTTAAAAAACGGTTTTTTCGGGAATAACGCGACTTCGTAGAATTCCCGGTAGTTTTTGTAAAAAATATTTCGGAGATTTTTTTTTTTTTAAAATCCCCAAAAGGAAGTTTCTAACTGTGTTATATATGTTTTAAAGAAAAACTTACGTCCACCCCCTCTTTCTTTTATAATAAAAAGTCGTCTTTTTTTACTTTTTCCCCATCAAACCCTTTTTACATCAAAACCCGTCAAACAAAGAATTCATGAAAGTCTCAAGTTTTCTATAAAACTCAGTCCCGGGGGGAAAAGAAAATTTGGGATACTTTCATTATTTCTTATAGCGATCCCTTTTTCGGTGTATCTTTCATCTCTTTTTGGGGAAATTGTGCCACATATGCAGCCCCCTTTTTTCGCTATCAAGTTTTTGGGGCCGTTGCGGGACTTGGGTTTTAAATTTTTAAATGAGATATTTCATTCGGCCTGAGTTGCTGTTTTGTTAAAAAGCACTTTTCACGTTGATGCCACGGCTACAACACGGTGAATTTTACCTCTCGATCCCGGGGAAAAGAAGCTGTCAAAAGACGTCGTCGAGGTAAACCCGGTCGTAACCGAAACATGGGGGAAACCCACCACCACAAGAGGAAACCACCATAACCATCGCCGATAACAAGGAAAGAGGAATACGTGACTATGCACTACCCGAATTTGGACAATTACAGTCAGGTATTTTGAAACCACCCGTGGATGCAACCGTACATTTTGAACCAAAGCCGGTAATGTTCCAAATGATATCGGCTATGGGTCAATTTGCCGGGTTGGCATCAGAAGATCCGCACTCTCATTTAAAATCTTTTTTAGAAATGACGGATCATTTTCGTATTCGCGGGATAACAACCGAACACTTACGTTTGACACTTTTTTCTTACACATTAAAGGATCAAGCTAAGGTCTGGTTAAATTCCCAACCACCTCATTCAATCAACAGTTGGACAAGTTTGGCGGAAAAGTTTTTAAAAAAATATTACCCGCCGACAAGAAATGTTAAATTCAGAAATGAAATTTTGATGTTTCAACAGTATCAGGATGAGGCAGTCTCGGATGCATGGGAGAGATTTAAAGAACTACTTAGGAGATGTCCTCATCATGGAATTCCCCATTGCATCCAAATGGAAACGTTTTATAACAGTCTTACTTTTGCTGCAAAAGGTAATTTAGATGCAACAGCGGGTGGTGCTTTTCTTTCAAAAACATATACTGAAACTGTTGACATTTTGGAAAAGATTGCCAAAAACAACACTGATTGGTCAAACCCACGCGCTTTGGCACCTAAAAGACCATCGGAATTTAATGAGAATGATGCCATCACCACATTAAACGCACAAATTTTGGCTTTAACCAACTTGGTGAAAAATAATTTGAATATTAATGAGACAAACCAAGTACAAGCTGTGACATCTTCTGAAAAAGAAATGTGCGTATTTTGCGGTAACAATCATACTTATGAAAATTGTCCGAACAACCCAGCATCAGTAAATTTTGTTGGAAACTATTCCAAAAACAGCCCGTTTTCACAAACATACAACTCAAACTGGAGAAATCATCCGAATCTTTCATACAAAAATCCAGGACTTCAGCCCCACGGGGCTAGTCATTTTCAAAACCAACAAAATCCCCCGGGATTTCATCAAGGTGCACCTCAAAATTTTCAAAGTGGGCAATCCTCACAAATGCACCAAAGATCTCAAAATGCATCGGATGGCAATGGTTCAATTGAATCTTTGCTAAAAGGTTTTATAAATCAAACCAATGCAACTTTGGGAGGCTTTGAAACCCAGCTGGGACAATTTGCAAATGAATTGAGAAACAGGCCACCTGGCACTCTGCCAAGTGACACAGAAACCCCTAAGGGTAAGGAACATATTAAGGCAGTGACAATTGTTGAAATTGGACCCGAGATAATGTCAACGGAACAACCATGTCACACTGAAACAAGGCATGCATTTGATAGAGAAAACTTTCCAGGACTGTTTTCAATTGTTGAGACCCCACAGGAGCCAGAGTCTGTCCCCAAAACAGCAGCTTTGCCCAGTTCAAATGCTGCTGAAACTCCAGTTCAAACTGTTCAAAAGTCAAATCAACCAGTAGTGGATCTGAGAGAATTACCTTTTCCTCAAAGATTGAAAGCCAAAAATATGGATACTCAGTTTAAGAAGTTTTTGGACATCTTTAAACAGCTCCATATTAACATACCTTTGGTAGAAGCTCTCGAGCAAATGCCAAATTATGTTAAATTTTTGAAAGACATTCTTAATAAGAAAAGGAGATTGAGTGAATTTGAAACTGTGGCTTTAACAAAAGAATGTAGTGCGCTTCTCACTTGTAAGATCCCTCCGAAACATAAAGACCCGGGAAGTTTCACCATCCCGTGTTCCATTGGAGGGAAGGAAGTCGGACATGCTCTTTGTGACTTAGGGGCAAGTGTGAATCTCATGCCCTTGTCGGTTTTTAATAAATTGGAAATTGGTAAAGTTCGGCCAACGACCGTAACTTTACAATTAGCCGATAGATCCATTGTTTATCCGAAGGGTAAGATTGAGGATATTTTAGTCCAAGTCGATAAATTTATCTTTCCGGCTGACTTTTTAGTGTTAGACTTTGAAGCCGATAGGAGTTGTCCCATCATTGTAGGACGACCATTTCTTGCAACAGGAAGAGCCTTGATTGACGTTCAGAAAGGCGAGCTAACCATGAGGGTCAACGACCAACAGGTAACCTTCAACCTGTTCAAAACACTTAAGTATAATGGGAACTTTGAGGATTGTTCTGCCATTTATACTTCAAGTGATGATTTGGAAATAAACTCAATCAGCTGTCCCCTCAGTGGTGACAATCTCACCACAGAGGTGAACTGTGCTGATAATTTTGAAAACACAGAACTTGAAAACACAGAGGTTGAAGTGTTAGCTGCTTTTGAACAATTGGATTTTAGTGAAAGATCTGTCCAACCTCCATCAATAGTTAAGGCACCCGATTTAGACTTGAAACCTCTACCATCACACCTTAAGTATGCTTATCTCATGGAGGAAGATAAATTGCCTGTAATTATATCCTCTAACTTAAGTTGTGAACAGGAAGAGAAATTAATTAAACTGTTACAAAACCATAAGAAAGCCATTGGGTGGACAATAGCAGACATTAGAGGAATAAGCCCGACACTTTGTCAACACAAGATAATTTTGGAAGAAAATAGCATTGGCAAAGTGCAACCACAAAGACGACTAAATCCCATCATGAAAGAGGTCGTTAAAAAAGAAATCCTTAAGTGGCTAGATGCGGGTATTATATACCCCATTTCTAGTAGCGGTTGGGTAAGCCCGGTACAATGTGTACCAAAGAAAGGTGGTACCACGGTAATCACCAACGAGAAAAATGAACTTATCTCGACAAGAACTGTGACCGGGTGGAGAATTTGTATGGATTATAGACAATTGAACCTAGCCACCAAAAAGGACCATTTCCCTTTGCCCTTCATAGATCAGATGCTAGATCGTTTAGCCGGAAAGGAATTTTATTGCTTTTTGGACGGATATTCTGGTTACAACCAAATTCACATTGCACCCGAAGATCAAGAGAAGACCACCTTCACTTGTCCCTTCGGAACTTTCGCTTTTCGGCGAATGCCATTTGGTTTGTGTAACGCTCCCGCAACATTTCAAAGGTGTATGATGTCAATTTTTTCATACATGATTGAAGATACCATGGAAGTTTTCATGGATGATTTTTCAGTTATTGGCACATCATTTGAAAATTGTCTTGAAAATCTTAAAAAGAGTTTGGAACGTTGCGAGACACATGATCTGATTCTAAATTGGGAAAAGTGTCATTTTATGGTACAAGAGGGAATAGTTTTAGGTCACTTGGTTTCTAAAAGAGGTTTGGAAGTGGATAAGGCTAAAATAGAAGTAATAATGCAATTACCCGAGCCTAGCACGGTTAAAGGCATTAGAAGCTTTTTGGGACATGCAGGATTTTACAGACGGTTCATAAAGGATTTTTCAAAAATTTCAAAACCGCTCTGTAATTTACTCCATGTTGACCAACCTTTTGACTTCACTTCAGAGTGTACAAAAGCTTTTGAGACTTTGAAAAAAGCACTTGTTACAGCACCTATTGTCATTGCTCCTAACTGGGCCTTACCGTTTGAGGTAATGTGTGATGCCAGTGATTGGGCGGTAGGTGCCGTCTTGGGACAAAAAGTTAATAAAATCTTTCACCCCATTTACTACGCAAGTAAGACTCTGATTGATGCTCAGTTAAATTACACAACAACAGAAAAAGAGCTACTTGCTGTAGTATTTGCTTTTGACAGATTCCGTTCATACTTGATAGGTACAAAAGTCATTGTTCATACAGATCATTCGGCTATCAAATATCTTTTTAATAAAACTGATGCAAAACCAAGACTTATTAGATGGGTCCTGCTTTTGCAAGAGTTTAATATAGAGGTAATTGATAGAAAAGGAACTGATAATCAAGTAGCCGACCACCTTTCGAGGATTGAGGGAATAGTGTCAACTGGGGGTAATCATGCAATAAAAGAATTTTTTCCCGATGAGCATGTTTTGTCAATTCAACACCATTTTGAATCAAATGTTCCATGGTACGCGGATATAGCAAACTACCTAGCTAGTGGGCTTAAGCCGTATGGTTTAAATGGACAAAGGTTGAAAAAGTTTTTGTATGATTGCAAACAGTATTTTTGGGACGATCCTTCTCTTTTTAAAATTGGAGCAGATCAAATGGTGAGAAGGTGTGTCCCGAATTTTGAGATGAAAAACCTGCTGAGAGCCTGTCATGACTCTCCGTATGGTAGCCATTTTGGTGGCCAACGTACGGCAGCAAAAGTTTTACAAAGTGGATTCTTTTGGCCTACACTTTTCAAAGATGCTTTCGAGTTTGTCAAAAGTTGTGATGCATGCCAAAGAACGGGGAATTTGTCCCAACGAAATGAAATGCCATTAAACAATATTTTGGAAGTGGAACTCTTTGATGTTTGGGGCATAGATTTCATGGGACCATTCCCTATGTCTTTTAATAACCAGTTTATCTTAGTGGCAGTTGACTATGTTTCCAAGTGGGTGGAAGCTTCGGCATGTCCAAGAAACGATGCCAAGACAGTAATTAATTTTTTACAAAAGAACATCTTTTCACGTTTTGGAACACCCCGCGCTTTAATTAGTGACGAGGGAACTCATTTTGTAAACAGAATGTTAAGCATTGTTCTTGAAAAATATAACATCCGACATAAGATCTCAACGGCATACCATCCACAAACAAATGGTCTTGCAGAACTTTCAAATCGGGAAATTAAATCGATTCTTGAAAAAGTTGTCAAACCCGATAGGAAAGATTGGTCTCTTAAGTTGGATGACGCACTCTGGGCATACCGAACTGCTTATAAAACACCATTGGGAATGTCACCATATAGACTGGTTTTTGGTAAAGCATGTCACTTACCGTTGGAACTTGAATATAAAGCTTTTTGGGCAACAAAAGAACTGAATTTCAGTGAGAATGCAGTGGGAGAGAAAAGGAAACTTCAGTTGTGTGAGTTAGAAGAACTGAGATTTCATGCTTATGAGAACGCTAAAATTTACAAAGAAAAAACTAAATTTTGGCACGCTCGCAGAATCGTCAATCGAACTTTTGAAAAAAATCAACAAGTTCTTCTCTTTAACTCCCGACTGAAGTTGTTTCCTGGTAAGTTAAAATCAAGATGGTCAGGCCCGTTCACAATCGCAGAAGTTGGTAATTTTGGAACAGTGGATCTTGTGAATCCGCAAGATGGGAGTATTTTTAGGGTGAATGGACACCGGGTTAAACATTTTCTCCCCGAGGGAATGCCTAAACCGGCAATCTAAGCAATGCCCGAAAAATACGAGAAAGTTTGTAAATAAATCCTTTGGTATTTTACTAATCATATTATTAAGTGTTCTATATGTATATATTTATAGGTATAAATACGTATGCTATAAACTTGTTATATTAATCTTGTTTGTAAATATTTGTTGGTGTTTATTTTTAGAAGATAGAGTAAACCTTTTTTTACTGACAGGATTTTCAAAAGCAATGATGACATTCATGAACCTCATGGATCTCAAAATTTTCTAAAATCTGTTAATAGAGAATGAGGTCATCTTTATCTTCTTTATAAAAAAAAAAAGAAAAAGAGAAAAACAAAAATATAATAAACGTTTAAAGAGAAAGTGGTATTTTGGTAGTTTACTCAAAAGTGAGGGGTGAGTTTGAGCACAACCTTTTCAGCAGTTGCTTTCAAAGAAAGTTTTTCAAAAAGTAAAAAAAAAAATATATAATAAAACAAACACCCCCTTTTTTCGTCTCTCTCTCTCTTATGCACGACCCCACCACCGCCCAACTTTTCTTCTTCTTCCCCTTAAACTAATCCCACCGCCGGCGACCTCCTTAAACCGCCGGCCACCACCACCTCTTGCATCACCACTCATCACAGCCGGCCACCATGGCGCGCACCAAGGGCACCGCACGGCGACCGAACCCTGCACCCTCCATCCACGCCGCCTTCGCTCGACGCACCGGCGAGGACGCCGTGGTGCGAACTCCGGCGACGCAGCCACCACCCACCGCCTCCACTCCTCTCACCCACGGCGAACGCACGACCGCCGTTGTCTCTCTCCTCGCCGCACACACAGCCATGGCATCCGCCGCTACCGCCCACCATCTCCGGCGAAATTCGAGTAACCCTAGCCCCGGCGGGTACATCGTCACTCCCCAAAAAACCTTCTATTCCAGTCAATGCTCCGATACTTCGACGATCATCAAGACTAGCCGGAGGTTTGTCCTCATCTACGGGGCCGACGCAATCCGAAGACCCATCGTACACTCGAGCCATCGCGGGTCTCGCGGCGGACCAAAACACAGGTCTGCTTGGTGACATTCTCAGTCCTCTCCCTCAGGTAAACACAACTTCCCTTGTGATTCCGACCATGCCTTTTTCGGTCGGAATCGAGAGTAGCATGCAACTCCAAATACCGGAAATTTTGGTCCAAACGACGATTTTTACGGATACAGCCGTCTTAACCACCACATCCCCTATCATAACGACCGTATCCAACCCAAACACAGATTTGGTTAATCCGTTGCATGGGATACAAACAAGACCTCCTTCCGGATCACCTAGCGGCCCTTTGGGGATCGATATAAATCTCAAGGGTGATTCCGAAGGGGAGAGATGGGATGATGATTTCATTTTGTTTGGTGATGACGGACAACGACCATCCACTGAGGTGTCGTTTTCGGGTATAAATTTTGGAGGAATGTAGAATCTGGGTGGGGTACAGACTTCTTATCCTGAAAATCCCCTTAGTGGTGACACTGAGGGGATAGCTTCAACAGGAGCCAAATTGGGTACCGGGGTTTCTCAGACTGATACTATTTTGCAGACACCCCAGACGCGGAAAAGCACACGTATAGAGGGGAAAGCACCCGCGGTTGAAACCAATGAAGACCCGGATTTCGATCTTGATCAAGATCCGGAGTTAACCCCACCGCAACGAAAAAAGAGGGCATCCCGTTCGTGGCTAGCCACGGCTAGCTACGAAGAAAAGCTCCGGTTGATAGCTAACAACCGAATACTCATGGAGCGCCCTTTTGATCGTAAACTTTTCCCCACCTATACACATATTCCGCATCATCTTGCGGCCCATCATTGGACCGATATGATACCCGAGGAGTGCACCGTTAATGAAACCGCGCTTAGGGAATTTTATGCAAGGGTCGGTTCTTCGCCGAACACCGTCGTTGAGGTACGTGGGAAACCAATAGATTGGTCGGGTGCCGCTTTAAACATTGCACTCGGTCTCAACCCACCTTTCGTGTGCTCTTATAATCAAATAACCCATGGGTTTGCGGACGTCACGGACGACCAAATCGTTTCGGCTCTAGTCTTACCGGGGCGTGGATGGAGCTTTGAGCATAGCCGTCAATTCCTTTACACACATGATTTAAACCTTGAGGCGGCTCTTTGGTTCCAATATTTGAAGCACAACATAAACCCAACGGGACATGATAATTCGATATCGCATGACCGTTGCTCTTTATTGTATTGTATCTTGCGAGAACTTCCAATAGATGTCGGAGCAATCGCTCGGGAATCTATTTTGGATGTTTCCAAAAGACTTGGTTCTTGTTTGGTGTTTCCAGGTTTGCTAACACGGATGTTCATAGACGCGGGAGTGGAATTTCGAATGACGGATCAGATAACAATCGGGAAGTCGAAGATAAATAAGACATCCGTCACCCGTCACCCGACGACGCGCACGACCACACCATCCGAAGGGCACTCCACGGCACAACCGACAGCAGCCCGGACAGCCGCCGAACCGGCCGGAACAGCCCCCGAACACGCTGCCGAACCAGCCACCGAACCAGCCACCGAAGCAGCCACCGCGGCAGCCGCCGCCGCTGCCGCCAAAACAGCAGCCCGGGCAGCCTCCGCAGCAGCTGCCGCTGCTGCCGCACAATCAGCCACCGCGGCTGCATCCTCCGCCGCCGCCACTTTCGCCGCTGCCGCCACAGGAGGACCGGGTCCCTCGGTGTATCATCCGCCCGCCGGGTACGGTACCGAAACGTGGGTAGAGTTGTTGACGCAAGCCATTTTGGAAAATAACACAAGGTTAGGCGAAATCTTTGATACTCAAAAACAGATTTTGGCTAACCAACAGCAGTTTGCAACAAGGTTGGGACTTTTGGAAAGGAGAACGGAAGACTTTTGGGTATTTGTACGTGATTGGACTCGTGCCCGCCGACGACAGCTAGCTAGAGATGATACATTCTTGGCTGCACATCTTCCGATACGCTTCCCGGAGGATTTGGTACGTCCACAGGTTCGCATGCCCATACCGAGAGGACCGGCCACCACCATGCAGACTATAGATCCGGTCACCACAGTGGCACCACAAGCAGGCACAAGCAATCCAGAACAGTCCCCTGCCTTTGGGCCCATTTCTGACTTTGGGCCAAATTCAGATGCTTGATCACTTTTGGGTTGGTTGATACCTTGAAAAACATTCTCTCTTTTGTTGTCATCTTTTGGGTATATTTTGCTTATTTTGGGTTTACAAAAACACTAATCCATTTTTTTGGGATGTACATATCGGATGCTTGGTGTTTGTATGACTTTGGATGTTATGGGTATTGACTATCTTTTGGTTTTATCTACGTGGGCATAATTTCAGGTTTTGTACGATTCTTGAATCTCCGAACTCAACAGGTAAAAAGGACGCGGGCCATCGTTTCCGAACCTATACACATACCGTTGTTCCCAAAAGCCACAAATTAGCCAATGAGGGCATTGCCTGGTTCAAAGTTTGGGGGTGAACGTTACGCTGTCTTATTCCAAACACCACCCTCGTTACCATAGTTTTCAATATAAAAAAAAGAAAAAGAAAAAGAAAACAAATTTTCGAGACTCGTAAATGTATATATATATATATATTTATGGAATAAATCAAAAGGCATAATGTTGTTAAACCCAAACAAATCAAAAACCATTATGCGATCCGAATAAATGTGACCGAGAACCCGAACCAAAGACGAGATAAAAGAACTTTTTCGGACAAAAGACAAGTTTGGGGGAGGGACAAAAATGATGAAACCATATATAGTAACCCAAAAGAAGACCCGCCGATTTATTCGTTGAGTTCTAAGATTCAAGGAGGAGTACGAAACACCACTCGGTTAGATAAAACGTCAATAGCCCGGTTGTAAGTTTTCTTTTCTTTTCTTTTCGTTTATCGTTTTTATTTTTGTCACTTGAGGCCAAGTAACATCTCAAGTTTGGGGGTGTGATAACTCTCTAATTTGAGAGTTATTTAGTGTTAAATAACCTCGTTTTATATATATTTTTATACCCACTTTGTTCTCTTTCTTTCTCTTTGGACTAAAATGTTTTGAAAAGGTTTTAATAAACACAAAAGATCAAGTTTGATGAATAACGGCCTCAAAACTCAGCAAATCAGTCCAAATCCCGAATGCAGTCCAAAAAGCTCTCCAGAAGCTCGAGATTCAGAAACGACTACACAGCAGTCCCCTCTGTGTCACCACTGAGGGGAACATTTGTTACTTGGCTTTTGGAGGATAAAAGAGACGATAAGGCAGCAACTTGGCCCACTAGGCCATGTGAAGAAATATTGAAAGAATGATTGCTGAAGCCATGAGGAAGGATTCTTATTGGTTGGCAAGAATACCCATGGATAATATCCATGGGTCATGTGTTTATTTATAAGAAGCCTCCTCCACACAATGGAAAAACACACCAGAAGCTTTTGCTACAGCTTCTTTTTCTTTCTTTCTTTTTTCGCTCCCCAGGCTCCAACTTGGGAGTTCATCAGTTTTTCTTTTCTCTGCTTTTTATTTACTGCTTAAATTTAGTTAACTCTTTATATGCTTTCTAGTTATAATTATTAACTGCTTTATTCTATTTCTCGTACTGTACCTTTTTATTCCGTATTTAATTAATCATGAAGTTAGTTTATAAATATAATCTTGTTATGTCTTTTATTTTAGGCTAAACCCTTTAATGGGTGTGGGTGTGAGTTTATTTTAAAACTGCGTAGACAGCACTTGGGTGTTGTCGTTATTTCCAAATATTAAGATTAGTTATTTGAACCGATACATAATTTCGATACTGATAAACCGGCCATTTTGATGTGTCGTGTTAGACCTCAGATCCAGAGATGGGCGGGTCCGAAATACGGTTTGGATAATGCACGAAGAGCTCGAGAGGGCCTTTGATAATCACGCAGAGATGCGGGTTCTGCATGGTTTGTTAAGGTTCAGTAAGCCGGTCGGGATTTATATCACAAGGAGACTCGGGTATAAATCCCCATACTCGGTGGAACAAGATTTATTCTAATCTACTTATAAAAACCGGTAATCTTACGATTTGGAATAACGACGACTTCGTAGCAACTTCACGGTATGTTTTGTAAAAACGTAGTTTCGAGAGATTTGTGTTTTTATAAATATCCACATAACGTGAAGTTTCTAAACTCGTGTTATACTATGTTTTAAAGTAAAAACTTACATCCACACCCTCTTTCTTCTTTATAAGTCAAAAGTCGTCATTTTTAGCATTTTCACCATCAAACCCATTTTTACATCAAAACCCGTCAAGCACTAGAAGTTCATGAAAGTCTCAAGTTTTCTATAAAATCTCAGTCCCTGTGGAAACGAACATTTGGTATACTATCACTTTATTACTTATAGCGATCCCTTTGTCGGTGTATACTTGCATCCTCATTGTGGTGAAATTGTGACCACATAGTGGCACGCACGGTTTTTCGCTATCAATAAGCCCATGGGCTTTAGGTTTTCCCTTTTTCGTTTATATATAATCTAGGTTTTCTTTGTATCTGTAACACACTCTTGTAATTCTCTCTCAATCAATATACGGCTAACCTTTGGCCCTCTCGTGTGTTCATCATCGTCATCAATTGCATCCTATTTCTAACATGGTATCAGAGCATTAGGTTGCTCTCCGTCGGTTCCGTCGTTGCTTCCGTATCGCCGTCATCGCTCTCATATCGCCGCCGCCGTCGTCACTCTCGTCGCTTCCATATCTCAGCCATCACATTCATCATCACTTCCGGATATCATCGTTGGTTGTATCTCAGCCATCACATTCATCATCGCTGTCATCAGATCGCCGCTGCCATTGATTTTCTTTAGTATCAACGTTGCTGCTGCCTTACTTACTTTCTGCTACCTTACCACACCGTATTTCGCCGCCATCACAAAACCCTAGATCGAACAACACCGGATTTCACCACCTCCGGCCTTCACCACCGGGTATTAAATCCCAACAAACATCGGGTTTCCATCATCTAACCTAGAACGCCAGATTTTCTACCCTCGGCCCAACACCACCGGATTTCTCAAAGATCGGGGTTTCCAACACCGGGTTTTCCAACACCGGGTTTTCCAACACCAGGTTTCCCACACCCAACGACTGTGCTTCCAAAAAGGCCGATGACCTTGCCTTTTAGCCTGGCGATTCTGCTTACTAGTTTCAACCCATTCAACTCAATATCTGTTTAGTTCTCTATATCATGGCATCAAACCTAAATCATGCTACTGGATCCTCCACTTCAAATGGATATGTGCCACTAGATCCGTCACGTAAGGTTGCACTGATGCAACTTTTGCGTCAGAATCAACATCTCATGCAACTTTTGTTGCGTAAACAACTTATACAACAGCCAATGTCTTGGACTATGGGCATGCATTCTCCTTGATCATCTACATCCGGAAAATTTTGGATTTTTGATTCTGGATTCGTTAACCACATGTCACCATATCCTGCCGGTTTCATCACTAAGCAGCCATCTCGGCATCCAACTGCTCGCACAACGGATCTTACTCCCAAGCCTCTACTATTCAGTAGGAATTTCTCTACTGACACGATTCAGTTACCCGATGTACTGCATGTACCCAGACTAGCGATAGGGCTAGTCTCACTTACCCAGCTTCAGGAAATGGGTCTACTAATATTTTTTGATTTCTTTGGTGGTGTTATACAGGACCCAAAGACAAAGCAGATTCTTGGAAAAGGCCGTAGAGTTGGACAAATTCTTGCAGTTGTCTATCTTCGCTTACCTTTGTCTTTGTCATACACAAACCTTACTGCACCAGTCTCCAAAATCCCTTCTTTCGATCTATGCCATGCTCGCTTAGGACACTTGTCATCGGCCAGAATGAAGCTATTAGCTGTTAGTAACTATGTGCAGAAGTTGACAAACCAAAGATTACACATCCAATGTTATAAGACACTCGAGGGTCACACTTGTGAGGACCTGTAAAACGAACAAGTAAAATAACTCCAGTTTAGAGAGGTTAGATTTATAATAGTCAATTATAAATCTATTGGGTGTTTTCTGTAAGAAACTCCAAAGTTAAAGGTTTCTATTATTAATTAAAAGAGATTATATATTAGTTAAATAAATATATAACTGATTTAATTAATTGATTTATATTTGTTAGTTAAATAAATATATGATAATAATAATTATCTTAACAAATTAATATATATATTAGTTAATATATATGGAATATTAATTTGAAATAATCTTTCTTGGTGGAGAAGAAAGAATTATATATGGATAATTATGGAAAAAGGAAACTGAATATGATACAGATACTGTTTAATCAAATATAAATATTCAGTTATGGTTAATCCTTTTTCATTCATTCATTATTCACAAAAATATAGAAAACAAAAATCCTCTCTCTCTCTCTCTCTTCCCAAAAAACCGTCGACCTCAACCACAAACCGGAGGAGGTTCGTGTTTCGTTCGGGAGTTCGGAGTTGTAACCGGCTAGAAGGTCCGTTCGTAAGGTTCATCACGGGCGGATCTAACTCGAGCAATTCAGGTAATTTACTTAACCTCATTATATGTGTGTTTTAGATAAAGGATAAACGATTGTGTGCTTTTCGGGTTTTTACACGTTTATGCTTCCGCTAATCAAACCAGTTTGGTTTGATGTTCAGTTAAACTGTTTGTTTTTCTTGAACCATAACTCGTACCAGTTTGGTCCGAGGTCTCACAAAAACCCAACAGTGGTATCAGAGCCACAAGTTTTTATTGTTTATCTAGTTTTATTTATTTAGATCCGTTTTAAAATTATTTTAGTTGTATAAAAATTGGATTTTTATCAGTTGGTATAAAAATTCGATTTTTATCAGGTTGCATAAAAATTGGATTTTTATCAGTTAGTATAAAAATTCGATTTTTATCAGTTTGTATAAAAAATTCGTTTTTTATCAGTTTATATAAGGATTAGATTTTTATCAGTTTAGATAAAAAAATCCGATGTTTATCTGATTCGTATAAAGTTTTTATCTTTATCAGATTCGTGTAAAAATTGATTTTATAAAAACTTGTTTAGAATAAAATTTTATTGGTTCACCAGATTTTTATCACCACCGAAAACCACAACCGAACCACCAATGGGCCGATGGGTAAACCATGGCTTGATCGGCATGTGGCCGTGGCTCAATAGCCACTAGGCCGTGGCTTGAATCGCCACCAGGCCGTAGCTTGATTAGCCATTAGGCCGTGGCTTGAATTGCCACCATGCCGTGGCTTGAATTGCCACCAGGCCATGGCACGATAGCCACCAGGCCGTGGCAGGATCAGCCACTAAGCCGTGGCTCGATCAGCCACTGAGCCATGGCTCGATCAGCCATCAGGCGGTGGCACGATCAGCCATCAGGCGGTGGCACGATCAGCCATCAGGCAATGGCACGATCAGCCATCAGGCCATGGCTCGATCAGCCATCAGGCCATGGATCGATCAGCCACAAGGCCGAGGCTTGATCGCCACCGGACCATGGCTCGATCGCCACTGCGCCGTGGCTCAATCGCCACCAAGCCATGGCCGAACCACCAGTACGGTGCTTGGCCGAGTGGCATGCAACCACCAGCAGCCATGAACGGCGGCGGTAGACCGCGGTGGTTGTTCCCGGCAATCGCCGACCGCCTTGGGCAAACTGGTGCGGTAAATATCAAATATAAAAAGCGACACAAGTTTTAACCTCTAAAGCCTAACCACAATTACCACATTCATAGGCAAGCGTACCTGATCGTGAGTAATATAGTGTAGGAAAGTCCAGGTATCGTATCTACCACTGGGAATGGTCAAGTTATATAGACTGATAATCTTAGCTAGTTTAATTAACCTAAAGCTATGGAGGGTTTTTAGGAAAATGGTTTGATTTATTAAAAGACAACTAATTAAACTAATTAACTAAGAAGAAAAAAGAAAACTATTTAAACTTTATAAGAAGAAAACGGTAGTACTTATCATGGTATAACGACTCCCCAAGTGGTTGATTTAACTTTGCCAAAGGTATGGTTGTATTGGTTATTGTAGGAATTTAAGTCTGGGACACCCTAACATGCGAAGATTACGGTTGTCAAGTAGGTTGGTCTTCCTAGTCCTAATACATAGACTGATTGTCAGACAATCTAGTACCAGTCACCCAATTCTATCACTATTGCACGAAATTCTACTATCTGGCTGCTCTCGGTCTGAGCTAACCACCTAACACAACTCTCCGGGTTTCCGAAGGGAAGGTCAAGAAAGGTTGATTAACCTATCGGAATCTATCTATCTAGGTCAAACAGATACACCCAGCCAACGAATTCAAATATCCATACAATACGAATCAAACCGGAACCATAAACCACATTCAACAAACCAATAACAAACACATAAACATTTAAATCATAAAAATATCATCCACAAGGTTCATCTACCACAAATAAGTACCACTAATTAAACTACTCACTAAGCATTACGAAAACAGCAAAAACAATAATAGAGACAGACATTATACCGACCGTACAGCAACAGATGATCTAGAACCAAACTGGTAGCGTATCGGCACAACTCTCTCTCTCTAATCACCCTAAGAATATGACTAATGATGGTTGAAAGATGATAGCTTGATTATGTGATTAGATTATTTCTGGACTGAAGGAGGAGATCAATATTTAAAATGCAATTCAGAGCTCGTTTCGCGATCGCGAGACGGCAGTCTCGCGGCGCGAAACACATAAACCAACCCTAATTTTCCTTTTTTGGCAAGTTCTGGAATCTTCCGTCAAGGGTCATTGCCTACTTCGCGGCGCGAGAATCTTCAAAGCCAACGCGAAGTCAGTGAAAAGCATGAACATTCTAGAAATTTCACACTTCGAAGTGCCAAACTTAAATCTTCGCGAACGCCAAAAGCTCACTGAGTTGACTTTGTCCAATTTTCACGCTTTTTTCGCCTTTTTTCGTACTTTTCCGTTCCACGGCCCTCCAAAACCTACAAAAGTGAGAATCGGCCCAAAACATGAGTAATTAGATCAGAAATGGGTGAGAAACGGGATAAAATCAGACAATTAAGCACGACGAAAACATGTATAATTTTGGTGTTATCAAAATCCCCACACTTAAGCTTTGATTGTCCTCCATCAAAACACTGAAAGATAAGAAAAATAACGCCAAAATTATCTCCACCCAAGATCATCCAAGAAAACAAAGAATACTCACAAAGTCGAACACAAGAACAAGATATATCAAGCAATCGGATACCAAGATCAACCTTTTACCCTCACAAAGCATGAATGAGAATTCAAAGTATATCTCTCGGGGGTAAAAGTGTATGTATGATAAGTGATCACACCAATACTCGACTAATCCCCGCATGCATAAGCTTGTCACCAAATCTAATTTCCACCACTGAGAAGTTGTCAACCGTCAAGAGGACTTTAGGGTTGAAATGTTAGGCTAAGGGTAAAGGGTAGGATAAAGAATATATAAGTGACTAAGAATGCAACAAAAACTCAAGAAACTCAATCAGTAATGATCCAACACTTTTGAGAAAAAATCTGACTTTTGGAATTATGCACTTTTTCGGGATGAGCTTTTTTCTTTCTTTTAGCATCGGCCTAAGCATATTGCTTATTTGCGGCTCGAACTTTTTTTTTCTTTTCTTTTGTTTTCTTTTGCTCATTTTCTTTTCTTTAGGTTTGACTCTTTTATTTTGATATTTCTTTCTTTCTTTTCTTTGAGTCATCACTTTCTTTTCTTTTCTTTTTCGCTCAAAATCAATCCCTCTTTATTTGTTAGATATGAAAAATATGGATCACAACATCTCAAGTTCTCAAATTTAAGTCACAGCCAAAAGATAGATAAAAAGATAGGCTAAAGGGATATATGGTAATGTGGGTAAAGAAATGAAAGGCTTAGGCTCAAAATGGTTTCAAGGGTTAAAGTACTAAAGGTGAGTACTTTCAAAAGTTCGGCAAGGCAAATTAAATAACCTTAAGATGAGGTTATCTAACTAAGGCTAAAAGGGTTAGAAACGAAGGCCTCTATCAGTGCAATGGTGATAAATACTTCTCTTATATGGTCTCGACAAGCATTCAAAGTGACAAGTTCTACCTTGGGTCAAAGTCGGTATTCCTCACAGAATAAATAACAATTAGGCTCAACTCTCAAAGGAATTGGGTGAGGCACTCATGGTAATCAGTATTCCAAGGCATCCTTTTACTCAACTAATCATATTCAGTGTTTTCCTATGCAAGCAACTCAGTCCCAAAAACAATCTTAGATTTCGAAAAAAATTGGGGTCAAGTCTCAAAGCTTTCAAAAATTTGAAAAGCGACAATTCGAAAAGCAAAAGGTGAACCCATTTAAACAGATAAGTCTACATAACCCCTCCCCACACTTAAAATTTGCAGTATCCTCAATGCAACAATCAAAACAATTAAGTAGTAATTGGGAAAAGAGAAACTTCCCAGGTTATGTGACGTGATCTGATCTGAGAGAGAGTACTTCAGAATCGTGCTCGGTGCAAAATCATAAACTGCTGTATTTATTACCAAAGAAAAAGTAAAAAGAACAAAATAAAAATAAACCAAACTAAGCAAACAATTAAAAATTTAACCTAAGCAATCCAAACAAACAAAATAAATAAGTTCAAACCAAACAAACCAAACAAAAACAGACATAAAAATTGTTTAGACAACCATATCGGATGATAGAGATAAAAGAGATAGAGATCAATATGGGCCACGAGGTTGGTTGCGCCAATCCTTGAAAGTAGGGAAACCGGGCGGTGTGTCCTCGGAAAATGGCCAAAACAGCGATGGAGCATAAGCGGTGTTCGGTTGAATACCGAAGTGGGAGGCCATTTGGTTCATCACTCCACTTTGCCAATTTGCTTGGTGGAGAGCCTCCGTGGTGTTGTACTCCACATGTTGATGATGACGGCCGTAGGACAAAGACATCTCTGAGAGGCGGGTACTCAAATCTTGATACCCCGAATACGCCGTCCAATCCGCCGGTTGTTCTCCCTCATTCACCGCATTCGTGCTATCGGGGTCTTGCGTGCTTTGGGTCGAGATCCTCGTTCCATAAGATTGCGGATTTGAAATCCACAACTTCCGATCTCCACTAATCAAATGATCCACCATCGCTATCCCCATTCCACGAAGTTGGTCCATATCGATCAAACCCATCTCGCCGAGGCTCATCATCGAAGAAATAGCACCATCGGTTAAGATACCAAAGTGCTTGGCGAGGAGGGTGACGTATTGTCCGCCAACCATTCGACTACCCTCTCGATAACCACCCGCCTTAGCGAGTTGCACGACAATGATGTACGGGGCGTTCGGATATTTATCTTGCGTGGAAATTTGCTCAAGAAGCTAAAGGTCATAAGTCGAGACCTTTTCCTCACTCGAGGAACGGGCGTTCACCGCGTGAACAAGCATTCGATGTAGAAGTCGGTCCGAAGAAGAGAGAAAACCCTTAACCTTGAGATTGTTGCCATAATCACCATCTCCAATAATCGCCCAAGCCAAACGAGGATCAAAACCGTCTTGCCTTTTCGCGCTAGCCCACATGTACTCCACAAAACCGGGAGCATCGACCTCATTTTGGGTATAGACCCCAAAGCAACGGCAAATTCGGTCAATGAGAGCGATCGCCAAACTCTACCGAGCCTAAATGACATGCAGGGTTGGTAGAACTCCTCAAGGGCCTTTTTGGCATCGAAACGGAAAGTGGCTAGGAACTCGTTGATAAGCTCGCGATAGAGGGTCTCGGCAATGTCAAAGACACGCTCCCAAGCATGGCATATGTAGTACTCGATGCCATCTTATCGTAGGTGTGCTTCTCAAGGATCGCCTTAATATCGTTTTCAACTCACATGGATCGAAGAAGGTTCCAATCGACTCTCCTAGGCACGAATATTTGACGAGGGACAAGCCGATTAACTATGTCCCGATACTCCTTACGCTTCGGAGCATTCAACGTGGGATCATTCATAAAATGGGTGAATGCATGGCTCCCATCCGGTGCACGGAAAGTCGGAGCGGTGGAGGTCGACGCATGGGTCTTTTGTCTCTACAAAATTCAAAACGAAATTGTCTTAGCTAGATGTTATCAATAAGTTCAAGACAAAATTCAAAACTAGCTTATTCCAACGAGACAAACCCTCCACGACTAACAAGTTCAACTTAAACGAATGCATGCGTGAAAATCCAAAACAAAGGGGGTGTGTAACATCCCCGCACTTGAACTTTTAGTCAAGCTCCCAATAAACACAAATCTAGAGAGTTCAAACAAAGGTGGGGGATTTTGGTGCAAAATCCCCACACTTATCATCAAAGCACATTCAACTAGATTCAACAATTAAACCACATGCTAAAATGAAATTTCAATCAAAGCTCATAGCATGCATCAAACAATAGCAATAATCAAACAATGGAGTTTCAAAAATAAACTTGAATCTATGAAAGCATGAAAACACCATTGATGCCCAAATAGAAGATCAAATCTCACCAAAACAAGTTAAGCCAACGAAATCAAGTTAGGAATCATACCTTTGAAGCCATGAATGATGAAATTGAAGCTCAAGAAATTCGATTTTCGCAGGGTTGTGCAGGAAAGTCGCGGCGCCTAGAGAGAATTTAGGGTTTTGTACTTTAAAAAAGTGAGAAAGAAGGGTTTAAAAACCCGTCTGGACCGACTTCGCGCCGCTAAGTAAAGGACTTCGCGTCGCGAAGTGAGCGGTTTTCGAAAAATTTACCCTAATTTTAAAATTTCATGCCGCGAAACGGACCCCTCGCGCCGCGAGAATCGAAATTCTTACCTGATACAAAGGAGGGCTGATTTCGCGTCGCCAAGTTTAAAAACTCGCGACCGCGAAATTGCTTCTGAGTCCATTTTCAAAATTTTCGTTGCACGTCGGATTTTCTCGTTTTGGCTTCTATCCCCTCCGTATGGTTATCTAAGCAATAACAAACAAAAATATTAGCAAAAACACACACGAAAATACGAAAAATGAAAAGGGAAAGAAAATGCTCGGGTTGCCTCCCGAGAAGCGCTTCATTTTTGATTGGGTCTAGAGCTCGACCCCACTTTCAGCTCATTTCTTGGCACGTCGGGTTGACGAGCCCTTCTTTCTTCTATGCTCCTTCATGGAGGGTCCCGTCGCGTTAGTTGATTCATTCTTTGGTGTATCGGGTTTGGATAATCCTCCGTTTTCTTCATTTGCTCATGAGGTAGTAGTGGGCGGCCCATCTTTTGCTTGTATGCTTGAGAAGGGTCCTCATAAGGTTCATCAAGATGGGTGACCGGCTCTCCGTCGGGATTGAAGTAAATTCTCTTATCTCCATACCCCAAGCTTGTCACTTGATTGCGCATATCGACGTTCATTTGGGCGGTATGTAGAAAAGATCTCCCGAGAATAACCGGAATCTCCGTATCCTTCGGGAGTTTGGCTATGGCGAAGTCTGTAAAGTAGACGAAATTTCCGATGCGTATTGGAACTCCTTCCGCTGTCCCCAACGGTGTAGTCATGTATCCGTTTATCCCTCGGTATTGGTAATCCATTGGTGCAAGCTTCTTAATCCCGAACTTCCTACAGTAAGAAACATGCATCATGTTAAGTGAAGCACCCGTATCTATCAAAGCAAAACCATTAAAATCAGAAGATGAAATAGGTAAACTGTAACTTCCCGGGTCATGCTTGATAGGGGCAATGTAGGTGAGCTTGTCTTCCTCCACCTTCTCTTTCTCCTTCTCTTTACCTTTGTCCTTCTTTGGTACCATGAATTCCGCATATCCACCTTGCTTGCCATCTTCCTCCTCGTCATCGCTCAAGGAAATGAGTCCTTTGAGTCCTAGATGCTAGAATGATATTGTGAACCCCTCCGAATCATAGTCCGTGGTATAGTCAGGTTCACTTCCGCTATCACTCTCCACGTACTTTTTCGTGTAGATATCAGTCCACTTCTTCTTGGATGTTTCTCCGACCACCATGAGCATTGGCTTTGCGTTTTCCACCTTTGGGATGACTTGGGTTTGCGTTGGTAGCTCCCTTGAGTCCTCTCACTTAGCAATTGCGAGATACGACCAACCTGCATTTCCAAATTCTGGATAGTACTTTGATGGTTACGTAAATACGAACCTACCTCATCATTGATCTTCTTTTGAGCGTCCATGAATTGGATAAGTCGGTCCTCGATAGAAATACGCGGCTCTCCCTCCGTTCGTTGATTTTGTTGGTTTGGTGCAAAGAATCCGGGAGGTCTCGGGATGAAGTTACGATTGTTGTTCCACCACCCTTGGTAGTCGCCACGGTTGAGGTAGTGTACCTCTTCGAGTGTCATCATTGGACAGTTCGGGCAATCTTTCGTTAAATGCGGCCCTTTGCACTCCTCGCATCCAACCTGCAAAGCATGAACAGATTTAATCAGTTCCTCAATTTTACGTTCAAACTTTACCTGTTGGTTTTTCATTGCGGCTAATTCATCGGATGGGTGGAATTCGGTTGAGATTTTCCCGGCCATTCTCGGAATTTGCAAGCGCTTATCCGTCCTCCAATCTATGTTGTGAATCAGCATGTCCTCGAGAAGCTTGTACCCTTCCGTGGGAGTTTTGTACATGAATACACCACCGGCGGATGAATCCAATGTAGCTCGAGAAAATAACCAAGTCCACTATAGAAAGTTTGGACTTGCTCACTCTTGCTTAATCCGTGACTCGGGCACGAATTTAGAAGGTGTTTGAATCGCTCCCACGATTCGGATATTGTCTCCCCGTCATCTTGTCGAAAGGATTGGATCTCGGCTCGTAGCTTATCAATTTTGGATGGTGGGAAAAATCAGGAAAGGAACTTTGAGCGAAGTCCTTCCCAAGTGGTGATCGAACTCGGTTCCAAGGATCGCAACCAAGCTTTTGCTTCTCCGGTGAGCGTAAGAGGAAAAACTTGAAGACGAATAGCATCATCTCGGCCTTCCTCGGTTTTGAACAGATCACAAATGTCCACGAAGTTCTCCATGTGTACGATAGGATTGCTATCGTTTTTCCCGTCAAAGGTAAGGACCTTAATCATGTGAAAGAGCTTCCCCGGGATCTCCTTGTTTAAGTCCGGATTCGTGATCGGATTGGTGGGTACTGTCGGAGCGGTCCTCCGAGTGGTCCACATTGGCGCATCGTCTCCCATTTCGAAATTCAAGGCTCGCGGTCGAACTTTGTTGGCTTTTGACTTCTTTTTGTTTCTATTTCTGAATTCCCTCTCCGATTCCTCAAATGCCTCTAACAGTTCCGTCGTGACTGAAACCACAACAAACGATTACGGGCAACTTGCGGGAAGCAAAGAGATAAAATAATTAATTAAAAACTAATAAGCGAAAAACTTGCAAGGGATGGAATCCCTCACAAGGATCGATTAACAAAACTAATACAGATTAAAAATCTAACAACTACCGTTTCCCGGCAACGGCGCCAAAAACTTGATGCGGTAAATATCAAATATAAAAAGCGACACAAGTTTTAATCTCTAAAGCCTAACCACAATTACCACATTCACAAGCAAGCGTACCTGATCGTGAGTAATATAGTGTAGGAAAGTCCAGGTATCGTATCTACCACTGGGAATGGTCAAGTTATATAGACTGATAATCTTAGCTAGTTTAATTAACCTAAAGCTATGGGGGGGTTTTTAGAAAAATGTTTTGATTATTTAAAAGACAACTAACTAATTAACTAAGAAGAAAAAAGAAAACTATTTAAACTTTATAAGAAGAAAACAGTAGTACTTATCATGGTATAACGAATCCCCAAGTGGTTGATTTAACGTTGCCAAAGGTATGATTGTATTGGTTATTGTAGGAATTTAAGTCTGGGACACCCTAACATGCGAAGATTACGGTTGTCAACTAGGTTGGTCTTCCTAGTCCTAATACATAGACTGATTGTCAGACAATCTATTATCAGTCACCCAATTCTATCACTATTGCACAGAATTCTACTATCTGGCTGCTCTCGGTCCGAGCTAACCACCTAACACAACTCTCCGGGTTTCCGAAGGGAAGGTCAAGAAAGGTTGATTAACCTATCGGAGTCTATCTATCTAGGTCAAACAGATACACCCAACCAACGAATTCAAATATCCATACAATACGAATCAAACCGGAACCATAAACCACATTCAACAAACCAATAACAAACCAATAAACATTTAAATCATAAAAATATCATCCGCAAGGTTCATCTACAACAATAAGTACCACTAATTAAACTACTCACTAAGCATTACGAAAACAACAAAAACAATAATAGAGACAGACATTATACCGACCGTACAGCAACAGATGATCGAGAACCAAATTGGTAGCGTATCGGCACAACTCTCTCTCTCTAATCACCCTAAGAATATGACTAATGATGTTTGAAAGATGATAGCTTGATTATGTGATTAGATTATTTCTGGATTGAAGGAGGAGATCAGTATTTAAAAGGCAATTCGGAGCTCGTTTCGCGATCGCGAGGCGGCAGTCTTGCAGCGCGAAACACTTAAACCAACCCTAATTTTCCTTTTTTGGCAAGTTCTGGAATCTTCCGTCAAGGGTCATTGCCTACTTCGCAGCGCGAGAATCTTCAAAGCCAACGCGAAGTCAGTGAAAAACATGAACATTCTAGAAATTACACACTTTGCGGCGCCAAACTTAAATCTTCGCGAACGCCAAAAGCTCACTGAGTTGAGTTTGTCCAATTTTCACGTTTTTTCGCCTTTTTTCGTACTTTTCCGTTCCACGGCCTCCAAAACCTACAAAAGTGAGAATCAGCCCAAAACATGAGTAATTAGATTAGAAATGGGTGAGAAACGGGATAAAATCAGACAATTAAGCACGACCAAAAGATGTATAACTTTGGTGTTATCACAAACCCTAGGTGGCAGCGGCAGCGGTTTGTTTCAATTGCCGACAACAGGAACGGAATGGAAAAAACGGTGGTCTACGGTTGTGGTTACCAAACAAACGGTCGTCGGCAGCGGTGATTGGTAGCATTATAAGGCGGCAGTGGTGATGAACGACACAAACTGTCAATCACCGGTTGTCCGTACGATGACTGGTGGCGGCGGCGTTTGTTGATCAAATCGCCGATAGAGATGCCGATGATGGTGATAATCGACGGCGATGATGGCGCTCTGTTATTGTTGTTGTTGTCGCCGGCCACCCGAGTGCGACGGTGGCGGCTGTTTTGCCGTCATCAATCGTGACAGCGGTGGCGGTGACTTGTTTTCGCGGTGGTGGTTTGTTCCATCGCGGATGTCGTCGCCGGCGATGGCAATGGTTGTTGACCGCTTGAACGGCCGTGCCGGTGATGGTCGGCACCGGTGGTGCTTTATCGTTTCTCGCCGGTAGTGGCGATGATGGTTGATTACTACTACTACCGACGGCGGTAACGGAAGCCGATCATGGCGATAGGTCGTGGGCCAACCGTAACCGAACCGCCTGTTGGGAGGTGGCCCAACAACCACGAACACATCAACATTTTGGGCTTTGACCCGAGATTTTTTTCAAACGAGTTCGAAACCAAACCCAATCTCTTCACAAGCCCAATGATATCGATTTGATAACGGGCCGAACCATGTGACCTTTGGACCAAGTTTGGGCCCAAAAGGGTTATTGGGTATTTAGGCTTTTTAAACCCAATAATAATTAGATATCTTTTAAATAATTTTATCTAATTGAGAAATTTTGTTATTAAACCAAGTTATTTGACCCGTTTTGGTCAAACTAGCCCGATGTCTTTTTCGACTGTCTGATCGAATCATGACACGTGTCACCGGCAGATGTTCCGACAAGTACGCTCAGAACAATAGGTTTAATTAAGTTAACAAAAAGCGAATATTTTAAAAAATTGGTTGTGTATTATAAAATAAGATTTATAGTGTATAAATCTTGGAGATTTTAAAAAAATCAGATTCAAATTAAAATATCAGTTTAGATTTATAAAACAGTTTGATTTTATAAATCAGTTAAAATCATGGTTTGTGATAAAATAATTTTAACAGACTTAGGATTTGTTTATATGCTTTATTTTATATATTGCTCTATAAAATTTGCGTGGTTGAATATTTTATATCTGCTTAGTATATATGTTGAAGTACTTATAGAGATTGCCAATTTAGACATTTGATCTATTTGGGGAGGCCTGCGTGCCACTTACAACCCCGGTAATATGTAAAATGACCCTTAGGATAAATTTTTCTTCTTGAAGTTCCGTCAGAGATGCCGAGGCCAGTGGGAGCTACGCGTGGAGATCGGAGCTACGCAGGGAGATCGGAGCACAATAGTTTAGGTCATTTTTGGTCCTTTAGGAATTAATTGGCAAATCTATAATTACGTGTTTATTAAACTGCGTGGTTGTGATTATTCTGTTTTACTCGTGATTATTGATATTACATGTCTAGGTCTTATCAAACGTTTTTAAATCAGGCTTTTATTTATAAAACTAGTTATATCACGAGTTTGGTTTTAAAAAATAAAATTACCAATTTTATAAAGATTTTAGATGGTAAAATGTATTTATTTTTAAAACCATATGTGATTGTTTTCTTATAAAAGGTATGCTCTTAAAACAGTTAGTTTTACTAGCAAGTGAGTTTTAGAACGGTCGGTTTTAAAACAGAGTGTATGTTTTTAAACAGTAAGTTTTTAAACATCGATTGTTTCTCAAAAATAGTTAGTTTTTAAAACAACAATTGTCTTTTAAACAATCAGCTTTTAATAGCAATTTTAAAATACTGAAGATTAAAAGTTTTTCTAAAAACTTAGTTAAAACCCTAGAAAATCATAGATCAATAGTGCGACCCACTCGGGGACACCTCCGGCGTAAGGTACGCGGGCATTGGAAGTGCTCAAACCTTTAGCGCTCGCGTTCAAACCCCAAGTTGGAGGGGGTGAAAACACTATGCGATAATTGGGTGGTACCGGCCAGAGTACATCCTGTCCCGAGTGGTGAGATCTGTTTTGGTTCTGTTAAGTTCACCGGGTGGTACTGGGTCAAAAAGCACTTAGAGGGATAAAACATGTATGGTTTTATCCGATGTCCCGAAAAGATCTAGGAGTCATGTTAGTTAGATATGATTGGTAAAAGTCCTTACCTACCGAAATAGTACGGGCCTGGTGGGGCGTGAGCAAACCGCACATCAGGACGTATGAAATAAGGATCCTAGCCCGATATTTAATCATTTAAGGTTATTGATATCTATTGGGAATTGTTTATTCAAAAAGTACTAAGACCAAATTTTTAATGTGTAGATGGCAAACACAGTTACCAACACTAATAACCTTTCTCTTCGCTCCATCCTAGAAAAGGACAAACTCACCGGCTCAAACTTTCTCGACTGGGAGCGCAATCTGCAGATTGTGCTCAGACATGAGAGAAAGTGGTATGTCCTGGAAGAGCCTCTAGGTTAGGCCCCACCAGCAAATGCCAGTGCGGCAATTAGAAATGCTTACCAAAAGCGTTCAGATGATTTGCTGGATGTTGGATGCCTGATGCTTGCAACCATGAGCCCAGAACTTCAAACACGGCTTATGAACACTAATGCTTATGATGCCAGTTGAGGGACATGATCCAAACGCAAGCTCCCACAGAGCGTTATGATGCCACGAAGGCTCTAAACGCGTGCAAAATGGCCAATGGGACCTCTGTCAGTGCACACGTCATGAAAATGAAGAGACACATCGACCACCTAGAGAGGCTCGGTCACCTAGTTCTGTTGCAGTTAGCAACAGACACGATACTCAACTCGTTATCTGACGATTATAAGCAGTTTGTTATTAACTATAATATGAACAACATGGAAAAGACCATTGCTGAACTGCACTCCATGTAAAAAACTGTTGAGTTGAGTATGGAGACCAAAACCAAAGATGTTTTGATGGTCAAGGAAGGTGGAGTGAAGAAGAAACGTGGGCAAAGGTACAATGGCAAGGGCAAGGGCCAAGTTCAGGTCAGCCAGAATGTGCCAAACGCGGTTGACAATAGCAAAAGCAAGGGCAAGGGCAAAAAGGTTAAAGTCAACAAAACGAAGACCGAGAATCGATGGTTTAGGTGTCATGAGGTCGGACATTGGAGACAGAATTGCCCGAAGCGTCATGAAACAGGTATAAATACCTTGGATATTTTATGACTGCTTCAGTTTATCATTACTACTTGTTAGTTTACAAGTTAACTGACACCTAGAGCAAATATATGCTTGCAGGTGGTCAGGAGAAATGAAGTGCCCGAGATGCAAGGATCAAACAAACTCTACTTTAGATATTATCAAGACATCATTTAGTTATGGTTTAAAACTTTTATTATGAATCGTTTTTGAAACAATGTTTAGTTTTAAATTTATGGATTTTTGTCTTGATTTATATCTATTTTGTTCTGATTAAGTCTAGATAGACTTGATTCAATTAGTTGATCCTAGATATTGTCTGCCACACTAATAAATATAAGTAATATATGAAAACTGTCAAAAACACACGAAATGCTATTTTATAGGAATGGGTTTTTGAATAAAACATTTATGAGTAATATGATTATAATAAGTACATTGTAGTCAGGTTCAAATTACTCATATGTTTTCTAAAAAAGAGAATTTAGGATATTATCATAGATGACGTTGATAATATCAGTATTTATAAAACTAGTAAATTCCAAGTTTTGGAATTAGGGATCTAATAAGATCCAGTTAAGTTTTATGAATAGTAAAATTCAAGTTTAAATTATTAAACTTATTACTTAAAATAAAAATTGACTAAATAGTCAAGTTTTGACTAAGTCAATTAATCATTAAATTTAAGTAATAGCCAGTTTTCATATAGGTTAGTGGGAGCCCAATTTATTCTCTATCTATGCTCCTGATAAAGAATAAAAGTTATATTATTGATTTGTATTTCTAGGAATTCATAATCCAGAGAGGATAAGAATTCATGAGAAGTATGATATACTCTTTTAAAGTTATAAAAGTAAGATCAAAGTTTTGAAACAATACAAAGTCAAGTTTTTGACTTTAAGAAAATCAATAATTGTAAGTGTTGTAATAATAAGAGATTTTATAATATCTTTAGACCATCGAGTGTTGTAGAACACTAAAATAAATTTCCTGGATTTACCAGTTTGGTGAATGGAAATTTTGTCAGATTTCAGGTAGAAATCTTTATCTACACAGCAACTAAGGAAGGTTGCAGAATTATCTTTACATGTTCAGGGAAACTTAGAGTTATTCTAGTATCTCCAAGATTTAGGGAACATGGTAAAGAAAAGTTTAGATTTTGTTTGAAGTGTTTGCAAAACAAAACTAGCAGAACCAAGTCGAAATCATTATTTAGACTTGTGTTGTTTTGGTTATTTCTTTGATTAGTATGGTAAACAACTAACCAAAGGAATTAAAATGAAGAAAAGACAATACTTCATTTAAATCAGAAAAGTACGCATTGAATAGACAATATAAAAGCAACTTTGAAAGTATTATTAATTTTGTAATTGATTACAGAGTGTAATATGGACTATACAAAATTAATTTCACTGTTTTCTTTTATATTTTGTATGTGTTGATCCGGGAATAAAGTTATCGTGAGTTTTTGGGTAGTTATAATCAGAGTGTTGAATAACAGCTACAAGTGATGTAGACCAAAAACTGCACGGATATTCGATAGAGCAGCGAATATCGGATGTGATCCGCTGGTTGAGATTACTTCGTGGATTCTGTCATAAGTAAATCTCACAGTAGGTTGTCCTTAATACCTGAGGTATCTGGTTTGGAATCACGAGGACTACTGGATACTTAGTGCACCCTAACATCACGCCGTAACAGGGTGGTCATACACGGCGTAACTAGATTCAGCAGAAGTCGTGGTGTCAGATGCAGATATGCAAGATGAGATTTGCACCTCTTCTATGAAAAGAGATATTTCCGGGCCCCTTGACTGACTGAAAGAACTGATGAAGTGCATGGCCATGCCCAAACGAAGTGATTAGTTCTTTGTCGTTTACCTATCAGTTGGAAGTCGGATAGTCATGAACATAATCATGAGTATTTTGAGTTGACTTTATCCATGCTCATACTCAAAATTGAAATATCGTGTTGCAAAAGGAAAAGCCTAGTTATACCCTATTTATGAACAGTTGTTTCATAAATGTTGTATCTTTAAAGGGGATGATTATATCACGTACCTGGGTATAAGAGTTCTTATATCCTGGTTAGCCTAAGTGCCTGTCTAGGGGCCTTCTTAGGTTCGTGTGCTCAAGCCGGTATTGCCAACTTGCACAAGTAGGAGTCTGTTAGTAATTATGTGCAGAAGTTGACAAACCAAATATTACACATCCAATGTTATAAGACAATCGAGGGTCACACTTGTGAGAACCTGTAAAACGAACAAGTAAAATAACTCCAGTTTAGAGATGTTAGATTTATAATAGTCAATTATAAATCTATTGGGTGTTTTCTGTAAGAAATTCCAAAGTTAAATGTTTCTATTATTAATTACAAGGGATTACATATTAGTTAAATAAATATATAACTGATTTAATTAATTGATTTATATTTGTTAGTTAAATAAATATATGATAATAATAATTATCTTAACAAATTAATATATATATTAGTTAATATATATGGAATATTAATTTGAAATAATCTTTCTTGGTGGAGAAGAAAGAATTATATATGGATAATTATGGAAAAAGGAAACTGAATATGATACAAATACTGTTTAATCAAATATAAATATTCAGTTATGGTTAATCCTTTTTCATTCGTTCATTATTCACAAAAATATAGAAACCAAAACCGGAGGAGGTTCGTGATTCGTTCGGGAGTTCGGAGTTGTAACCTGCTAGAAGGTCCGTTCGTAAGGTTCATCACGGTTGGATCTAACTCGAGCAATTCAGGTAATTTACTTAACCTCATTATATATGTGTTTTAGATAAACGATAAACGATTGTGTGCTTTTCGGGTTTTTACACGTTTATGCTTCCGCTAATCAAACCAGTTTGGTTTGATGTTCAGTTAAACTGTTTGTTTTTCTTGAACCGTAATCGTACCAGTTTGTTCCGAGGTCTCACAAAAACCCAACATTAGTCAACTCTAGCCTTCTAGGTAATATCAATTCCAATAAAGTTTCTTGTTTGTCCTGTAAACTCGGCAAACATCATGCCCTACCTTTTGAACTCAATGACTATAAATCTGCTTCTGCTTTCGATCTTATCCATTCTGATGTATGGGGACCAGCACCACACCCATCTATGGGTGGTTGTAGGTACTTCATTATCTTTGTTGATGATGACACACGTTTCGCGTGGATTTATCTTATGTAACACCGATCAGAACTACCTCATATTTATATTACATTTGCCCATATGATACAAACCTGTTAGGACCAAATTGTCCTAATTAGTGAAAGTTTTATAAAGTAATCTTTGAGAAGGATTATTTAGTATTTAGCTAGTTAGTGTAGCTAATGGGCTTGGGCTTGGGCTTTTGTAATTAGGCCCTATATATAAAGGGTTTAGGTTTGGGAAGAGAAGGTGTGAGAAGCCATTCAATGAGAGTCTAGTAAGGTGTTTGTGTGTGTTTTTCTTGTAGTTTGAGAGCTCTCTAATAAATGCAAGAACTCATCTTTTTCATCTTCATGATTTCTTGTTGAATCCTCTTATTGTGTGATTGTTTGGGACCAACAAATGGTATCAGAGCCAAACAAATCATCAGATTTGTTTGTTCCTATTGAATCATTCAATTAGAGGTGTTTTTGTTTTTTTTTGGGTTTTGAAGCTTTGTTCTTGAAGAAAGTTTGAATTTGGATTTTTGGGGTTTGGATCTTGATGGAGATGATGAAGATTGGTGTTTGGGTTGTGATTATATCCCGACTCGGGAAACATGAACAACCCAATTCGGGTATTCGAGTTTCCCGACTCGTTCTTAAGTGGAACCTTTGATTTTTCAAGTTTCCCAACTCCATTTAGATCTGAAATCCGACTCGGATTTTTTTGGAGTTGGATTTAAAATTAATTTTTGGACTCAGCCTTTGCATTTCAAATTTGCAGTCGGAATTAAAAAAAATGGGTTTAAAGTGTGAGTCGTGTGCTGCAATCAAATTGTTTGATAATGAATTACATGTCACGTGACTTATAAAAGTCCGACTCACGTGCATGGAAGAATTGAATTTGAATTTGGAAATTGCGACTCCATGTGCTGACATGGAATTAATTTCAAGTTTGAAGCTTTTTATATCTTTGGTCCCTGCAGTTTGAAGACTGTAACAATTTAAATTTTTAAGTTTAACACTTTGTCGTTGCCAGCCCCTGGACTATTAAATAACATGTTTGAAGCTTCTGTCACTTCTGGTCGCTGCAGTTTTCTATCAAGATTAAGTTTGACAAAGTGACACATCTTATCCCTAAGTTTTATCATATATTGTTGGTCCTCTTTCGATCGCCAACTATGTAAATTGTATTGTAGAAGGGGAGGGGTTGAATACAATCAACACAGTTTCTTCTACTTAATTTAATTCACAACCCCTATGGAGTTTTTGTGTGAACTAAAGTAGATTGTTTGTTGAAGCGGATCTAGACTATGTCATGATCCAAACAATCCATAAGTATTTCACGAAGCATTTGCTTATGCACAAAGCAAGAATAGAGATAGATAGAAATGAACCTTGATAGAGAGAGAAAGGATTGGGGTATAGAAGCATGAACAAAGGTTGGTTTGAAGAATAAACCTAATACTCATGTTTATACCCCATGCATTAAATGCATGGCAGAACCACTTTTGCACGTGGCAAACTAGGAGTGGTTCTATTGTATTATATACTATAAACGATGGCCCATACTTGGTAGGGTTATGGTCTATAGTGTACAATTGTCTTATGGTTGAGAAAAGAAGAGGGAGCAGTGAAGAGACATCCCCGTTTTGTACTCTTGTCAGAAAGGCAAATCAAATCCTTTGCGTGCATATAGGAGGGAAAGACAAAACTTGAATTCGTAAAGAGCAAGTCACTGATCGGGCCTTAGAGTCGCTGATCTCTGGGACAGATTAGGGAGGCGCTGTGACTTGTCTTCAATAGAACGTCATGCAGAGTAGTCAGCTCGCTATCACTAATTTCAACTTCAGATCACAAGCTCTCTGACACTTTCATTCAGCTTACATCAATAGATGGTGCTGATGGTTTTCTTATGGCATGACTATTCGTCTCTCAGGGGATACTTAGCTGATCTCAGCTCTTGTTGATACTGAACGGAGTCAGTGATCAGCAATCGCTGATTGCCCAAACTGTTAGCGATAAAGAATCGCTGAAGTAGTGAACTTCATCTTTCAGCAGTGCTAAGTATTATACAGAAGATAGATAAAGGATCATTGGTATTTCACAAAGTCTTAGGAAGACGGGATCAACAATCTTCCTCTAAATATCAATGATAAGACAACAGGGAGGTTGTCTTGATTCTAGAACTTAAAATAATTTGAATTCTAAGTCCAGAAGTAACAGTTAGGAAACAACACATGTGAAAGGTACTTGTATTATTTAACTGTTAAGTAAAGTCATTTTCAGTGAGCTGATATCAACAATAAAGAAACAGATATCAGAGATAAGAAGATACTTGTATTCATTTCATCATAAATTGAAGATTACAATACAGAAGGAAACAAATTACAAGTCACTGAAAGAAATACATAGAGACAGTGAAAGAAATACATAGATAGCGAACTAATCTAGAGGTCTTTTCTTTCTTCTCTATTTTCGTCTTCTCTTTCTAAAAGGTCGCTGAAGCTCGGCCAGGAATTTTTCAGCGAAGTTTGGAAGAGGCATTCAACCAGCAGAAGATAAATTCCGTAGTTGAGTTACTCAATCACAGAGATGACCAGAAGATATTCGTCCCTGTGTTGAAAGCAGATCCTTAAGGAGAACGAATCTGCCAGAAGAATGAAATTTCAGCGATCACAATCAGGTTCTGATTCTGACTGCTGAAATTTCTCCCCCTCAGTAGATGCACGTCCAGGAAACAAGATGTCTTTGCAATGATGCAAAGCCTACATATCAAAAGGAGACTTGCAGGTGTTCTCCCCCTTAGAAGATGACCTATGACCTCCCGAGACTTGGGTTCTATGTTAATAGTGTTAGTAATTATGTGCAGAAGTTGACAAACCAGTGATCTCACATCCAATGTTATAAGACACTTGAGCGTCACACCTGTGAGGATCTGTAAATCAAATAAAATCCCAGTTTGGAGAGATTGGGTTTATAATAGTTAATTATAAACCAGTTGGGTATTTTATGTAAGAAAACCCAAAGATAAAGGTTTGAAATGGATTATATATATTAGGTAAATAAATATATATAAGTTTATTAGTTAATAAATTATGTATTTATCAAGATGAATAAATATATAGTAGTAATATTAATTAATAAGTAATTATCTAGTTAGGTAAATATCTTTTATATGGTATGGATAATTACCAAAGATAAGATAATTACCAAAGATAATTATAGAGTTATATAGTAACTAGGAAGCTTAATCCTATAAATAAAGGCTTAAGGGTTACCAGTTAATGTGAACTAATTTGATAATTCAAACCAGAAAGAAAAATCGCTCTCTCTCTATCCTCTCACTAAAACCAGCGCCTAAACCCCAAGGAGTTCGGTTTTTCGGTTGACGTCTCGCAAAACAGCTTGTTTCGGGATCTAGGGATTTCAGCCAACTAGAAGGCGTTTTGTCTGATCGATCACGGGTGGATTAAGCTCAAGCAATCCAGGTAAATTAACTAAAACCTTCTATTAGGATTAAATAATTAAAACGATTAAGATCTTTAGAATGTTTCGGGTTTTAATTCTTAAGTTTCTGCGATAATCGAACTAGTTAGGTTTGATAAAGTCTAAACCTTTGGTCAGTTTGATCATTAGGTTTTATCGTGTATCTCTTCCAGTTAGGATTGAGATCCACAGAGATCCTCGTATCAGTTTGATGTGAGGGATCCACAAAAACCCAACAGTGGTATCAGAGCGTTGGTTTTAGTCGTTTTAGTTTTTATCAGTTTATGTGATCCGTTAAAATTAATTCTTGTTTCTTGCGTATCAAGTTTAATTGGTTTACATAAAATTCGATAGGCGTAGGCCGGACCGAACCATGGCTGCACCACCGTTTGTGGTGGCCGCTATGGTGGCCGGATCAAACCGTGATCACGGCTGCACCAGCGTTCGTGGTGGCGGCTGTGATCGGTGATGGTGACAGAGGCCATATCAAAACCGCACCACTAGATTGGTGGTGACGGGTGTTTCTTGATCACACACGACGGTGGCGGCAGCAACGCCGCTCTTGCTGCTGTCGTTGCCGGCCAAAAGCGATGGTGACGGTGGTCGAGTGGTGGCGATGTTTTGCTAAAACCGAAGCCGAACCACCAGCATGGTGGTGGCGGCATCATGTGACGGTCGTAGCCGCACCAAAGGTTGATGGTGGCGGTGTTAGCGGTGGCCATGGCCCGATCACACACGGAGGACGAACCCGCATCCGGATGTGGCCGGATTACGGATGTATCGTAGGAATCACCACCAGTTCGATGGTGATCACCAGGCTACGGTGATAATTGGCGAAGGCCGATAGCCTCCGATCGCATGACGGTAGCAGCGACGGCCAAACCACCAGCGCGGTGGTGGCCGGCGGTTTCCAGAAACGAAATCAGGGGTGGCGGTGGTATTTTGTCATCGTCGCCAGTTAACGGCATCAGTGGTGGTCGCCGATCGCCACCTGTGGGTGGCGGTTAACGGCAATGGATGGTGATGATGTTTTCGATCGCCGGCTGAACAATCGAATCGACACACACACCGCACCGGCTATGGTCGGTGATAAAACCAAAATTATACATGTTTTGGTTGAGCGTAATCGTATGACTTTACCCCATTTCTCACCCGTTTATGATCATTTCACTCACTAAATGAGCTTATTAGTGTTTATGTATGATTTGGAGGCCGTGGAACGGAAGAGTACGAAAAAAGGCAAGAAAACGTGAAAAATGCACAAGTTCAATACAGTAGCAATCTGGCGTCCGCGAGATTCCAGATCTGGCGCCGCCAGATTCGACAAAGATGAAGATCAGGGTTGACCTAAGTGTTTGGCGCCGCCAAACCAGCAGTCTGGCGATCGCCAGATGGCCCCTGGACGTTTTCCTTTAAATACCAGCCTCCTCCTTCAGATCAGAACATGGTTTTTACACGACACGGAGCAGAGACGATAGAGTGAAAGTCAGAGTGGTGCCGATACGCTGCGGGGTTCGATCTTTGATCATCCGTCGTTGTATTGTCGGTATCATGTCTATTATTATGTTTTCTGTTTTCAGTATGTTTAGTGAGTAGTCTTTTAATAGTGGTACTTGTCATGGTCGATGAACCATTGTGGATGATGATTTGATACTTAATGTTTATTGGTTTGTTTTTGATTGATTGTATGTGTGTTATGGTTCTGTTCTGATTATTATTGTTTGGTTATTTGAACTCATTGGTTGGGTGTATCTGTTTGACCAAAATAGATAGACTCCGATAGGATAATCAACCTACCTTAACCTACCTTGGACCAAGAGAGTTGTGTTAAGTGGTTACTCGGACCGAGAGTGACCTGGAGGTAGAAAACCATACAATAGAATTAGGATTGGATTTCCGGTACTAGGTTGCCTGACAAACGACCTAAGTATTGGACTAGGAGGACCGAGTCCTAGTTAAAGACCATAATCACTACATGTTAGGGAGTCCTAGACTTAAATTCCTACAATAATCAAAACAGCCAAACCTTTGGCCTATTTAAATCATTCACTTGGGGATTCAATATACCATGATAAGTGCTACTGTTTTTCCTTCATATAGTTATTAATCAATCTTTTTATTTCTTTCTTAGTTTGTAGTTAATTTAATTGTCTTTTTAGTGTTAAAACCTTTTTCATAAAAACCCCCCAAAAAAGCTTTAGGTTAATTAAACTGATTTAGATTAATAATCTACGATAACTTGACCGTTCCCAGTGGTAGATACGATACCTGGACTTTCCTACACTATATTACTCACGATCAGGTATGCTTGCCTGTATATGTGGTAAGACAGTGGCTAGGCATTAGAGGTTAAAACTTGTTACGCTTTTTATGTTTGATAATTACCGCATCAAGTTTTTGGCGCCGTTGCCGGGGAACGGTATTTGTTAGATTTTTGATCTTTATTAGTTTGATTAATCGATCCTTGGTTGGGAATTTATTCCCGATTAAGTTATTTGCTTTCTAGTTTAGTTTTTAATTCTTAATTGTTCTCTTTTATATTTTTATGCTACTCCGGGTATTCTTTCTTTATTTGTGTTGCAGATATGGAGGATTACTACTCCGGAGGTTTTTGGGGAAGGAAAGAAGAAAAGCATCCCGATGATGATGTACCGATGTGGATACTTAGGAATCGCCAACATGGGTCAATGCTAAAAGAGTTCTTTGAAAAACCCGTGGCGAATCAATCATCTTTACAACAAAAGGTAAATCATCCATATGTTAAATCCGAAGATTCTAACAATTCTTTAATTTTACAGGACGAAACAATGGATGAGCAATCAGATGATGATTTCTGGGAAGATTTTGAGCGTGTCTTGCAAGAGGGACATGAGGAAGAAGCTCCAAAAGAAGATCAATCTCCTATTCAACAAAAGGTAAATCTTCCAACTTCTGATTGTGAAAAATCTAACAATGAGCCTTTGTTATGTCAGGATAATCCACATACTGATCGGTACGAGGGAGTGATGGTACAAGATCCTTTTTGGGAAGCCAGTTGTCAAAGGCAATTGGACGGACCAACGCATATAATGAAGTACTTAAAGGATCTAGTTCCAACGAGGCCAAACTCACGCGAATCCGAAACTCAGTCTGCAATCCGACGAGGTAAGAACCGGAATGGTAAGTGGTGCGTAACTCCACCTGGTGAATCATGCAAAGGTAACGTATTAAGCCCAGGTATGTACCACTATTTTCACCCTTGCTTGATTGCAAGTGAAGGGTGTTTCGTTTCAAATGGGAGTGCTTAAACCCGGAGTCAGGCTCGAGACTCATGACAAAAACAAGCGCTTCTCGGGAGGCAACCCGAGCTTTTTCTTTCTTTTTGCATTTTTAGGTTTTTCGTGTGTGTTTTTTTTTCTAATGTTTTTGTTTGTTATTGCTTAGGTAACCATACGGAGGAGATAGACGCAAAAATCGAGCGAATCCGAAGCAAGATAGAGTTTTTGAAAAGTTGGAAACAGAAGCAAAGTCGCGATCGCCAGATTCCAAGTCTGGCGACGCGAAGTTGGTAAGTCGTGGTAATAGGTAAAAATTTCGAATCTCGCGAAGCGAGGAGGGCCATTTCGCGACGCGATGCTTTAAAAATTAGGGTTATTTTTCAGAAACTACCTGTTTCGCGACGCGAAACCCTGGGTGTGGCGACGCGGAAAACAGTGCAGACGGGTTTTTAACTCTCTTTTCTCACTTTTTCAAAAGAACACAACCCTAATTTCTCTTAGGCGCCGCAAAATCCTGTCACGTCCTTGCGAAATCCGACCTTCTTGAGCTTCAATTTCATCGTTCACCATGAACAAGGTATGTTTCCTAACTTTAATTTCATGAGGATAGTTTGATTTGGGAGATTTGGATCTTGTTTTGGGCATCAATGGTGTGTTTATGCTTATATGGATTTGACATTGTTCTTGACACACCATTGATTGTTTGATGCTTGTGAATTGATGCATGCTATATGTTTTGGTTGAAATTTCATTTTAGCATGTTGTTTATTCATTTAATCTAGTGATTATGCTTTGATGATAAGTGTGGGGATTTTGACAACATCAAAATCCCCCATTCTTGTTTAGCTAGATTAGTTTGCAATTGAGATTGGACTAAAAGTTCAAGTGTGGGGATGTTCCACATCCCCTTTGTTTTTCGTTTTTCATATATGCATTTGATACTTGAATTTGTTAGTTGTGGAAGTTCTGTCTCGTTGAGTTTTTGATGTGAATAAACCTTGTCTTGTGTTTATGGATTAAATCTTCTAAGACAATGGTATTTGGATTTTGTAGAGACAAAGGACCCGATCGTCAACTTCCACCGCAACCAATTTCCGTACACCGGATGGGAGTCACGTGTTCACCTATTTCATGAATGACCCAAATTTGAATGCCCCGAAACGGGAGAAGTACCGGGATACCGTTAACCGACTTCTTGCCCGTCAAGTGCTAATTCCGAGGAGAGTCGACTGGGACCTTCTTCGATCGATGAGTGTCGAAAACAACATCAAGGCAATACTCGAAAAGCATGCCTACGACGAGGATAGCACCGATTATTATATTTGCCATGCATGGGAGCGAGTCTTTGACATTGCCGAGACCCTCTATCGCGAGCTTATTGTTGAGTTTGTGGCCACATTCCGTTTCGACGCGATCAAGGCCCTTGAGGACTTTCATCAGTCATGCATGACGTTCCGACTTGGTGGAGTGTGGAGATCGCTATCTTTGGTCGAGTTTGCCGTTGCTTTGGGGATATATACCCAAGAGGAGGTGGATGCTCCCGGATTCGTGGAGTACATGTGGGCGACTTCAAAAAGGCCGGATGGTGTTGATCCTCAATTGGCTTGGGCGGTTCTAGGTGAAGGTGACTATGGTGGTAATCTTAAGGTGAAAGGTTTTCTTGCTTCTTCGGATCAACTTCTACACCGCATGCTCATTCAAGCGGTGAATGCCCGTTCTTCAAGTGAGAAGAAAGTTTCGGTTTATGATCTATGGCTTCTTGAGCAGCTCACCACGGATGACAAATATCCGAATGCTTCGTATCTCATCGCCGTTCAACTTGCCAAAGGAAGTGGTTATCGAGAGGGTAGTCGAATAGTTGGTGGCCAGTACGTGACATTCTTGGCCAAGCACTTCGGTGTCCTTACCGAAGGTGCCATTGCCTCGATGACGAACCTTGGGGAGATGGGATTGATTGACATGGACCAACTCCGTGGCATGGGTGTAGCAAGAGTTGAGCATATGATCGGAAGGGATTATAACGCATGGATCCACAATCGTCAAGCTTATGGGACGAGGAGTCAACCGAGAAGTCAAGCAAGAAGCACGCCTGAGATCGGTGGAATGAGTGGGACGAGTGCGGGAGAGCAACCGGCGGAATGGACGGCATATTCGGGTTACCAAGACTTGAGTAACCGACTCTCGGAGATGTCGTTGTCTTATGGCCGTCATCATCAACATGTGGAGTACAACACCGTGGAGGCTCTTCACCAAGCCAACTGGCAAAGTGGAGTGATGAACCAGATGGCCTCTCATTTCGGTATTCAACCGAATACCGCGTACGCTCCATCACCTTTTTGGCCATACTCCGAGGATGCTCCGCCCGGTTACCCGACATTTGAGGATTGGCAAAACCAACCTCGTGGCCCTTATTGATCTCTCTCTTTTATCTCTCTCATTCGATATGGTTGTCGTAAACAATTTTATTTTACTGCGTGGTTGTGTTTGGTTTGTTTGGACAACTTTTTATTTTTGTTTGGTTTGTTTAGGATCTTAAGTATTTTTAATTGCTTTAGTTTGGTGTATTTTGTTTTGTTCGTTTTTACTTTTTCTTTTTTCTTTTTGGTAGTAGATACAGCGATCTATGACCTTTGATCGAGCACGATACTTGGAACACACTCTGAGATCAGAACAGATTTCGTCACATAACCCGGGAAGTTTCTTTTTTTCCCAATTACTGCATAATTGTTTTGATTGTTGCATTGAGGACACTGCAAATTTTAAGTGTGGGGAGGGGGTTATGTAGACTTATCTGTTTAAATGGGTTCACTTTTTGCTTTATGGCGTGTCGTTTTTCAAATTTTTGAAAGCTTTGAGATTTGACCCCAATTTTTTTTCAAAATCTGAGATTGTTTTTGAGACTGAGTTGCTTGCATAGGAGAACGCTGAATAGGATTAGTTGAGTAAAAGGATGCCTTGGAATACTGATTACCATGAGTGCCTCACCCAATTCCTTTGAGAGATTGAACCTTAATTCTTATTTATTCTGTGAGGAATACCGACTTTGACCCAAGGTAGAACTTGTCATTTGAATGCTTGTCGAGACCACATAAGAGAAGTATTTATCACCATTGCACTGATAGAGGCCTTCGTTTCTAACCCTTTTAGCTTTCGTTAGATAACCTCATCATAAGGTTATTTGATTTGCCTAGCCTTTGATTGAAAAGTACTCATCATTAGTACTTCATCCCTTGTAACAATTTTGAGCCTTAGCCTTTTCATTTCTTTACCCACTATACACCTTATCCTTTAGCCTAATTGTTTTATCTATCTTTTGGCCGTAACTTAAATTTGATTCTTGAGATGTTTTGATCCAGTTTTGATCCAGTTTTTCAAAATCTGACAGTTTTTATGGGATTGAGATTTAAAAGACCCCAAAAGCAACATAGTTGCTGCTCTGAAAAAAATAAAGAGAGGAAAAGAAACGAAAGAGAAAAATATTTAAGACTCAGAAAAGAAAAAGAAATCTCAAAAGAGTCGAGAATGTTGAAAAAAGAAAAGAATGTGAGCTGAAGAAAATCTAAAAAGAATTTGTGCCCCAAATAAGCCATAGGCTTAGGCCAATTCTAAAAGAAAGAGAGGAGATGCTCATCCCAAAAGTTTCATTGTTAGAAAGTCAGATTGCTTCGCTGTTTGGATCATTACTGATTGAGTTTTCAAGTTTTTGTTGCAAAACCCTTAGTCACTTATATATCCTTTATCCTACCCTTAACCCTTAGCCTAATGTTACAACCCTAAAGTCCTCTTGACGGTTGACAACTTCTCAGTGGTGGAGATTAGATTTGGTGACAAGCTTATGCATGCGGGAATTAGTCGAGTATTGGTGTGATCACTTACATATACACTTTTACCCCCGAGAGATACACTTTATATGATTATTCATACTTTGTGAAGGTAAAAGGTTGATCTTGGTATCCAATTGCTTAATGAGTCTTGTTTGTGTGTTCGATTGTGTGAGTATACTTTGTTCCCTTTGATGATCTTGGGTGGAGATAATTTTGGAGTTATCTTTCTTATCTTTCAGTCTTTTGATTGAGGACAATCAAAGCTTAAGTGTGGGGATTTTGATAACACCAAAATTATACATGTTTTGGTTGAGCGTAATCGTTTGACTTTACCCCATTTCTCACCCGTTTATGATCATTTCACTCACTAAATGAGCTTATTATTGTTTATGTAGGATTTGGAGGCTGTGGAACGGAAGAGTACGAAAAAAGGCGAGAAAACGTGAAAAATGCACAAGTTCAATACAGTAGCAATCTGGCGTCCGTGAGATTCCAGATCTGGCGCCGCCAGATTCGACAAAGATGAAGATCAGGGTTGACCTAAGTGTTTGGCGCCGCCAAACCAGCAGTCTGGCGATCGCCAGATGGCCCCTGGACGTTTTCCTTTAAATACCAGCCTCCTCCTTCAGTTCAGAACATGGTTTTTACACGACACGAAGCAGAGACGATAGAGTGAAAGTCAGAGTGGTGCCGATATGCTGCGGGGTTCGATCTTTGATCATCCGTTGTTGTATTGTCAGTATCATGTCTATTATTATGTTTTCTGTTTTCAGTATGTTTAGTGAGTAGTCTTTTAATAGTGGTACTTGTCATGGTCGATGAACCATTGTGGATGATGATTTGATACTTAATGTTTATTGGTTTGTTTTTGATTGATTGAATGTGTGTTATGGTTCCGTTCTGATTATTATTGTTTGGTTATTTGAACTCATTGGTTGGGTGTATCTGTTTGACCAAAATAGATAGACTCCGATAGGATAATTAACCTACCTTAACCTACCCTTGGACCAAGAGAGTTGTGTTAAGTGGTTACTCGGACCGAGAGTGACCTGGAGGTAGAAAACCATACAATAGAATTAGGATTGGATTTCCGGTACTAGGTTGCCTGACAAACGACCTAAGTATTGGACTAGGAGGACCGAGTCCTAGTTAAAGACCATAATCACTACATGTTAGGGTGTGCTAGACTTAAATTCCTACAATAATCAAAACAACCAAACCTTTGGCCTATTTAAATCATTCACTTGGGGATTCACTATACCATGATAAGTGCTACTGTTTTTCCTTCATATTTATTGCTTTCTTAGTTCGTAGTTAATTTAACTGTCTTTTTAGTGTTAAAACCTTTTTCATAAAAAACCCCCAAAAAAGCTTTAGGTTAATTAAACTGATTTAGATTAATAATCTACGATAACTTGACCGTTCCCAGTGGTAGATACGATACCTGGACTTTCCTACACTATTCTACTCACGATCAGGTACGCTTGCCTGTATATGTGGTAATACAGTGGCTAGGCATTAGAGGTTAAAACTTGTTACGCTTTTTATGTATGATAATTACCGCATCAGTCGGGTTGCGGATCTTCTGTGGCTGCACCACCAGCATGGTGGTGGCAGCGTTTTCCGATCACGGTGGCGGCGATAGAGGCGCTCTCTTTGCCGTCGTCACCAGCAGCAGTATCAAAACGCACCAGAGGCAGACCTCGCGGCGAGAGCGGATCAGAGAAGAGATCCTCGCGGCGCGAGCTGTGTCTTCGCGACGCGAGCCGTGCCTTCGCGGCGCGAGCCGGGCTCCAGATCCATCTAGGGTTTTTCGTTCGGGGTAAGTTGTCAGGCCCAAAGCCCAGTATATTTTGGACCAAGTCATGGCCCAAAAGGGTTTGTTTGGTTTTAAGGTTTTTTTTACCAAAATTAATTTTTATTTAAATAATTTTAGTTGGAAAATTTTTATTATCTAATAAAATCTGTGTTGTCAAACCAGTAATTTGACCCGATTGGTCAAATAGCCCTTGTGTCGTGATTTGACCAGTTGGTCAAACCACAACACAGTTTATGGGCCAGTGTTTTTTCAAACCAGTTGGTTTGGATTATCCGGTTTGGTAAGCATTTTATAAAATTGTTTTCTCGCTTTATAAAATAAATTTATCGTTTATAAATCTTATTTTATAAAATAATTTTGGATTTATAAAACAACTAGTTTTATGAATAAGTTAAAACCAGTCTTTACGAAAAGTGAAATAAGATAATTTTAACGGATCTAGATTTGTTTTACGATTTAATATATATGTTGCTTGATTATATGCCATATATAAATGCGTGGTTGTTATATATACCTGTATGTGTGTATATATGTTACATTATAGCGTTTGCCAACTTAGACCCTTGACTTGTTTGCGGGGAGGCCTGCGTGCCATTTACAACCCCTTTTTGTAATAATGACCTTAGGATAGTTATTTTATTCGGGATTTCCATCAAGGGTGCCGAGGCCAGTGGGAGCACATGAGAAGGATAGAGTATTCGTTTCGGAAGTCCCAACGGAGATGCCAAAGCCAGTGGGAGGTTCGCGAATAAATAGAAGTACTATAGTAATAGGTCATTAAGTGGTCCTTAGGAATACAGTTGGCAAAACTATAATCCGTTTTTATCTGCGTGGTTGTTGCTTTACTTAACTGCGTGTTTGTGATATTAATATGCCTATTGTTTTAAATAAGAGAGAGTTTTAAAACTGAATTATATCACAAGGGTAAAATGGGTTTTTAATTTAAAATTGCCAATTTTTCAAACCTTTTTAAAACGGTACATTTTATTTAAAACCTTATATGAATAAAATGATTGTTTTCTTAAGTTGACAAAACAGTTAGTTTTAGTCAACTAGTGTGCTATCAAAACAATTAGATTTGAATTAGCAAGTGATCTTAAAACAGTTAGTTTTAAAAGAAGTGTGTGTTTAAAACAGTTAGTTTAAAAACACAAGTTACCTTTCAAAACAATCATAGTTTTTCAAAACACTGGATTTCAAAAGGGTTTTCAAAAATTAAATCAAAACCCCGAAAAATCATAGATCAGTAGTGCAACCCACTTTGGGGCACCTCCGGCGTAAGGTACGCGGGTGTTCTAAGAAGAACACACCTTAAGCATCCGCGTTCAAACCCCAAGCTAGAGGGGATTACATGACTCTGCGAATTATCTCCGAGTGGTACCGGCCAGAGTAAAGTGTCCAAGTCACAAAATGGTGAGATCTATTTTGGTTCTGTTAAGTTTACCGGGTGGTACCGGGCCAAAATGCACTTAGAGGGACTGAAACATGTACAGATAGTTGTCCCGAAAAGATCTAGGAGTCATGTCAGGTAGATATGATTGGTAAAAGTCCTTACCTACCGAAATAGTACGACCTGGTGGAGCAAGAAGATTACGCACATCAGGGCGTATGAAATGAAGGATCCTAGTCCAATAAATTGATCATTTAAGGGTTTATTGATATTTATTGGAATTAGTCTATTTACGGTAGTTAAAACCATTTTTTTAAATGTGTAGATGGCAAACACTGTAACCAACACAAACAATCTTTCTCTCCGCTCCATCCTCGAGAAAGATAAGCTCACTGGTCCCAATTTCCTTGATTGGGAGCGCAATCTGATGATTGTGCTCAGGCATGAAAGGAAATGGTACGTCTTGAAAGAGCCTCTGGGAGAGGCCCCTCCAGCAAATGCATAGGCTGCTGTCAGGAACGCCCATAAGAAGCATTCCGATGATTTGCTGGATGTTGGTTGTCTTATGCTTGCAACTATGAGCCCAGATTTGCAAATAGGGCTCATAAATACGAATGCCTATGACATGATCCGCCAGTTAGGGGACATGTTCCAAACGCAAGCACGCACAGAACGTTATGATGCCACTAAGGCGTTCAACGAGTGCAAGATGATCAAGGGGACCTCAGTAAGTGACCACGTCATGAAAATGAAACGGCACATGGATCACTTGGAAAGGCTCGGTCACCCAGTTCCATTGCAGCTAGCAACGGATACGATTCTCAACTCACTGTCAGAAGGTTACAAGCCTTTTGTAATCAACTACAATATGAGTAACATGGAGAAGACAATAGCTGAATTGCACTCCATGCTAAAGACAACTGAGTTAAACATGGGGACCAAGAACAAGACAAAAGACGTACTGTTGGTGAGAGATGGAGGGGTGAAAAAGAAGCATGGGCATGGAGGCATCAGTAAAGGAAAGGGTCCAGTTCAGGCCGTCCAGAATGCACCCAAGGTTCGTGAGAATGGTAAAGGCAAGGGCAAGAAGGTTAAGACTAACAAAGCTAGGACCGAGAATCGCTGTTTCACGTGTAATGAAGTCGGTCATTGGAGGCAAAACTGCCCAAAGCGTCATGAAGCAGGTATATAAACCTCAGATATTTATGACTGCTTTAAAAACTGTCACTAGTTTACTGATACCTAGAGCAAATGACTATTGCAGGTGGTCAGAAGTGAAGTGCCCAGGAGTTGCTGAGGATCTTAAGTACCAGTTTATTTCAATTCTTGTTGATGCGGTAAATATTAACTATAAAAAGCGTAACAAGTTTTAACCTCTAATGCCTAACCACCTATTACCACATTCACAGGCAAGCGTACCTGATCGATAGCAATATAGCGTAGGAAAGTCCAGGTATCGTATCTACCACTGGGAACGGTCAAGTAACAGACTGGTAATCCTATTAGTTTAATTAATCTAAGGCTATGGGGTTTTTGAGAAAATGATTTGAAAACTAAATTAACAACTAAAGAACTAGAAAGCAGAATAAAAACTGATTTAACAATAATAAAGAAAACAGTAGCACTTATCATGGCATAGTGAATCCCCAAGTGGATAATTAAGTTACATAAAAGTATGATTGATTTGGCTATTGTAAGGATTTAAGTCTGGGACCCCCTAACATGCAGATAATATGATTGTGAACTAGAATGGTCCTCCTAGTCCCAATACCTAGGCTGATTGTCAGACAACCTAAATATCAGTCACCCAATCCTATCTCAACTAACCGGTGTTTTACAATCTAGTTTCTCTCGGTCCAAGAAACCACTTAACCTAATTCTCCGAGGTCTCGAAGGATAAGTCAAGAGAGGTTGATTAACCCAATGGAGTCTACTTTTTTGGTCCAAAAGCAAACCCAACCAACGAGTTCAAACACACGAAATAGCAGGAATCAAATTGGAATCATAAAACCACATTCAATTAACCAAAACAAATCAATAATCATTAAAACCATAAAATCATATCCACATGGTTCATCTACCACGATAAGTACTACATAGAAAACTACTCACTACTCATAGCTAGGAAAACAGAATAAGTATAGATAAAGACAGACATTCTACCGACCATACAGCTACAGATGATTAATCGAGTATCCGTATCGGCGCAGCGTCTCCTCTCTCCACACTTGATTCTCCCTTCAAACCACTAACCAACTGGTACAACTGACCCTTTTACTGTATTTTTCTGTCTAAGAATGCATATGGAACTGAAGGCTGAGAACAGTATTTAAAAGAAGGTCCGGAAGCTGTTTCGCGTTCGCCAAGTAGGCGTTCGCGGCGCGAAACACTTAAAAACCCTACTCCTTCTATTTTTGGCAAATTCTGGAATCTTCTTGAGAGTGCAAATGCCAATTTCGCGGCGCTAAACTTCATCTTCGCGGCGCTAAGTTGATAAAAGGCAGGAACCTTCTCGAATATCAGTCTTGGCGGCGCCAAAACCTTCACTTCGCGATCGCCAAAACTTCCTGTTTTGTACTTTTCCAACTTTCGCACATTTTCGCCTATTTTCCGCACTTTTTAGCTCCGTGTTCTCCAATACCTTCAAAAGTAACAAACATACCAATTCGTGAGTAATTAGGTGAGAATCAAGTGATAAACGGGGTAAATTCAACCAATTAAGCACCACCAAAACATGTATAATTTTGGTGTTATCAAAATCCCCACACTTAAGCTTTGATTGTCCACAATCAAAAGACTGAAAGATAAGAAAGATGACACCAAAATTATCTCCACCCAAGATCATCCAAGAAGACAAAGAATACTCACATAGTCAGACACAAAGACAAGACATATCAAGCAATCGAATACCAAGGTGGACCTTTTACCCTCACATAGTATGAATAATAATCTGAAGTGTATCTCTCGGGGGTAAAAGTGTAAAAAGTGATCTCACCAATACTCGACCAATTCCCTCATGCATAAGCTTGGCACTGAATCTAATCTCCACCACTGAGAAGTTGTCAACCGTCAAGAGGACTTAGGGGTTGTAATGTTAGGCTAAGGTTAAGGGTAGGATAAAGGATATATGAGTGGCTAAGGATATTGCAACAAAAACTTGAAAACTCAATTTGTAATGATCCAAACAGTAAAGCACAAAATCTGATTCTCAAACAGTGAAACTATTGGGATGAGCATATCTCTCTCTCTCTCTTTTTTTTTTCTTTTAGAATCGGCCTAAGCCTATGGCTTATTTGTGGCACAAATTCTTTTTCACACTTTTAAGCTCACTTTTTTTTTCTCTCGACTCTTTTGATATTTTCTTTTATTTTCTTTGAGTCTCATCTTTTCTTTTTTCTTTCTTTTCTCTTTTTCAGAGCAGCAACTATGTTGCTTTTGGCTCTTCTCTCATGCTCTTATCAATCCCATAAAAACTATCAGATTTTTGAAAAACTGGATCAAACATCTCAAGTATCAAATTTAAGTTACGGCCAAAAGATAGATAAAACAATTAGGCTCAAGGGTATATGGTGAATTGGGTAAAGAAACGAAAGGCTAAGGCTCAAAAAATGGTTTCAAGGGTGAAAGTGTACATCTTTTCAGAAATTGGCTAGGCAAATTAAATAACCCTATGATGAGGTTATCTAACAAAGGCTAAAAGAGTTAGAAACGAAGGCCTCTATCAGTGCAATGGTGATAAATACTTCTCTTATGTGGTCTCGACAAGAATTCTAATGACAAGTTCTACATTGGGTCAAAGTCGGTATTCCTCACACAAATGAATTAATTAGGCTCAATCTCTCAAAGGAATCGGGTGAGGCACTCATGGTAATCGGTATTCCAAGGTATTCTCCTACTCAAACAGTCTCATCTCATGTCCTCCTAAACAAGCAACTCAGTCTCAAAAACAATCTCAGATTTTGAAAAAAATTGGGGTCAAACTTCAAAGCTTTCAAAAATTTGAAAAACGACAATCACAAGCATAAAGTGTACCCAATAAGCAAGCAGACAAGTCAACATAACCCCCTCCCCACACTTAAAATTTGCAGTGTCCTCAATGCAACAGTTAAAACAATTAAGGAGTAATTGGGAAAAAGAGAAACTTCCCGGGTTATTTGACTTGTTCTGATCTGAGAGAGATTATTCCAGAAATCGTACCCGATGCAGAATCATAAACAGCTGTATCTAAAAACAAAAAGAAAAATAAAAGGTAAAAAGAACAAAATTAAATAAACCAAACTAAGCAAACAATTAAAATCCTAAACAATCCAAACAAAAAATAAAAGATAGTAGCAAACACAAACACAAACAAAAATAAAATTGTTTAGACAACCATATCGAATAGAGAGATAAAAGAGAGATCATTAGGGGCCTCGAGGTTGGTTACGCCAATCCTCGAAAGTGGGATAACCGGGCGGTGCATCGTCGGAGAATGGCCAAAACTGCGATGCAGTAAAAGGAGTCGCAGGTGCAACACCAAATTGGGAGGCCATTCGGTTCATCAATCCACTTTGCCAGTTGGCTTGGTGGAGAGCCTCCGTGGTGTTATACTCCATATGCTGATGATGTCGGCCATAAGTAAGCTGCATCTCCGATAAACGATTACTCAGGTCTTCATAACCCGAGTGCCCCGCTTCATCCGTCGGTTGTTCGTCCTCGTTCGCCCCGCTCGCTTCACCGGTTTCTTGGGTACTCCTCGTCCTCCTTCTTGGCTCGTGTGTTTGTGGATAAGGGATCCACGTGAACTGATCTCCGCCAACCAAGTGATCTACCGCAGCTGCCCCCATTCCTCGGAGTTGCTCCATGTCGATCAAACCCATCTCCCCGAGGCTCGTCATCGAGGCAATAGCATTATCGGTTAGAACCCCGTAATGCCTAGCCAAACGGGTGACATATTGGCCACCGGCCATCCGGCTACCCTCGCGATAACCGCCTCCCTTCATGAGTTGCATGGCGACGATATAGGGAGCGTTCGGGTATTTGTCATCCGTGGTGAGTTGCTCGAGAAGCCAAAGATCATAGGTCGAGATCTTCTCCTCACTCGAGGAACGTGCATTGACCGCATTAACAAGCATCCGATGATAGAGTCGGTCCGAAGAAGAGAGAAGGCTTTTGACCTTGAGATTGCCACCATAGTTGCCACTTCCGAGAACTGCCCAAGATAAACTGGGATCGAAGTCGTCCGGCCTCTTTCCGCTGGCGAACATGTACTCCATGAATCCGGGAGCCTCCACCTCGGCTTGGGTATATATCCCCAAAGCCACCGCCAAGTCGACCAAAGAGATCGAATGCCAAACACCACCGAGTCGAAAACTCATGCACGACTGGTAAAACTCATCGAGGGCTTTCTCTTCCTCAAACCGAAATGTAGCCACGAACTCCAGAATGAGCTCTCGGTAAAGGGTCTCGGCAAAATCAAAGATGCGCTCCCAAGCATGGCAAATAAAGTACTCGGAGCCTTCCTCATCGTACGCATGCTTCTCCAATTTGGCTCGGATCTCATTTCTCATGCCCATAACTTGGAGAAGATCCCAATCTACTCTCCTCGGGACCAGGATTTGACGGGACGCGCGTCGGTCGACAATCTTTCGGTAATGCTCACGCCTTCGATCATTCAACGTTGGATCGTTCCCAAAATAGGTGAAGACGTGACCTCCACCCGGCGCACGAAAATTAGGGACCGATGAGGTTGACGAACGAGTTCTTTGTCTCTACAAAATCCAAACAAACAATGTCTTAGTCCAAGTGTATCCAATATGATCAAGACAAAGTTCATATCATTCAAACCAATGAGACAAAATTCCAAGGCTAACAATTCAAGCTAAACGATACATGTATTGCGATTCAAAATGAATGGGGATGTGTAACATCCCCACACTTGAGCTTTTAGCCAAGGTTCCACTAACACAATCTAGTAAAATCAAAAGATGGGGATTTTGGGTGCAAAATCCCCACACTTAGCATTCAAGCACAATCCAACTAAATTCAATAACCCATTAACTAGCATGCTATAATGAAATTGGACTCTAAGAACGAAATATGCATCAATCAAGAATTCTAACCATCAATGGTGCACTCTAGAACAATTCCAATTCCATACAATTCACCATTAAAGGTCCAACAAGCTAGATTCAACAAGCAAAACACATGCCAAAACTATTTTTCCATCAAAAATCATAGCATGCAATCCAAATCAACAATTAATTACACAATGGGGTTTCAATTCAAGATAGAATCTATGAAAACCTAGAACCACCATTGTTGCCCCAAATCATGAATTCACTACACCAAATCGAGCTTAACCAACGAAATCAAGTTAGGAAACATACCTTTTGTGCCATTGTGGATGAAATTGAAGCTTAAGATTTTCGAACTTGGCAAGGACGTGAGAGGATTTCGCGGCGCCGAGAGAGAAATTAGGTTTTTGTGTTTTGAAAAAGTGAAAAAAAGAGGGTTTAACAACCGTCAGGGCCGACTTCGCGTCGCTAAGCCTAAGGCTTCGCGTCGCGAAGAGGCGATTTCCAAGAATTCAAAATTGTAAAATCGATTCTCGCGTCGCCAAACATACCACTTCGCGTCGCCAAGTTCAAAAATTTTACCTGATGTTGGTCTGGACAGACTTCGCGTCGCCAAACTAAAGGTTTGGCGTTCGCGAAATCTTTCTGTTTCCACCTTTTGAAAAATTCCGATTCGTGTCGGTTTTCGTCGATTTTGGCTTCTATCCCTTCTGAATGGTTACCTAAGCAATACAAAACAAAAACATTAGTAAAAACTCACACGAAAAACACTAAAACTGAAAATAACGAAAAATGCTCGGGTTGCCTCCCGAGAAGCGCTTCATTTTTGACTGGGTCTAGAGCTCGACCCCGCTTTCGGCTCATTTCTTGGCTCGTCGGGCTGACGAACCCCTTTTCTTTCGATGTTCCTTCTTGGAGGGTCCCGGATTGGTAGATATCTCCTTTGGTTGTATCGGATTCGGGTAGTCCTCCGTCTTCTTTCGGCCCATTTGTTCATGAGGTAGCAGTGGGCGGTTCGGGACCTTCTTATAGGTAAGAGAAGGATCTTCATAAGGCTCATCGAGATGTCTAACCGGCTCTCCGTTGGGATCAAAGTACAAACGGTTTTCTCCATACCCCATGCTCGTAACTTGATTTCGCATGTCCGTATTAACTTGGGCGGTATGCAGAAAAGCTCTCCCGAGAATGATAGGGATCTCCGTGTCCTTCGGGAGGTTGGCTATGATAAAGTCCGTATAGTAGACGAAATTTCCGATTCGAATCGGAACTGCTTCCGCTATCCCCAACGGTTTGGTCATGTACCCGTTCACTCCTCGATATTGATAATCCGTCGGCTCGATCTTCTTGATACCCATTTTCCTACAAAAACAAGAAGGCATCATGTTAAGTGCGGCACCTGAATCAATTAAAGCAAGACCTTTGTATTTAGAACAAGAAATAGGTAAACTGTAACTTCCCGGGTCATGCTTGATTGGTGCGATATAGATGAGCTATTCCTTGTCCGGTTTCTCTTTCTCCTTCTCTTTTCCTTTCTTTTCTTTCTTTGGTATCACGAACTCCGCGTATCCACCTTGCTTTCCATCCTCATCCTCGTTCTCGTCATCACTTGATGTGTCCGAATCATTAAGCTTAAGATGCTCGAACGAGATTGTGAACCCCTCCGAATCGTAATCCGTGGCATAGTCGGGCTCACTTTCACTGTCGCTATCCACGTACTTTTTGTTGTAAATATCTGTCCACGCCTTCTTTGACTTCGTTCCGGCCATCATGAGCATTGGCTTTGCGTTTTCCACCTTTGGATTGACTTGGGTTTGCGTCGGAAGTTCTCCTTGGGTCCTCTCGGCTAATGTTTGAGCAATGCGTCCAACCTGCAATTCCAAATTTTGAATTATGCTCTGATGGTTACGCAAATATGACCCTACCTCATCATTGATTTTCTTTTGCGCGTCCATGAACTGGATGAGTCGGTCCTCGATAGAAATGCGTGGCTCTCCCTCCGTGCGTTGGTTCGGTTGATTTGGTGCAAAGAATCCGGGAGGTCGTGGATTGAAGTTACGGTTGTTGTTCCACCTCCCTTGGTAATCGCCCCGGTTAAGATAATTAACTTCCTCCGGTGTCATCATCGGGCGATTCGGACAATCCTTAGTCAAATGTGGACCCTTGCACTCCTCGCATCCAACCTGCAAAGCATGAACAGATTTAATTAGTTCATCTATTTTTCGTTCAAATTTTACCTGTTGGTTTTTCACAGCAGCTATTTCATCCGATGGATCAAAATCGGTTGAGATTTTCCCGGCCATTCTTGGAATTTGTAAGCGCTTGTCCGTCCTCCAATCTATGTTGTGTATGAGCATGTCTTCGAGGAGCTTATAACCTTCCGTGGGCGTTTTATACATGAAGACACCTCCAGCAGATGAATCTAATGTAGCACGTGAAGAGTAAGCAAGCCCACTGTAGAAAGTTTGGACTTGTTCGCTCTTAGTCAATCCGTGACTTGGGCACGAATTTAGAAGGTGTTTGAAACGCTCCCATGCTTTGGATATGGTCTCCCCGTCATCTTGTTGGAAGGATCGGATGTCGGCTTTCAACTTGTCGATCTTAGATGGTGGAAAAAATCGGGAAAGGAAATTGGAACGCAGTCCTTCCCAAGTAGTGATCGAGCTTGGCTCTAACGAACGTAGCCAAGCTCTAGCTTCTCCGGCGAGTGTGAGAGGAAAGACTCGGAGACGAATCGCATCATCTCGGCCTTCCTCGGTTTTGAAAAGATCACAGATATCCACGAAGTTCTCCAAATGCACGATAGGATTGCTATCGTTTTTCCCGTCGAAGGTAAGGTCCTTGATCATGTGAAGGAGCTTCCCCGGGATTTCCTTGTTTAGATTCGGCTTCGTGATCGGATTCGTGGGAACAGTTGGAGCGGCCCTCCTGGCGGTCCACATCGGTGCTTCTTCTCCCATCTCAAAAATCAAAGCTCTCGGGCGAACTTTGTTGGCTCTCGTCTTTTTGTTTCTTTTTCTGAATTCCCTCTCCGGTTCCTCAAATGGCTCTAACAAATTTGCCGTGACTGAAACCACAACAAACAGTTACGGGCAACTTGCGGGAAACAAAGAGATAATAATAATTATAACAAATAAAGAAAAACTAAAAAGCAAAAACTTGCAAGGGATGTAATCCCTCACAAGGATCGATTAACAAAACTAACAAAGATCAAAAGTCTAAATACTACCGTTCCCCGGCAACGGCGCCAAAAAACTTGATGCGGTAAATATTAACTATAAAAAGCGTAACAAGTTTTAACCTCTAATGCCTAACCACCTATTACCACATTCACAGGCAAGCGTACCTGATCGATAGCAATATAGCGTAGGAAAGTCCAGGTATCGTATCTACCACTGGGAACGGTCAAGTAACAGACTGGTAATCCTATTAGTTTAATTAATCTAAGGCTATGGGGGGTTTTTGAGAAATTGATTTGAAAACTAAATTAACAACTAAAGAACTAGAAAGCAGAATAAAAACTGATTTAACAATAATAAAGAAAACAGTAGCACTTATCATGGCATAGTGAATCCCCAAGTGGATAATTAAGTTACATAAAAGTATGATTGATTTGGCTATTGTAAGGATTTAAGTCTGGGACCCCCTAACATGCAGATAATATGATTGTCAACTAGAATGGTCCTCCTAGTCCCAATACCTAGGCTGATTGTCAGACAACCTAAATATCAGTCACCCAATCCTATCTCAACTAACCGGTGTTTTACAATCTAGTTTCTCTCGGTCCAAGAAACCACTTAACCTAATTCTCCGAGGTCTCGAAGGATAAGTCAAGAGAGGTTGATTAACCCAATGGAGTCTACTTTTTTGGTCCAAAAGCAAACCCAACCAACGAGTTCAAACACACGAAATAGCAGGAATCAAATTGGAATCATAAAACCACATTCAATTAACCAAAACAAATCAATAATCATTAAAACCATAAAATCATATCCACATGGTTCATCTACCACGATAAGTACTACATAGAAAACTACTCACTACTCATAGCTAGGAAAACACAATAAGTATAGATAAAGACAAACATTCTACCGACCATACAGCTACAGATGATTAATCGAGTATCCGTATCGGCGCAGCGTCTCCTCTCTCCACACTTGATTCTCCCTCCAAACCACTAACCAACTGGTACAACTGACCCTTTTACTGTATTTTTCTGTCTAAGAATGCATATGGAACTGAAGGCTGAGAACAGTATTTAAAAGAAGGTCCGGAAGCTGTTTCGCGTTCGCCAAGTAGGCGTTCGCGCGGCGCGAAACACTTAAAAACCCTACTCCTTCTATTTTTGGCAAATTCTGGAATCTTCTTGAGAGTGCAAATGCCAATTTCGCGGCGCTAAACTTCATCTTCGCGGCGCTAAGTTGATAAAAGGCAGGAACCTTCTCGAATATCAGTCTTGGCGGCGCCAAAACCTTCACTTCGCGATCGCTAAAACTTCCTGTTTTGTACTTTTCCAACTTTCGCACAATTTCGCCTATTTTCCGCACTTTTTAGCTCCGTGTTCTCCAATACCTTCAAAAGTAACAAACATACCAATTCGTGAGTAATTAGGTGAGAATCAAGTGATAAACGGGGTAAATTCAACCAATTAAGCACCACCAAAACATGTATAATTTTGGTGTTATCACTTGTCAAGACATTTTTATTTTAGACTTATGTTTTAAAACAGTTACTTTTGGATGGTTATAATTTTAAACTTACATTCTATGGTTTTAAATTTAAAAGTTGTTGTCTTGACATTGAAATATCTGTTGTGTATGATAATTTGAATCTGATTGAATTAATAAAAGATCCTAGATATTACCTATCACACTAAGAAAGTTACTTTAATAGTTTTAAATTAAAGTAATTCTATATGAAACTGTCAAAAACACAAAGTACTATGAGAATGTGTTTTTGAAATAAGACATTTATGAGTAAAAGATTATGGAAACATTTTCAAATACTCAAATGGTCTAATGAGAATTTAGGATATTAATATCAGTATTTATAAAACTAAGAAAATTCCAAGTTTTGGAATTAGGGTTTTATGAAATCCAGTTAAGTTTTGTAAATAATAAAATTCTCGGGTGTGTTAATTAAAATAGAATTGATTAATCAAAGTTCATGACTAAATCAATAGTTAAATTTTGAGTGATAGTTGGTTTTTCATATAAGTCAGTGGGAGCCCAGTTAATTCTCTATCTAGTTTAAGATAAAGAATAGATGATATAATTATTGATTAAATATATCTAGGAATTCATAATCCAGGTATGATGTGAATTTATGAGATGTATAATATACCTTTAACTCAAAAGGTAAAAGTTTCAAAAGTCTTTGAAACAAATTTTTAAAATCAATAATTAAGTTGTGTTGAATATTTAAAGATAGGATAAAACCAGTGAAACTTACCAGTTTGGTAGAATAAATATCTTATCAGATTTCAGGAAGAAATCACTTATCTACACAGCAACTAAGGAAAGTTGCAGTTTAGCCTTGCATATTCAGGGTAACTAGGAGTTTTTCCAGGTCTCCAAGTTCAGGGAATATGTGTTTGTCCCAATTAGGTGACCTTCAAGTAAGGTTTAGTGTTTGGGATTAAAAGAAGGGGGGGTGAATTAATCACTCAAATTTTCACTTTTAAATTCTTGTTTTATAAAAAAATATAAAATTAAGATTGTTGCGGAAAATGAAAAGACAATTAGTCTAAACTAAACAATCTAAGATTTTTCATAATGCACAAAAGTAGAAGAGAATAAAGAAAGAAGATAGGGGGATAAAAGAGAAAAGGACTTGGTATTTAGGATGAAAAGAAGAAATTGGAGAACATCTCTTCACGTCCTATTTTTACCCATGCATTAAATCCCTTTGCAGATTTTACTATTGTGACGTTCACATGTGAGTGGTTGTTGTACTATTTCTAAAACAAATATTTTTGCTGGTGTGAAAAAAGAGGATTTTGTAAACGGGTTGCCTTATGGTCTGATAAGTACGGAGGAAACTAAAAAAACTGCCCTTATGTACTATGTGTCGAAAGGCTTTTGTAATCCGTTTGTGCATTAGACTAAGACATTGTTCTAATCCTTCAAAGGGGAATTTTTCGGGGTTTATAAATCATTAAACTAGATCCTGAAACTGGGGATTTTTGGGTCAGTGTATCCGATGAATCTTCAGGAGGTCATACGATAGGGGAAACGATGCTATCACTAAAGTTCCGTCTTAAATCACGAGCAGGGCTGTTTTTTCACAGCTATTTCTTCGAGTCGCTGTGGTTTTTTTTATGATTTAATGTCTTCAGGAGGAGGTCTTCATTCGTGGCAGGTTCAGTAGACTGCAAAAAACAACCGTTAGTCTCCTGATCCTAAATCCTGAAATCTTTAAAGTTAAGTTCAGCATAAGTAACATGGAATAACACTGAAAGACTCCGGGGATAATTCCTAAGCTTAACAAGTAAAAACCTATTCATAAGTAAAGATTCGGGGACCCTTATCTTTTTCATCAGGTCTTAGGAGAGCTGGATCAACATTTCCCTAAATGAAATGAAAGACAAACAAAAGTAATTGTTTTTTCTGGGAGAGGTTAGAAAAAAAAAACCAATTTTTTAAAAAACTAAACAGAAGGAAATAGAATCATAAAGGTAAAAGTCCCATTTATGTTTTGAGGGATTTTTCAGTATATGTGGAATGAAGTAAAATGACTAATTGCATTCCATTAATCCATTAAATATTACAAGATAAGGAAAATACAAAAGTACTTACGGAGTACTGAAAGAAAAAAAATTACAAGACAATACTATGATTCTTCGCTAAAGTATTCAGTTTGACGAAACGGAACCCGGAGTTTCGCTGAAGGCAATTGTGTAAGTTAGCTCTGACATTGCGAATGATTCTTTGTTGTCTGGATTTTTTCTTATCCTGTTGGAGTGGAGAACTGTCAAAAGATGTTATAAGGGCTAATGTAGCTAGAAGGTTGAAAAGGTAGGATTGAGTTTTGGCTAACCAAATGCCATGAACCAGGTTCTCTGATTACTTGTCCTTCAAAAAGAGAATTCCTTAGGGAATGAAAGATCAAGCATGAGAGGTCAGAGGTTTAACAACCATTTGGGAAGACAGGGAGTTGGTCTTTTTTTGTGAGTGCCTGCAGATTTCGAACAGGCTGTGGTTGGGATGGAAGTAATGGAGTAGGTCATCAGGTTTTCATTGTCCTTCGAGCGAGCAATAAGTCCTTCAATGATTTTTTTACTTCCCCCTATAGTTCTTGTTGGCTTTTGGGAAGAGGGATCGGATTTCGTCCACTCGACAAGTTGTAGCATCTAATTGTCCAGAGTGTGTTTACGCCTTTTACTCCAGAGCGTTTGACTGTGATCCGGTTTACCAGGATTATTTTCCTTGCCTTTTTTGATTTTGGCGAAGAGGATCCTGAGATGGCAAACACCATGCTTTCGAAGGTTGTAACCGATCTGTTTCACCGTCAAGCTCAGTTTACTTCCCCCAGTTTGAATCTAGCGTTTTTGTTGAAGACCTTCAAACGCTCTGTGAAGGTAGGATCCGCACTTATTTCGCATCTTGATCTACAAAATCCGAGAAGCCTTCGACGGCTTGGCAAGAGGAAATCTTCCTTCGCTTTTATTGTGCTTAGTTGAGCCTGTACACCTGTGAATCCCCTGCGAGAGATAGGCGATCAGAGTACAAAGGTACGAAGAGGAAAATTTTTTTTTGAACTTCGGGTCCTCTATCACGGCGTTAAGCGCCCATCCCTGCAAGGCAAAGGAATTGTCAGGGTAGTTTTCACCTTAACTAGGGGTTTTTAGGGAGGTATCTGGGTGAAGGAAGCAGGGGGGGGAGAAGTCACCCAGAGATAAATTTTCACATCTGATGAGAGGCATAGGTTTCAGGGGTGGCTGGATTTCAGGGGTTTCTGGAGGAAGAGGCTTTTTGGTTGAAGCGGGTTTGAAGGAAGGTAGAAAGGGTTTTTCTTGGTTGAGGGGTGTGATTAAAAAGGTCATTTAGTTTAACTTCACTTGGTCTTTCATTTGGACTATTCTCCTTAGGGAATAATGTCACCGGTAACCAAAACAAATTTTAATCGTGAGTTTCCGGATCGGCTTGGTTTAAGTTCAGGTTCAGGGTTAGGGTGGTTGGGGGAGTGGTTCAAAAGGTAGTTTGGGGGTGGTAGATAACCAATTTGAAGGTTATTAGGAGGGATTTTTTCAGGTGAGGAGTCTAGGGTGATGGTTTCGGGTAGGTTTGAATTTTCAAAGGTAGAAATGGGTTGGTTATCCGAGGTGGGGGGAGAAGATGGTAGAAAAAGACTTACCAAAAGGATTCAGGGTTTCCCCCTGAGGTTGTTTGCCCTGGAAGGGGGAATCAGTGGGGACCTTCTGATGAAGATGTCATCGTCAGCATCATCTTTCATCGTATCATCATCATCCGTTTCCTTATTCCCCCCCTGCTTAGTATTCTCCAGTTGGTGGAGGGGGAATATGTGACTGGTCCTCGGGGCTGTTCTCCCCCCACAGGTGCCTGCCAGTAAGGCGGGTGCCTTTTTAAACACTCCTCTGGAGGGGGGAGGGGCATGTCACCCAGCCCCCTTGCGTGGATGAAGACTTGTGATCGGGGACTGCAAATGTCCCTGTCCGTGGGTGAAGGAGGAGGTGGCGCGGGGGGCAGCGGTGAGGGCGTTGACAGCAGTGGAGACCCTTGCACCTGCTCCGGAGGGCTCGGAGAGCAGCTTCCTGAGCTCCAACCCTCTAACCACCGTGTTTGAAAGGTGGTGAGAGAGTTGGTGCTGTTGTTGTTGGTGGAGAGGAGGGAGTCCCGTGGCCTTCGGTTTCATCAATTGATCCCTGAAGATTGGTGGAGGAGGAGGCAACTTGAGCCCTTGAGGATATTTCCAGACAAGGGATGGAAGGGGTGACGGGTGGGCGGCGGAGTCGCGGCGCCCGGCGGCAAGCAGGGCACGGCGGCGGGGGGTTAGCAGCGGGGGCGCACTTGAGCGCAACCCAATTTGTTTGGAGGGTTGTACGGGGCCGAGTGCCGGCCTCCTTTGTTCGAAGGAGTGGGGCCTCCTGCGGGTCCTTACGGATTGCCTGGGGCTCAGTGCGGTAAAGTGATGCCGGACCGTGAGGACGAAGCCGTTGAAGGGGTGTGTGGAGCCCTTCAGAACCTGTTTCCCCAAAAGAACCTGGGGGCTTGGGGGGGTATCAGGAGATTACCACCCAGATTTTTTGAGGGTTGGGAGTTAAAAACCACCTCAGGTTTGTGAAAACCGGGGCGATGCGGAATTTTTGTTAGGGGGAAAGAAAGTTTTAGAACAAAGGGGAAGGTTATTAAAGAGCTGGGGGGGGGTAATGTAATATTTCTTACCAGCCGCCTGCGTCCTTTTTTTTTGGGGCCCCCTAGCTTTGGGGTTTTTGGGAGGTGGAGGAGTAGCAGAGATGGTTTGGGGGCGCTTCAGGAGCGCAGAAGTTGTGGTTTTCAGTGGGGAAGTCAGTATGGTGTTGATGACATACGATAGAAGTAGAAAGTGAAGTTTGGAAGAGATTGATAGGGAAAAAGTACCAGGTCGGAGAGGTTAAGGGTTGAGCATCCTCCTGATCTGACCTGAGAGGTTAGGAATAACCAATAGTCAGAGGGGGGACGTCTTAGGTGATGGCCCCAAACCCGGCCCAAGAACTTAGGCCCGAGGGGTAGTTGTTGGAGTTCCCAACCTTGGGGTAGTTTTCCCCCATATGCACTCCGGACAGCTGAAAAGAACCGGGGGAAGGGAACGTTGACGACTCTGTTCTTTTGTCGTACCTTCCTACCATGTCGTCCCAATGGGAGCGAGCATAATCGAACTCGCGATTCTTGATCGAGAGTAGACCACAATGGAAACCATTGGGAACTCTCCGTGCCCCTGTTTTGCCCGTCAAGCACAGGCCAAAGGGGTTTCCAAATTTAATAAACAGGGTTTAGTCCTGACTTGGGACATGGCGCCAGGTCTTGGGCGGAGTACCCTTCCTTGTTCAAGGCCCTCTGTAGTTTTGGTGTCCAGGAATGCGACTACTCTTTAGCTGTGGGGGGCAGGAGGGAAGTGCTTTTCTTGGGGAAAGTTTGGCCGTTCCTGAGTTCCAAAAACCCAGGGTGAGGTTGTCCCTGATTTTGGGGAATTGATTCCCCCCTTAGGACGCCCCTGGGGTTTTCTTTCCTTGGTAACCGTGGCTGTGGACCACATTTTGAAGCATAGCTTGTTCGGTTTGGGGTCCAGGGAGAACGCCGTCTTCAGGGGCTTCGCATCAGGAAGTCTTGGCAGGAAAAGATATTCCTTTTCTTAAGGAATGTAAACAGAGCAAAGAACATTGTTCTGTTTGAATTGAACGTCTGCGAAGGGATGACGATCGGCAAGCTTTCAGATGAGGAAGTGGAGTAGCCTCGGAGGAGAGTTGGGTCCAGAAAGAATAGTAGAGCCATTGTTAGAAAAAAACAAAACATATATGGATGATTAAGAGTCCAAATATAATTTTCTTCATTTTTTCAATGAAACAAAATATTTTAAAAATGGTGAAATCCTTTTTTACTTAGAAAGATTAGATACCAAAATACAAAAAAAGAAGGGGTTTTGGTATTAAAGAGAACTTCCATTTGAAGGGAAAAGATATCAAAATGGGATTTTATTGACTTTTTTCTAAAGAAATAAGAAAAAATCATTGTTAAACGTTTTTAACAAAAACCCTTGAAGATTTTAGGAAAACTAGATCAAAGAAGTAAACTTGGGGTTTTTTTTTGGAAAAACGTTTACCCAAAAAAAATTGTTTTTAGAGAAAAGAATCCCAACTTAGATTGTGGAAAGAAAAAAAAGAACAAGGGATATTAGTTGATCTTGTTAAGAGAAGTGTAAGTGTGTTCTTGGTTTTTCTTGAGGATGAAGATTTTGCTTTTTTTGCTTGAAATTTGAGAGTATAATTTTGAAGCGTAAAGATTGAAAAGGATTAGAATGGGGTTTTATCCCTCGTGGAGGAAAAGAAAAAGGAGAGAGGAAAAGAGCGGCTAAATTCAAATTTTATGTGAAAAAGAAGCTCGACGCCGTTCACGGCCTGAAACTTTTAGTGGGGAACAGGAAACGTCCCATTACGTGTCAGTGCAGATGAAAGGTTTGTTTTATTAGAAAAACTAAAAACCCCTTTTCAGGGGTTGATTCCAAATTGGTGAAAGATATGTTTTATGGGAATAGAGTACTTATCAGATAAGTACTGTTTTGGAAAAAAAATTCCTCTTATCACATTTAATGCGATAAGTTTCAGTAGCAGAGGGAAGAAATACTTTACCTGAGAATCATCAGTATTTCGGATATTGAACAAAGATTTTGTAAGTACTGAATTAGAGTACATCCTCTGAAGAAGAGTTATTCAGGAGTTGTTATTAAAAGATGTCCTGAGAGAATTATAAGGACTTTAACAACTGTTTGTCCTGAGAACTTCTATTCTTCAGGATTTAACATCCCAAGTTCACTGAGGAGCATATTTAAAACGCGTCACATCCAGTGGTTTGGTAAAGAGGTCAGCAAGCTGATATTCAGTAGGGACAAAATGGAGTTCAATATCACCATTCATCACATGATCCCTGATGAAGTGATATCTCACTTCAATGTGCTTTGTCTTAGAGGTTAAGACAGGATTGTTAGCAAATGGCTATTGCTGAAGTGTTGTCACAGTAGATAGGAATTTTGGAGAGTTGTATGTCATAGTCCCTGAAGTTGATTTCTCAGCCATAGGACCTGAGCACAACATATTCCTGCTGGCAACTTTATTCAGCTTCAGCAGTTGATGTGGACACAGAGTTCTGCTTCTTGCTAGTCCAACTCACCAACTTGCCACCTAATAGGTGACAGCCACCAGTAGTCTTTTCCTGTCGATCTTACATCCTGCAAAGTCACTATCAAATAAGCTGTTAGATCGAACCCGGAGTCCTTGGGAGTACCAAAGACCCATGTTAGGAGTTCCCTTCAGGTATCTGAAGATCCGCCTTTACAGCAGTCAGATGGGATTCTTTTGGGTTCAGCCTGATAACGAGCACAGAGACATGTAGAATACATGATATCAGGACGACTCGCTGTAAGATACAGCAGTGAGCCAATCATTCCTCTATAGAGAGTCACATCAACAGGTTTCCCTTTGGAATCCTTGTCAAAGGACAGAGGAGGACCATTGGAGTCTTCATCGGTGTACAGATGTGAGATCAAATTTCTTAAGCATCTCATGTACATATTTACCTTGATTGATGAAAATTCCCTTTTCAGATTGCTTGATCTAAGTCCTAAAAAGAATGTTAGTTCCCCATCATAGACCATTTTATATTCAGTTTCATGAGCAACTCAAACTTTTCGCAAGAGTTTGGGATTTGTGGATCCAAAGATAATGTCATCGACATATATCTGGACAAGAAGGATATGCTTAGGATATTTTTTCTTCAGAAATAAAGTGCTATCAATCTTTCCACGAACAAAACCTTTAGAGAGAAGAAAGGTTGAGAGGGTATCATACCAGGCACGAGGACCTGTTTTTAACCCATAGAGAGCCTTGTTTAACTTGTAGACGTGATCAGGGAACTTAGGATCTACAAAGCCAGGAGGCTGAGCCACATGACCTCTTCATTAAGTTTTCCATTCAGAAAGGCATTTTTAATGTCCATCTGATAAACTTTGAAGTTCATTTGTGCTGCAAAAGCTAGGAAGAGTCCGAATTGCATCGAGCCTAGCAACAGGACAAAAGTTTCAGGTAATCAATGCCTCTTCCTGCCTGTATCCCTGAGCCACAAGGCGAGCCTTGTTTCGAATGAAGTACCAATCTCATCAAGTTTATTTCGAAAAATCCACTTGGAACCAATTGATTGTACGTTTTCGAGGCCTAGGGACGAGAAGCCCAGACATTTGTTTCTGATGAACTCTGCTAGCTCTTCTGCATGGCTGAGACCCAGGCAGGATCACGCAAAGCTCATCTATTTCTTTAGGTTCATTTTCAGAGATAAAATTTACATAAAGACAACGTTACCAGCGTTGACGTCTAGTTTTCACACCAGAAGAAGGATTTCCCAGAACTTGATCAATTGGATGATCTTTGGTCCATCGGGGGAGCAGGTGGTTGATACACTTGTCCCTGAAGTAGATTGCTTCATTGGATGATGGATCAGGAAGAAGATTTGTAGGAGTGGTTTCACTAACAGTGGTTTTGAAGAAGTCTTCACTGTTAGTAGGTTGATCAGGTTCAGGTGGTGTGATTTGAGAGAGGGGGTGGCATTTTATGAGAGGTGGAGTGGTTAATCAGAAGGTGGTATTGGATTTTTTCAAAACCTCAGGAAGGTCTTGAGGAGAGGAATCAGCAATAGGAGGTTCAGGGACTTGAAAGAAAGAGTCAGCCCACTGATTGATTTCAGTATTATCATTTGGGTGAGGAAAGGTAGGACCCGATTCATCAAACTTGACATGAATCGTTTCCTCAATGGTTTGTCTTCGTTTGTTGAACACACGGTAAGTTTTAGAAATGGATGAGTATCCGAGGAAAATTCCATCGTCAGATTTGGAATCAAACTTTCCAAGATTATCTTTGTTGTTCAGGATGTAGCAGACACAACCAAAGATATGGAGATGTTTGATTGATGGTTTCCTGTTACGAAAGAGTTCGTAAGCTGTTCTTCTGAAACGCTTGACAATCAGAGATCTGTTCTGAGTGTAACAAGCAGTATTTACAGCTTCGGCCCAGAACTGAGTGGCAAGGTTGGCTTCACTCAGCATAGATCTAGCAGCTTCGATCAGCGTCCTGTTTCGTCTTTCAGCAACACCATTTTGCTGAGGAGTTCTCACAGAGGAGAAGTTTTGGGAGATACCTTTCTGTTCAAAGAAAGATTCCAGGGTACTGTTTTTGAACTCAGTCCCATGGTCACTTCTTATTGAACGAACAGTAAGGTTGTTGAGTTTTTCCATCTTCCTGACGAAAAGGATGATTTCTTCAGGGGCATCACTCTTGGCACGTAGGAAGAAAACCCAAGTATATCTGGAATATTCATCTACGATTACCAGAGTATATTTCTTTCCACCAATGGATTGGACATTAACAGGTCCAAAGAGATCCATGTGGAGAAGTTGTAGAGGAGAGCTGATTGAGGAAATCTGCTTGGACTTGAAGCTAGCCCTGGTCTGTTTTCCTTTTTCACATGCTGAACAAAGAGATTCCTTTGTGTAGCGATAGTCAGGAAGACCAATGACCAGGTTGTTGATGCAGAGTTGATTCAGCGTCTTGAAGTTGAGATGAGAGAGACGCTTGTGCCAGAGCCAATTCATATCAGTGGAAGCACGTGATACGAAACAGAAGTTATCAGTGGAAGTATTCATATTGATGATGTAGATATCTGCATGTCTAACACCATTGAGAATGACTTCCTTTTTCCTGTTCTTGACTTTGCACTTTTTCTTAGAGAAAGAAACTTTGTGATTCTTATCACACAGTTGACTGATGCTCAGAAGATTATGCATCAGGCCTTCAACATAAGCAACTCTTTTGAAAGTAGTTACTCCGTTGGTCAGAGTGCCATACCCTCGGGTTTGGCCTCTACCGTTTCCGCCAAAGGTCACAGCAGGACCTCTTTCTTCACGGTAGTTAGTGAGGACAGATTTAGAACCAGTCATATGTCGAGAGCATCCACTGTCCAAGTACCAGATGCCCTTATCCTGACTGGAAGAATCAGTCGCAGAGGTGGAAGCTTCAGGAGTTGTGGAAGAAGAAGCTTCAGGATCCTGAGGAAGAATCTCTTCAGGAACCTCTTCTATCTTAGCCATGAGAGCTAAGGTAGGTTCCTCAATGATGGCCATGAGTGCCACTTGAGTATCTTCCTCATCAGACGAGTCATCAGAGGAGACATCATCCCAATCGCATTCTTCTGCGATTAAACCTTTGCCTTTACGCTGAGTTTTCATCTTTTTGTACTTTTCCTTCAGGCGTTGGTATTTGGGGTTCTTGGAAGAAGATTTTGCAGAGGAGGGAGCAAACTGACTTTTTCTGTACCTGCAATCATTAGCAAAGTGTCCTTTGCCCTGACAGTTGTAGCAGATAGCAGTAGCCTTGTCAACAGGATCTGACTTAGGCTTGTCAGTAATAGAAAGATGTTTCTTTTTATGGAAGTTTCCCTTTTTGGCAAACTTTTTGAAAGATCTAGTTAGAAGAGCAAGAGATTCATTGAATTCAGGGTCTTCTGACATGTCAGAGTCAGAAGATTCTAATTCAGTAATTGTTACTGAAGAAGAAGAAGCAGCAACAGGAGGAACTGAGTCAGAAACCAATGCAATAGATGTGCTTTTGGATTCTTTAGAATCTCTTATGAGATTCTTTTTCAGTTTCTTCTGTTGTTCACGGTTCAGAAGAATACCGTACAGCTCACTTAGAGTGAGTGTCTTTATGTCCTTTGACATAGTTAAGCAGGAGGTGTAGATTTCCCAATGTTCAGGAAGAGCTTCCATGAACTTGGTAACCACCTCAGAGTTAGAGTAGATAGTACCGATGGTCTTCAGATCAATCAGAAGACAGTTGAATCTCTGATGTAGCTGGGAGAGAGTTTCATCCTTCTGATGAATAAAGCTTTCGTACTGTCGAACCAAGAAAATCTTTCTTGATTCCATAAGTACGGCGGTACCTTCATCTTGAACACAGAGAGTGTCCCATATCTCCTTAGCAGAGCGAAGGTGACAGACAGAATGAAAGACGTCATCAGGGAGAGACATGGCAATGAGAGACCTAGCCTTGGTGTCAATGTTGACCAGGCGTCTATCTTCATCGTTCCAGTCAGTTACGGGCTTTACCAGCTGTCTTTCAGGAACAGCAGGTTGACCAGCAGCAGCAGCAATGGGGTGGACGGTTTGTGTAGGCACATGTGGTCCGTTTTCCAGAAAATAAGGAATCTGGGGATCAGAACCAGAGAGGAAAAGTTCCATCCTGGTTTTCCAAAGAGAGAAGTTGTCTTTGTTAAACCGAGGAGGCTTTCCAGCAGAGCCGGTATCAAAGTAGTTATCCTTAGCTTGAAGAGCCATAGAATAAGAAGAGAGAGGATCACAAGATTTTTCTAGAGAAGAAAATGAGAGCTTGTAACTGCTCTGATACCACTTGTTGGTCCCAAGTAGGTGACCTTCAAGTAAGGATAGTGTTTGGGATTATAGAAGGGGGGGGGGTTGAATATAATCACACAAATTTCTCACTTTTAAATTCTTGTTTTATAAACAATATGAATTTACAGATTGTTGCGGAAATAGAAAAGACAATTAGTCTAAACTAAACAATCTAAGATCTTTCACTATGCACTAAGTGAGAAGAGAATAAAGAAAGAAGATAGAGGGATAAAGAGAGAAAGGACTTGAGTATTTAGGATGAAGAAGAAGTATGGAGAACATCTCTTCACGTCCTATTTATACTCCATGCATTAAATGCATGCAGACCTACTATTGTGACGTGTCACAATGTGAGTGGTCTGTTGTACTATTTACTATAAACAAATACTCTTTGCATGGTGTGCAAAAGAGGATGTTTGTAAACAGTTGCCTTATGGTCTGATAAGTACGGAGGGAACAGTAAAGTAACTGCCCTTATGTACTATGTGTCAGAAAAGGCGTGTAATCCTTTTGTGCATTAGACTAAGACATTGTTCTAATCCTTCAGGATCAGGATACTGATCAGTGACTAGAGTCCTGAAACTGGGGACGTTCAGGGTCACGTGTATCCTGATGAATCTTCAGGATGTCATACGATAGTGAACAGACTGCTATCACTGAGTTCCGTCTTCAGATCACGAGCATGCTGTTCCTGTCATCAGCTATTTCTTCGACGTCGCTGATGGTTCTTTTTGTATGATCTTAATGTCTTCAGGAGGAGGTCTTCACTTCAGTGGACAGGATCAGTAGACTGCAGAACAGACTCGTTAGTCTCCTGATCCTGATCCTGAAATCTATAAAGTTAAGTTACAGCATAAGTAACATGGAATAACACTGAACAGACTCAGTGATAATTCCTCAAGCTATAACAGAAGTAAAAACCTATTCACTAAGTAAAGATTCAGGATCATTATCATTTCATCAGGTCTTAGGAGAGCTGGATCAACAATATGGTAAGTGAAGAAGTCTAACCTTGTTTAAAGTGTTTGCAAAACAAGGATTAGCACAATCAAGTAGATTGTATCAAAAGATACGAACTTGAATTGTTTTTGATGGTTATTTTGATTAATTTGGTAAACATTAATCAAAGAGTCTAAACTAAAGAAAGGTGATACTTTATTTTAGACCAGTATTTAATAAACGTTAAATAGACACCATAAAAGTAATTAAGAAATATTAATTTTATTATTATTACAGAGTGTAATATGGACTATGCAAAATTAGTTTCTTTATCACTTTTATATTTTGCATGTTTTATTATCCAGGAATGAAACTAGTTTCCAGTTTTTCATTCAAAACTTGTCCGTGACAACTTATCATTGTGGGAACTTGATAGGGTGTTAAAGTCATTGTGGACTTTTGGGTAGTTATGATCAGTCGTTGAATAACAGCTACAACCGTTGTAGACCAAAAGTTGCACAAATATTCGATAGAGTAGCGAATATTGGACGTGATCCGCGGTTGAGATTACTTCTTGGATTTTGTCATAAGTAAAATCTCACAGTGGTTGTCCCTATCACCTGAGGTATCTGGTTTGATATCATCAGGACTGCTGGATAGTTAGTGTGTTCAACCGCTACGCCGTATCAGGGTGGCTATAAAGGACGTGACTAGACTCAGCGGAAGACGTGGTGTTGAATGCAGATATGCAAGATGGGATTTGGCCTCTTCTCCGAAGAGAGATATTTCTGGGCCCCTTGACTGACTGAATACACTAATGAAGTGCATGGCCATGCCCAAACAAACTGATTAGTTCTTTGTCGTTTACCTATCAGTAGAGGTCGGATAGTCAAGAAACATAATCTTGAGTATTAAGAGTTGACTGATTCCATGCTCATACTCAAAGATGAAATATCGTGATGCAAAGGGAAAAGCCAAGATATACCCGTTTTATGAACAGTAGTTTCATAAAAGTTACTTCCTTATGGGAAATGTATTATCACCTATCTGGGTATAAGAGTTCTTGTAACCTGGTTAGCCTAAGTGCCTGTCTAGGGGCCTCCTTAGGTCCGTGTGGTCAAGACGGTATTGCCAACTTGCACAAGTGGGAGTCTGTTAGTAATTATGTGCAGAAGTTGACAAACCAGTGATCTCACATCCAATGTTATAAGACACTTGAGGGTCACACCTGTGAGGATCTGTAAATCAAATAAAATCCCAGTTTGGAGATATTGGGTTTATAATAGTTAATTAGAAACCAGTTGGGTATTTTATGTAAGAAAACCCAAAGATAAAGGTTTGAAATGGATTATATATATTAGGTAAATAAATATATATAAGTTTATTAGTTAATAAATTATGTATTTATCAAGATGAATAAATATATAATAGTAATATTAATTAATAAGTAATTATCTAGTTAGGTAAATATCTTTTATATGGTATGGATAATTACCAAAGATAAGATAATTACCAAAGATAATTATAGAGTTATATGGTAACTAGGAAGCTTAATCCTATAAATAAAGGCTTAAGGGTTACCAGTTAATGTGAACTAATTTGATAATTCAAACCAGAAAGAAAAATCTCTCTCTATCTCTCTCTCTCTCTCTCTCTCTCTCTCTCTCTCCTCTCACTAAAAACCGGCGCCTAAACCCCAAGGAGTTCGGTTTTTCGGTTGACGTCTCGCAAAACAGCCTGTTTCGGGATCTAGGGATTTCAGCCAACTAGAAGGCGTTTTGTCTGATCGATCACGGGGGGATTAAGCTCAAGCAATCCAGGTAAATTAACTAAAATTTAGGATTAAATAATTAAAACGATTAAGATCTTTAGAATGTTTCGGGTTTTAATTCTTAAGCTTCCGCGATAATCGAACCAGTTAGGTTTGATAAAGTCTAAACCTTTGGTCAGTTTGATCGTTAGGTTTTATCGTGTATCTCTTCCAGTTAGGATTGAGATCCACAGAGATTCTCGTATCAGTTTGATGTGAGGGATCCACAAAAACCCAACAAATAGTAGCAGGGAGATAGGCCAGCCCAGTAGAAGGGCAGCTAAGGAGAAGGGAACGAAGAAGGTATCCTGCAAGTGGAGGGGGAAGGGGAATGGAACATCCCTTTTAGAAGAAGGTGTCCTGCAAGACTTTCTCCCCCTCAGATATAGCACTAGGTGTTGTAGCTGAGATGCAGGACCTTCCTTCATTAGAGCTGAGATTTGTGTTGCAGAAATAGTAGAGTATAAGAGAAGCTGCAATGAAGGGAAAAGGAAACATAAGTTAGAGCACAATAAGATATAAAAGAGATGTATTGTTAGAGAACTTATGTTCATAAAGATAAACTCAAAGTGAGTTATTATCTTTGAGAGAAGAGAAAAGAAAAGATCCTTGTAACAAGGATGAACTCACCAAACTAGGAAGAAGATCTTCAAAGGAGGAAGAAAGAGTTGAACACATTGTGAAGCAAATCTTTAGAGAGAAGATGTGGTAAGTTGTGAAGAAAAGAAGTAATCCAAGAGTGGATTTATATAAAGAGGAGGGATACCAAAATGTGCGATTTTGGCGCTCAAAGAAGATGGGACGTGGAGCAAGTTTCAAGATGTGATTATGACGGTTATTAAAAGCGCCGAATCAGTTCATTTTACGCGCTTAAAACCGTCTTATCATTTACTGCCACGCGCCTGACATACGTTAAGATGTAACATATGGTGCCAAAACGTCAACTCTACCAGAAAGAGTTGGTAAAAGATAAGTAAAAAGATAACTTATCTAGTTACATATTCAAAAGATTTTGAAAATGTAGTCAGAAAATCTTCTTATCACAATAAATGCGTTAAGGTAGGTTTATCACTGATAATTGATCATAAGGATAGAAATAAATGCAATATATCAGAGAGAAACATCATCAGTGACTAATAAAGATCAGCAGGATCTTTATATTCATTCTAAAGGAATAAATAGTATACTGGAAAAAAAATACATAATTAATGTACAAGAATAGTAAGAGCCATGAGCTTGCTGAAGATCAAGCGTCAGGGGTTAGCATGCCTAGCTCGCTGATGAGTTGATTGAACCTCTTCTCATCAAGGGGTTTTGTGAAGATATCAGCAAGCTGGTATTTAGTAGGTATGAAATGGAGTTCAACATCACCATTCATCACATGATCTTTGATAAAATGATATCGGATCTCAATGTGCTTTGTCTTTGAGTGTAAGACAAGATTGTTGGCGATGGCGATAGCTGAAGTATTGTCGCAGAATATGGGAATTTTGGACAGCTGAAAACTGTAGTCCAGCAGCTGATTTCTCATCCATAATACTTGAGCACAGCAGCTTCCAGCGGTGACATATTCAGCCTCAGCGGTTGATGTGGACACGAAGTTTTGCTTCTTGCTTGTCCAGCTCACCAACTTGCCACCAAGAAGATGACACCCACCAGTGGTGCTTTTTTGATCTAATTTATAGCCTGCAAAATCACTATCTGAAAAAGCAGTTAGATCGAAACCTGAGTCCCTGGGGTACCAGAGACCAAGGTTGGGAGTCCCTTTCAGATATCTGAAGATGCGCTTTACAGCCTTCAGATGGGATTCCTTTGGGTCAGCCTGATATCGTGCGCATAGGCAGGTGGCATACATGATATCAGGACGGCTTGCTGTAAGATACAAAAGTGAGCCTATGATTCCTCTATAGGTAGAAACATCGACATATTTTCCATTGGAACCCTTGTCTAATTTTAGAGGAGGAGCCATGGGTGTTTCATTTTAGAGCAAGTAGTGAGATCAAATTTGTTGATCCAGCTCTCCTAAGACCTGATGAAATGATAATGATCCTGAACCTTTACTTAGTGAATAGGTTTTTACTTCTGTTATAGCTTGAGGAATTATCACTGAGTCTGTTCAGTGTTATTCCATGTTACTTATGCTGTAACTTATTTTTATAGTAATCAGGATCAGGATCAGGAGACGAACGAGTCTGTTCTGCAGTCTACTGATCCTGTCCACTGAAGTGAAGACCTCCTGAAGACATCAAGATCATACTCAAAGAACCATCAGCGAAGTCGAAGAATTAGCTGATGACAGGAACAGCATGCTCGTGATCTGAAGACGGAACTCAGTGATAGCAGGCTGCTCAATATCGTATGACATCCTGAAGATTCATCAGGATACAAGTGACCCTGAACAACACCAGTTTCAGGACTCTAGTCACTGATCAGTATCCTGATCCTGAAGGATTAGTGTAATGTCTTAGTCTAATGCACAAAAGGATTATCCGCCTTTACTGACACAAAAGTACATAAGGACAGTCTCTTTACTGTTCCCTCCGTACTTATCAGACCTCAAGGCAACTGTTTACACACTTCCTCTTTTGCACACCATGCAAAGAGTATTTTGTTATAGTAAATAGTACAAAGGACCACTTACATTGTGACACGTACACAAAAGTGGGTCTGCATGCATTTAATGCATTGGGTATAAATAGGACTTGAAGAGATGTTCTCCATACTTCTTCTTCATCGTAATACTACCCTAATCCTTTCTTTCTTTATTCCCTCTATCTTCTTTCTTACATCTTCTCACTCTAGTGCATAGTGAAAGAACCTAGATTGTTTAGTTTAGACTTATTGTCATTTCTATTTCCGCAACAATCTGTAAATTCATATTGTTTATACAACAAGAATTTAAAAGTGAAAACTTGTGGGATTATATTCAACCCCCCCCCCTTCTATAATCCCAAACACTATCCTTGCTTGAAGGTCACCTCTTTGGGACCAACAAGTGGTATCAGAGCAGATACAAGCTCTCATTTTCTTCTTAGATAAATCTTGTGATCCTCTCTTCTAATCCATGGCTCTTCAAGCTAAGGATAACTACTTTGATACCGGCTCTGCTGGAAAGCCTCCTAGGTTCAACAAAGATAACTTCTCTCTTTGGAAAACCAGGATGGAACTCTTTCTCTCTGGTTCTGATCCCCAGATTCCATACTTTCTGGAAAATGGACCACATGTGCCTACACAAACCGTCCACCCCATTCCTGCTGCAGCTGGCCAACCAGCTGTCCCTGAAAGGCAACTGGTAAAGCCCGTGACTGACTGGAATGATGAAGGCAGACGCCTGGTCAACATTGACACAAAGGCTAGGTCTCTCATCGCCATGTCACTCCCTGACGATGTATTCCATTCTGTCTGCCACCTTCGATCTGCTAAAGAAATATGGGACACTCTCTATGTTCAATATGAAGGTACTGCTGTTCTCATGGAATCAAGAAAGATTTTCTTGGTTCGTCAGTATGAAAGCTTTATTCATCAAACGGATGAAACCCTCTCCCATCTACATCAGAGATTCAACTGTCTTCTGATTGATCTGAAGACTATCGGTACTACCTACTCTAACTCTGAGGTGGTTACCAAGTTCATGGAAGCTCTTCCTGAACATTGGAAATCTACACCTCCTGCTTAACTATGTCAAAAGACATAAAGACACTCACACTAAGTGAGTTGTACGGTATTCTTCTTAACCGTGAACAACAGAAGAAACTGAAAAAGAATCTCATAAGAGATTCTAAAGATACCAAAAGTAACTCTGTTGCATTGGTCTCTGACTCAGTTCCTACTGTCGCCACTCCTTCTTCAGTAACTATTACTGAATTAGAATCTTCTGACTCTGACATGTCAGAAGATCCTGAATTCAATGAATCTCTTGCTTTGTTAACCAGATCTTTCAAGAAGTTTGCCAAAAAGGGAAACTTCCACAAAAAGAAACATCTTACTATTACTGACAAGCCTAAATCAGACCCTGTTGATAAGGCTACTGCTATCTGCTACAACTGTCAGGGCAAAGGACACTTTGCTAATGATTGCAGGTACAGGAAAAGTCAGTTTGCTCCCTCCTCTGCCAAATCTTCTTCTAAGAACCCCAAATACCAGCGCCTGAAAGAAAAGTACAAAAAGATGAAAATTCAGCGCAAGGGTAAAGGTCTTATCGCAGAAGACTACGATTGGGATGATGTCTCCTCTGATGACTCATCTGATGAGGAAGATACTCAAGTGGCACTGATGGCCATTATTGAGGAACCTACCTTAGCTCTCATGGCTAAGATAGAAGAGGTCCCTGAAGAGATTCCTACTCAGGCTTCTGAAGCTTCTTCTTCCACAATTCCTGAAGCTTCCACCTCTGCGACTGATTCTTCCAGTCAGGTACCTATTCCTCTCATCCCTCTTGAAAGCTTAACTCAGCTGGACCTGGTCACTCTTGATCTTTACAAAGCCCTTAATGGTAAAACCTCTGCTGAAAAAATGAATATTGATCTTCGAGGACAACTCAAAGAATGTCAAAAAAAAATAAAACAGCTTACCATTCTGGAAGAAAACTATAAAGACCAGGTCACTGTAAACAAAACTCTCTGTATTGAAAGAGAAATGGCTCTTGCTGCCAAAGAAAGAGCCCTGGCTGAGTTAAACGCTGAAAAAGTCACCATCAAAGGATGGAGTGATGCTTCTGAAAAGGTTGATGAAATATTAGTCTCAGGAAGAAATGTTAAAAACAAAAGGGGTCTTCGATACACTCATGGAAGAACTAAATCTGATAGTTCCATGCTCAAATTTGGAAAATTTGTTTCTTCTATCCCTGATCCTAATGCTCCTGAAAACATTCCTTCTTCTTCCAACACACACTCTGAAGGTGCTCCTAAGAGCAAAAAGAACACAGTCAAAGAAAAATCTAACACTGTAACACCTTCAAAGACCAAGAGTCCTAAACCCAAGAACAAAGTTCTGGGTGGTGGTCCTTCAGTCTCAGGATCAAAATCTTTCTCTCAAAATCTTGTTCCTAGACTGAAGATTGACCTAAAGCAAAAGACTCAGGAGAAGAAACCAATTCCTCCTCTGTCCAATGCTAAAGGCATACTGTTGGGTGCAAAATCGGATTGTATCCGAGATCACAAGTTGGTGCACGAAGTGAAGACAAAGGCAAAGTCAAAGTCAAAGTTTAAAGTCAAAGTTAGTTGTTTGTTTACTTGCTTTAAATGTACTTTGTAATAGTTTTACTTTCTTAGGGTAGAATGTGTAAATGTTCTATAGTGTAAGGGGTGTTAATGTTTGGGTATAAATACCCAAAGTGAGTTAGTTTGGAAGTTGTGACATGCATAATTGTAAACGTGAAAATTGAGAGTGATTGAGAGAAGCCAAGTTCTTAAGTGTGTGTGTTCTTGGTGTGTTTAGTGTGTGTATTCAATTCTCCAAGAATCAATGACATATGGCTTTCAAATCATTCTCTACCTATTTGCATGTTGATTAGAGCTTGAATCTGGAACAACAAGTGGTATCAGAGCTGGAAATTCATTGAATTTGGTATGATTTCTTAAGCTTTTTGTGTTTTTTTTGAAAATGGAGGTTTGAGTTTTGATGTTCTTCATTTGATCATGATTTGGATCTGAATTTGATTGTTTGTGGTTAAAATGATGTTTTTACTGTGTTAGGAAGTGATTTTGAGTCAAAATTTGGTGATTAGAGCTGTAATTTTTGAGTTTTTTACCTTCTGCTCGGTTTTTCTCTCGTTTTCCGAATTGGTGTTCATATATTCCGAATCGGAATATTCATAAATTCCGAATTGGGATATTCAAGTTTTCCGAATCGGAATTTTTGAAGTTTTCCGAATCGGAAAATTTTTTTGGATTCGGAAATTGTGTTCGAAGGTAGTTTTACTCGTTTTCCGACTTGGTATTAATCAAACTCCGATTCGGAAAACATCATTTTCCGATTCGGAATTTGCCCAAATACCAACTCGAATTTTATCTAGGAACTCTGTTCAAAATTTCTTTTCCGATTCGGAAAACATCATTTTCCGATTCGGAAAATTGAAAAAAAATCCGATTCGGATTTAGTGTTTTCCGAATCGGGTTATTTTAAGAGTTCGGAAAAAAAAAAAAAAAAAAAAAAAAAAAAAAAAAAAAAAAAAAAAAAACCGATTTTTCGGGCATTTTTTCACGTAAACTTTTTTAGACTTCTTATCTGATTTTACGGTGGAAAACTTAAGTCGTTTTTAAGAAGGTCATTTTTTTCCGAAAAATGCCGGTTTTTCCGAGATTTTGGTGATTTCCGAGAGGTTGTATTTTTGGACTAAGATTTCAATTTCGCAGTCAAAATCAACTTTCAAATTTTTGAAAAATATTTTTTCTCGGGATTTCGCTATTCACCGGTTGACTTTTTAGTTGACTTTTTGACTTTTGTTACTAACCTTATCTTTGATCAAAAGAAGTGTTCCGATTTGCATACCTCCAACAGTTCAGAAGAAATCTATCAGTTTCAGTGAATTATCGATCATTTTCAAGTTCTATTTTTGTATTAATCAAGATGACGGAGCTAGTTGACCATCATACATTATGGAAGAATTATATGACATACAGTCATCGTGTCTTTGAGCTAAACCAGGAAAATCTAATGTTGAGTTCTGACAAATCTTTGTTAGAAATGAAGATTGTGGATTTAGAGAAGTTATTACAGAGTGAAAAAGGGCAAGAATCGGAGAATTCAGAATTGTCAAAACAGATAACTGAGCTTCAGCAAAGTTTATCTATATCAAATGCTGAAAAGGCTGATCTTCTTTTTAAAGTTACTGATCTTGAAGAGTCACTTTCTAATGAAAGAAGTTTAACTACAAGTTTGAAAATTGATTTGCAAAATGAGCATGATGAAATGTTAAAACATTCTTTTGGAAATGCTCAAAACTTAAAACTTGTAACTTCTTTGAGGAAAGAAAATGAATGTTTGCAAAAGAAAGTTCATGAATTAGATGAAGATAACAAAGTTGTTGAAAACAAACTTATAGCTTCTCATTCGAGAGTGATAGAACTTTCAAACCAAGTAAATGATTTTGAGAAAATCGTGATCATCGAGAGGAGTAACTTTGAGAAAGAAAGACGAGCTTTTGAAGCAAAGATTAACGAACTTGCTTTGAAGATATCAGTTTTTGATGAGCAAAAAGAAAACAAGATTTTCAAAGAGTTTTCTGAATCAACATGTTATGTTAATTGTTGTTATGATGATGATGATTCCAACTCTTATGATGGAATGAATGTTTTTGATTCTCTTGAGTCTTGTACCGATTCTTGTACCAACAAGAAGAGTGTTGTGGATAGTGAGTTGGTTAAGATTGAAAAGATGTTACACGATGAAAGAAAGGTTTTTGAAGAAGAAAGAAAGGTTTTTGAGAAAGAGAGAAAATCTTTTGAGTTGAAAAGTGATAAACTTTCGAAGAAGATTTCTGATTTGGAGAGACAGATTGTGAGTGAAAGAAAAGATTTTGAGAAAAAGAAGAGTGTTTTTGAAAGTAAGAAGAAAGATTTAAAGAAAAAGTCTCTCCGTGTGGAAAAAGATAGGTGTGGTGAGTTTGAGTTTGAGAAAGAAAGTAAAGCTTTTGAAAAAGAAAGAAAATCTTTTGAAGAAAAGAGTGTTCTATTTAAGAAAAAGATTGCTAATTTAGAAGTGCAACTTTCGGATGAAAGAAGTGCTTTTAAAAGAAAAGAACACCTTTTAAAGAATGAGATAAAAGGTTTTGAGCACATGGTTGTTGAGCTTAAGAACAAAACCTTTGAGAAAAGTGATTTTGAAGAGGAAAAGAGAGTTTTTGAGACAGAAGTAAGGAAGCTTACATTAAGATTATCTGAATTGTCTTCTGATATCATGAAAGAACAGATTATGAGTTCTAATCTGAAAAAGAAACTTGATGAAACAGTTGAAGAAAAGAATCTTTTATCTGCAATGGTGAAAGATCTTGAAGATATTGTTTTTAAAGTTAATTTGAATGAACCAAAGAGTCCCGATGTTATAGTACAATCACCATATGTTGATTATGCTGATTCTGTGTGTTCATTCAAAACCGCTCCAAGTTCTCTTCATGCAGATGTTTCTTCAACAAAATGTTTTACACCAACTAATCAGATTCGTCCTTCTAATCTTTTCTATGATCGTCGGATTGATGGTTCAGGTAAAAATCATTCGAAGAAAGGTAAGTTTGTTTGGAGAGTTAAAGGGTCTACACCAAATGTAGATAAACCAAAGTTATTTGTTCCCAATCAAAATGTTCCAAAGAACAATGTTGTTAAAGCTAAATCTTTTGTTAAATCTGATCTAATTTACTCTGTAAATCATATGATCAGATTATCTCAAAAGAAAATATGTTGTTCTTACTGTGGAACAAATAAGTTTGTTCGAAAAGAAAAGTCAGAAAGTTGGTATGGTACTTATAGTATTCCAAGTTATAAACCAACTTCTTTTAACAAAAGAGGATCCACTTTCAAGTGGATACCAAAATCTGTATGATTTTGTTTTTGCAGGTCCCCATATTATCAATGCATTATTCAAGGGGGAGTTTCTGCAATAACAAGTGGTTCCTAAATATATCAGTTTAGGACCCGTTCCTCAATGACAAGTGGCTCCTAATCAAACCAGTTTAGGACCCGATCTTCAATGTGCAAGTGGTTCTTGAATAAATAAGTTCAAGACCCGGGCTTAAATGGTCTTCAAGGTATTCTTCTAACTTTGAGGAAGAGCTTTAAATAGAAATCATTGATTATCCATTTGAGGGGGAGTACTTAAATGTGATATCATTTTTTTAAGGGAATGAACAGTTAAAAACATTTTTCATACCTTGTCTTCACTTGAAAGAGATATTCGTTTTAGGGGGAGAGTTCAAATAAGCTTTCATGCGTACATATTTGAAAGACGAACAACTTTCAGATATGCAAATTGTTTTTAAATGTTCAAACTCACTTCTCGATTCTCAAATGATTTTTCGAATTAGAAGTGTGATTTTAAATGTATTCATATCATGATGAGTTGACGGATATTTTCTAACCGTGTGTTTCCAAAGTTAATACTTGCGTATTATCTTTTCATATACTTTTCAAGTATTCATACACACTGGTTTAGCTTCTTTTGTCTTGTTATTACCACGTCTCTATATGCTCATACTTTTCGGTGGTAATACGCTCGCTTGATATCTTCCTATTTGTACTTCATCGTTTATTTGGTCAGATACGTTCTTCAATTGTTATGTCTATATCTCGTTTGTATAGATACTATCCGTTCTTTGTGAACCACAGTTTTCAAGAATATATCTCACATCATATGATGAATCAGTTTTCTCATACAAGTTTACATCATTCTTGTTATTCATGTCATTTACTTGTTTGAAGAAATTTCTTGTGCTCTTATATTGTTCGTATATATATTTGTTTGAAGCATGCTCTTATATTTTTCATATTGGCTCATTGATTCGCCCGATGAATCATTGTACTATCATGTTTAGGAAACTTATTTCATGGGATGTGTGAGCTTAATAGAACTTCTATGGATTTCCAGAACCGGCAATCCTACCCAAGAAGTTATCCTTGAGAAATGAGTGAGGGGTCTACATCAAAGAGTGGGGGAGATAACTCAGGTGGTCGAGTTATTCTCATAGTGATTGAGCGGAAAAATATTATATGAGAGATTGGTTAGAAGTGAGGATGTTTAAAAGAATTAGAGGGTGTGAGAACAGAGTTAAAAGAAACATAATACTCTGCACCAACCACTTCTAAGCCGGGCAACCACATAATCTATTGGTTCACGCTCTTTGGTGACTGATATTGAAACAAGGCAAAGCCCAATGCCGACTCTCGTTTTACCCCACTAGCTACTCATTTCCTTCTTAACAAGGAGATGTTTCATTCATCACGGGGACGCAGCACATAATCTATCCGGTTTTCATTTGGAAAATCGATATTGAAACAGAAGGAAGCTGCCCTGCCTTCGAACTTCATTTCTACACATCGAGTCGTGAAATGTTTTCACATTTTGAGCCTTATGAAAGCACTTGATGCTATTTTCTTTCATCACAAATACACACAAGGAATTTGTTTCTTTGTCAGAACGTTCATAGGAATACTTTTAAGTGTTTGCGATGATTGAACGGAAGCCCTGGGGAGTGATCATCACTAAAGCTCTTTATATAGTGCATTCGTTGTACTGAGTTGCTTTGTGCTTCTCACAGGCATTCCAACTGATTCATGTGTTGTTTCAGGATTTTCCCACTTAAATCTGAATTTGCAAAGATTCGGATTACTTTATGGAATTGACGGTATTTCTTTGGAGTGAAAAGGGGAATTCTGGAGTAACAAGGGGGAAATGGTTACGTAAGATGGTTTTTGATATCTATGGTGGTACTTTCACATGTTTGTATCTTTACGAGCCGAGTTGTTCTGCTCATACATTTCAATAGAGTTTTGATGATTATTTCATATTTCATCAAAAAGGGGGAGATGGTTTAGAAATGTAAAGTAGAGAAATGTTTTGAAGATATTTTGGGGAGATGGTTCCGAAATGTCAAGTCAAGGAGAAGATTACGAGATATGACAAGAGATGTTTGCAAGAGATGTTTGAAGTTTGGTGATTATTTGAAGATATCTCAGTTTGTTAAAGCTTCGTGTTCAAAGTTTGTTAAAGCTTCATGAAGATTGGATGATTCGTGAAGATTATTACGGAAACTTATCGTTCAAGGAAGCTAATCATTGATGCTTAAAGTGTTGATACATTCTTGAAGACGTTTGCCTAATTCTTTTTGTATCTCGAATCCAAAGGGGGAGATCGTTGGGTGCAAAATCGGATTGTATCCGAGATCACAAGTTGGTGCACGAAGTGAAGACAAAGGCAAAGTCAAAGTCAAAGTTTAAAGTCAAAGTTAGTTGTTTGTTTACTTGCTTTAAATGTACTTTGTAATAGTTTTACTTTCTTAGGGTAGAATGTGTAAATGTTCTATAGTGTAAGGGGTGTTAATGTTTGGGTATAAATACCCAAAGTGAGTTAGTTTGGAAGTTGTGACATGCATAATTGTAAACGTGAAAATTGAGAGTGATTGAGAGAAGCCAAGTTCTTAAGTGTGTGTGTTCTTGGTGTGTTTAGTGTGTGTATTCAATTCTCCAAGAATCAATGACATATGGCTTTCAAATCATTCTCTACCTATTTGCATGTTGATTAGAGCTTGAATCTGGAACAACACATACTTGGTGCTGGTCCTACTCACTTGAAGTTTAAAGACTTCCTGGACCACACTAAACGCTTTCAATATCGCAAATGTTATCACTGTGGATTAAACGACCATATTGCGAGTAAGTGTCCTGATGCTACCAAAGCTGAAAAATCAGCTAAGGTAAAGAAAAATCCTAAGACTGATAATTCAGTCAAAGGAAAGAAGGTTGTCAAGACTGTCTCCACAGTCAAGACTCCAGCCTCGAGAACTGATAAATCAGTTAAGGCTGCCACTGACTCCACCAGTCCTACTGATACTTCTGGATCCATAGTCCTATGGGTACCAAGAAAAACTTAAACTCTAAATTTTACAGGATAAGGGCATCTGGTACCTGGACAGTGGATGCTCTCGACATATGACTGGTTCGAAATATGTCCTCTCTAACTACCGTGAAGAAAGAGGTCCTGCTGTGACTTTTGGTGGAAACGGTAAAGGCCAAACCCGAGGGTATGGCACACTGACCAACGGAGTAACTACGTTCAAGAGAGTTGCTTATGTTGAAGGCCTGATGCATAATCTTCTGAGCATCAGTCAACTGTGTGATAAGAATCACAAAGTCTCCTTCTCAAAGAAGAAGTGCAAAGTCAAAAACAGAAGAAAGGAAGTTATTCTCACTGGAGTGAGACATGCTGATATCTACATCATCAACATGAATACTTCCACTGACAACTTCTGCTTTGTATCTTGTGCTTCCTCTGATACAAATTGGCTTTGGCACAAGCGTCTTTCTCATCTCAACTTCAAGACGCTGAATCAACTCTGCGTCAACAATCTTGTCATTGGTCTTCCTGACTTTCGCTATACAAAGGTATCTCTTTGTTCAGCTTGTGAGAAAGGAAAACAGACCAGGGATAGTTTCAAGTCCAAGCAGATTTCCTCCATCAGTTCTCCTCTACAACTTCTCCACATGGATCTATTTGGACCAGTCAACGTCCAATCCATTGCTGGAAAGAAATATACTCTGGTAATCGTTGATGAATATTCCAGATATACCTGGGTGTTCTTTCTTCGATCCAAGAGTGATACTCCTGAAGAAATCATTCTGTTCGTCAGGAAGATGGAAAGACTCAACAACCTTACTGTTCGATCAATCAGGAGTGACCACGGAACTGAATTCAAAAACAGTACCCTGGAAACCTTCTTCGATCAGAAAGGTATCTCTCAGAACTTCTCATCTGTGAGAACTCCTCAGCAAAATGGTGTTGCTGAAAGACGAAACAGAACCCTGATTGAAGCTGCACGATCTATGTTGAGTGAAGCCAACCTTGCCACTCAATTCTGGGCAGAAGCTGTTAACACAGCTTGCTATACTCAGAACAGATCCCTGATAGTAAAGCGCTTCAGAAGAACTCCTTACGAACTCTTTCGTAACAGGAAACCCTCTATCGAACATCTCCATATCTTTGGTTGTGTCTGCTACATCCTGAACAACAAAGATAACCTTGGTAAGTTCGATTCCAAGTCTGATGATGGAATTTTCCTTGGATACTCCTCTATCTCTAAAACCTACCGTGTGTTCAACAAACGAAGACAAGCAATAGAGGAAACGATTCATGTCAAGTTTGATGAATCGGGTCCTACTTTCCTTCACCCTCATAAAAACTCTGAAATAAATCAGTGGGCTGACTCTTTCTTTCAAGTCCCTGAACCTCCCATTGTTGATCCAACTCCTCAAAACCTCCCTGATGGTTTTGAAGAAGATCCTCTTATACCATCCACTGAAATATCTACTCCACCTCTGATTAATGCCACTCCAATTACCCAAATCACACCATCTGAACCTGATCAACCCACTAACAGTGAAGACTCTTCTCAAACCACTGTTAGTGAGTCTACTCCCACTAATCTTCTCCCTGATCCATCAGTAAATGAAGCTTCCACTTCAGGACAGGTGTATCAGCCACCTGCTCTTCGATGGACCAAGGATCATCTCATTGATCAAGTTCTTGGTAATCCCTCCTCTGGCATTAAAACTCGACGCCAATCTGGTAACATCTGTCTTTATGTTAATTTTATCTCTGAAAATGAACCTAAAGAAATAGATGATGCTTTGCGTGATCCTGCCTGGGTCTCAGCCATGCTGGAAGAGCTAGCAGAGTTCATCAGAAACAATGTCTGGCTTCTCGTCCCTAGGCCTCGAAAACGTACTATCATTGGTTCCAAGTGGATTTTTCGAAATAAACTTGATGAGATTGGTACTATTATTCGAAACAAGGCTCGCCTTGTGGCTTAGGGATACAGGCAGGAAGAGGGCATTGATTACGATGAAACCTTTGCTCCTGTGGCTAGGCTCGAAGCAATTCGACTTTTCCTAGCCTTCGCAGCACATATGAACTTCAAGGTTTATCAGATGGACATTAAAAATGCCTTTCTGAATGGAAAACTTAATGAAGAAGTCTATGTGGCTCAGCCTCCTGGCTTTGTAGATCCTAAGTTCCCTGATCATGTCTACAAGTTAAACAAGGCTCTCTATGGGTTAAAACAGGCTCCTCGTGCCTGGTATGATACCCTCTCAACCTTTCTTCTCTCTAAAGGTTTTGTTTGTGGAAAGATTGATAGCACCTTATTTCTAAAGAAATATCCTAAGCATATCCTTCTTGTCCAGATATATGTCGATGACATTATCTTTGGATCCACAAATCCCAAACTCTGCGAAAAGTTTGAGTTGCTCATGAAATCTGAATATAAAATGTCTATGATGGGTGAACTAACATTTTTTTTAGGCCTACAGATCAAGCAATCTGAAAAGGGAATCTTTATCAATCAAGGTAAATATGTACATGAGATGCTGAAGAAATTTGATCTCGCATCCTGTACACCGATGAAGACTCCAATGGCTCCTCCTCTGTCACTTGACAAGGATTCCAAAGGGAAACCTGTTGATGTGACCCTCTACAGAGGAATGATCGGCTCTCTGCTGTATCTCACAGCTAGTCGCCCTGATATCATGTATTCTACATGTCTATGTGCTCGTTATCAGGCTGAACCCAAAGAATCCCATCTGACCACTGTAAAGCGGATTTTCAGATATCTGAAGGGAACTCCTAATCTGGGTCTTTGGTACTCCAAGGACTCAGGGTTCGATCTAACTTCATATTCTGATGTAAGATTGACAGGAAAAGCACCACTGGTGGGTGTCACCTGCTAGGTGGCAAGTTGGTGAGCTGGACTAGCAAGAAACAGAACTCTGTGTCCACATCAACTGCTGAGGCTGAATATGTTGCAGCAGGAATTTGTTGTGCTCAAGTCCTGTGGCTGAGAAATCAAATTCAGGACTATGACATACAACTTTCTAAAAGTCCTATCTACTGTGACAATACTTCAGCGATAGCCATCGCCAACAATCCTGTCTTACACTCCAAGACAAAGCACATTGAAGTGAGATATCACTTCATCAGGGATCATGTGATGAATGGTGATATTGAACTCCATTTTGTCCCTACTGAATATCAGCTTGCTGACCTCTTTACCAAACCACTGGATGTAACGCGTTTCAATATGCTCATCAGTGAACTTGGGATGTTAAATCCTGATGATTGAAGTTTATCAGGACAAACAGTTGTTAAATCCTATAGAATAACTATTCTCAGGACTCTTTCTTTAACAACTCCTGAATGAACTCTCATCAGAGGATGACTCTATTCAGTACTTACAAAATCTTTGTTCAACATCCGAATGCTGATGATTCTCAGGTAAGTACCTCTGCTCCTGAAACCTTATCGCATTAAATGTGATAAGAGGATTTTCCAAAAACAGTGCTTATCTGATAAGTACTCCAATTTCAAGAAAACAAATCTTTCATCAAAATGGAATTATCCCCTGAAAAGGTGGTTTTTATCTTTTCAAATAAAACAAACTTTTCATCTGCACTGACACGTAATGGGACGTTTCCTGTGCCCCATGACGTGTGTCAGGCGCGTGAACGCGCGTAGAACCTCCTTTTTTCATCATTACGTTTGAATTTAGCCGCCCGTTTCTCTCTCATCCATTTTCTCTCTCCAACCGCGAGGTATAAAAACCTCACTCGTAATCCATTACACTCTTTACGCTCACATAATTCTCTCTAAGATCTCAAGCAAGAAAAAGCAAGAACTGTTTTTTTCAAGAACACCAAGAACACTCATCACTTTTTCTTTAACAAGATCATCGTAAGTGTTTCTTTACTCTTGTTCATTCTACATTTTAAGTTGGTATTCTTCATCTAAACAACATATTTTGTTAAACGTTTTTCCAAAAACCCTAAGATCACTTCGTTTGATCTTAGTTTTCCCAAAGTCTTCTAAGATTTTTTGTTAAAACAGTTTATATGATTTTCTTATTTCTTTTAAGAACAATCATAAACTCTTATTTTGATATCTACTCATCAAAATAAAAGTTTCTTTTTAATACCAAAAGACATTCCTTTTGTGTATTTTGGTATCTAATCCATTCCAAGTATAAAGGATTTCACCACTTTTATGAACATATTCTGTGTTCATTGAAAAGTGAAGAAATATGCATATTTTGGATCCTTAATCATCCACATATGTTGTTTTTATGTTTAACAGAATGGCTGCTACTACATCTACATCCTTGGACGCCCAGCTCTCCTCTGAGGCAACAACTCTCATGACGGCTACTGGAAACCTTCCGATAGTCATTCCCCAGCATGACTTGCAGTTCAAACCCAACAACTTAATTGGGCAATTTGATCTCCCAACGAACAAGGCGTTTCTAAAGCCTGCCAGGGACTTCCTCCTCTCATGTCCCCTGAAGACGGCGTTCACTCTGAACCCCGCGCCTAACAAACCCCTCCTACTGCAACTGTGGTCCACTGCTACCACTGCCCAGGAAAGGAACTCGAAGGGCAAGATGCACGAGGTGATCAAGTTCCAAATCAAGGACGACATCATCTCGTTCGGCATAGGGACCCTGAGGAACGTCCTTAACTTTCCCAAGAAGCAGAAGTTTCCTCCTGCTCCTTCCTCTGACGATGTCATCGAGTTTCTAGATGCCATCGGCTACAACTGGCCTGTGAAGGAAGGCCATCCTCTGGTAAAGACTGCTGCTACTGTCCACAAGACGGGGCAAAACGCGACGTTCTATTATATATGGAACACGTTTGGTCTTTGTCTGACAGGGAAGACGGGGAGCACAGAGCAATTCCCCACCGTCATACAGAACATGGTCTACTCTGCGATCAAAAATCGCAAGTTTGACTATGTCCGCTGTATCTGGGACGACATGATCAAGAAGATCAAAAACAGAACCAGGGTGGTCAACGTCCCCTACACCCGGTTCTTCACTGCAGTTCTGGCACTGCACATGGGTACCAATTACCCAACAGAGGGAAACTTCAACAACTACGCCCTAGGCGTGAAGTTTTTGGAACAGCTATCTGCCAAAGCTGACGATGTCCCTCTGTCTACTGTCCTGGTTGTCCCTGAACCACAACCAGACGCTGAGGAACAACCCATCTCTGCTCCTGCTCAAGGTATGTTTTCTCTCTTCTCTTCCAAACCATCTTCTTCTTCTTCTCTGCATGCTATGTCAGTAGCTAACCCAATACTGACTTCCCCAGCTGCAACAACTTCTTCGGCGCCTCTGAAGCGCCCTCCTCCCTCTGGCTCCTCTCCTCCACCCCAGCCCAAACGCGCCAAATCCAAGGCGTCAAAGAAAAAGGAGGCACCAGCTGGTAAGAAATACTACATTACCCTGCCTCAAATGTTTAATAAACCGTCTCCTTTATCTAAAACTTCTTCACCTGCAGATACTCCTATCTCTGCTCCTGTCCAACAAGAACCTGAGGTTGTTCATCTCGAACACTCAGAGAACGTGGAGGGTAATCGCTCTGATACCCTCCTAGCCTCAGGTAACACTATTAAGCATAATATTGCCATTTCTTCTTCTATGAAAGCTACTGAGTCCTCTAGTACTCACTTAGCTACTCTGATTACAGGTTCTTTAGGAGCAGCTGTTGAAGGGCACCCTCAACTCAATCAGGATATTCCCTTCAACGATTTCATCTTCACGGATGCCGACCGTCAGCTGAACGCAGCTGAGCTACGTCGACAATCCGCTGAACGACAACTGCAGGAGGTCCGCACGGCGCTCCAGCAACAGGAAGAAGCTCACAAGGCCCAACTTCAGGCCATGGAGCTTGAGATTGCAGCAGCCAAGGCCGCTGCCTCTGCCGCCGAAGCCGCCGCAGCCTCTGCCACTGCTACTGCCGCCGCTGCCGCCCCTGCTCCTACTGGTGTCACCATCACCATACCTTGTCTGGATGCCATCCATGACAAGGTCTCTCAGGTGGCTACCTCCTCTTTCTCCCTTCAGGCGTCTGTCGACGACCTAAAGGCCACGGCGTTACCCGCTCTCTTCACAGCGGTCAACAACAACTCCACCTCCACCACCAACTTCCAACAAATTGTGGTGCAGAGGTTGGATGCACAGGAGATTGGCCTTAGAGCCCTCCAGAAGAAAGTGGCTGAACGAACACGCTGACCACTGCTCCTCCTCCGCCGCCGTCGTTCACTACGGCCGATAGGGAACTTCTCCAGTCCCTGCTCTCATCTTCCTTCATCAACAGGAAGCTTAACGCCAACATGGCCTCTCTCCTCCAGCGGAGTGTTTCAACAGCTGCCTTACAACAGGCACCTGTTGAGGGGGAGAGACAGCTGAGAGACCATTCCGTTTATTCCCCCTCCACCAACTGGAGAACTAACGAACAGGGGGGGAACAAACGAGAATGAGGATGATGATGAAGATGATGATGATGATGAAGACGATGACACCTTCTTCGTCGAGAAGGTACCAGCCGCAACGCCCACTCCAGGGCCTGCACAATCTCAGGGGGAGAACCCCGGTGCACCTGGTACGTTACTATTACCATCCTCTCCCTCATCCTCTGATAACCAACCAATCTATACTCTCCTTAAATCTAAACCTACACCTGAAACCATCACCCTTGACACCTCCTCTGAAGACTCTCCAATAAACAACCTATAAATGGTTGTCTACCAACCACCCAAACAACCTACCCCTGAACCAGCACCTCATTCTTCTCCTAAACAAACCTCTGAACCCGAAAACCAAGACATCTCTGACTTTCAGGATGTGAACTTTGGTTCTGTCACTGGTGAGATTATTCGCCTCATGGAGAATAGTCCATCAGAACAGACAAGAGCCGAATTAAGCAGAATGACTTCAGAGTAACTCCTCTAAACCCTGAATCCATTCCTTCTAAACCAACCCGCTTTAACCCTGTAGCATCCTCTTCTAAAACCCCTGAAATAAGAGCCCCTCCTGAAACCATTTGCCTATCATCAGATGATGAATTCATCTCTGATGACTTCTCTACCCCTGCTTCTTCTCCCAGATCTCCTCCATCTAACTCTCCTAGATCTGAAGGTGAGAATTACCCTGACAACTCTGCTATTGTCAACAGCGATGGGCGTTTAGACGCCGTGATAGAGCGACTCGAGAGTACAAGAGTAAAAATTCCTCTTCGTACCTCTTGGGACTCCGAGTTCGCCTATCTATCGCAAGAAGAGTACAACAATGCTGTACAGGCTCAGGAGGAGCACAATAAGAAGCAGAAGGAAGCCTTCCTCTCCGCTCAAGCCGCTCGAAGGCTTGCATCGGATTTTGTTGAAGAGGACGCTGAAATAAGTGCTGATCCTGTTCTAGCACAGAAGGCCGCGCTGAAGGTCTTCAACAGAAATGCTGAAGTTCAGTCTGAAGAAGTGAACTCAGAGCTTGACTGGTGCCGAGACCGCCTACACCTTAGAAAACATGGTGCTGCTATCTCTGGAATCCATCTCAGCCGAACTCGCGGCAAAAGAGCAAAAACATGGATCACCGTCAAACGCTCAGGAGTCAAGGATGTGCAACACACTCTTGACAAGTTGGAAAGATACAACTTGTCAGAGTGGAATGAAATCAGAAGCCTACTTCCCAAAGCAAACAGAAACTATCGGGCTGAAGTAGAAGAAGTCATTAATAGACTTATTGCACGCATCAGAAGAACAACCGAAATTCCTGATGACCTTCTCCAACCTTCTTCAACACTGCCTCAGCCACCTGTTCGAAGATCAGCCGGTGCTTCAACAAGGAGACCAACTCCTTGCATGCCCAGAATGGTAGTTAAACCACTGGACCTCTCGATGCTTGATCTTTCACTCCCTTCAGGAGTCTCTCTCTCTGAAGGACAAGTCATCAGAGAACCTGTTCATGGTATTTGTGTAAGCGACAACTCCAAGATTCTACGCTTTCAGCGTTTCAGCGAGCTACACAAAGCACCATATGAACACTTGGTTTATGTTCTCTTCACTGCTCAAAAGGACAAGACAAACCAAGATAATAAAGAGATTATTCGCACTGTCAGAGCTATACTCGATCATAGAATCGCCTTCAGTGACACTCCTATTCCAATACAAGTAAAGACTGAAGAACTTAGCGAAGACTCTGATAGTTAGAATATTTTTGTAATTTTGCTTTCAGTACTTCACTTATGTACTCTTGTATTTTCCTTACTCTTGTAACCTGATTAAGATTAATGAAAATGCAATTCAGTGCATTGTACTTTACTCCATCATAGTACTGAAAAAGATCCCTCAAAACAGTAAATGGGACATGTACCTTTATGAGTTCTATTTCCTACTGTTTCTTCTAGAATTAGAAATTTATTTTTTTCTAGACTTAGACAATTTCTCCATTGTCTTATCATTATCATTTAGGGGAGATTGTTGATCCAGCTCTCCTAAGACCTGATGAAATGATAATGATCCTGAACCTTTACTTAGTGAATAGGTTTTTACTTCTGTTATAGCTTGAGGAATTATCACTGAGTCTGTTCAGTGTTATTCCATGTTACTTATGCTGTAACTTATTTTTATAGTAATCAGGATCAGGATCAGGAGACGAACGAGTCTGTTCTGCAGTCTACTGATCCTGTCCACTGAAGTGAAGACCTCCTGAAGACATCAAGATCATACTCAAAGAACCATCAGCGAAGTCGAAGAATTAGCTGATGACAGGAACAGCATGCTCGTGATCTGAAGACGGAACTCAGTGATAGCAGGTTGCTCAATATCGTATGACATCCTGAAGATTCATCAGGATACAAGTGACCCTGAACAGCACCAGTTTCAGGACTCTAGTCACTGATCAGTATCCTGATCCTGAAGGATTAGTGTAATGTCTTAGTCTAATGCACAAAAGGATTATCCGCCTTTACTGACCCAAAAGTACATAAGGACAGTCTCTTTACTGTTCCCTCCGTACTTATCAGACCTCAAGGCAACTGTTTACAAACTTCCTCTTTTGCACACCATGCAAAGAGTATTTGTTTATAGTAAATAGTACAAAGGACCACTTACATTGTGACACGTACACAAAAGTGGGTCTGCATGCATTTAACGCATTGGGTATAAATAGGACTTGAAGAGATGTTCTCCATACTTCTTCTTCATCCTAATACTACCCTAATCCTTTCTTTCTTTATTCCCTCTATCTTCTTTCTTACATCTTCTCACTCTAGTGCATAGTGAAAGAACCTAGATTGTTTAGTTTAGACTTATTGTCTTTTCTATTTCCGCAACAATCTGTAAATTCATATTGTTTATACAACAAGAATTTAAAAGTGAAAACTTGTGTGATTATATTCAACCCCCCCCCCTTCTATAATCCCAAACACTATCCTTGCTTGAAGGTCACCTCTTTGGGACCAACAAAATTTCTTCAGCATATCTCGAACATACTTGCCTTGAGAGATGAAAATCCCTTTTCAGATTTTTTTAACCTGAAGACCTAAGAAATAGGTTAGTTCACCCATCATAGACATCTACTGAGATTGCAAGAGTGACTCAAACTTTTTGCAAAGTTTGGCTTTCGTGGATCCAAAAATAATGTCATCAACATAAATTTGGGCAAGGAAAACATGATCCTTGTAAGACTTGACAAACGGAGTGCTGTCAATCTTTCCACGAGTGAAACCTTCAGCAATAAGAAAAGTAGATAAGGTTTCATACCAGGCTCTAGGTGCCTGCTTTAGACCATAAAAAGTCTTGTTTAGCTTGTAAACATGGTTTGGATGCTTAGGATCAGTGAATCCTGGAAGTTGAGTGACATAGACTTCTTCAGCGAGTTTCCCATTTAGAAACGCACTTTTGACGTCCATTTTGTAGACCTGAAAGTTCATGTGAGCAGCATAGGCAAGAAATAGCCTTATGGCTTCAAGTCTAGCAACAGGGGCAAAAGTTTTGTCGTAGTCTATCCCCTCTTATTGTCTATAGCCTTGTGAGTCTAGCCTTGTTACGAATGACTATACCATGCTCATCTAGTTTGTTTCAAAAAACCCATTTTAGACCAATGATGGTCTTTCTAGATGGCTTGTGAAAAAGTGTCCAGACAAGGTTTCTTTCGAACTCAGCGAGTTCTTCTTGCATCGCTGAGACCCAAGATGGATCAGTGAGCGCTTTATCTACTATTGTAGGTTCATGTTCAGATAGATAACTGACATAAAGACAGTGGCTACCTGACTGTTGTCTAGTTTTGACTCTAGTAGAGGGATCACCAAGTACCTGATCAATTGGATGATCTGTGGTCCATCTGAGAGCAGGAGGCTGAGGAATAGCCTGTAGAGGTTCAGCATTTGTTGTTGAAGTAGATTCATCAGCGATGACCTGAATAGGTTCAGCGGCTGAAAGGATAGAAGCCTCAGGGACATCATTCAGGAGAAGAGGGTTGTCAGCATCTTGTACAACTTCAGCAGAGCCTGAAGTTGACAAAATATCTTCCTGAGAAATGGTGGGAGATACTTGAGTCAAAGGAATCGCTGATTGGATAGGGGTATCCTGTGGGATATTAGGTTCTTCGAATCCATCAGGGATGTATGATGAAGATTCTGCAAGAAGAGTGCTAACCTTAGGAATGTCATTTTCAGGGACCTGAAAGTAAGAGTTAGCCCATTGATCTATACTATCACTATCAGTAAAAGAAGGAGCGGATGAAAATGGATCAATTTCATCAAACTTGACATGGATGGTTTCTTCTAGAGTTTGCCTACGTTTGTTAAAAATGCGATAGGCCTTGGATACAGTTGAGTATCCAACAAGAAAACCATCGCCAGCTTTGGCATCAAACTTTCCTAGATTATCTATGTCGTTTTTGATATAACAATTACAACCAAAGATATGAAAGTAAGAAATGTTTGTCTTTCTTCCCCTGAAGAGTTCATATGCTGTTTTCTTGAATCGTTTCACGATCAGCGACCTGTTCTAGGTATAACAGGCCGTGTTGACAGCTTCAGCCCAGAATTGAAGAGGTAGACGTGCTTCAATCAGCATCGACCTTGCAACTTCAATTAGCGTGCGATTTCTTCGTTCAGCGACCCCGTTTTGCTGAGGAATTCGAACGGATGAGAAGTTTTGAGAGATTCCCTTGCTAACAAGAAAATCATCAAGAACACTGTTTTTGAATTCAGTTCCGTAATCACTTCTGAGAGAACGAACAGTGATCTGATTATACTTCTCCATCTGAAGAATGAAGTTGATAATGTCTTGAGAGGCATCGCACTTGGATCTGAGGAAGAACACCCAAGTGTATCTTGAGTATTCGTCCACAATCACTAATGTATAGCGCTTTCTACCAATAGACTGGGTATTGACAGGTCCGAAGAGATCCATGTGCAATAGTTGTAGTGGAGAGGAGATAGTGGAGACCTGCTTCGATTTGAAACAAGCTCTGTTCTGCTTTCCCTTTTCGCATGTTGAGCAAACAGATTCCTTTGCAAAGCTCTTTTCAGGGAGACCATCAACCAGATTGCTGATAGAGAGTTGATTGATGGTTTTGAAGTTAAGGTGAGAGAGACGCTTGTGCCAGAGCCAGTTGATGTTAGAAGAGGCCCTGGACATGAGGCACACATTTTCAGTGGATGTGTCCATGTTGATAGTGTAGACATCACGGAAACGTTGTTCTCTGAGAATGACTTTCTTGTGCCTGTTCTTCACCTTACAGTCCTTCTTGAAGAAAGAGACTTTGTGATCCTTATCACAAATTTGACTGATACTTAGCAGGTTCTGAGTCAGTCCTTCAACATAAGATACCTTCTTAAAGGTAGTCTTACCATTAGTTAAGGTACCATAACCTTTAGTGATACCTCTTCCTTCACCTCCAAATTTGACTGAAGGGCCAACTTCTTCTTTGAAGTCAACCAACACATGCTTGTTTCCAGTCATGTGCTTTGAGCATCCGCTATCAAGATACCAGATGCCCTTTCCCTGAAATAAGAAGACAGGTTAAGTGGTCTTGGGGACCCACATAAAGTTGAGTCCAGTTGAGTCAGCACTTGATGACTCATCAGGGACATAGATTATCATTGCATTTGAGGTAGAGGCAACGACATCTGTCATTTCTGATTTCTCAGAATTGACAGGATTAGGGATGCTAGATGCATTAGGGATTAAAGGATTCGTTCCTATGACTGATTTTTCAGCCTTGGGACCTTCCTTTACCTTAGCTGCCTTTTCAGCTTTGGTAGCATTTGGACAATTACTAGTAATATGATCATTTTGACCACTATGATAGCAACTTCTGAAGGTCTTAGCCTTAGAGAGACTACCCTTAGGATGTTTAAACCTAAGATGGGTTGGTCCTTGTCCAAGAAAGCCTTTTTCAGCGGTCTGAGGAGGAATTTGTGTCTTCTCCTCAGGCTTAGATATAATATCTACTTTAAGTCTGGGAACAAGGTTTTGTCCTGTTCTCAGCTTCCCTGACCTAGGAGTTCCACTACCTAAGACTATAGGAGTCTTAAAGTAAGTTTTAGAAGGTTTTGGTGGTTGGAGAGAGAAATTCCTATCCATGGAGGGCTGGTCAGAGGTAGAGTTATTTTCATCAGCAGGACAAGAGTTAGAAGAGACAAACATGCAAAACTTTAAACTAGATTTATCAAGGATATCATCAGCATGCAAAATGTCTTTATTAAAACCTAGACAGGTTCTAATCTTAGGATGTCGCTGAGAGGAGATTATTTTGTCAACAGTTTCAGAAGCATCAACCCAACTTTTGACAGTAACCTTCTCAGAGTAGAGTTCAGCAAGAACTTTCTCTTTCTTAGCGATAGCCTGTTCTCTTTCAAGACAAAGGATTTGGTTCACATGAACCTGGTCCTTGTAACTTGCTTCATAAATGGCAAGCTCTTTGAGTTTCTCATAACACTCTTTGAGCTCAGTCCTAAGATCAAGATTGATCTTTTCAGCAGAGGACTTGCCGTTTAAGGCATTATGCAAATTGATGGTAAGAGCGTCCATCACTGACATAGCATCAGAGGGAGAGTTAGTAGATAAATGAAAAGGTGGGAGTGAGGATGAAGTAGGTGTAGCAGGAACCTCTTCAGGGATGTCCTCAACCTGCGCCATGAGAACTGGTTCAGCTTCTTCAATGACAACCATCAGACATGTGGCTTTAGTGGTGTCTTCCTCAATTGAGGAATCGTCAGAGGAATCGTCCCATCATTTTCCTTCAACGATTAGACCTTTGCCTTTTCGCTGGTATTTCAGCTTGCGATATTTCGCCTTCAGCTTCCAGTATTTGTCCTCCTTGGAAGCTGGAAAGGAAGATTCAGCAAACTGATTCTTCTTGTACCTGCATTCAGTAGCATAGTGTTCCTTTCCCTGACACTTGAAGCAAGTAGCAGAGGCCTTATCACCAGAAGGTGTTTCAGCCTTGTTAGTAAGAGAGAGTGGTTTGGACTCTCGGAAGTTTCCTTTTCTTCCAAACTTCTTGAAATGCTTAGAAAGAAGAGCAAGGGACTCATTGAGCTCAGTCTCAGTATCAGAGACGTGGTCAGAGTCAGAATTTTCTATCTCAGTGATGGTCACTGTTGAGACAGGATTAGAGGGTTGAGGAGATTTAGAAATTAAAGCAAGAGAGGTGCTTTTGACATCCTTAGTATCTCTTATGAGATTAGACTTAAGGGTGTTGTGCTGTTCATGGTTGCGCATCATACCATATAACTTATTGAGAGTTATAGTCTTTATGTCCTTTGACATTTTAAGACACTGGTGATAACACCAAAATTATACATGTTTTGGTTGCGCGTAATCGTATGACTTTACCCCATTTCTCACCCATTTATAATCATTTCATGCACTAAAAGAGCTTATTATTGTTTGTAAAGGATTTGGAGGCCGTGGAACGGAAAAGTACGGAAAAAGGCGAGAAAACATGAAAAATGCACAAAGTCAACACAGTAGCTACTTGGCGATCGCGAAATCCTCAACCTGGCGCCGCCAAGTTCGACTGAATTGAAGACCAGAGTTTGACCTAAGTGCCTGGCGTCGCCAAACCAGTAGCTTGGCGATCGCCAGATGAACCTGGGCGTTTTTCTTTAAATATCAGCCTCCTCCTTCAGTTCTAAACATGTTCGATACGCGAGGGAAGTACAGAGGAACGAGAGTGAGAGTACGAAAGGTGCCGATACGCTGCGGAAGTCGATCTTCGATCATCTATCGTTGTATTGTCGGTATCATGTCGATGTCTACTTTTGTTTGTGTTTATGTTTTCGTCACGAGTAGTGAGTAGTTTTATTAATGGTACTTGTCATGATCGATGAACCTTTATGGATGATACTTTGTGATTAATGTTTACTGGTTTGTTTTGATTAATTGAATGTCTTTTATGGTTCTTTTCTGATTAATATTGTTGTGGCGATTTGAATTCAATTGGTTAGGTGTATTTGTCAGACCAAAGCAGATAGACTCCGAATGGATAATGAACCTACCTTAGCCTGACTTGGACCAAAAGGTTGTGTTAAGGGGTTATTTAGACCAATAGAGACCAGATAGTAAAAGAGCCATTGCGATATTGATTAGGAAGGATTTACCGATCCTAGATTGTGGACCAAACGATTTAGGATTGGAATTAGGAGGATCGTATCCTAGTTCATCACCATAAATTGCACATGTTAGGGTGTCCCAGACTTAAATTCCTACAATAGTCAAAACAACCAAACCTTCGACCTATTCATATCATCCATATTGGGGATTCACTTTATCATGATAAGTACTGCTGTTTTTCTTTATTATAATCTTAAATCATTATTTTAATTGCTTTTTTAATTTTTACTTTGTTAATTGTCTTTTTAAGTATTCAAACCTTTTTTATACAAACCCCCCCCTTTAGGTTAATTAAACCGATCTAGACTTTAGTCTACAATAACTTGACCGTTCCCAGTGGTAGATACGATACCTGGACTTTCCTACACTATATTACTCACGATCAGGTACGCGTGCCTGTATATGTGGTAAGACGGTGGCTAGGCATTAGAGGTTAAAACTTGTTACACTTTTTATATACGATAATTACCGCATCAAGTTTTTGGCGCCGTTGCCGGGGAACGGTAGTTGTTAGATTTTAGTCTTTATTAGTTTTGTTAATCGATCCTTGTAAGGGATTCTGTCCCTTGCAAGTTTTCTGCTTTTTAGTTTAGTTCGTTATTTTTAGTTTATTTTATTTCTTTGTTTCCCGCAAGTTGCCCGTAACTGTTTGTTGTGATTTGAGTCACGGCAGACTTGTTAGAGCAATTTGAGGAGCCAGAGAGAGAATTCAGAAAAAGAAACAAAAAGAAGTCAAAAGCAAACAAAGTTCGCCCGAGAGCTTTGATTTTTGAGATGGGAGACGAGGCACCGATGTGGACTGCCAGGAGAGCCGCTCCAACTGTACCCACCAATCCGATCACAAAGCCAAACCTGAACAAAGAAATCCCGGGGAAGCTCCTACACATGATCAAGGACCTTACCTTCGATGGGAAAAACGATAGCAATCCTATCGTTCACATGGAAAACTTCGTGGACATTTGTGATCTGTTCAAAACAGAGGCGGACTGGGATGATGCAATTCGTCTTCGGGTCTTTCCTCTAACGCTTGTTGGAGAAGCTAGGGCTTGGTTGCGATCCTTAGAGCCGAGTTCAATCACTACATGGGAAGGACTTCGTTCAAAGTTCCTTTCCCGATTCTTTCCACCATCCAAGATCGATAAACTGAGAGCCGAGATCCCATCCTTCCAACAACAAGACGGGGAAACCATATCCGAAGCATGGGAACGTTTCAAGCACCTTCTAAACTCGTGCCCGAGTCACGAGTTGAATAAGAGTGAACAGGTTCAAACTTTCTATAGTGGACTTGCTTATTCCTCACGAGCTACTTTGGATTCATCTGCAGGTGGTGTCTTCATGTACAAAACGCCCACGGAAGGTTACAAGCTCCTCGAAGACATGCTCATACATAACATAGATTGGAGGACGGACAAGCGCTTGCAAATCCCGAGGATGGCCGGAAAGATCTCAACCGACTTTGATCCATCCGATGAATTAGCCGCTATGAAAAACCAACAGGTAAAGTTTGAACGCAAAATCGAAGAACTTATTAAATCTGTTCATGCTTTGCAGGTTGGATGCGAGGAGTGCAATGGACCACATTTGACGAAGGATTGCCCGAACAAACCAATGATGACACCCGAGGAGGTGAATTATATCAACCGAGGCGATTACCAAGGGAGGTGGAACAACAACCGTAATTTCATCCCTAGACCTCCCGGTTTCTTTGCACGAACTCAACAGAACCAAAGACCGGATGGAGAGCCACGTATTTCTATCGAAGATCGGATTATCCAATTCATGGATGCGCAAAAGAAGCTAAACGATGAAGTAGGATCATACCTACATAATCACCAAAGCACCATCCAGAATTTGGAATTGCAGGTTGGACGTGTTTCGCAAATGCTAAGTGAAAGGATGCAAGGAGAATTGCCAACGCAAACACAAGTCAACCCAAAGGTGGAGAATGTGAAGCCAATGTTCATGATAACAGGAGAGCCGTAAAAAAAGAAGTGGACGGACATCTACACAAAGAAGTACGTGGAAACCGAGAGTGAAAGTGAGCCCGATTATGCCACAGATTACGATTCGGAGGGGTTCACCGTGTCTTTCGAACACCTAAGACTCAAGGTACCCGAAGCTTCAAGTGATGATGATGATGAGGAAGATGGAAGGCAAGGCGGATACGCGGAGTTCGTGATCCCGAGAAAGAAGAGAAAGAGAAGGAGAAAGAAAAGGAGAAAGCACCGGAGGATGATCTCATCTACATCGCACCAATCAAGCATGATCCAGGGAGTTACAACTTACCTATTTCTTGTCATAAATTTAGTGGTCTTGCTTTGATTGATTCAGGTGCCGCTCTTAATATGATGCCTGTTGGTTATTGCAGGAAAATGGGAGTCAAGAAGATCGTGCCAACGAACTATCAATACCGGGGAGTGAACGGTTACATGACAACACCGTTAGGAATAGCGGAAGGAGTCCCGATTCGTATTGGCAAATTTGTGTACTATACAGACTTCGTCATAGCTAACCTTCCACAGAACACGGAGATCTTTCTTGCACACCGCTCAAGTAAATACCGATATGCGAAATCAAGTGACGAGCTTAGGCTACGGAGACAATCGGATTTACTTTGATCCTAACGGAGAGCCGGTTAGGCACCTCGATGAACCTTATGACGATCCTTCTCAGGCCTACAACAAAAGCACAAACCGTCCGCTACTCCCGCATGAACTTGGAAAGAAAACGGAGGACTATCCAAACCCGATGCGCAAAAATGAGCAATCAACCAAGGAACCGGGATCCTCCAAGAAAGATCACAGAAAGAAGAAGGGCTCGTCATCCCGACGTGCCAAGAAATGAGCCGAAAGTGGGGTCGAGCTCTAGACCCGTCCAAAAATGAAGCGCTTCTCGGGAGGCAACCCGAGCTTTTTCGTTTTCTTTTGTTTTTAATGATTTTCGTGTGTGTTTTATTAATGTTTTCATTTGATATTGCTTAGGTAACCATACGGAGGAGATAGAAACCAGATTCGAGCGAAATCGGAATGCGATGCAGATTTTCAAAAGTTGGAAACAGTGGGCATTTCGCGATCGCCAGATTCCAAATCTGGCGACGCGAAGTTGGTAAGCCACGATAACAGGTAAAAATTTCGAACCTCGCGACGCGAAGAGAGCCGTTTGGCGACGCTAAACTTTTAAAAATTAGGGTATTCTGAAAATTGCCTGTTTGGCAACGCGAAACCATGGGTTTCGCGACGCGAAGTCGGGACAGACGGTTTTTAAACCTTCTTTTTCTCACTTTTCACAAACACACAAACCTAATTCCTCTTAGGCGCCGCCAAACTCTCTCACGTTCTTGCAAAATTTGACCTTCTGGAGCTTCAATTTCATCTTTCAACATGAACAAGGTACGTTTCCTAACTTTAATTTTGTAAGGATTGCTTGATTTGGTGATTGGAGATCTTGTTTTGGGTATCACTGGTGTTTGTTTGCTTGAATGGAATTAACATTATTCTTGATACACCATTGATTGTTTAGAGCTTATAGATAAATGCATGCCCTATATTGTGATTGAAATCTTGTTTCTTGCATGCTATTTGATTGATTAATCTAGTGATTGTGGTTAAATGATAAGTGTGGGGATTTTGAGAAACACCAAAATCCCCCATTCCTTCTTGATTAGCTAGATTGGTTTGAAATTGTGGATTGAACTAAAAGTTCAAGTGTGGGGATGTTCCACATCCCCTTTGTCCTTCGATTTGTATATGATTGTGATGCTTGAACTTGTTAGTCGTATATTATTTGTCTCGTTGGAATTTTGAAAGTAAATAAACCTTGTCTTGCGTTTATGAATTGAGATTCTTTCTAAGACGATGGTATTTGTATTTTGTAGAGACAAAGAACCCGCTCGTCTACGACCGCCGTAGCCAACTTCCATGCACCAGATGGAAGTCATGTCTTCACTTCGTTTACAAACGACCCGACTTTGAATGCTCGAAAGAAGGAGGAGTATCGGGACATCGTTAACCAACTTCTCCCCCGCCAAATTCTTATGCCAAAGAGAGTCGATTGGGATCTTCTTCGATCGATGAGTGTCGAAAACAACATAAAGGCGATTCTTGAGAAACACGCATACGACGAGGATGGCAATGAATACTACATATGCCATGCATGGGAGCGAGTTTTCGATATTGCCGAGACCCTTTACCGAGAGCTTATCGTGGAGTTTGTGGCCACGTTTCATTTCGATGCAATCAAGGCTCTTGGGGAATTTCACCAATCGTGCATGACTTTCAGACTTGGTGGAGTTTGGAGATCTCTTTCTTTGGTCGACTTTGCTCTTGCCTTGGGGATATGTACCCAATCGGATGTTGATGCTCCCGGATTTGAGGAGTATATGTGGGCGACTGCGAAGAGACCCGATGATTTTGATCCGCGTTTGGCATGGTCGATCTTAGGTGATGGTGATTATCATGGCAACCTCAAGGTGAAAGGTTTTCTTGCTTCGTCGGATAGACTTCTACACCGCATGCTCATTCAAGCGGTAAACGCTTGTTCTTCGAGTGAGGAGAAAGTTACCGTGCAGGATTTATGGCTTCTTGAGCAACTCTCTACGGATGATAAATATCCGAATGCTCCGTATCTCATCGCCGCTCAACTCGCTAAGGCTAGTGGTTATCGAGAGGGTAGTCGCATAGTTGGTGGCCAGTACGTGACGCTCTTGGCCAAGCATTTCGGTATCCTAACCGACGCCGCTATCGCTTCGATGACGAACCTCGGGGAGATGGGGTTGATTGACATGGACCAACTCCGTGGCATGGGTGTAGCAAGGGTTGTCCATATGACCAGAAGGGATTATAATTCATGGATCCATAATCCTCAAGCTTATAGGAGTCAGTCGAGGAGTCAAGCAAGGAGTGAAGCACCGAGGAGCACGCATGAGATTGGCGGAACAAGTGGAACGAGTGGGGCGAATGTGGGTCAACAACCGGCGGATTGGACGGCTTATTCGGGTTACCAAGACTTAAGTAGCCGACTCTCGGAGATGTCACTTTCTTATGGCCGGCATCAACAGCATATGGAGTACAACACTGTGGAGGCTCTTCACCAAGCCAACTGGCAAAGTGGAGTGATGAACCAGATGGCCTCCCACTTCGGTATTCAACCGAATACCGCTTATGCTCCATCTCCATATTGGCCATACTCCGAGGATGCTCCGCCCGGTTAGCCGACTTACGAGGATTGGCAAAACCAACCTCGTGGCCCTTATTGATCTCTCTCTTTTATCTCCGTTATTCGATATGGTTGTCGTAAACAATTTTATTTTTGAACTGCGTGGTTGTGTTTGTTTGAACAATTTTATTTTGCTTGGATTGTTTAGGATTTTAAGTAGTTTGGTTTGGTTTATTTTCATTTGTTCGTTTTTACTTTTTCTTTTTCTTTTTTGTTGGTAGATACGGCGATTTATGATCGAGCACGATTTTTATGCACCACTCTCAGATCAGAACAGATTTCGTCACATAACCCAGGAAGTTTCTCTTTTTCTCAATTACTCCATAATTGTGTTAATTGTTGCATTGAGGACACTGCAAATTTTAAGTGTGGGGAGGGGGTTATGTAGACTTATCTGTTTAAATGGGTTCACTTTTTGCTTATGGATTGTCGTTTTTCAAATTTTTGAAAGCTTTGAAATTTGACCCCATTTTTTTCGAAATCTGAGATTGTTTTTGAGACTGAATTGCTTGCATAGGAGAACACGGACTAGGATTAGTTGAGTAAAAGGATGCCTTCGAATGCTGATTACCATGAGTGCCTCACCCAATTCCGTTGAGAGATTGAGCCTTAATTGTTATATCTGTTTATTTCGTGAGGAATGCCGACTTTGACCCAAGGTAGAACTTGTCATTTGAATGCTTGTCGAGACCACATAGGAGAAGTATTTATCACTGTTGGTCCCAAAGAGGTGACCTTCAAGCAAGGATAGTGTTTGGGATTATAGAAGGGGGGGGGGTTGAATATAATCACACAAAATTTCACTTTTAAATTCTTGTTGTATTAACAATATGAATTTACAGATTGTTGCAGAAATAGAAAAGACAATAAGTCTAAACTAAACAATCTAAGCTTTCTTTCACTATGCACTAGAGTGAGAAGATGGAGAAAAGAAAGAAGATAGAGGGGATAAAGAAAGAAAGGATTCAGATATTTTAGGTTGAAGAAGAAGTATGGAGAACATCTCTTCAAGTCCTATTTATAACCAATGCATTAAATGCATGCAGAATCACTTTTGTGTACGTGTCACAATGTAAGTGGTTCTTTGTACTGTTTACTATAAACAAATACTCTTTGCATGGTGTGCAAAAGAGGAAGTGTGTAAACAGTTGCCTTGAGGTCTGATAAGTACGGAGGGAACAGTAAAGAGACTGTCCTTATGTACTTTTGTGTCAGTAAAGGCGGATAATCCTTTTGTGCATTAGACTAAGACATTACACTAATCCTTCAGGATCAGGATACTGATCAGTGACTAGAGTCCTGAAACTGGTGCTGTTCAGGGTCACTTGTATCCTGATGAATCTTCAGGATGTCATACGATATTGAGCAGCCTGCTATCACTGAGTTCCGTCTTCAGATCACGAGCATGCTGTTCCTGTCATCAGCTAATTCTTCGACGTCGCTGATGGTTCTTTGAGTATGATCTTGATGTCTTCAGGAGGTCTTCACTTCAGTGAACAGGATCAGTAGACTGCAGAACAGACTCGTTCGTCTCCTGATCCTGATCCTGATTACTATAAAAATAAGTTACAGCATAAGTAATATGGAATAACACTGAACAGACTCAGTGATAATTCCTCAAGCTATAACAGAAGTAAAAACCTATTCACTAAGTAAAGATTCAGGATCATTATCATTTCATCAGATCTTAGGAGAGCTGGATCAACAATCTCCCCCTAAATGATAATGATAAGACAATGGAGAAATTGTCTAAGTCTAGAAAGAAAAAAAATTTCTAAGTCTAGATGAAACAGTAGGAAATAGAACTCATAAAGGTACATGTCCCATTTACTGTTTTGAGGGATCTTTTTCAGTACTATGATGGAGTAAAGTACAATGCACTGAATTGCATTTTCATTAATCCCAATAAGCTTACAAGAGTAAAGAAAATACAGGAGTACATAAATGAGTACTGAAAGAAAAATTACAAAAATATTCTAACTATCAGAGTTTTCGCTAAGTTCTTCAGTCTTGAGTTGTATTGGAACAGAAGTATCACTGAAGGCGATTCTATGATCGAGTATAGCTCTGACAGCGCGAATTATCTCTTTATTATCTTGATTTGTCTTGTCCTTTTGAGCAGTGAAGAGGACAGAAACCAAGTGTTCATATGGTGCTTTGTGTAGCTCGTTGAAACGCTGAAAGCGTAGAATCTTGGAGTTGTCGCATGCACAAATACCATGAACAGGTTCTCTGATGACTTGTCCTTCAGAGAGAGAGACTCCTGGAGGGAGTGAAAGATCAAGCATCGAGAGGTCCAGTGGCTTGACAACCATTCTAGGCATGCAAGGAGTTGGTCTCCTTGTTGAAGCACCTACTGATCTTCGAACAGGTGGCTGAGGCAGTGCTGAAGAAGGCTGGAGAAGGTCATCAGGAATTTCGGTTGTTCTTCTGAAGCGTGCAATAAGTCCATTTATGACTTCTTCTACTTCAGCCCGATAGTTTATGTTGGCTTTGGGAAGTAGGCTTCTGATTTCATTCCACTCTGACAAGTTGTATCTTTCCAACTTGTCAAGAGTGTGTTGCACATCCTTGACTCCTGAGCGTTTGACGGTGATCCACGTTTTTGCTCTTTTGCCGCGAGTTCGGCTGAGATGGATTCCAGAGATAGCAGCACCATGTTTTCTGAGGTGTAGGCGATCTCGGCACCAGTCAAGCTCTGAGTTCACTTCGTTCAGACTAAACTTCAGCGTTTCTGTTGAAGACCTTCAGCGCGGCCTTCTGTGCTAGAACAGGATCAACACTTATTTCAGCGTCCTCTTCAACAAAATCCGATGCAAGCCTTCGAGCGGCTTGAGCGGAGAGGAAAGCTTCCTTCTGCTTCTTATTATGCTCCTCCTGAGCCTGTACAACATTGTTGTACTCTTCTTGCGATAGATAGGCGAACTCGGAGTCCCAAGAGGTACGAAGAGGAATTTTTACTCTTGTACTCTTGAGTCGCTCTATCATGGCGTCTAAACGCCTATCCCTGTTGACAGTAGCAGAGTTGTCAGGGTAATTCTCACCTTCAGATCTAGGGGAATTAGAGGGAGGAGATTTGGGAGAAGAAGCAGGGGTAGAGAAGTCATCAGAGATGAATTCATCATCTGACGATAGGCAAATGATTTCAGGAGGGGCTCTTATTTCAGGGGTTCTAGAAGAGGTTGCTTCAGGGTTAAAGCGGGTTGGTTTAGAAGGAATAGATTCAGGGTTTAGAGGAGTTACTCTGAAAGTCATTCTGCTTAATTCGGCTCGTGTCTGTTCTGATGGACTATTCTCCATAAGGCGAATAATCTCACCAGTGACAGTGTTAGGAATTATGTGCAGAGTTGACAAACCAAGTGATTACACATCCAATGTTACAAGACACTTGAGGGTCACACCTGTGAGGACCTATAAGTCGAACAAGTTAGATGAAACCCCGAAATGGAGAGTTAGAATTTATAATAGTGTATTATAAATCAGTTGGGTAATTTCAGTCAGAATTACCAAAGTTGGAGGATTATTAATTAATTAGGATATTATATATTTATTAAGATAAATAAATATATAATAGTTAACTAATAAAGATTTTATATATTAGATAAATATATAAATCATAATTATCGTATGCAAATTCTTTTCCAGCTAATTAAAAAGGAAAGGATTTGAGATAATTATAATAAGGAAACTAGATTCCCTACAAACTGTATTTTTCCTCCATATAAATAAGGGTTATGGGTTAAGGAAAAATCTAAGCTTTTCAATTAAGAAAACCAGTTATCAGTTTCCTCCTCCCTCTCTCCCAAAAGCCGACGCCGACCTCCCCTCCCCTCTCGTCGGATTTCGTTTTTGTGTGTTCGGGTTTCATACAGTCCTACTAGAGAGACGTTCGCTGGTCGATCATTGGTGGATCTATTCTCAAGCAACCAGGTAAATTGATCTAAACCACTAATAGGAATTAAACTATAACGATTAAAGGATCATTAGGCTTAATGGGTTTTTAGCTTTTATCGCTTCCGCACAAATAAGATCAAAACAGCGTATTTTGATCACATAGGTTTTATCAGTTTGATTAACCTATGAGGTATATCAAACCAGCGAGGTTTTGATAGATCTGAGATAATCCTCAAGTCAGTTTGATCTGAGGATATCCACAAAAACCCAACAGTGGTATCAGAGCCATTGTTAATAGTCGTTTTAGTTTTATCAGTTTTATCTGCTTTCGTGAGATCCGTTAAAATTGTTATTTAACAAGTTTAAAAATCTGATTTTTATTTTAATTGTTTTAGCATATCAATCTTTATAAAAATCTGATTTTTATGATCTACGTGTAAATTTTGGAATTTATTGTTTCAATTGTTTTCATACGAAAAAACCCGGAAAAACCATCACCAGATTGGTAATGGCTGCACCACCACCGCACCACCAGCGTGGTGGTGGCGGCGTTGGTTGTCGACCCAAACACCGGCCAAGACCACCGGCCTGGTAGGAATGGTGGTGGCCGTGGGTGAAACACCACCAGATCGGTGGTAAGGGGACAAAACCGCAACCACCAGAAACTGCGATAGCAGCGGTGGACGGCGGTGGTCCGTTAATCGCCGGCCAGTGGCGATGGTGGCATCGTATGGTGGCGTGTGGTGGCAGACGGCGGCTGATTGAACCATCGCAAAGCCAAAAACCACCATGATGGTGGTGATGGCGTTAATTCCGATTGCCGAACGGATCACCACCAGATTGGTGGTGACCGATGGCGTTGAAAGGCGATGACGGCGTCTGGGGTTCGCAATCACAAGCGGGGTTGGTGGCCGACGGATGTTTAGTCGACCATTGCGATAAGGCGATGGCGGCGAGGCCACACCGCAACCACCAGAAACCGCGTTGGCGGTGGTGGATGGCGGTGTTCTTGACCATCGACAACGGTTCTCAAAATCGCCGGCCAAACCGCAGCTAGCGGTGGCGGCAGACGCCTGGCCAAAACCACCGTGATGGTGGCGGCGGTGTTCTCGACCACAAGAAACACTTTGGTGGTGGTGGTGCGTAGCGTTGTTAGTAACGAGAGAAAACAACCAACCACCGCCGGCTGCCCTAAAGCCAAGCCAAGGCGGCGGCGTTAATCGCCGCCAGACCAACCACCACTGGCTGCCTCACGGCCACGCCTAGTGGTGGTGGTGATCGACGGTACCGCAGTCGATCAAGACCCGCACCTCGGTCGGCCGTAGCCGGATTGTGGATAGGCCACGGCAACACCACCAGCGTGGTGGTGACAGCCTTTTGCGGTGATCGATGGTGGCCACAACCGCACCACAACATCGTGGTGGCGGTTCGGGAAAATCAACCAACAGCCGGATCACCAAGACGGTGGGGCCGTGCGATAGTCGAATTGCACCAAACCTAAGTTTTTTGTTTTTGGGCCTAGTTACGTTATCCAGGCCCAAGGCCCAGTTCTTTGGACCAAGTGATGGCCCAAAAGAGTTCGTTTGGTTTTAAGCTTTCTTATCCAGAAATTAATTTTGTTGAATTTATTCAAACCAGTTGAGTTGTTTTCGGGTTTGATAAGAAATTATTTTCACCGTAGGCCTAATTTTATGTTTTTACTATTTAATTAAAACACTAAGGCCAGTATTATAAAATTGTTTGGTAAAACCCGGTTTGATATAACTTTGGATAAAAGGATTTTTCCTCTTACAAATCAATTTATTTATAAAACTAATTTTAATTTCGATTTATAAAACTATTGTTTTATGAATCAGTTTAAAACTAAGTTTTACAATAATTGAGACAAGATAATTTTGACGGATCCAGGTTTATTTATCGTAATTATAATATTGTTTATTTATATAATTGCGTGATTGCTTGAGTTCTATATATGGTTTTCAGTATGATTATGCATATATGTGTATGTTGTAGTATTTGCCAACTTTGACCCTTGACATGTTTACGGGGAGGCCTGCGTGCCATTTACAACCCCTTATGTAATAATGACCTTAGGATAGAAAATTTTCTCTTTTCGATGACGAGGCTAGTGGGAGCTACTAAAATTCTTCATCCTACCGGAGTACTAACAAAACACGGCGAGGCCAGTGGGAGCTACGCGAGTTTTTGAAGCCTTTAGTATAATAGGTCATTATTGGTCCATAGGAAATGTTGGCAAAAACTATAACAGGCTACTATGTGATTGATTGCATGATTGATTAAATATTTGTGATATCTTGCATGTTGATAGTTTTAAATAGAGTTGTTACTTTAAAACTAGTTTATATCACAAAAGGAGTATAGGTTTTAGTTTTCGTTAAACTTTTCAAAACAATAGTTTTTTGATTTAAAAACCTATAGGTGATTGTTTTAATAAAAAGGCAAGTTGACAAAAACAGTTAGTTTTAATCAACTAGATGTGCTGTTAAAACAGTTAGTTTTAATTAGCAAGTAATTTTAGAACAGTTGGTTTTAAAATTACATGTATGTTTGAAACAGTTAGTTTAAAACATAAGTAGCCTTTATAACAATCAGTTTTTTCAAAAAACCTGGAAATAAAGTTTTTCAAAACCCCGAAAATCATAGATCAGTAGTGCAACCCATCTAGGGGCACCTTCGGCGTAAAGTACATAGGCGTTGTAAGTGATCACACATTCAACGTCTGTGTTCAAACTGAAGCTGAAGGGGTTACATAACTCTGCGAATTATCTCCGGGTGGTACCGGCCAGAGTATAGTGATCAGGTCCCAAAATGGTGAGATCTGTTTTGGTACTATAATGTTCACCGGGTGGTACCGGGCCAAAAAGCACTTAGAGGGACTAAAACATGCACAGGTAGTTGCTATAAGTCCCGAAAAGATATAGGAGTCATGTCAGCCAGACATGATTGGTAAAAGTCCTTACCTACCGAAATAAATACGGGTCTGGTGGAGCAAGAACATTACGCACATCAGGACGTATGAAATAAGGATCCTAGTCCAATAAATTGATCATTTAAGGGTTTATTGATATTTTATTGGAAATTAGTCTATTTACAGTTGCTAAGACCAAAAGTTTTATTTTGTGTAGATGGCAAGCACTGTTACCAGCACTAATAATCTTTCCCTCCGATCTATCCTAGAGAAGGATAAACTGACCGGCCCTAACTTTCTCGACTGGGAGCGCAATCTGATGATTGTGCTCAGACATGAGAGAAAGTGGTATGTGCTTGAAGAGCCACTTGGGGAGGCACCTCCGGCAAACGCTCCGGCTGCTGCCAGAAATGCCCACAAGAAGCACTCGGATGATCTCCTTGATGTCGCCTGTCTATGTTAGCAACTATGAGCCCAGATCTGTAAGCAGGGCTCATAAATACAAATGCTTAGACATGATCCGCCAGCTGAGGGACATGTTTCAGACTCAGCTCGTACAGAACGCTACGATGCCACCAAAGCATTCAATGAGTGCAAAATGGTAAGAGGGACATCGGTAAGTGACCATGTCATGAAAATGAAACGGCACTTAGATCATCTGGAGAGGCTGGTCATCCGTTCCGTTGCAGCTAGCAACAGACACCATACTTAATTCACTGTAGAAGACTACAGGCCCTCCGTAGTCAATTACAATATGAATAACATGGAGAAAAAATAGCAGAATTGCACTCCATGCTTAAGACAGCTGAACTGAATATGGGGAACAAGAACAAGACAAAGATGTCTTGATGGTAAAAGACGGAGGGGTGAAAAGAAAATGGGCAAGCTAGCACCAGTAAAGGAAAAGGACCAGTCCAGGCCATCCAGAGTGCACCCAAGAAAGGCAAAGGCAAGGGCAAGGGCAAGAAGGTTAAGCCAAACAAAGCTAGGACCGAAACCGCTGCTTTATATGCAATGAGATCGGTCATTGGAGGCAAAACTGCCCTAAGCGTCATGAAGCAGGTATGTAAACCTCAGAAAATTTATGATTGCTTTATTTTGTCACTTCTTACTTGTTAGCTTACAAGTATACTGATACCTAGAGCAAATGATTATTGCAGGAGGTCAGAAATGAAGTGAAGTGCCCAGGAGTTGCCGAGGATCTTAAGTACGAGATGATTTAAGTCAAGACATTTTTGAATTTATAGTTTTAAAATAGTTATTTTTGGGGTTTATGTTTTAAACATTTTTGGATAATTATATTTTATAATTTCATGGTTTTATTTTCAAAAGTTATTGTCTTGACATAGAAATATCTGATTGTGCCTGATATTCTTATATCTGTAAGATCCTAGTTGATGCCTGTTATAATTACTTTAATGAAATTGAAGTAATTTGTATAAAAACTATCAAAACACACGAGATTCTATAGGAATGGTTTTGAGAATAAAACATTTATGAATAATAGTTTTGTGATCAAGAGGGAGAATTTAAGATATTAACTCAGATAGCGTTAATAACAGCATTTATAAAACTAGAAGATTCCAAGTTCTGGAATTAGGATTTGACCAAATCCAGTTAAGTTTATAAAAGAAATTCTCAAGAATAACTAATCAAATTTGATCAAGTTTTATTCAAATGTTTTAAAAGGAGAATTTAGGATATTAACTCAGATGGCGTTAATAACAGTATTTATGAAACTAGAAGGATTCCAAGGTTTGGAATTAGGATTTGACCAAATCCAGTTGAGTTTCATAAAAAGGAAATTCTCAAAGTTCATTACTTGAAATTAGGATTGACTAATCAAAGTTTTGACTAAGTCAATAGTAAATTTGAGTAATAGTTAGTTTTTATGCAAGTAAGTGGGAGCCCAATTTATTCTCTATCTAGTCTGAGATAAAAGAATAAAAGATATAATTATTGATATATCTCGGAATTCATAAATCCAGGTAGGATAAGAATTCATAAGATATAATTTACCCTTTTAGTTAAAAGATAAAAGTTTCAAGACCCATGAAACAAAAGGTCGTGACTGACTTAAAAATCAATAATTAAAGTGTTGGATTAAAATATAGGATTCCAGTAGATTTGCCAATATTGCAAATGGAACAGATTTCAGGTAGAAATCATTCATCTACACAGCAACTAAGGAAAGTTGCAGTTTACATATTCAGGAACTGGAAGTTAGTCCAGGTCTCCAAGTTCATGGAATATGATCAAAAGTCTAGTTATTGTTTTATAAGGTGTTTGTAAACAATAATTAGCAGATACAAGTAGATCCTATAACAGACTTGTATTTTGGTTATCACTTTGATTAAAATGGTAAACTTTAATCAAAGGGTTTAAACTGAAGATAGGTGATACTTCATTTTAGACCAATATTAACAAACGTTAAATAGACATTATGAAAGTTGTTAAAGAAAAGACATTCAAACTTGTTATTGTTACAGCGTGTAATATGGACTATACAAAATTGATTTCTTTATCACTTTCACATTTTTGCATGTTTTAATTAATCCAGGAATGAAACTAGTTCCAGTTTTTCATTCAAAATCTGTCCGTGACAACTTATCATTGTGGGAACATGATAAGACGTTAAAGTCATTGTGAACTTTTAGGTAGTTATGATCAATAACAGCTACAAGTGTTGTAGACTAAAAGTTGCACAGATATTTGATAGAGTAGCAAATATCGGACGTGATCCGCGGTTGAGTTACTTCTTGGAAACAGTCATAAGTAAATCTCACAGTGGTTGTCCCTATCACCTGAGGTATCTGATTTGATATCATGAGGACTACTGAATTCTTAGTGCATTCAACCGCTACGCCGTAACAGGGTGGCTATAAAGGGTGTAACTAGATTCAGCGGAAGCCGTGGTGTTAAAGGCAGGTATGCAAGATGGGATTTGCACCTCTTCTCAAAAGAGAGATATTTCTGGGCCCATCTTGACTGACTAAGTATACTGATGAAGTGCATGGCCATGCCCAAACGGACTGATTAGTTCTTTGTCGTTTACCTATCAGTGAAAGTCAGATAATCAAGAGAACAGAATCTTGAGTATTTAGAGTTGACACTTTCCAAGCTCATACTCACAGATGAAATATCGCGATGCAAAGGGAAAAGCCAAGATATACCCAATCAATGAACAGTAGTTTCATAGATACCAGTTCCTTACGGAATGTTTATATCACCAGTCTGGGTATAAGAGTTCTTGTAACCTGGTCAGCCTAAGTGCCTGTCTAGGGGCCTCCTTAGGTCAGTGAAATCAAAGGCGGTATTGCCAACTTGCACAAGTGGGAGTCTGTTAGGAATTATGTGCAGAGTTGACAAACCAAGTGATTACACATCCAATGTTACAAGACACTTGAGGGTCACACCTGTGAGGACCTATAAGTCGAACAAGTTAGATGAAACCCCGAAATGGAGAGTTAGAATTTATAATAGTGTATTATAAATCAGTTGGGTAATTTCAGTCAGAATTACCAAAGTTGGAGGATTATTAATTAATTAGGATATTATATATTTATTAAGATAAATAAATATATAATAGTTAATTAATAAAGATTTTATATATTAGATAAATATATAAATCATAATTATCGTATGCAAATTCTTTTCCAGCTAATTAAAAAGGAAAGGATTTGAGATAATTATAATAAGGAAACTAGATTCCCTACAAACTGTATTTTTCCTCCATATAAATAAGGGTTATGGGTTAAGGAAAAATCTAAGCTTTTCAATTAAGAAAACCAGTTATCAGTTTCCTCCTCCCTCTCTCCCAAAAGCCGACGCCGACCTCCCCTCCCCTCTCGTCGGATTTCGTTTTTGTGTGTTCGGGTTTCATACAGTCCTACTAGAGAGACGTTCGCTGGTCGATCATTGGTGGATCTATTCTCAAGCAACCAAGTAAATTGATCTAAACCACTAATAGGATTAAAACTATAACGATTAAAGGATCATTAGGCTTAATGGGTTTTTAGCTTTTATCGCTTCCGCACAAATAAGATCAAAACAGCGTTTTTAGCTTTTAGCGTATTTTGATCACCAGCGAGGTTTTGATAGTTCTGAGATAATCCTCAAGTCAGTTTGATCTGAGGATATCCACAAAAACCCAACAGACAGAACCAAAGTTCACATCCTGAAATTCAGAGTCTTCTTGGTTTTCAGGTTCAGAGGATTGTTTAGAGGTAGATTGAGGTGTTGGTTCAGGGGTAGGTTGTTTGAGTGGTTGGTAGATAACCATTTGTAGGTTATTAGTTGGTGAGTCTTCAGAGGAGGTGTCAAGGGTGATGGTTTCAGGTGTAGGTTTAGATTTAAGGAGAGTAGAGATTGGTTGGTTATCAGAAGATGAGGGAGAGGATGGTATTAGTAACGTACCAGGTGCACCAGGGTTCTCCCCCTGAGGGTGTGCAGGCCCTGGAGTGGGCGTTGAGGCTGGTACCTTCTCGACGAAGAAGGTGTCGTCGTCATCATCATCTTCATCATCATCCTCATTTGTTCCCCCCTGTTCATCGGTTCTCCAGTTGGTGGAGGGGGAATAAACGGAATGGTCTCTCTAGGGCTGTCTCTCCCCCTCAACAGGTGCCTGTTGTAAGGCGGCTGTTGAAACACTGCGTTGGAGGAGAGAGGCCATGTTGGCGTTGAGCTTCCTGTTGATGAAGGAAGATGAGAGCAGGGACTGTAGGAGTTCCCTATCAGCCGTAGTGAACGACGGCGGTGGAGGAGGAGCAGTGGTCAGTGTGTTCACTGCAGTGGCAAGTTCAGCCACTTTCTCCTGTAAGGCTCTAAGGCCAGTCTCCTGTGCATCCAACCTCTGCACCACAATTTGTTGGAAGTTGGTGGTGGAGGTGGAGTTGTTGTTGACCGCTGTGGAGAGAGCGGGTAACGTCGTGGCCTTCAGGTCGTCTACAGACGCCTGAAGTGAGGAAGAGGAGGTAGCCACCTGAGAGACCTTGTCATGGATCGCATCCAGACAAGGTATGGTGATGGTGACACCAGTAGGAGCCGGGGCGGCAGCGGCGGCAGCAGCAGTGGCAGAGGCTGCGGCGGCTTCGGCGGCAGTGGCAGCAGCCTTGGCAGCTGCAAGCTCAAGCTCCATGGCCTAAAGCTGGGCCTTGTGAGCTTCTTCCTGTTGCTGGAGCGCCGTGCGGACCTCATGCAGTTGGCGTTCAGCGGACTGCCGACGAAGCTCAGATGCGTTCAGCTGACGGTCGGCGTCCGTGAAGATGAAATCGTTGAAGGGAATATCCTGATTGAGTTGAGGGTGCCCTTCAACAGCTGCTCCTAAAGAACCTGTAAACAGAGTAGCTAAGTGAGCACTAGAAGACTCAATAGCTTTCATAGAAGAAGAAACGGCAATAGTATGCTTAATAGTATTACCTGAGGCTAGGAGGGTATCAGAGCGATTACCCTCCACGTTCTCTGAGTGTTCGAGATGAACAACCTCAGGTTCTTGTTGGACAGGAGCAGTGATAGGAGTATCTGCAGGTGAAGAAGTTTTAGATAAAGGAGATGGTTTATTAAAAAGTTGAGGCAGGGTAATGTAGTATTTCTTACCAGCTGGTGCCTTCTTTTTCTTTGACGCCTTGGATTTGGCGCGTTTGGGCTGAGGTGGAGGAGAGGAGCCAGAGGGAGGAGGGCGCTTCAGAGGCGCCGAAGAAGTTGTTGCAGCTGGGGAAGTCAGTATAGGGTTAGCTACTGACATAGCATGCATAGAAGGAGAAGAAGATGGTTTGGAAGAGAAGAGAGAAGACATACCTTGAGCAGGAGCAGAGATGGGTTGTTCCTCTGTGTCTGGTTGTGGTTCAGGGACAACCAGTACAGCAGACAGAGGGACATCGTCTGATTTGGCAGACAGCTGTTCCAGAAACTTCACGCCTAAGGCGTAGTTGTTGAAGTTTCCCTCTGTTGGGTAATTGGTACCCATGTGCAGTGCCAGAAGTGCAGAGAAGAACCTGGTGTAGGGGACGTTCACCACCCTGGTGCGGTTCTTGATCTTCTTCAGCATGTCGTCCCAGATGCAGCGGACGTAGTCAAACTTGCGATTTTTTATCGCAGAGTAGACCATGTTCTGAATCACCGTGGGCAATTGCTCCGTGCTCCCTGTCTTTCCCTGTCAGACAGAGACCAAACGTGTTCCATATATAATAAACGTAGCGTTTAGCCCCGTCTTGTGGACAGTGGCAGCAGTCTTCACCAGAGGTTGGCCTTCACGCACAGACCATTTGTAGCCAATGGCATCCAGGAGTGCTATGACGTCGTCAGAGGAAGGAGCAGGAGGGAATTTCTGCTTCTTGGGGAAGTTGAGGACGTTTCTCAGGGTCCCAATGCCGAACGAGATAAATGTCGTCCTTGATCTGGAACTTGATCACCTCGTGCATCTTGCCCTTTGAGTTCCTTTCTTGTGCAAGTGGTAGCAGTTGACCACAGTTGCAGGAGCAGAGGTTTGTTGGGCGCCGGGTTTAGAGTGAAGGCTGTCTTCAGGGGACATGACAGTAGGAAGTCCCTGGCAGGCTTCAGAAACGCCTTGTTTGTAGGGAGGTCAAATTGCCCAATCAAGTTGTTGGGTTTGAACTGCAAGTCGTGCTGGGGAATGACTATCGGAAGGTTTCCAGTAGCCGTCATGAGAGTTGTTGCCTCAGAGGAGAGCTGGGCGTCCAATGATGGTGGAAGTAGTAGCAGCCATTTTGTTAAACATAAAAACAACATATGTGGATGATTAAAGATCCAAAATATGCATTTTTCTTCACTTTTCAATGAACACAGAATATGTTCATAAAAGTGGTGAAATCCTTTATACTTGGAATGGATTAGATACCAAAATACACAAAAGGAATGTGTTTTGGTATTAAAAAGAAACTTTTATTTTGATGAGTAGATATCAAAATAAGAGTTTATGATTGTTCTTAAAAGAAATAAGAAAATCATATAAACTGTTTTAACAAAAATCTTAGAAGATTTTGGGAAAACTAAGATCAAACGAAGTGATCTTAGGATTTTTGGAAAAACGTTTAACAAAATAAGTTGTTTAGATGAGAATACCAACTTAAAATGTAGAAATAACAAGAGTAAAGAAACACTTACGATGATCTTGTTAAAGAAAAGTGATGAGTGTTCTTGGTGTTCTTGAGAGAAAACAGTTCTTGCTTTTTCTTGCTTGAGTTCTTAGAGAGAATTATGTGAGCGTAAAGAGTGTAATGGATTACGAGTGAGGTTTTTATACCTCGCGGTTGGAGAGAGAAAATGGATGAGAGAGAAAAGGGCGGCTAAATTCAAACGTAATGATGAAAAAAGGAAGTTCTACGCGCGTTCACTGCGCTTGACACACGTCGTGGGGAACAGGAAACGTCCCATTACGTGTCAGTGCAGATGAAAATTTTGTTTTATTTGAAAAGATAAAAACCACCTTTTCAGGGGATAATTCCATTTTGATGAAAGATTTGTTTTCTTGGAATTGGAGTACTTATAGATAAGCACTGTTTTGGGAAAATCCTCTTATCACATTTAATGCGATAAGGTTTCAGGAGCAGAGGTACTTACCTGAGAATCATCAGTATTCGGATGTTGAAAAAGATTTTGTAAGTACTGAATAGAGTCATCCTCTGATGAGAGTTGTTCAGGAGTTGTTAAAGAAAAGTCTGAGAATAGTTATTCTATAGGATTTAACAACTGTTTGTCCTGATAAACTTCAATCATCAGGATTTAACATCCCAAGTTACTGCATGAGCATATTAAAACGCGTCACATCCAGTGGTTTGGTAAAGAGGTCAGCAAGCTGATATTCAGTAGGGACAAAATGGAGTTCAATATCACCATTCATCACATGATCCCTGATGAAGTGATATCTCACTTCAATGTGCTTTATCTTGGAGTGTAAGACAGGATTGTTGGCGATGGCTATCGCTGAAGTATTGTCACAGTAGATAGGAATTTTAGAAAGTTGTATGTCATAGTCCTGAAGTTGATTTCTCAGCCACAGGACTTGAGCACAACAATTCCTGCTGCAACATATTCAGCCTCAGCAGTTGAAGTGGACACAGAGTTCTGTTTCTTGCTAGTCCAGCTCACCAACTTGCCACCTAGCAGGTGACACCCACCAGTAGTGCTTTTCTGTCAATCTTACATCCTGCTAAGTCACTATCAGAATAAGCTGTTAGATCGAACCCTGAGTCCTTGGAGTACCAAAGACCCAGATTAGGAGTTCCCTTCAGATATCTGAAGATCCGCTTTACAGCGGTCAGGTGGGATTCTTTGGGTTCAGCCTGATAACGAGCACATAAACATGTAGAATACATGATATCAGGGCGACTAGCTGTGAGATACAGCAGAGAGCCGATCATTCCTCTGTAGAGGGTCACATCAACAGGTTTCCCTTTGGAATCCTTGTCAAGTGACAGAGGAGGAGCCATTGGAGTCTTCATCGGTGTACAGGATGTGAGATCAAATTTCTTCAGATCTCATGTACATATTTACCTTGATTGATAAAGATTCCCTTTTCAGATTGCTTGATTGAAGTCCTAAAAAGAATGTTAGTTCACCCATCATAGACATTTTATATTCAGATTTCATGAGCAACTCAAACTTTTCGCAGAGTTTGGGATTTGTGGATCCAAAGATAATGTCATCGACATATATCTGGACAAGAAGGATATGCTTAGGATATTTCTTTAGAAATAAAGTGCTATCGATCTTTCCACGAACAAAACCTTTAGAGAGAAGAAAGGTTGAGAGGGTATCATACCAGGCACGAGGAGCCTGTTTTAACCGATAGAGAGCCTTGTTTAACTTGTAGACGTGATCAAGGAACTTAGGATCTACAAAGCCAGGAGGCTGAGCCACATAGACTTCTTCATTAAGTTTTCCATTCAGAAAGGCATTTTTGATGTCCATCTGATAAACCTTGAAGTTCATATGTGCTGCAAAGCTAGGAAAAGTCGAATTGCTTCGAGCCTGGCCACAGAGCAAAGGTTTCATCGTAATCAATGCCCTCTTCCTGCCTGTATCCCTGAGCCACAAGGCGAGCCTTGTTTCGAATAATCGTACCAATCTCATCAAGTTTATTTCGAAAAATCCACTTGGAACCAATGATAGTACGTTTTCGAGGCCTAGGGACGAGAAGCCAGACATTGTTTCTGATGAACTCTGCAAGCTCTTCCTGCATGGCTGAGACCCAGGCAGGATCACGCAAAGCATCATCTATTTCTTTAGGTTCATTTTCAGAGATGAAATTAACATAAAGACAGACGTTAACAGATTGACGTCGTGTTTTAATGCCAGAGGAGGGATTAACCAAGAACTTGATCAATAGGATGATCCTTGGTCCATCGTAGAGCAGGTGGCTGATACACCTGTCCTGAAGTGGAAGCTTCATTTGACAATGGATCAGGAAGAAGATTAGTAGGCGTAGGCTCACTAACAGTGGTTTGAGAAGAGTCTTCACTGTTAGTTGGTTGATCAGGTTCAGATGGTGTGATTTGGTAATTGGAGTGGCATTTATCAGAGGTGGATGTGTATATCAGTGGGTGGTATAGGAGGATCTTCTTCAAAACCATCAGGAAGGTTTTGAGGAGTTGGATCAACAATGGGAGGTTCAGGGACTTGAAAGAAGGATCAGCCCACTGATTTATTTCGGAGTTTTCATGAGGGTGAGGAAAGTAGGACCCGATTCATCAAACTTGACATGAATCGTTTCCTCTATGGCTTGTCTTCGGTTGTTGAACACACGGTAGGTTTTAGAGATAGAGGAGTATCCAAGGAAATTCCATCATCAGACTTGGAATCGAACTTTCCAAGGTTATCTTTGTTGTTTAGGATGTAGCAACACAACCAAAGATATGGAGATGTTCGATAGAGGGTTTCCTGTTACGAAAGAGTTCGTAAGGAGTTCTTCTGAAGCGCTTCACTATCAGGGATCTGTTCTGAGTATAGCAAGCTGTGTTAACAGCTTCTGCCCAGAATTGAGTGGCAAGGTTGGCTTCACTCAACATAGATCGTGCAGCTTCAATCAGGGTTCTGTTTCGTCTTTCAGCAACACCATTTTGCTGAGGAGTTCTTACAGAAGAGAAGTTCTGTGAGATACCTTTCTGATCGAAGAAGGTTTCCAGGGTACTGTTTTTTAATTCAGTTCCGTGGTCACTCCTGATTGATCGAATAGTAAGGTTGTTGAGTCTTTCCATCTTCCTGACGAACAGAATGATTTCTTCAGGAGCATCACTCTTGGATCGAAGAAAGAACACCCAAGTATATCTGGAATATTCATCAACGATTACCAGAGTATATTTCTTTCCAGCAATGGATTGGACGTTGACTGGTCCAAAGAGATCCATGTGGAGAAGTTGTAGAGGAGAGCTGATGGAGGAAATCTGCCTGGACTTGAAACTAGCCCTGGTCTGTTTTCCTTTCTCACATGCTGAACAAAGGGATACCTTTGTATAGCGAAAGTCAGGAAGACCAATGACGAGATTGTTGATGCAGAGTTGATTCAGCGTCTTGAAGTTGAGATGAGAGAGACGCTTGTGCCAAAGCCAATTTGTATCAGAGGAAGCACGAGATACAAAGCAGAAGTTGTCAGTGGAAGTATTCATGTTGATGATGTAGATATCAGCATGTCTCACTCCAGTGAGAATGACTTCCTTTCTTCTGTTTTTGACTTTGCACTTCTTTCTTGAGAAGGAGACTTTGTGATTCTTATCACAAAGTTGACTGATGCTCAGAAGATTATGCATCAGGCCTTCAACATAAGCAACTCTCTTGAACGTAGTTACTCCGTTGGTCAGTGTGCCATACCCTCGGGTTTGGCCTTTACCGTTTCCTCCAAAGGTCACAGCAGGACCTCTTTCTTCACGGTAGTTAGAGAGGACAGATTTAGAACCAGTCATATGTCGAGAGCATCCACTGTCCAGGTACCAGATGCCCTTATCCTGTAAAATTTAGAGTTTAAGTTTTTCTTGGTACCCATAGGACTATGGATCCAGAAGTATCAGTAGGACTGGTGGAGTCAGTGGCAGCCTTAACTGATTTATCAGTTCTTGAGGCTGGAGTCTTGATTGAGGAGACAGTCTTGACAACCTTCTTTCCTTTGACTGAGTTATCAGTCTTAGGATTTTTCTTTACCTTAGCTGATTTTTCAGCTTTGGTAGCATCAGGACACTTACTCGCAATATGGTCATTTAATCCACAGTGATAACATTTGCGATATTGAAAGCGTTTAGTGTGGTCCAGGAAGTCTTTAAACTTTAAGTGAGCAGGACCAGCACCAAGTATGCCTTTAGCATTGGACAGAGGAGGAATTGGTTTCTTCTCCTGAGTCTTTTGCTTCAGGTCAATCTTCAGTCTGGGAACAGGATTTTGAGAGAAAGATTTTGATCCTGAGACTGAAGGACCACCACCCAGAACTTTGTTCTTGGGTTTAGGACTCTTGGTCTTTGAAGGTGTTACAGTTTTGGATTTTTCCTTTACTGCGTTCTTTTTGCTCTTAGGAGCACCTTCAGAGTGTGTGTTAGAAGAAGAAGGGATGTTTTCAGGAGCATTAGGATCAGGGATAAAAGGAAACAAATTTTCCAAATTTAAGCATGGAACAATCAGATTTAGTTCCTCCATGAGTGTATCCAAGACCCCTTTTGTTTTTAACATTTCTTCCTGAGGCTAATATTTCATCAACCTTTTCAGAGGCGTCACTCCATCCTTTGATGGTGACTTTTTCAGCGTTTAACTCAGCCAGGCTCTTTCTTTGGCAGCAAGAGCCACTTCTCTTTCAATACAAAGAGTTTTATTAACAGTGACCTGATCTTTATAGTTTTCTTCCAGAATGGTAAGTTGTTTTATTTTTTCTTGGCATTCTCTGAGTTGATCACGAAGATCAATGTTCATTTTCTCAGCAGAGGTTTTACCATTTAGGGCTTTGTAAAGATCAAGAGTAACCAGGTCTAGCTGAGTTAAGTTTTCAAGAGGGACAAGAGGAATAGGTACCTGACTGGAGAATCAGTCGCAGAGGTCGAAGCTTCAGGAGTTGTGTAAGAAGAAGCTTCAGGAGCCTGAGGAGGAATCTCTTCAGGGACCTCTTCTATCTTAGCCATGAGAGCTAAGGTAGGTTCCTCAATAATGGCCATCAGTGCCACTTGAGTATCTTCTTCATCAGATGAGTCATCAGAGGATACATCATCCCAATCGCAGTCTTCTGCGATAAGACCTTTACCCTTGCGCTGAATTTTCATCTTTTTGTACTTTTCTTTCAGGCGCTGGTATTTGGGATTTTTAGAAGAAGATTTGGCAGAGGAGGGAGCAAACTGACTTTTTCGGTACCTGCAATCATTAGCAAAGTGTCCTTTGCCCTGACAGTTGTAGCAGATAGCAGTAGCCTTATCAACAGGGTCTGATTTAGGCTTGTCAGTAATAGTAAGATGTTTCTTTTTGTGGAAGTTTCCCTTTTTGGCAAACTTCTTGAAAAGATCTAGTTAATAAAGCAAGAGATTCATTGAATTCAGGATCTTCTGACATGTCAGAGTCAGAAGATTCTAATTCAGTAATAGTTACTGAAGAAGAAGTAGCAACAGTGGGAACTGAATCAGAGACCAATGCAACAGAGTTACTTTTGGTATCTTTAGAATCTCTTATGAGATTCTTTTTCAGTTTCTTCTGTTGTTCACGGTTAAGAAGAATACCGTACAACTCACTTAGTGTGAGTGTCTTTATGTCCTTTGACATAGTTAAGCAGGAGGTGTAGATTTCCCAATGTTCAGGAAGAGCTTCCATGAACTTGGTAACCACCTCAGAGTTAGAGTAGTAGTACCGATAGTCTTCAGATCAATCAGAAGACAGTTGAATCTCTGATGTAGCTGGGAGAGAGTTTCATCCTTCTGATGAATAAAGCTTTCATACTGTCGAACCAAGAAAATCTTTTTGATTCCATGAGAACAGCAGTACCTTCATATTGAACACAGAGGGTGTCCCATATTTCTTTAGCAGATCGAAGGTGACAGACAAAATGGAATACATCGTCAGGGAGTGACATGGAGATGAGAGACCTAGCCTTAGTGTCAATGTTGACCAGGCGTCTGTCTTCATCATTCCAGTCAGTAACAGGCTTTACCAGTTGCCTTTCAGGTACAGCTGGTTGGCCACCTGCAGCAGGAATGGGGTGGACGTTTTGTGTAGGCACATGAGGTCCATTTTCCAGAAAGTATGGAATCTGGGGATCAGAACCAGAGAGAAAGAGTTCCATCCTGGTTTTCCAAAGAGAGAAGTTATCTTTGTTAAACCTAGGAGGCTTTCCAGCAGAGCCGGTATCAAAGTAGTTATCCTTAGCTTGAAGAGCCATGGATTAGGAGAGAGGATCACAAGATTTTTCTAAGAGAAGAAAATGAGAGCTTGTACCGCTCTGATACCACTTATGTCTTTCTTCCATGATTGTTCATAAAATGATTTTCCTTCTACCACTTGATGTACCTCATTTTAAACATTATCTACAAAATTGTTGTCCCAAAGAGGTGACCTTCAAGCAAGGATAGTGTTTGGGATTATAGAAGGGGGGGTTGAATATAATCACACAAAATTTCACTTTTAAATTCTTGTTGTATTAACAATATGAATTTACAGATTGTTGCGGAAATAGAAAAGACAATAAGTCTAAACTAAACAATCTAAGCTTTCTTTCACTATGCACTAGAGTGAGAAGATGGAGAAAAGAAAGAAGATAGAGGGGATAAAGAAAGAAAGGATTCAGATATTTTAGGTTGAAGAAGAAGTATGAGAACATCTCTTCAAGTCCTATTTATACCCAATGCATTAAATGCATGCAGACTCACTTTTGTGTACGTGTCACAATGTAAGTGGTCTTTGTACTATTTACTACAACAAATACTCTTTGCATGGTGTGCAAAAGAGGAAGTGTGTAAATAGTTGCCTTGAGGTCTGATAAGTACGGAGGGAACAGTAAAGAGACTGTCCTTATGTACTTTTGTGTCAGTAAAGGCGGATAATCCTTTTGTGCATTAGACTAAGACATTACACTAATCCTTCAGGATCAGGATACTGATCAGTGACTAGAGTCCTGAAACTGGTGCTGTTCAGGGTCACTTGTATCCTGATGAATCTTCAGGATGTCATACGATATTGAGCAGCCTGCTATCACTGAGTTCCGTCTTCAGATCACGAGCATGTAGTTCCTGTCATCAGCTAATTCTTCGACGTCGCTGATGGTTCTTTGAGTATGATCTTGATGTCTTCAGGAGGTCTTCACTTCAGTGAACAGGATCAGTAGACTGCAGAACAGACTCGTTCGTCTCCTGATCCTGATCCTGATTACTATAAAAATAAGTTACAGCATAAGTAATATGGAATAACACTGAACAGACTCAGTAATAATTCCTCAAGCTATAACAGAAGTAAAAACCTATTCACTAAGTAAAGATTCAGGATCATTATCATTTCATCAGATCTTAGGAGAGCTGGATCAACAATCACCATTGCACTGATAGAGGCCTTCGTTTCTAATCCTTTTAGCCTTCGTCAGATGACCTCATCATAAGGTTATCTGATTTGCCTAGCCTTTAATTGAAAAGTGTTCACCTTTTAACACTTTATCCCTTGAAACCATTTTGAGCTTTAGCCTTTTCATTTCTTTAACGACTATACACTTTATCCTTGAGCCCAAATTGTTTATCTATCTTTTGGCCGTGACTTAAATTTGAATCTTCAGATGTTTTGATCCAGTATTTCATATCTGACAAATTTTATGGGATTGAGATTTGAAAAGAGCCCAAAAGCAACATAGTTGCTGCTCTGAAAAAAAAAGAAGAGGGAAAATATCTGAGACTCAGAAAAGAAATGAAATATCAAAAGAGTCGAGAATACAAAAAGAAAAGAATGTGAGCTGAAAAGAGTGAAAAAGAATTTGTGCCCCAAATAAGCCATAGGCTTAGGCCAATTCTAAAAGAAAAGAGAGAATACTCATCCCAAAAGTCTCATTGTTTGAAAGTCAGATTGCTTCACTGTTTGGATCATTACTGATTGAGTTTTCAAGTTTTTGTTGCAAAACCCTTAGTCACTTATATATCCTTTATCCTACCCTTAACCCTTAGCCTGACATTACAACCCTAAAGTCCTCTTGACGGTTGACAACTTCTCAGTGGTGGAGATTAGATTTGGTGACAAGCTTATGCATGCGGGAATTAGTCGAGTATTGGTGTGATCACTTACATATACACTTTTACCCCCGAGAGATACACCTTATATTGTTATCCATATTATGTGAGGGTAAAAGGATGGCCTTGGTATCCGATTGCTTGATGAGTCTTGTTTATGTGTTCGATTGTGTTAGTATACTTTGTTCTCTATGATGATCTTGAGTGGAGATAATTATGGAGTTATCTTTCTTATGTTTCGGTCTTTTGATTGAGGACAATCAAACCTTAAGTGTGGGGATTTTGATAACACCAAAATTATACATGTTTTGGTTGCGCGTAATCGTATGACTTTACCCCATTTCTCACCCGTTTATGATCATTTCATGCACTAAAAGAGCTTATTATTGTTTGTGAAGGGTTTGGAGGCCGTGGAACGGAAAAGTATGGAAAAAGGCGAGAAAACGTGAAAAATCCACAAAGTCAACACAGTAGCTACTTGGCGATCGCGAAATCCTCAACCTGGCGCCGCCAAGTTCGACTGAATTGAAGACCAGAGTTTGACCTAAGTGCCTGGCGTCGCCAAACCAGCAGCTTGGCGATCGCCAGATGACCCCTGGGCGTTTTTCTTTAAATATCAGCCTCTTCCTTCAGTTCTAAACATGTTCGATACGCGAGGGAAGTACTGAGGAACGAGAGTGAGAGTACGAACGGTTCCGATACGCTGCAGAAGTCGATCTTTGATCATCTATCGTTGTATTGTCGGTATCATGTCGATGTCTACTTTTGTTTGTGTTTATGTTTTCGTCATGAGTAGTGAGTAGTTTTATTAGTGGTACTTGTCATGATCGATGAACCTTTATGGATGATACTTTGTGATTAATGTTTAATGGTTTGTTTTGATTAATTGAATGTCTTTTATGGTTCTTTTCTGATTAATATTGTTGTGGCGATTTGAATTCAATTGCCTGGGTGTATTTGTCAAACCAAAGGAGATAGACTTCGAAAGGATAATCAACCTATCTTAGCCTGACTTGGACCAAAAGGTTGTGTTAAGGGGTTACTTAGACCAATAGTGACCAGATAGTAAAAGAGCCATTGCGATATTGATTAGGAAGGATTTACCGATTCTAGATTGTGGACCAAACGATTTAGGATTGGAATTAGGAGGATCGTATCCTAGTTCATCACCATAAATTGCACATGTTAGGGTGTCCCAGACTTAAATTCCTACAATAGTCAAAACAACCAAACCTTCGACCTATTCATATCATCCATATTGGGGATTCACTTTATCATGATAAATACTGCTGTTTTTCTTTATTATAATCTTAAATCATTATTTTAATTGCTTTCTTAATTTTTACTTTGTTAATTGTCTTTTTAAGTATTCAAACCTTTTTTATACAAACCCCCCCCCCCTTTTAGGTTAATTAAACCGATCTAGACTTTAGTCTACAATAACTTGACCGTTCCCAGTGGTAGATACGATATCTGGACTTTCCTACACTATATTACTTACGATCAGGTACGCTTGCCTATATATGTGGTAAGACGGTGGCTAGGCATTAGAGGTTAAAACTTGTTACGCTTTTTATATACGATAATTACCGCATCACATGGTGTAATTTTCCCAGTGATCCGGGAGAGCTTCCATGAACTTAGTGATTACCTGCGAGTTGGAGTAGGAGACGTCGTAGGTCTTCAGATCTATCAAGAAGCAGTTAAACCTCTGATGGGTCTAGGAGAGAGTTTCACCTTTACCAGCGATGAACTTCTCATACTGACGTATGAGGTGAATCTTTCTAGATTCCATGAGAGCATCAGCGCCCTCGTATTGGAGACACAGAGTGTCCCATATCTCCTTAGCATATTTCAGCTTGCTGATGGAGTGAAATACTTCATCAGGAAGAGACATAGCTATCAGATATCTTGCCTTGGTGTCAATATTCACCAGACGTCTATCTTCATCAGACCAGTTAGCAACTAGTTTGACAAAGCTTCTTTCCCGTACTGCAGGAGTGTTATCTGTAGCAGCAACGGAAGGGATTATTGAAGGGGGAATGTGTGGTCCATGCTCTATAAAGTAGGGGATTTCAGGATCAGAACCAGCTAAGAATAGCTCCATCCGAGATTTCAGGCTTTGCCAGAGATCCAGAATCGAAGTAAGAATCTTTAGAAGGAAAGGTGGCCATAGTGTGGATCTAGAAACTATGTTTCTTTTGTGAACGGTTAGATAGAAGAAAGAGTTTCTAACCGCTCTGATACCACTTGTTGGTCCTCTTTCGATGGCCAACTACGTAAATTGTATTGTAGAAGGGGGGGGGGGTTGAATACAATCAACATAGTTTCTTCTACTGTAACACCCCACTAAAGCGCAATCGCGAGGTGCAACAGTACAGATTTCATAGCGCTAGGAGATAAATAACATCATTAATTCATTAAGTAATAAGTATTAAGTTTACAAACGATATTATAACCAACCCAAATTTAATGTTTACAAACATAGTGAAATAAAATACGAAGTCTTGGTTGGTTCCTATGGGTACAACAAAACTAAGCTTTTTCGATCACCTTCTGATTTCCTGAAAAGCATGTTAAAACAGACGTCAACTACGAGAGTTGGTGAGTTCACAGGTTTTATATGCACAAAAGATTTCACATGTAGACTTTTATCGTAAAACTAAAATCCTTGGACGTTTGCTAACGTCAAAATCACATTTATGCATAAGATACGTAAGATTGAGCCACTACAAGCCGTTAACCCCCAACGAATACCTCAGAGGTGGTAGCGAACCACATGGGCAGAGCGTTCCCGCGAACTACCTCAGCGGTGGAACCTAGTCCACATGTGTAGAACGCTTTCCAACGAATACCTCAGCGGTGGGATTTGCCCCACATGTGTAGTCGTTAATTCTGAATTAGTGCACCCTCAACTCGTCAGTCGGTAGGGTGGGTATTGGTACCAAATAGCGCTATCAACTAAGTCATAGGCTCCTAACGAGTTAATAGTAGTGTATATTATAAGGGGAATTTTACTCAATACATATCATCATAATGCATCATCACATGCTAAAAAGCAACATTTAATCACATTTTATATAACTTTTGCTTGGAAGCATAATTCATATCATTTTATCAACAACACGCTTTTCACCCCAAATTCGTAAAAACGGTAAAATAGGGGCTGTGAATACTCACCTTGTGTGGTTAAGCGTTTGGTCAAGCGATAGCGCACACAACCCGATTTTCCCCTCGTCTACTAGTGCCCTAAATCATACATATTTGACGTAAGTCTTAGTTCAACGGTCAAAATATATTTACGACCCTAACGTTAACCTACTATAATGCCTTTATACCACTTATTATGTTCAACTTAGTTTAAAATAGGTTTTGGTAGTCTTTTAACAACATCCCAAATATGTGGGAAATCTTGAAGTTCACAAAAATGGTTTTTGAGAAATTTTCAGAATCTGCCAAAATTATTAAGTTGCAAAAATGTCACTTTTGAGCTTGGGTCCACAAAAGAAAAAGTTTCCAAATTTTTACCTACTGATCTTGGGGGTATTAATATCATTTCCCCCAAATTTCATAATTTTTAGAGGTGTTTTACATATTTTTAAAAATTTTGCAAAATCAGTGTGCAAGGAACATTTTTGAAATTACATGCCTGTGATGTTTGTACCATAGAGAATTCATTTCAACTCCAAATTTTGAATTTCAAGAGGGATTTTAAAGCTAACTCAAATATCTAACATATGAGACATATTTCACACGATTTTGATGATTTTTGAATGAGATATGGCCTCATGAACCCATGCATGTGAATCTGCCATCCTTGGACAGATTGCACCACGAATTCTTTTTCATTGGTTGAGCACTCAAAAATCCACCAAATCATGTGAATCTAGATTCATTGGAAAGCTAACTCAGTAAACTTGAGTTTAGGATCAAAAAGTTTGCATTTTGGATAAGTTATCAAGGAGATATGCATGCATGAAGTTGATGTACAATTTTTGTCCAGAAGCTGTTGCATACCAATTAGTTTTTAGATGGTTGAAGGGGTTTTATTCCGAATTTTTGAGTGATTCAAAATGGATTTTCTTCCTAACTCATCAAACTTTTATCTATCAAATATTTATAGAAAAATACCTCAGTTTACTATGCTTTTGAGACGTTTAAACAAACATGCAACATTCTGTCAGCATGAAATCATAAACAAAAACTCCATATTTTCACCAAAACACTTAGAATTTCCAACTTTGGGGTTTATTTGATGATAAACTAAAATCCCCCAACTTATCCACCATAAGAATAGATGAAATAAGCTTGAATACCATCAAAACACATGCATGAAATAATAGATGATTTCAGCCCCAAAATGAGTAACAAGAACATCAAAACACCAAAAATTTATGGTTTTGTCCATTCAATCTTGTGTTTATAAGGAAGGGTCATAGAGATTCACCATCTTTTGTATGTTTTACACATATTCATGGTTCACTCTATCCTTCAAACATCAAGATATCATTCAACCCAAAATAAAAGAGTTTAGAGCATCAAGATGCTAGAAAAACACCCCAAAAGGGTTAAAAATCCAAGTTTTACACATCTATCTAACCTTACCTTAAGGATGGTACAACTTTGAACTTTGAAATCTTGTTCAATCCTTCAAAGATCAGATTTTTGATGAAGAAAATGGCTGGAAATCTTGAGTGAGTTTTAGAGAGAGAGAATGATAGAGAGAGAGTGAAAATTTGAAATGGAAATGATGAGAATGAATTGGAAAATGTTTATAATTATGGTGTGTGGGAAAAAGAGAAAGAGAGGGAGATAGGGGGGGGGGGGTGGCCGGCCCTAGTGGGTCCCACCAACCCTCTCATGAGATTTTTTTTTTTAAAAAAAAAGTCTTTCTAATACAGTTAGTTTAAACGCAGTACCGAGTGTTTGACGTTTTTCGGTAGAAACCGACTTTTTCAAAGGCAAAATTGAATTATTTGGAACAGTTTATTTCTTGTTTTTACTTAAGTAACATAATTTATATAAGTGGACTTAAATTTGGCATTATAGGATTTTCGGGTGGCTTTGGGCCGATACGGGCTTTTTCGGGCAGTTTTCAGGAATTTTAGGTTTTTGCCTAAATTTTTCACGCAAACTAACCTAGTTTCTCCTAATAACTTAAATAACTAAATTTTTACCTATAAAAATACTACTGAGTGATTTAGCGAGTAACTGACCTGAAGGCCAAAATTGCCGGCTGTCACATTTACCCCCTGTTGAAAGAAATTTTGTCCCGAAATTTACTTCTTGCTGCTACCACACAGGGGTCTTTTGTGAACAGGTAAGGGTATTTGGTTTTCATGAAAGCCTCCCGCTCCCATGTGAACTCCGGTCCGTGCCTTGAATTCCATCGAACCTTGACGATCGGTATCCTACTGCGTCTAAGCTGCTTGATTTCTCGATCAAGGACTTCAATTGGTTCCTCCTTGGTACGCAGTTGTTCATCGATTTGGATTTCCTCCAGAGGTAAGACCACTGTCTCTTCCGACAGGCATTTCTTCAGATTGGACACGTGGAAAGTGTCATGAATGGTGCTGAGCTCTAGGGGTAAGTCTAATCTGTAGGCGACTGGTCCGATTCTTTTCAAGATCTCAAATGGTCCAACGAATCGGGGGCTCAATTTTCCTTTCTTTCCAAATCTTATTAGCCCTTTCCAAGGTGATACCTTCAGTAGTACTCTATCGCCAACTTGGAATTCTAATGGTTTCCGGCGATTATCAGCGTAACTTTTCTGGCGATCTCTGGCCGCTTTAAGCTTCTCTTGAACCATCTTGATCTTATCAGTGGTTTCTTGAACGATGTCAGGCCTGATTAGTCTACTTTCTCCCACTTCTAACCAATTAAGCGGGGATCTGCACTTGCGTCCGTACAAGGCTTCATATGGAGCGCAATGGATGCTGGCATGATAGCTGTTGTTGTAGGAGAATTCAACTAAAGGTATGTGATCGTCCCAACTACCTCCAAATTCTAACACACAAGCACGTAGCATATCCTCCAACGTTTGTATTGTCCTTTCAGTCTGTCCGTCGGTCTGAGGATGGTAAGTCGTGCTCAAATCTACACTAGTACCTAACGCTGTCTGTAGTGACTGCCAAAATCGCGATGTGAATCTGCTGTCTCTATCGGAAATGATTGAGATTGGTACTCCATGACGCATAACTATCTCGTTGACGTATAGTTGCGCAAGTCGATCAATGCTAAAGCTTTCTTTTATTGGTAAAAAGTGCGCAGATTTCGTGAGTCGATCGACAATTACCCATATCGAATCATGACCCTTTTTGGTCTTAGGTAGCTTGGTCACGAAATCCATTGATATCCGTTCCCATTTCCATTCTAGGATTTCCGGCTGCTGTAAAAGTCCGGATGGTTTCTGGTGTTCTGCCTTGATTCTTGCACAAGTTAGGCATTTGCTCACATAGGTAGCGATATCCTTCTTCATTCCAGGCCACCAATAGTGTTCCTTCAGTCCTTTATACATCTTGTCAGATCCTGGGTGTATCGAGTACTTTGATTGATGAACTTCGTCCATGATCATTGTCCTCAACTGATCGATTTTTGGTATCCAAACTCTACCCTTGAAATAACGCACTCCATCCGTTTTCTCCTCAAACTCCTTCTCCATCTTGTGAAGAGTTTCTTTCTTTAGATTGTCAGCCTTTAAAGCTTCCCTGTGGGCTTCAAGTATCTGACTTTTCAAACTGGTCTGTACTAACACTCCCATGGCTCGCGTCCTTGTAGGCTTCACCCTTTTCTTCCTGCTTAGCGCATCAGCTACAACATTCGCCTTCCCTGGGTGATATTTAATCTCGCAGTGGTAATCGCTGAGCAACTCAACCCATCTTCTCTGTCTCATGTTCAGCATTTTCTGATCGAGAATGTGCTGGAGGCTCTTATGGTCCGTAAAGATGGTGCATTTGGTGCCGTAAAGATAATGTCTCCAAATCTTAAGGGCAAACACCACTGCTCCGAGCTCCAAGTCATGAGTGGTGTAATTCTTCTCGTGAACCTTCAGCTGTCTAGATGCATAAGCGATGACTTTCTCGTTCTGCATCAAGACACATCCCAAGCCTTGATGTGAAGCATCGCAATACACCACGAAGTTATCCGTTCCTTTGGGTAATGCCTGAATGGGTGCATTGCATAACTTATGTTTGAACAATTGGAATGCTTCCTCCTGTTTCTCTCCCCAAATAAATTTCTTGTCTTTTTGCGTTAAGGTTGTCAGTGGCTGCGCAATCCTGGAAAAATTCGCAATGAATCGTCGGTAGTAGCCTGCCAAACCGAGAAATTGTCGAATTTCTGTCGGCGTCTTCGGGGCTTCCCATTTCTTTATAGCCTCAATCTTAGCTGGATTGACATGTATTCCTTCTTTATTGACCACATGACCCAAAAAGTGTACTTCTCGAATCCAAAATTCGCACTTTGAGAACTTGGCATAAAGCTTTTCAGCTTTGAGTAATTCCAGTATCAACCTTAGGTGTTGCTCATGGTCCTCCTTGCTCTGCGAATAAATCAGGATGTCGTCTATGAAGACAATCACGAACTTATCTAAGTACGGTCGACATACTTTGTTCATCAGATCCATAAAAACTGCTGGAGCGTTCGTCAAACCAAAAGGCATGACCAAGAATTCGTAATGACCATAACGAGTTCTGAGCGCTGTCTTGGCAATATCTTCTTCGCGAACTCTCATTTGATGGTATCCGGATCGAAGATCGATCTTGGAGAAGTACGTTGCTCCTTGCAATTGGTCAAACAGATCGTCGATGCGTGGAAGAGGGTAACGATTCTTAATAGTGATCTTGTTCAGCTCCCTGTAATCGATGCACATGCGAAAAGATCCATCTTTCTTTTTGACGAACAACACAGGGGCTCCCGAGGGCGAAGAGCTGGGTCGAATGAATCCTTTATCTAGCAGCTCTTGAAGTTGGTTTGACAGCTCCTGCATCTCGGATGGTGCTAGACGATAAGGCGACTTTGCTACGGGGCCTGCTCCGGGAATTAAGTCAATGTGGAACTCTACCTGCCGTTGCGGGGGTAATCCAGGTAACTCCTCTGGGAATACTTCAGGAAAATCTCGCACAATCGGAATATCCTGGATTTGCTTCTCCTTTGCTTTCTTATCCACCACGTGCGCCATGAATGCTACACACTCCTTTCGTAGATGGCTTCGCATTTTCATAAATGACAATATCTTAATGTCTTTCCTTGGCTTTTCTCCGTGTACTTCGAGTACACCTCCGTCGGTTAGCGCTAGCATAACTATCTTCTCAGCACAACATATCGTCGCTCGGTGGTTAGACATCCAATCCATACCAACTATTGTGTCAAAACTCCCTATCTTGATCGGGATTAAATCTATGCTAAATTCCTTTCCTGATAAGCCTAGAGTGCATTTTCTGAGTACCTTATTAGCCTTAACTAACTCTCCGTTAGAGTATTCAATTATTTGCTCATCTTTCAAATTCTGTGACTTCTTGTTTATCTTAGGCCTGAATTCTAACGACACATAACTTCTATCTGCTCCGGAATCAAAAAGCACAGTTGCAGGATGGTTGTTTAGTGGAAACGTACATGTGACCACATCAGGGTTTTGCCTTGCTTCCTTTGTCCAATCACAAATGCTCTTCCTCGAGCCAAACCTCCACGCTTCCCTTGGTTCGCTGGTGGAGTTGTGTTTGCATAAGACCTCTGGTGTCGCTTGGGGCACGCGTTTCGATAGTGTTCGGGCTTCCACACTCATAGCAGGCTCGACTTTCTCCAAATCTACAGTTTTGTGCAACATGCCCTGCTCGGTTGCACTTCTGACAGATAAGACACCTCCCTTCATGTTGTCGATGACACCTATCACACGCACGTTGTGACCCTTTCCCTTTTTCTAGGGCCGGCGCCTGGATTCCAAAGTTCCTTGCCACCTTCCGGTCCTTGTTAAATCTCTGTCCAGGCTTACTCCTTGCTGACTCCTCCATCTTCCTCTTTCCTTTCTCACTGTCACTTGAAAACATCCCTGATCGGACTGCATTGTTGGTGAGGCGGTTTGCTAGATTGACTGCTTCCTGTAGGGTCTTTGGGTCTGCTGCGGTTACATTTCCCCGGATTACTGGTGATAATCCCCAGACATAACGATCCACTCTGTTCTGCTCCGATGTCACAAGATGCGGTACCAGCTTAGCCAGTTCGTGGAATCGAGTAGTGTAGGTGGTGACGTCGTTTCCTTTCATCTCGTGGTGCCATAATTCTGCTTCTAATTTCTGTATTTCACTTCGCGGACAGAATTCCTCTTTAAGCATTTTCTTGAAATCCTCCCAAGATATTTGACCGGTTGCCTCACGTCCGCGGGTCTGAGCTTGGGTATTCCACTAAGTTAGAGCTCGTCCTTGTAACAAGCAGGCAGCATATTCTACCTTGTTTCCCTCCGTACATTTGCTGATATGGAGAACAGATTCCATGCCCTCTATCCAAGTTAGTAGTCCAACTGCTCCCTCAGTTCCGTGGAATTCCTTAGGATTGCAGCTCCGAAAGGATTTGTACGTACATTCCCTTTCTCTATGCTCTTGATTGTGGTTTTGGTTAACATTGAATCCGGCTGCCACTTGACTAACTATGTTAGGAAGAGAGGCTAAAACTTGCTCCGAAACGAGTCTTGCAAGTTCCGGATCTTCCCTTCTTGGAGGCATGTTTCTAAAACATAACCATAATAAAGGCATTTAGTGATGAGCTATCAAAGTCTAAGCTCTTGAAACTCATGAACTACACTACTTATCTTAACCGTAGTTATTTCACAAGTTAACAACTATTCTACTTTTCCAACGAGATTATCAGATGCATAATAATTAAAATCAAACATCACAATTATAAACATACCATGCAATCATAATATGAGAATCATTTAAAACACAAATTCATAGCATAATATCATCGGCTAAAACCGATTACCCCAAAAGATCATCATGATTTTTACAATAATCATCCAAAAGAAAATCATGAATTGTTTGATAACTGGGCATCATGCCCCAAAATAAGAAACCAAAGTGTTTTTATCATCAAAAGTCTACCAAAGGATCCCATCACCTAGAATCTAGCCCCCCAGACAGCCCAGCCATACAGGATGATAGCCAGAGCAATCACCATATACACAAGAGTGTATAGGTGACGGAGTGAGTCCATAGTGTGACCTAGGAGGGCCACGACTCGAGACAACTGCTGGCTATCAGCTCCAGCCACACGAAGAAGAGAATCGATCATATGTTCGTGGTGATCGATCATATGCTTGTGAATATCCTGGCCTCGGGCTAAACGTGCGACCTCCTGGCGCTCGGTCGGGGTCATTCCTCTCAGGCAAAGGACAGGGGCACGAGCCATGTGTGGGTGTCTAGGGATCGGGGCTATCGGCGGTGGTCGGGCGACGGGCGGTGGTCGTGCAACTCGAGCTATCGGCGACGATGGTCGGTAGGGCGGTGGAGATCCTGACGATGAAGACGACGACGATGACGATGATCCACCCTGGCCCCTGACTCGAGATGGTCCTGCCCCATCCCCAGTGGGGATGCGGAAGGTCATCCGAGTAGGCAGAGGCACGCTCTTCCGAGCAGTGCGTCTACCTCTGAGACCATAGTGAGTCTCGGGTCCAAATGGTCGTGCCGGACTGGCAGACCGGGCGGGGACCTGGTGAGAATCAGCGTCACTGTCACTGTAGGGATCGCGCTCCGGGACAGCGGTACGGGATCGGGAAGCACCACTCTCACTCCTCGGGTGCTCGGGGGACCCATGGGATCAGTACTCAGAGAGGTCGGTCTCCTGAGACATGTTAACTGCGATAATAGAATCTAGTCAATACATGTAAGCACTTTTGAAAATTTTGTACATGTCATATGCAAACTCACACAAATTACGTTTTTCAGGAAATCTTTATAAAGTTTCAACTTTTAAAATTCTAGCAGAATGATTAGTTCATAAGTCTTATCCTACTTATATCATGGCTAGGCGTAGGTGATCAGGCTCCGCATATCTATGATATATCAGAATAGCACATATCCTAATCGTAGTAGTATTTAAATTCTCCTACACTTCGAAATCTTATAATTAAAAGTTTTAACTTATTTTAGAAAAAGGTTGGTTATAGTACTTGGTTTTTATGAAAAACCGATGTTCTCTATAACCTATGGCTCTGATACCAATTCTGTAACACCCCACTAAAGCGGAATCGCGAGGTGCAACAGTACAGATTTCATAGTGATAGGAGATAAATACCATCATTCATTCATTAAGTAATAAGTATTAAGTTTACAAACGATATTATAACCAACCCAAATTTAAAGTTTACAAACATAGTGAAATAAAATACGAAGTCTTGGTTGGTTCCTATGGGTACAACAAAACTAAGCTTTTTCGATCACCTTCTGATTTCCTGAAAAGCATGTTAAAACAGACGCCAACTACGAGAGTTGGTGAGTTCACAGGTTTTATATGCACAAAAGATTTCACATGCAGACTTTTATCGTAAAACTAAAATCCTTGGACGTTTGCTAACGTCAAAATCACATTTATGCATAAGATACGTAAGATTGAGCCACTACAAGCCGTTAACCCCCAACGAATACCTCAGAGGTGGTAGCGACCCACATGGGCAGAGCGTTCCCGCGAACTACCTCAGCAGTGGAACCTAGTCCACATGTGTAGAACGCTTTCCAACGAATACCTCAGCGGTGGGGATTTGCCCCACATGTGTAGTCGTTAATTCTGAATTAGTGCACCCTCAACTCGTCAGTCGGTAGGGTGGGTATTGGTACCAAATAGCGCTATCCACTAAGTCATAGGCTCCTAACGAGTTAATAGTAGTGTACATTATAAGGGGAATTTTACTCAATACATATCATCATAATGCATCATCACATGCTAAAAAGCAACATTTAATCACATTTTATATAACTTTTGCTTGGAAGCATAATTCATATCATTTTATCAACAACACGCTTTTCACCCCAAATTCGTAAAAACGGTAAAATAGGGGCTGTGAATATTCACCTTGTGTGGTTAAGCGTTTGGTCAAGCGATAGTGCACACAACCCGATTCTCCCCTCGTCTACTAGTGCCCTAAATCATACATATTTGACGTAAGTCTTAGTTCAACGGTCAAAATATATTTACGACCCTAACGTTAACCTACTATAATGCCTTTATACCACTTATTATGTTCAACTTAGTTGAAAATAGGTTTTGGTAGTCTTTTAACAACATTCCAAATATGTGGGAAATCTTGAAGTTCACAAAAATGGTTTTTGAGAAATTTTCAGAATCTGCCAAAATTATAAAGTTGCAAAAATGTCACTTTTGAGCTTGGGTCCACAAAAGAAAAAGTTTCCAAATTTTTACCTACTGATCTTGGGGGTATTAATATCATTTCCCCCAAATTTCATAATTTTTAGAGGTGTTTTACATATTTTTAAAAATTTTGCAAAATCAGTGTGCAAGGAACATTTTTGAAATTACATGCCTGTGATGTTTGTACTATAGAGAATTCATTTCAACTCCAAATTTTGAATTTCAAGAGGGATTTTAAAGCTAACTCAAATATCTAACATATGAGACTAATTTCACACGATTTTGATGATTTTTGAATGAGATATGGCCTCATGAACCCATGCATGTGAATCTGCCATCCTTGGACAGATTGCACCACGAATTCTTTTTCATTGGTTGAGCACTCAAAAATCCACCAAATCATGTGAATCTAGATTCATTGGAAATCTAACTCAGTAAACTTGAGTTTAGGATCAAAAAGTTTGCATTTTGGATAAGTTATCAAGGAGATATGCATGCATGAAGTTGATGTACAATTTTTGTCCAGAAGCTGTTGCATACCAATTAGTTTTTAGATGGTTGAAGGGGTTTTATTCCGCATTTTTGAGTGATTCAAAATGGATTTTCTTCCTAACTCATCAAACTTTTATCTATCAAATATTTATAGAAAAATACCTCAGTTTACTATGCTTTTGAGACGTTTAAACAAACATGCAACATTCTGTCAGCATGAAATCATAAACAAAAACTCCATATTTTCACCAAAACACTTAGAATTTCCAACTTTGGGGTTTATTTGATGATAAACTAAAATCCCCCAACTTATCCACCATAAGAATAGATGAAAGAAGCTTGAATACCATCAAAACACATGCATGAAATAATAGATGATTTCAGCCCCAAAATGAGTAACAAGAACATCAAAACACCAAAAATTTATGGTTTTGTCCATTTAATCCTGTGTTTATAAGGAAGGGTCATAGAGATTCACCATCTTTTGTATGTTTTACACATATTCATGGTTCACTCTATCCTTCAAACATCAAGATATCATTCAACCCAAAATAAAAGAGTTTAGAGCATCAAGATGCTAGAAAAACACCCCAAAAGGGTTAAAAATCGAAGTTTTACACATCTATCTAACCTTACCTTAAGGATGGTACAACTTTGAACTTTGAAATCTTGTTCAATCCTTCAAAGATCAGATTTTTGATGAAGAAAATGGCTGGAAATCTTGAGAGAGTTTTAGAGAGAGAGAGAATGATAGAGAGAGAGTGAAAATTTGAACTGGAAATGATGAGAATGAATTGGAAAATGTTTATAATTATGGTGTGTGGGAAAAAGAGAAAGAGAGGGAGATAGGGGGGGGGGGGTGGCCGGCCCTAGTGGGTCCCACCAACCCTCTCATGAGATTTTTTTTTTAAAAAAAAAAGTCTTTCTAATACAGTTAGTTTAAACGCAGTACCGAGTGTTTGACGTTTTTCGGTAGAAACCGACTTTTTCAAAGGCAAAATTGAATTATTTGGAACAGTTTATTTCTTGTTTTTACTTAAGAAACATAATTTATATAAGTGGACTTAAATTTGGCGTTATAGGATTTTCGGGTGGCTTTGGGTCGGTACGGGCTTTTTCGGGCAGTTTTCGGGAATTTTAGGTTTTTGCCTAAATTTTTCACGCAAACTAACCTAGTTTCTCCTAATAACTTAAATAACTAAATTTTTACCTATAAAAATACTACTGAGTGATTTAGCGAGTAACTGACCCGAAGGCCAAAATTGCCGGCTGTCACATCTACTTAATTTAATTCACAACCCCTATGGAGTTTCTTCTACTTAATTTAATTCACAACCCCCATGGAGTTTTTGTGTGAACTAAAGTAGATTGTTTGTTGAAGCGGATCTAGACTATGTCATGATCCAAACAATCCATAAGTATTTCACGAAGCATTTGCTTATGCACAAAGCAAGAATAGAGATAGATAGAAGTGAACGTTGATAAAGAGAGAAAGGATTGGGGTATAGAAGCATGAAACAAGGTTGGTTTGAAGAACAAACCTAATACTCATGTTTATACCCCATGCATTAAATGCATGGCAGAACCACTTTTGCACGTGGCAAACTAGGAGTGGTTCTATTGTACTATATACTATAAACGACGGCCCATACTTGGTAGGGTTATGGTCTATAGTGTACAATTGCCTTATGGTTGACAAGCAAAGAGGGAGCAGTTAAGAGACATCCGCTTTTTGTACTCTTGTCAGAAAGGCAAATCAAATCCTTTGCGTGCATATAGGAGGGAAAGACAAAACTTGAATTCGTAAAGAGCAAGTCACTGATCGGGTCTTAGAGTCGCTGATCTCTAGGAAAGATCAGGGAGGAATTGTGACTTGTCTTCTGCAGAACGTCATGCAGAGTAGTCAGCTCGCTATCACTGAGTTCAACTTCAGATCACAAGTCGCTGACTCTTTCATTCAGCTTACATCATTAGATGGTGCTGATGGTTTTCTTATGGCATGACTATTTGTCTTTCAGGGGATACTTAGGCTATGTTTGGCGAGCGTAGCTTATAAGCTAGCTGGTAGCTGATAAGCTAGCGGATAGCTGATAAGCTAGCTGTTGATTGATAAGCTTGCTAGTAGCTGATAAGCTAGCTGTTGAACAAATTATGTTTGGCAAAAACTAGCTTATGAGTATGTAAAATGACCAAAAAGGGTATATTTGAATTTAATAATTAATATTAATAAGGGTATAATTGGAAAAAGCTACAATAAGCTCCTCATAAGCTACTCAAAGTAGCGTTTCAAAAAGCTAGCTTATAAGCTAGCTGATAAGCTAGCTTCCTGGTACATGTTTGGATGGACTAGCTTATAAGCTAGCTTATCAGCTAGCTTATTATGCTTGCCAAACAAAGCCTTAGTCGATGTCAGCTTTTGTTGATACTGAATGGAGTCAGTGATTAGCAATCGCTGATTGCCCAAACTGTCAGCGATAAAGAATCGTTGAAGTAGTGAACTTCATCATTCAGCAGTGGTAAGTATTTTACAGAAGATAGATAAACGATCATTGGTATTTAACAAAGTCTTAGGAAGACTAGATCAACAAATATTATCTTCAGATGCGCTTTCAAGTTTGTCAAGATTATACGATTAATTAAGCTTTCAAGTTTTATTCGTTTTGGGCCTTGCATTCTTATTGGGCTTTGATGTTAATTTGGCCCAAATGATTGATCACTTTCAGTTGCGCTCTAGACCCTCCCAGATTCAGATACTTTTGATGCTTCAAAGTCCCCGAGCTTAATTAGCCTCATCTCTTTTCCAATTGGTTCGTAACGATCACATCAGCCCGGTTTTAGCCCAAATTTAGTTTTCATTCGTGAAAATTGAATTTCTCTCATTTCCCCAACTGCTTCAGATTTTTTTGAAGACATGTCATATTTGTAACGATTTCAAAACGACAGTGATCGGATTCTGTATTTGGTTAGATTACTCAGAAGCCTGACGCTCTGCAACCATTCCTCTTAGGAGTGAGAGTTGAGTTTTTCCTTTGGATGCCACCTTCGGTAAATTGTACTATTTTTATGTGCTCAATTCCTAACCATTTTACCGTTGTGGAGGCTTGGTTGCGATCTAGAATTTTGAGTGACGGTCGTCATCCATCTGACTAAGAAGACTAGATCTTGATCTGATTACTTGACATTTTGGAAGAATTCAGGAAATCGACTATTTTCGGAGCAGTAGAGAGATCAAAGCCGAGTATCTCTTTTAGTATCTACTCCCAGTTTTTCATTCCATACGGTGTTTCGGTGATTGTACATCCGATCTGGTCTTTCATTTGAAACTGAAGACAAAGAGCTACAATCGAGGGGGAGCTTAGAGATCAAAATGTAGCCGAACGCCACTAAAGTTTTCTGACGAAAGCAAGGGGGAGAAGATCAGAGATGCTTCCTTTAGAAAACTTTAGGGGGAGATTGTTAGGACCAAATTGTCCTAATTAGTGAAAGTTTTATAAAGTAAGCTTTGAGAAGGATTATTTACTAATTAGCTAGTTAGTGTAGCTAATGGGCTTGGGCTCGGGCTTTTGTAATTAGGCCCTATATATAAAGGGTTTCGGTTTGGGAAGAGAAGGTGTGAGAGAATCATTCAATGAGAGTCGATTAAGGTGTATGTGTGTGTTCTTGTAGGTGTTCTTGAGAGCTCTCATAATAAATCAAGAACTTCATCTTTTGTTATTCGATTTCCTTTCCTAAATCCTCTATTGTTTGATTATTTGGGACCAACAAAACCCAATTCTCAAAACCCATATAGATTCTTCGAGCCGATAACCCTATGGAATATAAAGAATCTTCTCTCATCACCTTTCTTCGATCTCAAGGTACTATCTCTCAGTACTCTTCTCCGGGTACTTCTCCCCAAAACAGCCGTGCTGAACGTAAACATAGGCACATTCTTGATACTATCCGTACTCTGTTGATTTCTGCCAAATGCCCAGAACGTTTTTGGGGTGAAGCTGCCTTCACTGCTGTCTACACCATTAATCGACATCCAACTCCCACTCTTCATGGGCGTACCTCAGCAGTCACCGACCCTTCTCTGGTGTGACACCAGTGCTATCCAGATAGCCTAAAATAATGTTTTTTTATGAGCGCACAAAACATGTTGAGATTGACTGTCACTATGTCCGTCAACATGTTGTGCTCAAGACTATTCAACTTCAACCTACCTCTACGGAAGATCATCCGGCCGACATCTTCACCAAAGATCATCTTCCAGGACGGTTTCGGGAACTTGTTTCCAAACTCAACCTGGGTCATTCTTCCCCCGATTGAGTTTGAGGGGGGGGGGTGTTAGATGTATATATGTATAAGCCCATGGGCTTTAGGTTTTCCCCTTTTCGTTTATATATAGTCTAGGTTTTCTTTGTATCTGTAACACACTCTTGTAATTCTCTCTCAATCAATGTACCGCTATCCTTTGGCCCTCTCGTCTTTTCATCATCATCATCATCAATTGCATCCTATTTCTAACAATAATTAATATTAATAAAGGTATAATTGGAAAAGGCTGCAAAAAGCTCTCAAAAAGCTACTCAAAGTAGCGTTTCAAAAAGCTAGCTTATAAGCTAGCTTCTGGTCATGTTTGGATGCACTAGCTTATAAGCTAGCTTATTTTTTCCAAACACAGCCTTACACTAACGAAAAAAATGGGACGTAAACGACTTTGGATGTGAGTTAAAGTCACGAATAAAGTTGCGTGAATGACATGTGATTTTGTGACTGAATTATATATGACTTTGTACATGAAGTGGTGGGTTCAAATGTGAACCACTTTTTGGTTGTGAACGTGAGGACAACCGAGAGCGCGACACGTGGCGGATGACTAGGCACCACGTCAAGTCCACGGCGGATGACTAGGCGCGATTCATGGGAGGGCATTGAATTAAAGAGGAGGACCACACTCAAAGCCGCCACGTGTCGCGCTCTCGGTTGTGTAACAACCAAAAAGTGGTTCACATTTGAACTTTCCTCTATACATGAATTAAATATGATTTTTGTGTAACACCCCGCTAAAGCGGAAACACGAGGTGTGACAGCTAAGATTTCAATGCGATAGAAAATAAATAACATCATTCGTTCATACCAAAATATTCAAAGTTTAAAAATAAATTGTATTACAACCAACGGAAGTTTGAAATTACAGACAGGACAAAATAAATAATGTCTTGAATGATGCCAACAAACGCGCAAATTAAGCCTTTTCATTTACCTTCTAATTTCCTGAAAAACATGTTAAAACAAATGTCAACTACAAGAGTTGGTGAGTTCACAGGTTTTCATATGCACAAAACAGTTTAAATGCAATCAATTTTTAGTGAACCTTTTTATTCACTCAGTTTTTCATAAACCAGTTATAGTGAACCTTTTTGTTCACTACCGATACTAGCCTGAACATTAGTGAACATTTTTGCTCACTCCATTTCAAGCTTAGTATCAAAATGTGAGTAAATTTCCCGGGTTAAGTTAATCGCATGATATTTATTCTTTGAGTCACTACTAAACCTAAAACCAATTTGCCCTAACGATCTACCTCAGAGGTGGTAGCGAACCACATGTGTAGAGCGTTTTCGCGAACTACCTCAGCGGTGGGACTAAAACCCCACATTTGTAGACGCTGCACTACCTTAGCGGTGGGACTAAATCCCACATGTGTAGTACCACATATGATTACGTGCACCCTATACTCGTCAGTAAACAAAGGGTGGGTCCACTCTACCAAATAGCGCTATCCACAATAACCAATGGCTCGAAACGAGTTAATAGTAGTGTATTCAACATGGGACTTTTACTCAATATATCATGCCTCATAACATATCAAATTTAGCTCACAACACATTTTATTTCGCAACATTATTTACAATTATTCACAATCATTTGTAAGCATGCTTTTCACCACAAAACATGTAAAAACGGTAAAAAGTGGGGCTGTGAATACTCACTTTGAGTAGCTTTGCGTTTATGACAATCGGTAGTGCGTGAATAATCCCAACTCCAAATCTACTTATGCCCTATCACATACGTATTTGACGTAAGTCTTAATTCAATGGCCCATATCTTAGTCATGTCAATACCGATATCCTATTATAATGCCTTTACTTAATTTTATTAAGTGCAACTTAGTATAAAGATAGCTTTTTGTTACTTTAAAATATTATCCAAACACATGGAAATTCTTAAAGTTTGCAAAATAACATTTTTGAAAAAAGTCAGATTCTGGCAGATTTGTCTTATTGCAAAAGTGTCACCTTTAAGCCTAGTTTCAAAGGGAGATAAGTTGTCAAAATTTTACCTACTGATATTGGGGATATTAACATCATTCCCTCCAAATTTTATGATTTTTGAAGGTGTCTAACATATTTTAAAAATTCTTGAAAAATCAGTGTGCATGTATCAATCTTGGAAATACAAGTCAGTGGAGTTTTGTACCATAGAGAATTCATTAATACTCCAAAATTTGAAATTTAAAAGGGATTTTAAAGCTAACTCAAATATCTAACAAACGAAACTTGTTTCACACGATTTGGATGATTTTTGAATGAGATATGACCTCATGAATTCAAGCATGTGAATCTGCCATCATTGGGCAGATTGCACTCCGAATTTCTTTTCATTGGTTGAACATTAACAACTCCCCCAAATCATGTGTTTTCGGATTCTTTGGAAAGCTAACTCACTGAACTTGAATTTAGAATCAAGAATCATGTGTTTTGAATAATCCATCATAGAGATATGCATGCATGAAGTTGATATAAAATTCTGACCAGAAGCTGATGAACACTAAAAAGTTTTAACATGATTAAGGGCTCAAAACATGGAATTTTTGAATGATTCCAGTGGGGTTTGAACCTTAACACATAAAATATTGATCCATAGAAATTTCAGAGAAAAATAAATCCAAAAACACGCTTTTTGGTTCGTCCAAACACCATGCAAAAATCGGACAGCAACAGTCCAGAATCAAAACCAATCATTTTCACCAAGAACACTTATAATCTTTGAAATTTTGAGGGTTTATTTGATATGAACTACAATCCCCCAATCATATACCATGAAATAGATGAAATAAACTTGAACATCATCCAAGCACATGCATGAAATAATAAAAGGATTTTCAACCCCAAATGAGTAATCAAAACATCAAATACATGATTTTTACTTCAAATCTTGTGTTCATAAGGAGGAATCATAGATTTTCACCTTCTTTGAACGTTCTAACACATTTCTAAGGTTCATTCTCATCCTCAAACATCAAGAATGATGTTCAACCATTAAAGAGGTTTTAAACCTCAAAAAGAGAAAGAAAAAGCTCCCAAAATGGGTTAAAATCGAAGTTTAAACGTGCATTCATTCTTACCTTTGATACAACAACCAATGGAGCCTCAAAATCTTGTTTGGATTTGTTAAAAAAACTCAGATTCTTGGATGATAATGGCTGGAGTTTGAGAGGGATTAGAGAGAAGAATGTGGAGAGAAAGTAGAGAGAGAGAAAGGTGTGTAGGAGAAGGAAGAGTTTTGAAAATGAAAAGATGGAATAGGTGTGATGATTTATTAGTATTGGGAAAGAAGAGAAAAAAGATGATTGGGGGAGGGGGGTGGCGGCCGGCCATATGGGCCAATCCCAACCCTCTCTCATTTTTTTTTTATTAAAAGAGAGTCCAAAATACTGTTTATTCATACGCAGTGTCGGTTTCGGCGTTTTTCGGTAAAAACCGACTTTTTCGATGGTGAATTTAGAATATTTGGAACAGTTTACTTTTATTTTTTATTAAAGTATCATAATTTATATAAGTTGATTTTAAATTTGGCATTATAGGGTTTTCGGGTGACTTTGGGCCGATACGGGCTTTTTTTCGGGCTGTTTTCGGAACTTTTAGGTTTTTGCCTAAATTTTTCATGCAAACTAACCTAAATTCTTTTAACAACTTAAATGACTAAATTTTTATCTACGGAAATGCTACTGAGTGATTTAACGAGTAGGTAACCTTAAGGCCAAAAATTGTCAGTTGTCACATTTACCCCCTGTTGAAAGAAATTTTGTCCCGAAATTTACTATTTGGCATAACCAGGAGGCTCTTTTGTAAACAGATGCGGGCACTTGCTCTTCATAAAAGCTTCTCGTTCTCAGGTAAACTCCGGTCCATACTTTGAGTTCCAACGGACCTTGACAATTGGTATCTTACTACGCCTCAACTGCTTGACTTCTTGGTCAAGAATTTCAATTGGTTCCTCTGTAATGCGTAGCTGCTCATTGATTTGAACTTCCTCTAATGGCAAAACCACTGTTTCCATGGACAAACTTTTCTTCAGATTCGAAACATGGAAGGTATCATGGAGGGCACTGAGTTCCAAAGGTAAATCCAATTTGTATGCAACTAGTCCGACTCGCTCTTGTATCTCAAATGGTCCAATGAATCTAGGACTCAGTTTTCCTTTCTTTCCAACCCTAGTAATCCTTTACATGGTAATACTTTCAAAAGTACCTTGTCACCACTTGAAATTCCAAAGGCTTCCTGCGATTATCCGCATAATTCTTATAACGATCCCTGGCTGCTTTTCAGCCTTTGCTGCATTGTTTTAAATTTTGTCCATCGTTTCTTGAGCGATATCGGGCCTAGTTAGTTGTCGTTCCCCAACTTTTAACAAACTAAGTTGTGATCTGCATTTACGTCCATAAAGAGCTTCGTATGGAGCGCACTGAATGTTGGTATGGTAACTGTTATTGTAGGAGAATTCAGTCAATGGTAGATGATTGTGCCAGCTTCCTCCGAATTCCATTACGCAGGCACACAACAGGTTCTCTAGTGTTTATAGGGTTCCCTCTATCTATCCATCCGTTTGAGGTTGATATAAGGTGCTTAGATCTAACCTTGTGCCCATCGCTTCGTTTAATGATTGCCAGAAGCGTGAAATAAAGCGACTATCTTTGTCTGAAATAATTGAAACGGGTAATCCATGGCGCATAACGATTTTGTTCACGTAGAGTTGCGCAAGTCTGTCTATACTGAAGTCCTCTCGAATTGGTAAAAAGAGAGCGCCGATTTCGTAAGGCGATCCCCAACTACCCATAATGAGTCATGACCCTTCTTGGTTTTGGGCAATTTGATCACAAAATTCACTGATATCTGCTCCCACTTTCATTCTGGAATCTCCGGCTATTGCAGGAGTCTGGATGGCTTCTGGTGTTCTGCCTTGATCCTGGCACAGGTCAAGCATTTACTCACATACAAAGCTATATCCTTTTTCATCCCAAGCCACCAGTAGTGCTCTTTTAGTCCTTTGTACATCTTGTCAGATACTAGGTGTATCGAGTATTTCGTCAGATGAGCTTCATCCATGATCGTTGACCTTAACTGATCGACCTTTGGTGTCCACATCTTGTCCTTAAAATAACGTACTCCATCAGCTTTCACCTCAAACTCCTTTTCTATCTGGTGAAGAGTTTCTTTCTTCAGGTTTTCTACTTTCAATGCTTCTTCTTGAGCTTCAAGCATTTGATTTTTCAAACTCGCCTGCACTACCATTCCCATGGCTCGTGCTCTTGAAGGTTTCACCTTTTCTTTCCTGCTCAGTGCATCAGCTACCACATTTGCCTTTCCTGGGTGATACTTTATCTCACAATCGTAGTCATTGAGTAACTCAACCTATCTCTTTTGCCTCATGTTCAGCATCTTTTGATCAATGATGTGCTGAAGGCTCTTGTGATCAGTAAAGATTGTGCACTTGGTACCATAAGGGTAATGTCTCCAGATCTTACGTGCAAACACCACAGCTCCGAGTTCTAAATCGTGAGTGGTGTAATTCTTCTCGTGGATCTTTTGCTGCCTGGATGCGTAGGCGATGACTTTTTCGTTTTGCATTAGTATACATCCCAAGCCTTGATGTGAAGCATCATAGTACACCACGAAGTTATATGTTCCTTCCGGTAATGCCAAGATTGGTGCATTACACAACTTATGCTTATGTAGTTGAAATGCTTCCTCCTGTTTTTCTCCCCAAATAAACTTCTTATCTTTCTGCGTTAAAGTTGTCAATGGTTGTGCGACCTTGGAGAAATTAGCGATGAATCGCCGATAATAGCCTCCCAAACCAAGAAATTGTCGAATTTCTGTTGGTGTCTTCGGAGCTTCCCATTTCTTTATGGCCTCTATCTTTGCGGGGTCGACATGGATTCCTTATCAAGCAGCTCTTGAAGATGATTCGACAATTCTTGGATTTTTGATGGCGCCAGACTAGACGGTGACCTTGTTACACGGGCCGCTCCTGAGACTAGATCGATATGGAACTCCACCTGCCTATGCAGAGGTAGTCCGGGTAACTCCTCCGGGAACACTGCTGGATAATCTCTTACAATTGGAAAGTCCTGAATTCATTTCTCTTTTACTTCCTTATCTACAATGGGTGCTAAATATGCAACGCTCTCCTTCCTTAAATGACTCCGCATTTTTATGCCTATCAATATGCTAGATCTTGGTGAACCTCTTTAGTTCCAATTGCGAATGCCCTTCCTTGAGCCTTGCATCCTTAATCTCTTTGATTGGCTTGCGTTACTCTGTTCCTCCTCGTGGTGCTGATCATGCCGCTTTTCAGCATGAGACACCTATCTCTAAAGTGGTTTGGGGTTCCGCTCTCTTAACCCCCTTTCCGGTCCTTCTGACCTTCCTTTCCTTTCTATAGTATCGAGCAAAATGTCCTGCTGGTTTACATTTGGTACCCGAAATACAAGCTCATAGGTGGTTCCAGTTGTATCTAGTACATTTTGGAGGAGAGTCCATTTACCTTCCCGACTCTTGGGTCTTTGCTCCAAAATTTCTGACTACTTTTCAACTTTTGATTAAATTAACACGAGTCGTTTCCTCTGACTGGTGCTCAAATTTTCTTGTATTACCATCTTTCCATTCGATGGGTACTATGACTTCCTTATTTCTTCTATTTGCGACAAGGTCGGTAGTAACTTGAGTGACTATGGTAGGTACGACTTCCTAGACTTGTTGGGCTATCAGTTGAGCAATGTTGATCGATTAATTGTTACGGTTACGTGTGTTTCTTCTGGAAAATACGGTTCTAAATCATTTGTAAAATGTATGTTTGATTAAAAGTTGTCTTTAATAAATGTTCGAAAATATTTATATTTTATTTATGAATTTTTTTTAATAAAATTGATAAGAACGTCTTTGTGATTAAATAAAAATTAGTTTCATAAAAACTTAATATATATCTGAAAGGGTCAAAAAAATTTGATGCTAATGCATCCTTAAAATATTTTACTTGCCCAAGCTAAGGTTTAAATGGGACAACAAAAAAATAATACATTTTGAAATTCTTCCAAATCCACAGCATACGAGAGTTACAACCGAAAAGATCAACTTTGCCAATAGTATTACCACAACTTGTCAGCACAAGTCAACTCTCCTAGTCGTCCTTTTTGCCGTCATAACATTTTCTACAACTTTGGTGGTACATTCCTCCAAGAGATGCACCAATTTTGTCAACTTAATTATGACCCGATTCTATCTTGATGCCCTGCTTTGACTATTTCCCAGTCCGTCGGCGAGTGTTCGCATTGTTCGAGCCTCTCTTTGTGTCATATTAGTAATATAACCGATCAATATCCCCGAAACGATATGAAATGATCTTGCATTATCTTGATGAGTTATTGCCAGTCCACTCCGAATGGTTGCTGCAACTCTCTTCTGAGTTGTCTCATATGAGGTGTTGGAAGGTTCGGGTTAGGCGTAGGAAAAACTAGAGTAGGTTGAGGTAAGATAGTTGTTGGGGTAATTGGAGGTGGATCGCTTAAATATCCTTACTTGTTACTCTAGTGTTGGAATCATAATGCTTAAACGGGTCCTTCTCCGAAGTCTAAGTAATAGTGTTCGACATAGTGATTGTAGTATCCGCATAACTTACTAACGCGCATTCAAATACTAGTGACATCCTAAGCGCTAACGCAGGACTGTTCAACAATGGCCTTACTTTTCTTAAACGCGTAAGTGCTATAGTAGATATCAGAATCATGATGTGCTTATGCAAACTCATGCAGTTTATGTTTTTCAGGAAATTTTTCGAAGGTTCCAACTTTTATTCTCTAGCCGTATGATTGGTTCATAAGTCTTATCCTACTTATATCATGGCTAGGCGTAGGTGATCAGGCTCCGCCTATCTATGATATATCAGAATAGCACCTATCCTAATCATACTAGTATTTAAATTCTCCTAAATTTTGAAATCTTTGATTTTGAAAAGTTATATAATTTCTGTAAAATGTTGGTTATAGTACTTGGTTTTATGGAAAACCGATGTTCTCTATAACCTAAGGCTCTGATACCAAATCTGTAACACCCCGCTAAAGCGGAAACACGAGGTGTGACAGCTAAGATTTCAATGCGATAGGAAATAAATAACATCATTCGTTCATACCAAAATATTCAAAGTTTAATAATAAATTGTATTACAACCAACGGAAGTTTGAAATTACAGACAGGACAAAATAAATAATGTCTTGAATGATGCCAACAAACGCGCAAATTAAGCCTTTTCATTTACCTTCTGATTTCCTGAAAAGCATGTTAAAACAAGCGTCAACTACAAGAGTTGGTGAGTTCACAGGTTTTCATATGCACAAAACAGTTTAAATGCAATCAATTTTTAGTGAACCTTTTTATTCACTCAGTTTTTCATAAACCAGTTATAGTGAACCTTTTTGTTCACTACCGATACTAGCCTGAACATTAGTGAACGTTTTTGCTCACTCCATTTCAAGCTTAGTGTCAAAATGTGAGTAAATTTCCCGGGTAAATGTTGTTCCAGATTCAAGTTCTAATCAACATGCAATCAAGTAGAGAATGATTTGAAAGCCATATGTCATTGATTCTTGGAGAATTGATTACACACACTAACCACACCAAGAACACACACACTTAAGACTTAACTTTCTCTCTTCACTCTCTTTACACCATAAAGCACGTATGCATGTCCTACTTCCAAACTAACTCAATTTGGGTATTTATACCCAAATCCTAACAACCCTTACACTTTGTAGCTTTGACACTATCTACCCTAAGAAAGTAAAACTATTACAAAGTAACAAACAAAGGACTAAAACAATAAACCAAACTTTGACTTTGTTGCCCACTTTGACTTTGCCTTTTTCTTCACTTTTAGCACCAACTTGTGATCTCGGATACAATCCGATTTTGCACCCAACAATCTCCCCCTTTGGATTCGAGATCACAAAAAGAATTAGGCAAACGTCTTCAAGAATGAATCAACACTTTAAACATCAACGATAAGCTTCCTTGAACGATAAGCTTCCGTAATAATCTTCACGAATCATCCAAATCTTCATGAAGCTTTAACAAACTTTGAACGAGAAGCTTTAACGAATCGAGATATCTTCAAATAATCATCAAACTTCAAACATCTCTTGCAAACATCTCTTGTCATATCCCGTAATCTTCTCCTTGAGTTGACATTTCGGAACCATCTCCCCAAAATATCTTCAAAAAACATTTCTAAACCATCTCCCCCTTTTTGATGAAATATGAAATAATCATCAAAACTCTAGAAATGTAGAATCAGATAAACTGTCTCGTAAAGATACAAACATGTGAAAGAACCACCATAGACATAACCATCTCCTCCTTGTTACTCCAGAATTCCCCTTTTTCCTCCAAAGAAGTACCGTCAATTCCATAAAGTAACCTGAATCTTTTCAAATTCAGATATAAGTGGGAAAATCCTGAAACAACACATGAATCAGTTGGAATGCCTGTGAGAAGCACAAAGCAACTCAGTACAACGAATGCACTATATAAGGAGCTTTAGTGATGATCACTCCCCAGGGCTTCCGTTCAATCATCGCAAACACGAAAAGTATTCCTATGAACGTTCGGACAAAGAAACAAATTCCTTGTGTGTATTTGTGATGAAAGAAAATAAGCATCAAGTGCTTTCATAAGGCTCAAAATGTGAAAACATTTCACGACTCGATGTGTAGAAATGAAGTTCGAAGGCAGGGCAGCTTCCTTCTGTTTCAATATCGATTTTCCAAATGAAAACCTGATAGATTATGTGCTGCGTCCCCGTGATGAAATGAAACATCTCCTTGTTAAGAAGGAAATGAGTAGCTAGTGGGGTAAAAACGAGAGTCGGCATTGGGCTTTGCCTTGTTTCAATATCGGTCACCAAAGAATATGAACCAATAGATTATGTGGTTGCCCGGCTTAGAAAAGGTTGGTGCAGAGTTTTATGTTTCTTTTAACTCTGTTCTCACACCCTCCAATTCTTTTAAACATCCTCACTTCTAACCAATCTCTCATATAACATTTTTTTCGCTCAATCACTATGAGAATAACTCGACCACCTGAGTTATCTCCCCCACTCTTTGATGTAGACCCCTCACTCATTTCTCAAGGATAACTTCTTGGGTAGGATTACCGGTTCTGGAAATCCATAGAAGTTCTGTTAAACTCACACATCCCATGAAATAAGTTTCCTAAACATGAAAGTACAATGATTCAACGGGTGAATCAAGGAGCCAATATGAAGAATATAGGAGCATAAGAATTTCTGCCAACAAGTATATGAAATGAAGAACATGAATAATATAAACTTGTTTGAGAAAACTGATTCATCATATGATGTGAGATATGTTCTTGAAAATCTTTGGTGTACACAAAATGAATAAATGTTATCTATACGATCAAGATATAGATATAGCAATGAAGAACGTATCTGATCAATTAAACGATGAAGTACAAATAGGAAGATATCAAGCGAGTGTATTACCACCGAAAAATATGGTCATATAGAGACGTGGTAATAACTAAGTCAAAAGAAGCTAAACCGGTGTGTATGAATACTTGAAAAGTATATGAAAAGATAATACGCAAGTATTAATCTTTGGAAACACACGGTTAGAAAATATCCGTCAACTCATCATGATATGAAAACATGGAAAATCACACTTCTAATTCGAAAAAAAAAACGTTTGAGAATCGAGAAGTGAGTTTGAACATTTAAAAACCAATTTTCCATACATAAAAGTTGTTCATCTTTCAAATATGTAAGCATTAAAGCATATTATAACACTCCCCCTAAAAATAATATCTCTTTTATGTACTCCCCCTCAAATGGATAATCAAACATTTACTTAAAATTCTCCCTCAAAGTAAGAATAATACCTTGAAGACCATTGAATATCGGGTCTTCCACTTGCACATTGAAGATCGGGTCCTAAACTGGTTTGATTAGGAGCCATATGTCATTGAGGAACGGGTCCTAAACTGATATATTTAGGAGCCTCTTGTACATTGAGGAACGGGTCCTAAACTGGTTTGATTAGGAGCCACTTGCTTGCAGAAACTCCCCCTTGAATAAAGCATTGAAAATATGGGGACCTGCAAAAACAAAATCATACAGATTTTGGTATCCACTTGAAAGTGGATTCTCTTTTGTTAAAAGAAGTTGGTTTATAATTTGGAATACTATAAGTACCATACCAACTTTCCGACTTTTCTTTTCGAACAAACTTATTTGTTCCACAGTAAGAACAACATATTTTCTTTTGAGATAATCTGATCATATGATTTACAGAGTAAATTGGATCAGATTTAACAAAAGATTTAGCTTTAAAAACCTTGTTCTTTTGAACATTTTGTTTGGGAACAAATAACTTTGGTTTATCTACATTTGGTGTAGACCCTTTAACTTTCCAAACAAACTTTCCTTTCTTTGAATGATTCTTACCTGAACCATCAATCTGATGATCATAGAAAAGATTAGAAGGACAAATCTGATTAGTTGGTGTAAAACTGTTTGTTGAAGAAACATCTGCATGAATAGAACTTGGAGCAGTTTTGAATGAACACTCAGAATCAGCATAATCAACATATGGTGATTGTACTATAACATCGGGACTCTTTGGTTCATTCAAATTAACTTTAAAAACAATATCTTCAAGATCTTTCACCATTGCAGATAAAAGATTCTTTTCTTCAACTGTTTCATCAAGTTTCTTTTTCAGATTAGAACTTATAATCTGCTCTTTCATGATATCAGAAGACAATTCAGATAATCTTAATGTAAGCTTTCTTACTTCTGTCTCAAAAACCCTCTTTTCCTCTTCAAAATCATTTTTCTCAAAGGTTGGTTTCTTTAGTTCAGCAATCAGTTGCTCAAAACCTTTTATCTCACACTTTAAAAGGTGTTCTTTTCTTTTAAAAGCACTTCTTTCATCCGAAAGTTGCACTTTTAAGTTAGCAATCTTTTTCCTAAACAGAACACTCTTTTCCTCAAAAGATTTTCTTTCTTTTCAAAACCTTTACTCTCTTCCTCAAACTAAACTCAACACATCTATCTTTTTCAACACGAACATTCTTTTTCTTCAAACCTTTCTTCTTACTTTCAAGAACATTCTTCTTTTTCTCAAAATCTTTTCTTTCATTCACAATCTGTCTCTCTAAATCAGAAATCTTCTTCGAAAGTTTATCACTTTTCAACTCAAAAGATTTTCTCTCTTTCTCAAAAACCTTTCTTTCTTCTTCAAAAACCTTTCTTTCATCTCGTAACATCTTTTCAATCTTAACCAACTCACTATCCACAACATTCTTCTTGTTGGTACAAGAATCGGTACAAGACTCAAGAGAATCAAAAACATTCATTCCATCATAAGAGTTGGAATCATCATCATCATAACAACAATTAACATAACATGTTGATTCAGAAAACTCTTTGAAAATCTTGTTTTCTTTTTGCTCATCAAAAACTGATATCTTCAAAGAAAGTTCACCAATCTTAGCTTCAAAAGCTCGTCTTTCTTTCTCAAAGTTACTTCTCTCGATGATCACTATTTTTTCAAAATCATTTACTTGGTTTGAAAGTTCTATCACTCTCGAATGAGAAGATATAAGTTTGTTTTCAACAACTTTCTTATCTTCATCTAATTCATGAACTTTCTTTTGCAAACATTCATTTTCTTTCCTCAAAGAAGTTACAAGTTTTAAGTTTTGAGCATTTCCAAAAGAATGTTTTAACATTTCATCATGCTCATTTTGCAAATCAATTTTCAAACTTGTAGTTAAACTTCTTTCATTAGAAAGTGACTCTTCAAGATCAGTAACTTTAATAAGAAAATCAGCCTTTTCAGCATTTGATATAGATAAACTTTGCTGAAGCTTAGTTATCTTTACTGACAATTCTGAATTCTCCGATTCTTGCCCTTTTTCACTCTGTAATAACTTCTCTAAATCCACAATCTTCATTTCTAACAAAGATTTGTCAGAACTCAACTTTAGATTTTCCTGGTTTAGCTCAAAGGCACGCTGACTGTATGTCATATAATTCTTCCATAATGTATGATAGTCAACTAGCTCTGTCATCTTAACTAATACGAAAATAGAACTTGAAAATGATCGATAATTCACTGAAACTGGTAGATTTCTTCTGAACTGCTGGAGGTATGCAAATCTAAACACTTCTTTTGATCAAAGATAAGGTTAGTGACAAAAGTCAAAAAGTCAACTGAAAAGTCAACCGGTGAATAGTGAAATCCCGAGAAAAAATATTTTTCAAAAATTTCAAAGTTGATTTTGACTGCGAAATTGAAAGCTTAGTCCAAAAATGCAACCTCTCGGAAATCACCAAAATCTCGGAAAAACCGGCATTTTTCGGGAAAAAATGACCTTAAAAATGACTGAACTTTTTCACCGTAGAATCAGATAAGAAGTCTTAAAAATTTTACGTGAAAAAACGCCCGAAAAACGCTTCCAGACTCGGAAAACACTATATTCCGATTCGGATTTTTCAATTTTCCGAATCGGAAAAGATGGTTTTCCGAATCGGAAAAATAAACCTGATAGAGTTCCGAGAAAAATTTCGAGTTGGTATTTGGGCAATTTCCGAATCGGAAAATGATGTTTTCCGAATCGGAAATTGACTAATACCAAGTCGGAAAAAGAGTATAACTAACTTCGAACACAATTCCCGAATCCAAAAAATTTTCCGATTCGGAAAACTTCAAAATTCCGATTCGGAAAACTTATATTTTCCGATTCGGAATTTATGAATATTCCAATTCGGAAAATATGAACACAATTCGGAAAAACGAGGAAAAACCGAGCAGAAGGTAAAAAAACTCAAAAATTACTGCTCAAAACACCAAATTTTGACTCTAAATCACTTCCTAACACAGTAAAAACATCATATTAACCACAAACAATCAAATTCAGATCCAAATCATGATCAAATGAAGAACATCAAAACTCAAACCTCCATTTTCAAAAAAAACATAAAAAAGTCAAGAAATCATACCAAATTCAAGTGAATTTCCAGCTCTGATACCACTTGTTGTTCCAGATTCAAGTTCTAATCAACATGCAATCAAGTAGAGAATGATTTGAAAGCCATATGTCATTGATTCTTGGAGAATTGATTACACACACTAACCACACCAAGAACACACACACTTAAGACTTAACTTTCTCTCTTCACTCTCTTTACACCATAAAGCACGTATGCATGTCCTACTTCCAAACTAACTCAATTTGGGTATTTATACCCAAATCCTAACAACCCTTACACTTTGTAGCTTTGACACTATCTACCCTAAGAAAGTAAAACTATTACAAAGTAACAAACAAAGGACTAAAACAATAAACCAAACTTTGACTTTGTTGCCCACTTTGACTTTGCCTTTTTCTTCACTTTTAGCACCAACTTGTGATCTCGGATACAATCCGATTTTGCACCCAACAGTAAAGTTAATCGCATGATATTTATTCTTTGAGTCACTACTAAACCTAAAACCAATTTGCCCTAACGATCTACCTCAGAGGTGGTAGCGAACCACATGTGTAGAGCGTTTTCGCGAACTACCTCAACGGTGGGACTAAAACCCCACATGTGTAGACGCTGCACTACCTCAGCGGTGGGACTAAATCCCACATGTGTAGTACCACATATGATTACGTGCACCCTATACTCGTCAGTAAACAAAGGGTGGGTCCACTCTACCAAATAGCGCTATCCACAATAACAATTGGCTTGAAACGAGTTAATAGTAGTGTATTCAACATGGGACTTTTACCCAATATATCATGCCTCATAACATATCAAATTTAGCTCACAACACATTTTATTTCGCAACGTTATTCACAATTATTCACAATCATTTGTAAGCATGCTTTTCACCCCAAAACACGTAAAAACGGTAAAAAGTGGGGCTGTGAATACTCACCTTGAGTAGCTTTGCGTTTATGACAATCGGTAGTGCGTGAATAATCCCAACTCCAAATCTACTTATGCCCTATCACATACGTATTTGACGTAAGTCTTAATTCAACGGCCCATATCTTAGTCAAGTCAATACCGATATCCTATTATAATGCCTTTACTTAATTTTATTAAGTGCAACTTAGTATAAAGATAGCTTTTTGTTACTTTAAAATATTATCCAAACACATGGAAATTCTTAAAGTTTGCAAAATAACATTTTTGAAAAAAGTCAGATTCTGGCAGATTTGTCTTATTGCAAAAGTGTCACCTTTAAGCCTAGTTTCAAAGGGAGATAAGTTGTCAAAATTTTACCTACTGATATTGGGGATATTAACATCATTCCCTCCAAATTTCATGATTTTTGAAGGTGTCTAACATATTTTAAAAATTCTTGAAAAATCAGTGTGCATGTATCAATCTTGGAAATACAAGTCAGTGGAGTTTGTACCATAGAGAATTCATTAATACTCCAAAATTTGAATTTTAAAAGGGATTTTAAAGCTAACTCAAATATCTAACAAATGAAACTTGTTTCACACGATTTGGATGATTTTTGAATGAGATATGACCTCATGAATTCAAGCATGTGAATCTGCCATCATTGGGCAGATTCCACTCCGAATTTCTTTTCATTGGTTGAACATCCACAACTCCCCCAAATCATGTGTTTTCGGATTCTTTGGAAAGCTAACTCACTGAACTTGAATTTAGAATCAAGAATCATGTATTTTGAATAATCCATCATAGAGATATGCATGCATGAAGTTGATATAAAAGTCTGACCAGAAGCTGATGAACACTAAAAAGTTTTAACATGATTAAGGGCTCAAAACATGGAATTTTTGAATGATTCCAGTGGGGTTTGAACCCTAACACATAAAATATTGATCCATAAAAATTTCAGAGAAAAATAAATCCAAAAACACCCTTTTTGGTTCGTCCAAACACCATGCAAAAATCGGACAGCAACAGTCCAGAATCAAAACCAATCCTTTTCACCAAGAACACTTATAATCTTTGAAATTTTGGGGGTTTATTTGATATGAACTACAATCCCCCAATCATATACCATAAAATAGATGAAATAAACTTGAACATCATCCAAGCACATGCATGAAATAATAAAAGGATTTTCAACCCCAAATGAGTAATCAAAACATCAAATACATGATTTTTACTTCAAATCTTGCGTTCATAAGGAGGAATCATAGAATTTCACCTTCTTTGAATGTTCTAACACATTTCTAAAGTTAATTCTCATCCTCAAACATCAAGAATGATGTTCAACCATCAAAGAGGTTTTAAACCTCAAAAAGAGAAAGAAAAAGCTCCCAAAATGGGTTAAAATCGAAGTTTAAACATGCATTCATTCTTACCTTTGATACAACAACCAATGGAGCCTCAAAATCTTGTTTGGATTTGTTAATAAAACTCAGATTCTTGGATGATAATGGCTGGAGTTTTAGAGGGATTAGAGAGAAGAATGTGGAGAGAAAGTAGAGAGAGAGAGAGAGAAAGGTGTGTAGGAGAAGGAAGAGTTTTGAAAATGAAAAGATGGAATAGGTGTGATGATTTATTAGTATTGGGAAAGAAGAGAAAAAAAATGATTGGGGGAGGGGGTGGTGCCCGGCCATATGGGCCAATCCCAACCCTCTCTCATTTTTTTTTATTAAAAGAGAGTCCAAAATACTGTTTATTCATACGCAGTGTCGGTTTCGGCGTTTTTCGGTAAACACCGACTTTTTCGAAGGTGAATTTAGAATATTTGGAACAGTTTACTTTTATTTTTTATTAAAGTATCATAATTTATATAAGTTGACTTTAAATTTGGCATTATAGGGTTTTCGGGTGACTTTGGGCCGGTACGGGCTTTTTTTCGGGCTGTTTTCGGAACTTTTAGGTTTCTGCCTAAATTTTTCACGCAAACTAACCTAAATTCTTTTAACAAATTAAATGACTAAATTTTTACCTACGGAAATGCTACTGAGTGGTTTAACGAGTAGGTAACCTTAAGGCCAAAAATTGTCAGTTGTCACATTTTGTTTGTGAATCATATGTGATTTTGTACATCGAAAAAGCTCACCTCTTTCTCGTAGATAGTTAGCATTCTCATATGAACCCCCTCTCTCTCCTTCTATATATATAGACTTAGGATCAGGTGAGACCAAGCTGTTACCGTGTGTAACACCTTAGGCGTATCCCATATCGGCCGTGGACAGGAGTGATGTTGGGTGTTATAAGTAATATCTTGGCCTTCCTAACAACAACGTGTTTTGGGGCCACACGGGCTGCAGGTTCTTCGAACGATGTAGTTAAGTGTGCTAAGGTGGGAGTGTTGGGTTTTATGAGTTCCCTCGGGTCAATCTGACACAAGGATTATCGTGGATCTCAAAAACCTAGCTGGTTCGAGAAATCCTATAAACCTAACAACCAATCTGGTCAAAAGTCTATATGACCGAAAACGTACTGGTTCGATCGAGTGCGGAAGCGATTTGGATACAAAACCCTAGATATCCACAGATCATAATCGTTATTTTATTTAATCCTAACAGTTATGGATACAGAATAATTTACCTGGATTGCTTGAGAATAAGTCCACCGGTGAACGACCAACGAATGTTCCTCTAGCAGAACTAAAACCTGAAAAATTGGAAAACCGAGCTGGTTGTCGCGGGGGGAGGGGACGGCGCCGGTAGGAGAGAGAGAGAAGGAAAAACTGGAAACTGAGAATTAGATCAATTGAATCAATTATCTTAAACCCATAAGGTTTATTTATATATGAAGGAAACACAGTATCCATCTTATTCAGTTTTCCCTTTTTGTAATTATCTTTATTCTTTTCTTTTCTTTCAAGAAAAGAATGCCCTAGATAATTACTTATAATTAATCTATATTATTGTATTATATATTTAGTTATCTAATATATAATCTACTTAATTAATTAATAATCCTCCAACTTTGGGATTTCTGACTGAAATTACCCAACTGATTTATAAATGACTATTATAAATCCAATCTCTCCATTTCTGGGTTTTATTTAACTTATTCGATTTAAAGGTCCTCACAGGTGTGACCCTCAAGTGTCTTGTAACATTGGATGTGTAATTACTTGGTTTGTCAACTTATGCACATAATTAGTAACAGACTCCCACTTGTGCAAGTTGGCAATACCGTCTTGATTACACAGACCTAAGGAGGCCACTAGACAGGCACTTAGGCTAACCAGGTTACAAGAACTCTTATACCCAGACAGGTGATATAAACTTTCCGTAAGGAAATAACATCTATGAAACTACTGTTCATAAATTGGGTATATCTTGGCTTTTCCCTTTGCAACACGATATTTCATCTATGAGTACGAGCTTGGAATGTGTCAACTCTAAATACTTAAGATTCTGTTTCTCGACTATCCGACTTTTACTGATAGGTAAACGACAAAGAACTAATCAGTTCGTTTGGGCATGGCCATGCACTTCATCAGTATATTCAGTCAGTCAAGAAGGTCCCAGAAATATCTCTCTTCAGTGAAGAGGTGCAAATCCCAGCTTGCATATCTGCATTTAATACCACTGCTTCCGCTGAATCTAGTTACGCCCTTTATAGCCACCCTGTTACGGCGTAGCGGTTGAGTGTACTAAGTATTCAGCAGTCCTCATGACATCAAACCAGATACCTCAGGTGATAGGGACAACCACTGTGAGATTTACTTATGACTATTTCCAAGAAGTAATCTCAATCGCGGATCACGTCCGATATTTGCTACTCTATCAAATATCTGTGCAACTTTTGGTCTACAACACTTGTAGCTGTTACTGATCATAACTACCCAAAAGTTCACAATGACTTTAACACCTTATTGGGTTCCCACCACGATAAGTTGTCACGGACAAATTTCGAATGAAAAACTAGTTTCACTCCTGGATTATAAAACATGCAAACATTATAAAAGTGATGAAGAATTTAATTTTGTATAGTCCATATTACACTCTGTAATAATAACAAAATCAATGACATTTCTTAATAACTTTTATGATATCTATTTAACGTTTGTTAAATACTGATATAAAATGAAGTATCACCTATCTTCAGTTTAAATCCTTTGATTAAAGTTTACCATTCTAATCAAAGTGATAACCAAATAATACAAGTTTGTATTTACGATACAATCCACTTGATTATGCTAATTATTGTTTTACAAGCACTTAAACAAAATTAGTCTTTTATCATATTCCCTGAACTTGGAGACCTGGAATAACTCCTAGTTTCTCTCTGAATATGCAAAATTAAACTGCAACTTTTCTTAGGTGTTGTGTAGATGAATGATTTCTACCTGAAATCAGATTCCATTTACTATGCTGGCAAATTTACTGGAATTCTATCTTTATTAATTATTCCAATATTTTAATTATTGACTTACAGTCATTTAAGACATTTGTTTCAAATACTTTGAAACTTTTATCCTTTTGACTATAAGGTATTTCATGAACTCTTATCCTACCTGGATCATGAATTCCGAGATATATTGAATCAATAAAGATATCTTTCATTCTTTATCTTAACTAGATAGAGAATAAACCGGGCTCCCACTAGCCTATATGAAAACCAACTATTACTCAAAATTTACTACTGACTTAGTCAAAGCTTTGATTAGTCAATTCTATTTTGAGTAATAAACTTGAGAATTCTATTTATAAAACTTAACTGAATTTTGTTAAATCCTAATTCCAAAACTTGGAATTTTCCTAGTTTTATAAATACTGTTATTAACGTTGTCTGAGTTAATATCCTAAATTCTCTTTTAAACATTTAAGTAACTAAACCTCATAACAAAATTATTTTATAATCTTTTACTCATAAATGTTTTGTTCTCAAAAACACATTCCTATAGTATTTCGTGTGTTTTTGACAGTTTTCATATAAATTACTTCAATTTAATTAAAACTATTGAAGTAACTATAATAGGCAATATCTAGGATCTAATCAAGTCAAAACTTGACTTTGTCAGATTTAAAACTTCATGCATCACAGATATTTATTCAAGACAATAACTTATAAAAATTTAAAACCATTCAATAAATTATAAGTATTTTAAATTGTAGCCATAAACCAAAAATAACTGTTTAAAGAATGTCTTGAAAGAAAATATCTAAAATGAACTTTTATCTTGATCCTTGCAACTCCTGGGCATTTCACTTCTAACCACCTGCAATAGTCATTTGCTCTAGGCATCAGTGTACTTGTAAACAAACAAGTAAAAAGTGACAAACTAATGCAATCATAAATATCTGAGGTTTACATACCTGCTTCATGACGCTTTGGGCAGTTTTGCCTCCAGTGACCAACCTCATTGCACGTGAAGCAGCGATTTTCGGTCCTAGCTTTATTTGGCTTAACCTTCTTGCCCTTGCCCTTGCCTTTGCCTTTGTTGTGAACCTTGGGTGCACTCTGGGCGGCCTGAACTGGTCCCTTCCCTTTGCTGGTGCTTGTATGCCCATGCTTCTTTTTTACCCCTCCATCTCTTACCATCAGGACGTCCTTGGTTTTGTTCTTGGTCCCCATATTCAATTCAGCTGTCTTAAGCATGGAGTGCAATTCTGCTACTGACTTTTCCATGTTGTTCATGTTGTAATTGACTACAAAGGGCTTGTAGTCTTCTGACAGTGAATTGAGTATAGTTTCCGTTGCTAGCTGCAACGGAATTGGGTGACCAAGTCTCTCCAGATGATCCAAGTGCCGTTTCATTTTCATGACGTGGTCACTTACTAATGTCCCTTTAATCATCTTGCATTCATTAAATGCTTTTGTGGCATCGTAACGTTTTGTACGAGCCTGTGTCTGGAACATGTCCCTCAACTGGCGGATCATGTCATAAGCATTTGTATTTATGAGCCCTGCTTGTAGATCTGGGCTCATAGTTGCAAGCATGAGACAGGCGACATCTAGCAGATCATCTGAATGCTTCTTGTGAGCATTTCTAGCAGCAGCCAGAGCATTTGCTGGAGGAGCCTCCCCAAGAGGCTCTTCAAGGACATACCATTTCCTTTCGTGTCTGAGCACAATCATCAGATTGCGCTCCTAGTCAAGGAAAATGGGGCCGGTTAACTTGTCCTTCTCAAGGATAGAGCGGAGGGAAAGATTGTTTGTGCTGGTAACAGTGCTTGCCATCTACACACATTAGAACTTTTGGTTTTTTAGCAACTGTAAATAGATTAATTTCCAATAAATATCAATAAACCCTTAAATGATCAATTTATTGGACTAGGATCCTTATATTATACGTCCTGATGTGCGGTGTATTCTTACTCCATCAGGACCGTACTATTTCGGTAGGTAAGGACTTTTACCAATCACATCTAACTGACATGACTCCTAGATCTTTTCGGGACCACGGTAACTATCCGTGCATGTTTCGGTCCCTCTTAGTGCATTTTGGCCCGGTACCTCCCGTTGAACTCAACGGTACCAAAATAGATCTCACCATTTCAGGAACCTGATTACGTTACTCTGACCGGTACCACCCGGTAGATAATTCGCAGAGTTATGCAACCCTCTCCAGCTTCGGTTTGAACGTGGACGTTCAAGGTGTGTTCACTCACAACCCCCGCGTACCTTACGCCGGAGGTGCCCCTAGATGGATTGCACTACTGATCTATGATTTTCGGGGTTTTAAAAACCTTTTATCTCCAGGATTTTGGAAAAACATTTTTGAAAAACTGATTGTTATAAAGGCAACTGATGTTTTAAACTAACTGTTTTAAAGTCACTTGCTAATTAAAGCTAACTGTTTAATAGCATACTAGTTGATTGAAACTAACTGTTTCGTCAACTTGCCTTTTGAACCAATCATTTATAGGTTTAAGAATAAAATCTACCGTCTGAGAAAAAGTTCGAAAAACAGGTGATTTTAATCATAAAAACCTACCCTATATTGTGATAATAGTTACTCTAAAACTCCTATTCTAAGACCATGTAGGATATCCCAAATAAACGTTCAACCATGCAGTTAAAGTCTATAGCTACACAGTTTTAAAGTAACTAATTATAGGTTTGCCAACTTATATTCCTAAGGACCATTAATGACCTATTTTCTAAAAAAATAACATAGCTCCCACTGGCTTTAGCATGTTCGTCAGGACTCCAGACATTTTTCTTGCGTAGCTCCCACTGGCCTCGGCATCCTCGATGGAACTTCGAAAAGAAAAATAAAATCTATCCTAAGGTCATTATTACACAAGGGGTTGTAAGTGGCATGCAGGCCTCCCTAGAAAATAACCAAAAAGGACCTAAGTTGGCAAACCCTATAATAGATATATACAAACAGAGATATATATATATATATATATATATATGTATATACAAGTATGCATTAAAATAAAGCATAAACCAGGCAATCATGTTAAAGCTATAAACAAGCCTAGATCCGTTAAATTATTTCGTCTCAAAAACTCAGTTTTAACTGATTTTATAAAACCAAACTGTTTTACAATTCTAAATTTAATATTTTGTTATGAAAATCTTTTATAAAATATTAATTTTATAAAACAGTTTTAACTTTATCCAAAAACGTATCAAGCCAGTTCAATCGATCAAACTGATCGGTAAACTAAAAAGTTGAACCTTTGAACTATGTCGTGATTTTACCAACTGGTTGAAAAATGCGGCAAGAAACTTGTTTGACTAAACGGGTTAAAACTACTGGTTTGATAAAACGTTATTTCCTTTTGATTTAAAAAAAAATTGGATAAAATCGCTTAAAAAAACAAAAAAAACAAAATAACCCTTTTGAGCCACAACTTGGTCCAAAATACTGGGTTCTTGGGCCTGACAACAAAATTTTTGGCCCGAATGAAAAACCCTAGATGGATTGTTAACATTGCTCGTGCCGTGGAGGTTCGGCTTGCGTCGCGAAGAGACTACGGCCGTTTAACGACTAATGACGACAGTAGCTCGAAGCCACCGCCGCCACGCCGATGACACCATCTCACTGGTGGTGCAACTGCCGTTGATTCACGATCCGGCCATGGCCTGGTGCGGTGTGGGTCTAGGTTACCGCCGATTGCGGTTTCCGTTGACCATTCCACGTTCGCGGTTAGGTACCGCCGGCCACCACGTCACTGGTGGTTTGGCCCTGGTTCGAACAATCAACATCCGCCGCCGCACGACCACCGGTTGCGGTTTGGTCGTCCGACCACCAGCGTGTGCGGCAACGCCGCCATGGTTATTCCATCTGGCCGGCGATCAGCCCATGCCACCATCATCCATCCATCGCCGTTCGGCGATTGACAACACTACCATCACCGCCGATCACCTCCGCTGTCCAAAGACAGTGGCGATTGCCGTCCAGCGCCACCATGACCGTGGTCGGCCTTGAGGCCGCGAATCTATGCCGCCCACCACCGCCACCGTGATGGCCTCCGGTGGATGTAGTTGTGATCGGCGACGGCAGCATCACGAGCCACCATCGCCTCTAGGGTTGTCGCAATATGCCACCACCACCTCGCTGGTGGTCCGGCTAGGCGGTCGCGAAATCGCCGCCACCACCACGCTGGTGGTTTGGCTAGGCGGTCGCGAAATCGCCGCCACCACCACGCTGGTGGTGTGGCAATTGCGAACATCAGACGCCGCCACCACCGTGTGGTTTAATAACCGTCGCGCCGTCGATATTGTCTGAAACCGCCGGTCACCACCACCCACCTGGTGGCGAGGCCCGGTGGCTCTTCGAACGGCAGCCGGGGCCGCTATCACATCCTGTGGTGCGGTCTGGCGATAGACCACGGCGGCCAGCCGCAACCACCGCGTTGGTGGTGCGGCGGTGGTGTGACAACCGCAGCCACCACCAATCTGGTGGTGGTTTATCCGGGTTTTTCGTATGATACAGTTTTAATGCGATTAACGATAAACAAAGGATAAACAAAAACGAAATCTTGTTGTGAATTTGAAAAACGAAATCCGATTTTTATGAAAAACGATTATCATCCAAAAACCCTTTTCAAGAAATAATTTTTATCGGATCTTATAACAGATTAAATAAATTATAACAAGAAACCTGTGGCTCTGATACCACTGTTGGGTTTTATGAGTTCCCTCGGGTCAATCTGACACAAGGATTATCGTGGATCTCAAAAACCTAGCTGGTTCGAGAAATCCTATAAACCTAATAACCAATCTGGTCAAAAGTCTATATGACCGAAAACATACTGGTTCTATCGAGTGTGGAAGCGATTTGGATACAAAACCCTAGATATCCACAGATCATAATCGTTATTTTATTTAATCCTAACAGTTATGGATACAGAATAATTTACCTGGATTGCTTGAGAATAAGTCCACCGGTGAACGACCAACGAATGTTCCTCTACCAGAACTAAAACCCGAAAAATTGGAAAACCGAGCTGGTTGTCGCGAGGGGAGGGGACGGCGCCGGTAGGAGAGAGAGAGAAGGAAAAACTGGAAACTGAGAATTAGATCAAATGAATCAATTATCTTAAACCCATAAGGTTTATTTATATATGAAGGAAACATAGTTTCCATCTGATTCAGTTTTCCCTTTTTGTAATTATCTTTATTCTGTTCTTTTCTTTCAAGAAAAGAATGCCCTAGATAGTTACTGATAATTAATCTAGATTATTGTATTATATATTTATTTATCTAATATATAATCTACTTAATTAATTAATAATCCTCCAACTTTGGGATTTCTGACTGAAATTACCCAACTGATTTATAAATGACTATTATAAATCCAATCTCTCCATTTCTGGGTTTTATTTAACTTATTCGATTTATAGGTCCTCACTGGTGTGACCCTCAAGTGTCTTGTAACATTGGATGTGTAATTACTTGGTTTGTCAACTTATGCACATAATTACTAACAGGGAGTAGTCCCAGGATGGGTGACCTCCTGGGAAGTTTCTCACCAGGTCGCCAAAAACAAAGCCGTGAGCCGGTGGGGCAAAGCGGACAATATTGTTGTTGAGGTAGGCGGGATGTTACAGATGGTATCTGTGACAACTGACAGTTTTGACCTTCAGGTTAGCTACTCGTTAAATCAATCAGTAGCGTTTCCGTAGGTTAAAAATTAGTCATTTAAGTTATTAAATGAAACTAGGATAGTTGCGTGAGAAACTTAGGCTAAAACCTAAAAGTCCCGAAAATTGCCAGAAAAGCCCGTACCGATCCGAAATCGTCCAAAAATCCTATAATGCCAAAAATTTAAAAGTGAACTTATAAAATAAAAGACTTTGTTAAAAATACAAATAAACTGATCCAAATATTCCAAAACTACTTTCGAAAAAGTCGGTTTCTACCAAAAACGCGCTAAAAACCGACACTGCGTTGAAATAAGCAGTATAATTTTAAACCATTCAAATCAAATAAAAAAAAAGAGAAAAAAAAGGGGATTGGCCTAAGTGGCCGGCCACCCCCTTCCCCATATCTCTCTCTCTCTCTCTTTGATTTATTTCAAGATCATCATCACCATCACACTCCATTTTCTCTTTTCATTTTCAAATCTCTCTTCTCTCTCTAACTTCTTTCTCTCTCTAAATTCTCTCAAATCCTCTCAATTTCCAGCCTTATTATCATCCAAAATCTGGAGTTTTTGAAGATTTAAAACAAGCTTTGGAAGCTATTTGTTGGTCCCAAGTAGGTGACCTTCAAGCTAGGATAGTGTTTGGGATTATAGAAGGGGGGGGGTTGAATATAATCACACAATTTTTCACTTTTAAATTCTTGTTATATTAACAATATGAATTTACAGATTGTTGCGGAAATAGAAAAGACAAATAGTCTAAACTAAACAATCTAAGTTCTTTCACTATGCACTAAGTGAGAAGATGTAAGAAAGAAGATAGAGGGAAATAAGAAAGAAAGGACTTGAGTATTTTTGGATGCAGAAGAGGTGTGGAGAACATCTTCTCCACGTCCAATTTATACTCCGTGCATTAAATGCATGCAGACCTACTTTTGTGACGTGTCACGCTGTAATTGGTCTGTTGTACTATTCACTATAAACAAATACTCTTTGCATGGTGTGCAAAAGGAGGATGTTTGTAAACAGTTGCCTTGAGGTCTGATAAGTACGGAGGGAACAGTAAAGAGACTGTCCTTATGTACTTTTGTGTCAGTAAAGGCGGATAATCCTTTTGTGCATTAGACTAAGACATTTCTCTAATCCTTCAGGATCAGGATACTGATCAGTGACTAGGGTCCTGATACTGATGAAGTCCAGGGTCACTTGTATCCTGTTTGAGTCTTCAGGATGTCATACGATATTCAGCAGCCTGCTATCACTGAGTTCCGTCTTCAGATCACGAGCATGCTGTTCCTGTCATCAGCTATTTCTTCGACGTCGCTGATGGTTCTTTGTGTATGATCTTAATGTCTTCAGGAGGTCTTCACTTCAGTGGATAGGATCAGTAGGCTGCAGAACAGACTCGTTCGTCTCCTGATCCTGATCCTGATTACTTTAAAAAATAAGTTACAGCATAAGTAACATGGAATAACACTGAACAGACTCAGTGATAATTCCTCAAGCTATAACAGAAGTAAAAACCTATTCACTAAGTAAAGATTCAGGATCATTATCATTTCATCAGGTCTTAGGAGAGCTGGATCAACAATCTCCCCCTAAATGATAATGATAAGACAACAGAGTAATTGTCTTAATCTAGAAAGGTTAGAAATAAATCTAAGTCTAGAACTAAACAGTAAGAAATAGAACTCATAAAGGTACATGTCCCATTTACTGTTTTGATTCTGGACAGAATCTGTCTTCATCGGTGTACAAGATGTGAGATCAAATTTCTTCAGCATCTCATGTACGTATTTACCTTGATTGATGAAAATTCCCTTTTCAGATTGCTTGATCTGAAGTCCTAAAAAGAATGTTAGTTCGCCCATCATAGACATTTTATATTCAGATTTCATGAGCAACTCAAACTTTTCGCAGAGTTTGGGATTTGTGGATCCAAAGATAATGTCATCGACATATATCTGGACAAGAAGGATATGCTTAGGATATTTCTTTAGAAATAAAGTGCTATCGATCTTTCCACGAACAAAACCTTTAGAGAGAAGAAAGGTTGAGAGGGTATCATACCAGGCACGAGGAGCCTGTTTTAACCCATAGAGAGCCTTGTTTAACTTGTAGACGTGATCAGGAAACTTAGGATCTACAAAGCCAGGAGGCTGAGCCACATAGACTTCTTCATTAAGTTTTCCATTCAGAAAGGCATTTTTAATGCCCATCTGATAAACCTTGAAGTTCATATGTGCTGCAAAAGCTAGGAAGAGTCGAATTGCTTCGAGCCTAGCAACAGGAGCAAAGGTTTCATCGTAATCAATGCCCTCTTCCTGCCTGTATCCCTGTGCCACAAGGCGAGCCTTGTTTCGAATAATAGTACCAATCTCATCAAGTTTATTTCGAAAAATCCACTTGGAACCAATGATTGTACGTTTTCGAGGCCTAGGGACGAGAAGCCAGACATTGTTTCTGATGAATTCTGCTAGCTCTTCCTGCATGGCTGAGACCCAGGCAGGATCACGCAAGGCATCATCTATTTCTTTAGGTTCATTTTCAGAGATAAAATTTACATAAAGACAGACGTTACCAGATTGGCGTCGAGTTTTAATGCCAGAGGAGGGATTACCAAGAACTTGATCAATTGGATGATCCTTGGTCCATCGAAGAGCAGGAGGCTGATACACCTGTCCTGAAGTGGAAGCTTCATTTATTGATGGATCAGGGAGTAGATTTGTGGGAGTAGGCTCACTAACAGTGGTTTGAGAAAAGTCTTCACTGTTAGTGGGTTGATCAGGTTCAGAAGGTGTGATTTGGGTAATTGGAGTGGCATTTATGAGAGGTGGAGTTGCTGAATCAGTGGGTGGTAAGGGATTTTCTTCAAAACCATCAGGAAGGTCTTGAGGAGATGGATCAGCAATAGGAGGTTCAAGGACTTGAAAGAAAGAGTCAGCCCACTGATTGATTTCAGAATTATCATTTGGACGAGGGAAGGTAGGACCCGATTCATCAAATTTGACATGAATCGTTTCCTCTATGGATTGTCTTCGTTTGTTGAACACACGGTAAGTTTTAGAAATGGATGAGTATCCAAGGAAAATTCCATCATCAGATTTGGAATCAAACTTTCCAAGGTTATCTTTGTTGTTCAGTATGTAGCAGACACAACCAAAGATATGGAGATGTTCGATAGAGGGTTTCCTGTTACGAAAGAGTTCGTAAGGAGTTCTTCTGAAGCGTTTGACTATCAGAGATCTGTTCTGAGTATAGCAAGCAGTATTTACAGCTTCTGCCCAGAACTGAGTGGCAAGATTGGCTTCACTCAGCATAGATCTCGCAGCTTCAATCAGCGTCCTGTTTCGTCTTTCAGCAACACCATTTTGCTGAGGAGTTCTTACAGAGGAGAAGTTTTGAGAGATACCTTTCTGCTCGAAGAAGGTTTCCAGGGTACTGTTTTTAAATTCAGTTCCGTGGTCACTCCTGATTGATCGAACAGTAAGGTTGTTGAGTCTTTCCATCTTCCTGACGAACAGGATGATTTCTTCAGGAGCATCACTCTTGGCACGAAGAAAGAATTCCCAAGTGTATCTGGAATATTCATCAACAATTACCAGAGTGTATTTCTTTCCAGCAATGGATTGGACGTTGACTGGTCCAAAGAGATCCATGTGGAGAAGTTGTAGAGGAGAGCTGATGGAGGAAATTTGCTTGGACTTGAAACTAGCCCTGGTCTGTTTTCCTTTTTCACATGCTGAACAAAGAGACACCTTTGTGTAGCGAAAGTCAGGAAGACCAATGACCAGGTTGTCAATGCAGAGTTGATTCAGCGTCTTGAAGTTGAGATGAGATAGACGCTTGTGCCATAGCCAATTTGTATCAGTGGAAGCACGGGATACAAAACAGAAGTTGTCAGTTGAGGTGTTCATGTTGATGATGTAGATGTCTGCTCGTCTAACACCGGTGAGAATGACTTCCTTTATTTTGTTCTTGACTTTGCACTTTTTCTTGGAGAAAGAAACTTTGTGATTCTTATCACACAGTTGACTGATGCTCAGAAGATTATGCATCAGGCCTTCAACATAAGCAACTCTTTTGAAAGTAGTTACTCCGTTGGTCAGTGTGCCATACCCTCGGGTTTGGCCTTTACCGTTTCCGCCAAAGGTCACAGCAGGACCTCTTTCTTCACGGTAGTTAGAGAGGACAGATTTCGAACCAGTCATATGTCGAGAGCATCCACTGTCCAGGTACCAGATGCCCTTATCCTGTAAAATTTAGAGTTTAAGTTTTCTTTGGTACCCATAGAACTATGGATCCAAGATTATCAGTAGGACTGGTTGAGTCAGTGTCAGCCTTTACTGAAGTATCAGTACAGGAGGCTGGAGTCTTGACTGAAGGAACAGTCTTGACAACCTTCTTTCCTTTGACTGATTTCTCAGTCTTGGGAATCTTCTTTACCTTAGCTGATTTTTCAGCTTTGGTAGCATCAGGACACTTACTCGCAATATGGTCATTTAATCCACAGTGATAACATTTGCGATATTGAAAGCGTTTAGTGGTGTCCACGAAGTTTTTGAACTTTAAGTGAGCAGGACCAGCACCAAGTATGCCTTTAGCATTAGACATAGGAGGAATAGATTTCTTCTCCTGAGTCTTTTGCTTCAGGTCAATCTTCAGTCTAGGAGCAGAATGCTGAGAGAAAGACTTTGATCCTGAGACTGAAGGACCACCACCCAGAACTTTGTTCTTGGGTTTAGGATCCTTGGTCTTTGAAGGTGTTTTAGCTTTGGATTTATCCTTGGCTGAAATCTTTTTGCTCTTAGGAGCACCTTCAGAGTGTGTGTTAGTAGAAGAAGGGATATTTTCAGAAGCATTAGGAATGGGAATAGAAGAAACAAATTTTCCAAATTTGAGCATGGAACTTTCATACTTAGTTTCTTCATACGTATATCTATGAGTGAATCCAAGACCTCTTTTGCTTTTGTCAGATCTCCCTGAAGCTAATATTTCATCAACTTTTTCAGAGGCGTCACTCCATCCTTTGATGGTGACTTTTTCAGCATTTAGTTGAGCAAGGGCTTTTTCTTTGGCAGCAAGAGCCATTTCTCTTTCAATACAGAGAGTTTTATTTACAGTGACCTGGTCCTTATAATTTTCTTCCAAAATGGTAAGCTGTTTTATTTTTTCTTGACATTCTTTGAGTTGTCCTCTAAGATCAATATTCATTTTTTCAGCAGAGGTTTTACCATTAAGGGCTTTGTAAAGATCGAGAGTGACCAGGTCCAACTGAGTTAAGCTTTCAAGAGGGATGAGAGGAATAGGTACCTGACTGGAGGAATCAGTTGCAGGGGTGGAAGCTTCAGGAGTTGTGGAAGAAGAAGCTTCAGGAACCTGAGTAGGAATCTCTTCAGGGACCTCTTCTATCTTAGCCATGAGAGCTAAGGTAGGTTCCTCAATAATGGCCATCAGTGCCACTTGAGTGTCTTCCTCATCAGATGAGTCATCAGAGGAGACATCATCCCAGTCGCAGTCTTCTGCGATTAAACCTTTGCCTTTGCGCTGAGTTTTCATCTTTTTGTATTTTTCTTTCAGGCGCTGGTATTTGGGATTCTTGGAAGAAGATTTAGCAGAGGAGGGAGCAAACTGACTTTTCCTGTACCTGCAATCATTAGCAAAGTGTCCTTTGCCCTGACAGTTGTAGCAGATAGCAGTAGCCTTATCAACAGGGTCTGATTTAGGCTTGTCAGTTAAAGAAAGAGGTTTCTTTTTATGGAAAGATCCCTTTTTGGCAAATCTTTTAAAGGATTTAGTTAAGAGAGCCAGGGATTCATTGAATTCAGAATCTTCTGACATTTCAGAGTCAGAGGATTCTATTTCAGTGATAGTTACAGAAGAAGAAGCAGCAGGAGGAACTGAATCAGAAACCAATGCAACAGATGTGATTTTGGAATCTTTAGAATCTCTTATGAGATTCTTTTTCAGTTTCTTCTGTTGTTCACGGTTAAGAAGGATACCGTACAGCTCACTTAGTGTGAGTGTCTTTATGTCCTTTGACATAGTTAAGCAGGAGGTGTAAATTTCCCAATGTTCAGGAAGAGCTTCCATGAACTTGGTAACCACCTCAGAGTTAGAGTAGGTAGTACCGATAGTCTTCAGATCAATCAGAAGACAGTTGAATCTCTGATGTAGCTGGGAGAGAGTTTCATCCTTTTGATGAATAAAGCTTTCGTACTGTCGAACCAAGAAAATCTTTCTTGATTCCATGAGTACAGCAGTACCTTCATATTGAACACACAGAGTGTCCCATATTTCCTTAGCAGAGCGAAGGTGACAGACAGAGTGGAAAACGTCATCAGGGAGTGACATAGCAATGAGAGACCTTGCCTTGGTGTCAATGTTGACAAGGCGTCTGTCCTCATCATTCCAGTCCGTTACAGGCTTTACTAGTTGCCTCTCAGGAACAGCTGGTTGGCCAGCTGCAGCAGGAATGGGGTGAACGGTTTGTGTAGGCACATGTGGTCCATTTTCCAGGAAGTATGGAATCTGGGGATCAGAACCAGAGAGAAAGAGTTCCATCCTGGTTTTCCAAAGAGAGAAGTTATCTTTGTTAAACCTAGGAGGCTTTCCAGCAGAGCCGGTATCAAAGTAGTTATCCTTAGCTTGAAGAGCCATGGATTAGAAGAGAGGATCACAAGATTTTTCTAAGAAGAAAATGAGAGCTTGTATTTGCTCTGATACCACTTGTTGGTCCCAAGTAGGTGACCTTCAAGCTAGGATAGTTTTGGGATTATAGAAGGGGGGGTTGAATATAATCACACAATTTTTCACTTTTAAATTCTTGTTATATTAACAATATGAATTTACAGATTGTTGCGGAAATAGAAAAGACAAATAGTCTAAACTAAACAATCTAAGTTCTTTCACTATGCACTAAGTGAGAAGATGTAAGAAAGAAGATAGAGGGAAATAAGAAAGAAAGGACTTGAGTATTTTTGGATGCAGAAGAGGTGTGGAGAACATCTTCTCCACGTCCAATTTATACTCCGTGCATTAAATGCATGCAGACCTACTTTTGTGACGTGTCACGCTGTAATTGGTCTGTTGTACTATTTACTATAAACAAATACTCTTTGCATGGTGTGCAAAAGGAGGATGTTTGTAAACAGTTGCCTTGAGGTCTGATAAGTACGGAGGGAACAGTAAAGAGACTGTCCTTATGTACTTTTGTGTCAGTAAAGGCGGATAATCCTTTTGTGCATTAGACTAAGACATTTTTCTAATCCTTCAGGATCAGGATACTGATCAGTGACTAGGGTCCTGATACTGATGAAGTCCAGGGTCACTTGTATCCTGTTTGAGTCTTCAGGATGTCATACGATATTCAGCAGCCTGCTATCACTGAGTTCCGTCTTCAGATCACGAGCATGATGTTCCTGTCATCAGCTATTTCTTCGACGTCGCTGATGGTTCTTTGTGTATGATCTTAATGTCTTCAGGAGGTCTTCACTTCAGTGGATAGGATCAGTAGGCTGCAGAACAGACTCGTTCGTCTCCTGATCCTGATCCTGATTACTTTAAAAAATAAGTTACAGCATAAGTAACATGGAATAACACTGAACAGACTCAGTGATAATTCCTCAAGCTATAACAGAAGTAAAAACCTATTCACTAAGTAAAGATTCAGGATCATTATCATTTCATCAGGTCTTAGGAGAGCTGGATCAACAATCTCCCCCTAAATGATAATGATAAGACAACAGAGTAATTGTCTTAATCTAGAAAGGTTAGAAATAAATCTAAGTCTAGAACTAAACAGTAGGAAATAGAACTCATAAAGGTACATGTCCCATTTACTGTTTTGATTCTGGACAGAATCTGTCTGATTTTGCATGTGTGTTTGAACGTCTCAAAAGTATAGTAAACTGAGGTATTTTTCTACAAAAATTTGATAGATTGAAATTTGATGAGTTAGGAAGAAAATCCCTTTTGAATCACTTAAAAATTCGGAGTAAAACCCCTTCAACCATTTAAAAACGTTTTGATGCTCATCAGCTTTTGGTCAGAAAACTTGTATCATCTTCATACATGCATATCTCTTTGACAACTTATCCAAAATGCACGATTTTTGATTTCAAACTCAAGTTCTCTGAGATAGCTTTCTAAAGAATCCAAAATCATGTGATTTGGTGGACTTTTGAGGGTTCAACCAATGAAAACAAGTTAGTGGTGTAGGCTGTCCCATGGTGGCAGATTGCACATGCACGACTTTAAGAGGCCATATCTCCCTCAAAAATCACCCAAATGATGTGAAATTTGTCTCATTAGCTTGGTATATGTGTTATCTAGAAAATCCCATTTGAAATTTGTCATTTGGTGGAGAAATGAATTCTTTAGGAAGCAAACATCCCTGACATGTAAATCTGAAAATAAAAGGTGTCCACTGTTTTTGCAAAAATTCTTAAAATATGAAAAACAATTCCAAAAATTATGAAAAATTGTGGGATTGTTGCTAATATCCCAAATTCCAGTAGGTAAACATTTTGAGACCTAACTCCCTTTGGAACTAGGTTAAATGGTGACACCTTTGCATTGGAACAGATCTGCCAGAATTGGAATGTTTTCAAAAATGTCATTTTACAAACATTCCTAATTCCCATGTGTTTGGATCATAACCTTAAGCAACAAAAGTCACTATATATCAAGATTGAACTTAACAAATGTGGTAAAGGCATTATATAGGATATCGTTACGATTAATTAAATTATGGACCGTTGAATTTAGAACTTACGTCAAATACGTATATTATAGGGCAATTCTAGATTCGGAACCGGGACTCGTACACGCGTTAACGATTGTCTAAACGCTAAGATCACTCGAGGTGAGTATTCACGGCCCCTATTTTACCGTTTTTACGCGTTTTGGGGTGAAAAGCATGTTGCTTGATAAATGATTTATGAATATTTGCTTGCGAGCGGTTGTTTATGCAAATAATGATATATATTGAGTAAAAGTCCCATGTTGAATACACTACTATTAACTCGTTTCGAGCCAATGGTTATTGTGCATAGCGCTATTTGGTAGAGTGGACCCACCCTTTGTTTACTGACGAGTATAGGGTGCACGTAATCATATGTGGTACTACATATGTGGGGTTTAGTCCCACCGCTGAGGTAGTGCAGCGTCTACACATGTCGGGTTTTAGTCCCACCATTGAGGTAGTACGCGAGAACGCTCTACCCATGTGGTTCGCTACCACCTCTGAGGTAGATCGTTGGGGCAAAGGTTTAGGTTTAGTAGTGGCTCGAGATTATATATCTTGCATAAATGTTATGTTTAACAGTTGAGGTTGAACATTGGTTTTACGATAAAGATTTTCTGCATTGAAAATGTTTTGTGCATATAAAACCTGTGAACTCACCAACTCTTGTAGTTGACACTTGTTTTTAACATGCTCTTCAGGAAAATAGAAGGTATTAGAAAGTGTTTGTGCTGCAACCGACATCAAACCTAAACTTTTCTTTTGTAATGTTGTTTTGTAATATTTGAACCTTGTAACTATCGTTGCTTATGTAACTTTTGGTACTGTAACAATGAACTTGAAATGAAATGTTTGATGTTGTTTATCTCCTATCGCATTGAAATCTTAGCTGTCGCGCCTCGCGTTTCCGCTTTAGCGGGGTGTTACAGTATCAGAGCCCCTCCTGTACCGTTCGGGATACGGGGCAAACCTCATCGAGGACGATGAGTCCCAAGGGGGGGTGTTTGTAACACCTTAGGCGTATCCCATATCGGCCGTGGACAGGAGTGATGCTGGGTGTTATAAGTAATATCTTGGCCTTCCTAACAACAACGCGTTTTGGGGCCACACGGGCTGCAGGTTCTTGGAACGCTGCAGTTAAGCGTGCTAAGGTGGGAGTAGTCCCAGGATGGGTGACCTCCTGGGAAGTTTCTCACCAGGTCGCCAAAAACAAAGCCGTGAGCCGGTGGGGCAAAGCGGACAATATTGTTGTTGAGGTAGGCGGGATGTTACACCGTGAGACCGCGTGAGACCAATACCTAACGTATGAAACTTCACAAAAAGAAGACCGTGAATGTACATCAAACTCGAATACGCAGACATAAAAATCACTTTCGATGCAAAAAAATATCGAAAACAAGCTAAAAAACGAAACCTTCACAGCTCAAGTTCTGTGTAGGTTACATATATATAATGCAACCTTCACAAAAAAAATGCTGTGAAGGTTTCGTTTTTTAAGCTTTTTTTGAAAAATTTTTCGATAGTGTTTTTTAGTATGTTTTAACGATAAATGTTCAATTTTTTTTACCTTCACAAGTGTTTTGATGTGAATTTTCAAGTAAAATATGTTGGTCTCACCGGTCTCACGAAAAAGGCTTGGTCTCACCAGAACTTAACTCTATATATATATATATGGAGTGAGAGACAGAGAGAGAGAGAGAGAGAGAGAGGAAGGATCATGCGAGAAGTTAAACATTTTGCAAGAAGGCAAGAAGACTCAATATAATATATACATATCCTCGGGTATGCTTAATCATATGTGATAATTAAGCGTCTATCTTGTCGATGTAACATGTGTTTAATCATATATGATTATAAATTTATATGATATATGATATTATACTTTTTACCATCATGCAAAATATTTAGCTTTACATTCGAATCTGCCCCAATTTATACATAGACACATATAAAGATTTAGATAGTCATTTGGCTTATAAGTTGTAAATTGGTTCACATCCAGGTTACTATCAAAATTCTACATGTGAACTATGTTATGATTAATAAGTTTACATGACCAATATGCATTTGATTATAATCTATTTTGAATAATGTGATAATGGTTCTTTGAGATCTTTTACTTAAATAGTCTATATTTAGAACAACCAATGAAGAATATTGATAATTTTCATCAAGGTAAGCTTCATTATTGGTCCATAGAGGTTTTTAGGTTTTCTTTTGAAAGTGGGATCGAACTTAAATAAGTCAATATTTGATTTTCGAGGTTTTGAAAGTGGGACGATAACGTTAAGTCCATCTATTTCCATCATTAACGCCAAAGGTAATTTTGTACAAAATTGGCATCTCTCTTCTTTTAACAAGACTTCCCACATTTATTGAGATAAGCTCGTCGTATTTGTCATCTTTCATCACACTTACTTTCACACTACATGCTATAATCAATTTCAAGCCTCACCCTCATTCGATCAAAACCCTCAGACTCATTCAATCTCATGCTTTAAGAAATAATGGTAAGCTCATCATGGGTTTCAAGAATAAACTTAGAAGAAGGTTGGATTCCAATGGATGTTATAGTAAGCAAGCATTCATCTCTGTTTTAACCATTTTCGAACATTAGTTTTGCTTGCATGAAGTGATTTATTGAACTTTTTTTCTTTTATTTTGTTAGTAAAACTTTATGCAACATAGATAACAATAAAGATCAACCATGAAAGTTGTACACAAGGTTTCCTAGTAGAAGTCATGAATCTTAAAAAGATTCATAATCTCGATTATAAGTTTTTAATATATTCACATACAAGTTATGATTAAGAATTACAAGTGAACCTATGTTATGATTCATATGTTTATATGCGAATCTTAAACTGATTCAGAATCTCAATTATAATCTTAAAATTAATTTACGTACAATATATAATTTAGATTCACATGTGAACTTTATGTTAGGTTATATATTAACATATGGAAGTTTGAATACACGATTATCCTCTTTGACTTTTTATATTCTTTTTTAATTAACATTTTTCCCCTATTAACTTTTAAGCTAATTTATCTCCAAAATAACTAATATTTTAATCAATCAAATTATATAGAAAATGAGCATTTCATTCTTTTCTATTTTCACATCCATCTTGATGTAGGTTTTTTTTACCATTTGGTGGAACACTTCATTTGAAGATGTCCTCCGATATCGTTCTATTCTTGTTAGTGTAAAACTAACATCTCAAGTACTCAATAACATCAATTGTACAAAGAAGAATTGATATCAGCTCAACTCATCAATGAAGTGGATCAAAGATGAATTTGGCTAAGTGTCTGAGACTTATAGCACATCTTTCCGAATGTGCCTTCCGAAAGTGGCGTTTCGAGTGCCTTTCGGAAGAGGCCTTCCGAAGTGACTTTCGGAAGAAGCCTTCCCAGTGCCTTTCTTAAGAAGCCTTCGAGTGCCTTTCGGAAGAGGCCTTCTATGTACCTTTCGGAAGAGGACTTCAAATTTTAGCCCTTTGTGCGACGACTACTACTCTCTACTTATGTAAGACTTTTGAATGGAATTTGTCTATGTACCAACGGATAAAGGAAAGACATGTCCTTTGATCCTAAATATCTCTTGACAAAGACATTCTTCCTTGATTAGATAATCTAGAGTGCTACAGATAGCTGTCTGAAGATATTCCTGTTTCATATTGAATACAGAATATTCACAAAGACTGTCTAACTGCAAAAAGGAGTCAAGAGGAGTTGACTCTGCTGCTCACCGCTTAAGGATCTTTATGTCATATCCACTTGAATAAAAAATATTCACAATGGATTCTATACATGTAGAAAGGAGTCAGAAGGCTTTGACTTGGCTGCAATACCGCTTATAGATCCTCTCATGCAGCAAGTCAAGAGGTGTCAAGTGTCCCATGCATTCAATGCATGTGAGACTATGAATACCAGCTCACTCCATCAGTCTTCCTTACGCATTCACAATCTCAGAATTAGAGCAATAGCAATCAGAGAGAACGGGTGCATCCACCATCTTCAAGTTCATAGATGTTACTAAGTGTTCCAAAGTGCGTTCTTGTTGTTCTTGGTGATCTTTGTATTACTTAGTGTCTAAGTGTTTTTGATTGTTCAAGTAGCTTTAAGTTATTTGTTTTCCGCAACAATCAATCTTTGTGAACTCTGTGTAATTCTTAGTTGAAGTTTTCAATACAAAGAATTAAAAAAGTATATCTCTGTGTTATTTTTTACTGCATTGTATTTGTTGGGATTTTGTGGGATCCTCGTATCAAACTGACACGAGAATAACTGTGATCTCAAACCTAACTGGTTTAAGATACACGACAAAACCACATGAAACAAACTGTTCCAAAGGTTTAACAATCAAACCTAACTGGTTTGATTAAGCGGAAGCAATAACGATTAAAATCCCGAAAACATCACAGATCTTATTTGTTTATCTTATTACAGTTAATATGTAGGTTTAGGATTATTACCTGGATTGCTTGAGATAGATCCACCCGTAAACGACCAAACGGAATTCCCTCTAGCTGGATCTAACCCCGAAACGCTTCACGAACAAACGGTACGCGAAGAACACGATCAATCAGAAACGAAACCGGATCTGGTTTCTTGCTTGGTGTGATCGACGAAGAGAGAGAGAGAGGAGAGAGGTTTCTTTCAGAATTAATTGAATGAATTGTGTGTCTTATTCTGATAACCTGGCATATCTATTTATATGGAAAATTCCCATATACTAGATTGCTTCCATATTCTTTCTTTCTCTCTAAGAAAGAATAATTTCCATAATTATCTTATTCTTTCTTTCTTTCCAAGATAGAATATTTACCATAATTATATTTTCATATAATTACTTCTAGATAATTATAAACTAATTAATTAACTTATATATTTATTTAACTAATAAATATATAACCTGTAATTAATTATCAGAAACCTTTAACTTTGGGGTTTATACAGAAAACACCCAACAGTTTTATAATTCACTATTATAAAACTAAACTCTCCAAACTGGGGTTAATTAACTATCCGAATTATAGGTCCTCACAGGTGTGACCCTCAAGTGACTTATAACGTTGGATGTGCGATCAAACGGTTTGTCAACTTATGCACACATAATGCTAACAGACTCCCACTTGTGCAAGTTGGCAATACCAGATTGATGACACGGACCTAAGGAGGCCCCTAGACAGGCACTTAGGCTAACCAGGTTATAAGCACCCTTATACCCAGGTAGGTGATAAAACGTTCCTAAAAGGAAACATCATTTATGAACAAACTGTCCACAAATCGGGTATAACTAGGCTTTTCCTTTTGCAACACGATATTTCAATTTTGAGTACGAGCATGGATACAGTCAACTCAGAATACTCAAGATTATGTTCATGACTATCCGACTTCCAACTGATTGGTAAACGACAAAGAACAAATCAGTTCGTTTGGGCATGGCCATGCACTTCATCAGTTCTTGTAGTCAGTCAAGGGGCCCGGAAATATCTCTCTTCATAGAAGAGGTGCAAATCCCATCTTGCATATCTGCATTTGTCACCACGACTTCCGCTGAATCTAGTTACGCCCCGTATGACCACCCTGTTACGGTGTGATGTTAGAACGTACTAAGTATCCAGTAGTCCCCGTGATTCCAAACCAGATACCTCAGGTATTGAGGACAACCTACTGTGAGATTTACTTATGACAAAATCCATGAAGTAATCTCAACCAGCGGATCACATCCGATATTCGCTGCTCTATCGAATATCCGTGCAGTTTTTGGTCTACATCGCTTGTAGCTGTTATTCAACACTCTGTTTTATAACTACCCAAAAACTCACGATGACTTTAAAACCCTATCAGGTTCCCACCTTGATAAGTTGTCACGGATAATTTCAAATAAAACTTAGACTAGTTTTATTCCCGGATCAAAAACATGCTAAGTATAAAAGAAACAGAGAAACTAATTTTGTATAGTCCATATTCCCCTCTGTAATAATAACAAAATTAATAGCATTTCTAAGTTACTTTTACGGTGTCTATTCAATGTGTACTTTATACTTGGTTTAAATGAAGTATCACCTTCCTTCAATTTAAACCCTTCGATTAGTGTTTACCATCCTAATCAAAGAAATAACCAAAACAACGCAAGTTATTAAATAATTTTTAACTTGGTTCTGCTAGTTTTGTTTTGCAAACACTTTAAACAAAATCTAGACTTTTCTTTACCATATTGCCTAAATCTTGGAGATACTGGAATAACTCCAAGTTTCTTGAAATATGTAAAGTCAGCTCCGCAACTTTCCTTAGTTGCTGTGTAGATAAAGATTTCTACCTGAAATCTGACAAAATTTCCATTTACCAAACTGGTAAATTCCAGGAAATTTATCCTAGTGTTCTACAACACTTGATGGTCTAAAAAAGGATACTTGAATATCTTTATTACAACACATATAATTATTGATTTTCTTAAAGTCAAAACTTTGACTTTATTGTTTCGAGACTTTGAAACTCTTGATCTAACCTTTTTGACTTAAAAGAACAGATCATATTTCTCATGAATTCTTATCCTCTCTGGATTATGAATTCCTAGAAATACAAATCAATAATATAACTTTTATTCTTTATCGGAAGCATAGATAGAGAATAAATTGGGCTCCCACTAACCTATATGAAAACTGACTATTACTTAAATTTGACACTTCATTGACTTAGTCAAGACTTGACTATTTAGTCAATTTTATTTTTAAGTAATAAGTTTAAAACTATAAACTTGAATTTTACTATTCATAAAACTTAACTGGATTTTTATCAAATCCCAATTCCAAAACTTGGAATTTACTAGTTTTATAAATACTGATATTATCAACGTCATCTGTGATAATATCCTAAAATCCTTTTAAAACATATGAGTAATCTGAACTTGACTACAATATACTTGTTATAATCATATTACTCGTAAATGTTTTATTCCAAAAACACATTCCTATAAAATAGTACTTCGTGTGTCTTTGACAGTTTTCATATATATTACTTCGAATTACTAAATTTTGAAGTATATTTGTTAGTGTGGTAGACAATATCTTGGATCAACAAACTGAATCAAGTCTACCTTGACTTAGATTCAAAATAAAATTAGATATATATAAATCAAGACAATAATTTTAAATTTAAAATACCAAAAATCCATAAATTTAAATCAACCAACATTTCAAAATATCCAAAATAAAATGTCTTAAAATAAGTTTAAAATGTCTTGATAATATCTAAAATAAATCTTGTCTGATCCTCAGGACCCGGGCACTTCATTTCTCCTGACCACCTGCAAACAAACATTTGCTCTAGGTGTCAGTTAACTTGTAAACTAACAAGTAGTAACTGAAGCAGTCATAAAACGTCCTAGGTGTTTATACCTGTTTCATGACGCTTCGGGCAATTGTGTCTCCAATGTCCGACCTCATGACACGTAAAGCATCGATTCTCGGTCTTCGCTTTGTTGACTTTAACCTTTTTGCCCTTGCCCTTGCCCTTGCCCTTTCTATTGTCAACGGCCTTTGGTACACTCTGGCTGACCTGAACCTGGTCCTTGCCCTTGCTGGTGTTCCTTTGCCCTCTTTTCTTCTTCACTCCACCATCCCTGACCATCAGAACATCTTTAGTCTTGGTCCCCGTTCCCATACTTTGTTCAGCAGTTTTTAACATGGAGTGCAATTCAGCTATGCTCCTTTCCATGTTGTTCATATTAAAGTTCATCACAAACTGCTTGTAATCATCGGACAATGAATTAAGTATGGTATCCGTTGCCAACTGCAACGGAACTGGGTGACCTAACCTCTCTAGGTGGTCAAGTAGCCTCTTCATTTTCATAACGTGGGCACTGACAGAGGTCCCCTTGGCCATTTTGCACGCGTTTAGAGCCCTCGTGGCATCATAACGCTCTGTGCGAGCTTGCGTTTGAAACATGTCCCTCAGCTGGCGGATCATGTCGTAAGCATTAGTGTTCATGAGCCCTGTTTGTAGTTCTGGGCTCATAGTCGCAAGCATCAAGCAGCCAACATCCAGCAAATCATTCGAACGCTTTTGATAAGCATTTCTGATTGCCGTACTGGCATTTGCTGGTGGGGCCTCACCTAGAGGTTCTTCTAGGACATACCACTTTCTCTCGTGCCTGAGCACAATCTGGAGATTGCGCTCCCAGTCGAGAAAATTCGGACCAGTGAGTTTGTCCTTTTCTAGGATCGAGCGAAGAGAAAGGTTATTGGTGTTGGTAACCGTGTTTGCCATCTACACATTTATAAAACTTGGTTTTAGTACCTTTGAATAAACGGTTCCGAATAAATATCAATAAACCCTAAAATGATAATTATCGGACTAGGATCCTTATTTCATACGTCCTGATGCGCGGTTTGCTCACGCCCCACCAGGCCCGTACTATTTCGGTAGGTAAGGACTTTTACCAATCATATCTAACTGACATGACTCCTAGATCTTTTCGGGACATCGGATAAAACCGTACATGTTTTAGTCCCTCTTAGTGCTCTTTGGCCCGGTACCACCCGGTGAGTTGTAACAACTACCAAAATAGATCTCACCACCCAGGACAGGATGTACTCTGGTCGGTACCCCCCGATATCGCAGAGTCTTTTCACCCCCTTCAGCTTGGGGTTTGAACGTGGGTGCTAAAGGTTCGACTCCTTCGAGCTCCAACGTACCTTACGCCAAAGGTGTCCACAAATGGGTTGCACTACTGATCTATGATTTTATGGGTTTTAGCTAAGTTTTTGAAAAACTTTAAATTTCCAGTATTTTTTTTTTTTTTTTTAAAAACTTTGCTATTTAAACCGACTGTTTAAAAGGCAACTGATGTTTAAAACTAACTGTTAATAAACATACATTCTGTTTAAAACTAACTTGTTTTAAAACACTTGCTAATTTAAAACTAACTGTTTTAATAGCATGACTGTCGACTAAAACCAACTGTTTTGAAAGTCAACCAGTTGACCAAAACTAACTGTTTTTGTCAACATTCCTTTATAAGAAAAACGATCTTATAAATATAAGGTTATTTAAAATAAAATCTACCGTTTGAACAAGGTTTGAAAACTTGGTAATTTTAATTTTAAAAACCTATCATATCTCATGATTGAAAAGTTTTAAAACTCTCTCTAAATTTTAAAACGTTTGATAAAAGCTAAGCATGCAATAATTATCAACTAATCATGAGCAAACACATTCACGCAGTTAAATATTAACAACTACGCAGTTGATACGTCTAATCATAGTTTTGCCAACTAATTCCTAAAGGTCCAAAATGACCTAACTAATTTTTAAAATTTTCTAGTAGCTCCCACTGGCCTTATCACCTCTCGGTGTAATTTTCAAAGAAAAATTATACTTAAGGTCATTAATATAATAAAGGAGTTGTAAAACTATGCAGGTCCTTTCAAGAATAAAATAATGAGCTAAGTTGGCAAATTTTATAACAGGCACAAATATACACAAACAGGTATAATATATAATTTATGCACATATATAAAGCAAATAAACAAGCAACATATATAAAGCATAAAAAAAAAAATCCTAGATCCGTTAAATAATATCTCGTTCGGTTTATCGCAAAATGTGGTTTTAACTGATTTATAAAACAAACTGTTTTACAAATCGAAACTAATATTTTAATCTGAAATCGGTTTTATAAAATTACCTAAGATTTATAAACTATAAATCTAATATGTAAAATAAAACCAATTTTCTAAAATATTTACGTTTATCCAAAACATATCAAACCGGACATTCCGAACCAACTAATCGAAATAATAAGTGCTGGCCCAAAAACTGTGTCGTGGTTCGACCAACTGGTCAAATATGACACCTGGCTCATTTGACCAAAACGGGTCAAATACTCGGTTTGATAATCACAGGGATAATTATTAATAAAATCCCTTAAAATATTTTATAAGACAATAAATAAAATTATCTTAATAAAATTAATTTGGATAAAAGCCTAAAACCATCAAACCCTTTTGGGCCTCAAACTGGGTCCAAAATTTCTGGGTCTTGGGCCTCGGATAGGTTAGGCCCAATGAAACGAAAAACCCAAAAACACGATCTCGTGATCGATCGATATCTCATCGTCGATCACGTAATTATCGCCTTTTGTGATGATAACAACAAACGGTTGCTACCACCACCGCGATCACCGCACCACCATAAACTGGCGACGACGGTTGCTAAGAAAACGCCACCGCCGTCACCAATCATCACCATCGGTCGCCACCGTCACCGCCAAGACGATGACAGCAGCAATCAGCGGCTTCGCCGTGGTACGGCCGCAGCCGCACGGCGATGCTATCGTCCGGCGACAGCAGCGGCTACAATGCCACCACTGCCACCATACAACGCCGTCGAACACCGCCTAGTGCGGTTCGGTCCATCGGCCACCGTAGTGGCTCGATCGCCACCAACGGAAACCGCCGGCCACCACCACGCTGGTGGTTCGGCCTCGGTCCTGCCGTGGTTCGCGGCTTTATAAACAACAAACGCCACCACCACCGCACGGTGGTGTGGTTTGTGATCGCGAAACAAAAACCAGCCACCGCCGCCGCCCGGCGAGGCCGCAAGGCAGCCGGCGGACGGCTTGGTGGTTCGTGGTTCGTCCGGCAACGATGGCCACAGCCACCGCCACCACCACGTTTCAGCCGCCACAACCATCGCAACACCACCGCTGCCCAATCGGGGCTTGCGGTGGTCGACTGATTTCGCGAAACTATTACCTCCGTTCACGGCCACCACCAAATTGGTGGTTTGGCCTCGGCTCGGTGCGGTGCGAGTCCGGCCACCGCCTGAGTGCGGTTTGGCTGCCGCCTGGCCGCCGCGGATCTCGCTACCGTGTGTGATTTCGTGGTTTTCAGTTTTAACGAGATAAACGATAAACGAGAAACTGATAAAAAATAAATTTTTACACAACTGATAAAGATTTAAACCTTTATCTAACTGATAAAGATTAAACCTTTACCTAACTGATAAAGTTTTAGTTTTTTATTGAAAAACTGATAATTACCCAAAATCTTTATCAAACTGATAAAGATAATCAAATCTTTACCAAACTGATAAAGATTATGTTTTATTCAAAAACTGATAATTATCAAACTGATTAAATCTTTACCAAACTGATAAAGATAAAATCCAAACTTTATTCACAAGAAACAATTTTTAACGGATCTAATAAACAAATAATTAAAATAAACAATTAAAACTGTGGCTCTGATACCACTGTTGGGATTTTGTGGGATCCTCGTATCAAACTGACACGAGAATAACTGTGATCTCAAACCTAACTGGTTTAAGATACACGACAAAACCACATGAAACAAACTGTTCCAAAGGTTTAACAATCAAACCTAACTGGTTTGATTAAGCGGAAGCAATAACGATTAAAATCCCGAAAACATCACAGATCTTATTTGTTTATCTTATTACAGTTAATATGTAGGTTTAGGATTATTACCTGGATTGCTTGAGATAGATCCACCCGTAAACGACCAAACGGAATTCCCTCTAGCTGGATCTAACCCCGAAACGCTTCACGAACAAACGGTACGCGAAGAACACGATCAATCAGAAACGAAACCGGATCTGGTTTCTTGCTTGGTGTGATCGACGAAGAGAGAGAGAGAGGAGAGAGGTTTCTTTCAGAATTAATTGAATGAATTGTGTGTCTTATTCTGATAACCTGGCATATCTATTTATATGGAAAATTCCCATATACTAGATTGCTTCCATATTCTTTCTTTCTCTCTAAGAAAGAATAATTTCCATAATTATCTTATTCTTTCTTTCTTTCCAAGATAGAATATTTACCATAATTATATTTTCATATAATTACTTCTAGATAATTATAAACTAATTAATTAACTTATATATTTATTTAACTAATAAATATATAACCTGTAATTAATTATCAGAAACCTTTAACTTTGAGGTTTATACAGAAAACACCCAACAGTTTTATAATTCACTATTATAAAACTAAACTCTCCAAACTGGGGTTAATTAACTATCCGAATTATAGGTCCTCACAGGTGTGACCCTCAAGTGACTTATAACGTTGGATGTGCGATCAAACGGTTTGTCAACTTATGCACACATAATGCTAACAGTATTCAATCCCCTTCTACAATACCCTGATAGCCAAGTCTATCTCTCTGTGAGACCTAACAAGTGGTATAAGAGGAAGATAGATCCTTAGCCACTGGAAGATATATTCTAAAGGTTGAGAAGAAATACACCGAGGAAGACTGGAAGCTTGTGTCTCTTGACACCAAAGTTAGGGCTATCATAGCATTGTTACTTCCAGACGAGGTGTATCACTCTTTAGTAAACTTTTCCACTGCCAAAGAAATGTAGTCAACCCTCGGTGTGTCGTATGAAGGCTCTAATGAAGTTAAAAAGAGCAAGAAATTTTCTTTGGTTTGAAAATATGAATTGTTTTCTCATGAAAAGGGTGAATCTGTTACTAACTACTATAATTGTGTAGAACCCAGGTGTTGAGAAGAGTCAGAATCATCTATCTTTAAAACTGCTTTCTAGTTTAGTTTCCTTGTTATGTAAACAATTATGTTTTGTTAAGCCCCTGTTTGAGGTTTAGAACCTCGGGGGTCTTTATTGTCACTTTGTTGAACTTCCCTTTCCCTATAAAAGGAAAAGGATGTTTAGGGTTTTATTGTTGGATTCCATATTTTACCAAATTGGGCAATTTATCACCATTGTTGAGTTCCACCAAGTTCTTCATTTGATTTCATCTTATTGATAGGATTTCCATCCATTTCTCTTCTATTTTCATTGTTTTTGGGACAACAATTGGTATCAGAGCCAAACTTGTTGATTCCTTGGTTTTTGGTTTGATTTTTGAAAAGTTCCAAAGGTTTTTGAGTTTTGAGTTTTTTCAAAACTTTTGGGTTTTTAATCCAAAAGGTGTTTTTAAAGAGCTTAAATTAAGTGTTAAGTGATTCCCCATTGTTTTCTAAGCGTTTTCCTACATTTTGGGGGTCTAAACACTGATTTTTAAGAGGTTTTTAAGTGATTTCTTGAAATTTTTCGGAGCTTTCTGTGCAGGTTTTCCGCATCGGAAAACGAGAGCTGAAATATTAGCTCAAATTTTCCGAGTCGGAAATTGCTCATTCTCCGAATCGGAGAACTCTCCTTTTCCAAATCGGAAAACTCTGTTTTCCGAATCGGAAAACGAGTCTCTGACTCGGGGTCTTGCTCTTGAGAAGTTTCTCTTTTCCGAGTCCCTTTTCCGCACCCAACTTTTCCGAATCGGAAAAGCTCATTTTCCGAATCGGAAAAGTGTGTTTTCCGCATCCTGCTGTTGTTGAGCCAAATCCGAATCGGAAAACATCTGTTTCCAAGTCGGATTTCGCCTCTTTGAGCCGAAACTCTTGCAGTTTTGTTTCTCAAATCCGACACTAAGCTTGCTTTTAAAACCTTTTACTTTTCCAAGCTTTCTGTGTCCCGAGGCGCTCGAAACACCAACCTTTTCAAAACCTTTTCTGTGTTCAAGCCAAGTGAATCTTTCAAGGAGGTCTCATTCCTTTCTTAGAAATGTCGAAGGAAATCCTGGGGATAGGTTCCGAAACTCGCCCTCCCGTCCTGGTGATGGGCGAGTACCAGCAATGGAAGCGCCGGATGATACACTTCCTAGACATGCTCGATGGAAAACTCATGAAGTCAATCCGTGAAGGCCCAATCCGACCAACCGTCACAGTTGCCGCTGTTCCCAAAACAGATACGTGTCCCGAACTTCCGTCGTACGTAGTCGAAAAGCCAGTTGAGATGTTCAATCCAGAACAAAGAGCCCGGCACCTCGTTGACAAGCGTGCACTGACCCTTCTGATTATGGCTCTTCCTAATGATATGTACGCAAGAGTGGATAGTCTGACAAACGCACGAGACGTTTGGTTAGAAATAGAGCAGCAGATGCAGGGAGGTGACACCGCCCTCGAGAGTCAAAAGGAGAGTGCCCTAAATGCTTACGAAGGCTTCAAAGCCAGGGAAACCGAATCCCTCACCGAGTCTTATCAAAGACTGAACGCCTTCGTGAATGACCTACGAAGACTCGGGATAGAGAAGTCAAAGTACGAGGTAAATGTTAAGTTCCTGAAGAACCTAACACCGGCATGGCAAAATCTGGCGATCAACTTACAGCTGAGCCGAAATCTGGGGATTATGGGTCTACATGACCTTTTTAGCATGATGGTTCAGCATGAGGAATTCATCACTGGCGGGAAGTTCAAAAATACTGTTGACCCTCTGGCACTCGCGGCAGTGCCATGTGCAGGATCAAACTCAACTCCCTTCCAGCATCAGCAGTACAACAACTCGTCTCCTCAGCAGTACAACCACTCACCACCTCAACACTATCAGGAGAACTACAACCAGGAGTTCAACGGGAACTATGGTTCAAACTACCAAGAGTTCAAATCGAACTATGGTCCAAGCTATCAACATCCAGATGATCCGCTAATCATCTCAATCTCTGATGATGAACTCTTCCATGTGAATGAGTCTCTTGCCCTCATCTCTAATAGCGTACAGAAGCTGAATTCCAAACGTGGATACAGCAGACCTAGGGGATCTGGATACCCCAGTGGAGGAAGGATGGGGCAAGGCCGAGGTGGACTTTATCAGCAGGAACGAGTTCAGTTTGGGAATCAAGGAAGAGGAGGATACCAGCAAGGGGACAGATATCAGAATCAGCATCCAGGAAGATACCGTGGTGATCAAGGCCAGTATAGGGAAGCGAGGGGAAGCTACAGAGATAACACCTACCTGGACTATCAGGGAGGTTCTGGAGATCAGGGAGATTGGAGAGGACAAGTCTCTCATATCAATTATCGCCAAAACCAGAGAAACTACACTCCTGAATCAGGATACATTGATCGTCAGGGATACAGCAGCGGGTACGAAGGTGGCCAAGATGGAAGACGTGAAGATGGAAGATATGGAAGATTTGAAGGCGGTCAAGGTGGTCAGGGATATGGACAAGAACAAGAAAGGAACTACCGTGGATTTGAAGGACAAACTGATCACGGGAACAGAAACTATCCAGAAGGCAACCATCAAAGTGGTTCTTCTAGGCAAGCTCCAAGAGAAGGACATCAACAAGGTCCAGTTGAAATTGGTGATCAAAGGTTGAATGCTCCTCCAACTCCGGTGAATAGTGGTGCTCCTACCCCAGCTCCTCAAAAGACCGCTAGTGCCACTACATCCTGCTTCAAATGTGGCAAGCTGGGTCACTATGCGAACAACTGCCCTGTCAGATACAAGGATGCTGCATACTTTGAGAAAAAGGCAGCATTGATGAGGAAGAAAGAGAAAGGAGTCGCTCTGCTAGTCGATGAGGAAAACTGGGTGTGTGAGGAAGAAAGCTCAGACGAGGAAGATCATCTTGTTGGGGTCCGTGTTTGATGGCAGACTTCGAAGGACCTGAAGCTGTTGGCCCCAGCACATATCGAGACCTCGACGCTTCTGAGGTATCCACTATTCCTGACTTAACTGATGATGTGACAATGTTAGAATCTAGAATTTGTGAACTTGAGAGATGTCTCCAATCGGAACGATCTCTCGTCACGAAATTTAGAATCGACAGTGCCATATACAAAAGCTCTCTTGAGGACTTGACCATAGTATACAATCGTGAGACTCTTGAGTCTAGCGTCAGAGAGTCCAATTTGTCCAACAAACTCAGTTGTCTTCAAAAACCCATGAGGAACTTAACAGTCACCATGGAGAGCTCCAAATAAAATTCCAGTTGCTTTCAAAAGAAAGAACTAGACTGTTTTCCAAAATTCAAGAGCTTGAAGATAACAACTTTAAAAGAGGACAATCTGAACAGACCTTGAGCATTCTTACGCAGCATGCCAACAAAAATCCTTTCTATAAAGCCAGACCCGGACTTGGACTGTCTGAAAACCATGTTTTAGAAAAGGCACCTTCTAATCTATACAATTTTGAGGACATGGCCGCCTCCAAACCCAAACCTGCCCTAGTAGGAGGACATGTGACCGAGGAATTTGTTAGGCAGACTGTCACATATACCGAAGTTATAAACGGTGAGACCATAACCACGACCATCAGTCCAACGAACAGCACCTCTAGCAGTCCACCCACTAGCCCTACTCCCAATAAACCAATCTTTGTTCCGGCCAGTGATCCAACAAACACTAAGTCCACATGGGAAGGCATCAAAGCTAGGACCCCTAGGGTAGCTATGCCTCCCATCAACTACTCAGACCTTAACACTAGTTATGACACTAGGAAGATGGATTTTTCAGAGGAGACCTTAGTTATCCCTCCAGAGGATGTTTCCGCAACTAAGAGTCCCGACCTAGTCGAACTAGAGAAGGAAATGTTTGGACTTAGACTAAAAGCCATGGATCTGGACGCATGTCAACATCAGATACTGAATCTGAAAGTGCTTATTTCTGAAAAGGACAACTTGGTTCACACATTGAAGAAAGAATTGATCGAGGCAAATGCCGAGAGAATTAGAATATCTTCAGAGTGTGAGACCGCAGCCTCAACCTTTACTAATTTTCAACTCAAGGTTGCGGATCTTAAGGCACGATATGTTCTCCTAAATGTTCATTCAGAAATTACAAGAGAACTTGATCATGATGAAAAGATCAATTATCGTGTGGCCTTAACCAACCAACGTGTGTCAAATTCCATTTTGAAAAGAAAAGTCATGTACTTTGAAAACCTTTCAGACTCAGTTAATGATAGGACTACTCCACTCCTAAACCATCCGATAGTTGATTCCCAAACCAAATCTGTTACGGATCCAGAGGACTATTACACCTTACTGTCAGATGATGATGAACCCCTCAACTCACACCATAGGATAACTGAACCAAAGACTATCCATGATCCTAATGTTGAATACGATCTGAAGGTGTTCTTAGATGAAGGTGATGATCCTTCAGGCTTTATCCCAAAAGGGCCAAAATCTGTTTTTGTAAAACCTGAGAAGTCTGTTGAGTCACGAGCTCCTATTTCTGAGAACAGTAACCCTAAGGGTGAAAAATGTGTTGGTACTGACAAGGGGAAGTCAGTTAAGCCTCACGCACCCAAAGGACTCCAGAAAAAGCATTCAAAGTCTAATGATGCTCGTAACTCAGCTAAACCCATTAAAAGTCTTGACCTTAATTCAAGCAGCTTTGAAGTGGGTGAGACCTCTCAGTTGAAACCAAAGCAACCTTTCTCTTCCACAAAACCTAAATTTTCAAAAACATCTTCTGGAAAGGGTGGCAACTCTTCTCCTATTAAACCGTCATCTAACTCACACCATGCTCGTAATGCAGATGGGAGGAAGAAGGATGGTGGACAGGAAGTGAAGCCACCAAGGAAGGATCACCGAGGAAGACCCAACTCTTTTCAAGTTTTCCCTAAGCAGCATAGTCCTAACCGTGCGGGTCTTGGCTATGCTCCACCTAGCGTAGGAATTAATTCAAACATGTCTGTAAAACGTAATCAACATTTAACTCATGCTTTTGACTCGTTGCGTAATGACATGTGCTTTATGTTTGACAATTTTCTGCGCTATGGTGTTTATAATTCTCTTAATGCTGATGTGCCTAAAATCAAATCTCGAAAGAGAAAAGGGAGAAAAAGAGGAAAGGGAAAACCTTCCTCGTCAGTGCAGTCCCCTGAGCCTAAGGAGAAATCCGAAAAGGAGACTGCATCGACCAACTCAAATGTTTCTGACCCTAAGGAACCCATTTGGCAATGGGTCCCTAAACAAACCTAATTGTTTTGCAGATCAGTCATGTGTGGTACTTTGACTCGGGGGCTCACACACACATGACTGGGCAGCGGTCCTTCATCTTCGACTACGTTGAGAAGTTTGAGGGATACATAAAGACTGCCGACAGAACGCCGTTGCCGATATTAGGGTCGGGAAAAATCACAAATGGAAAGTACATCATCAAGGGTGTACGTTATGTGGAGGGATTGGGGTACAACATGTTTAGCTCCAGCCAGTTCTGTGATAACGGATACTGGGTGAAGACCTTTCAGTACGGAAGTGACGTGAACGATGAAGACAACAACGCTATTCTCTCCGCCAGGCGAAATGGCAATCTCTACACAACCGTCTTCCGTTCAATCCCTCAAACACACCCCCTGTTTGAAGCTAAACCGAAGAATGCTATCTGTCTGCTCACAAAAGCATCAAAAGGGGACAGTTGGTTATGGCACCGCAGACAATGTCATCAGAACTTCAAAGATATGAACAAGATGGTTTCTAAAGGTTTAGTCAGGGGACTACCTGAGCTTCGCCTTTCCAAGGACACTCTTTGTCCTGCGTGCGAACAAGGAAAGATGACCAGAAGCTCTCATCCACCGAGAATGGATACGAATTGCCAAAGTCCCCTCGACCTGATACACATGGATCTTTGTGGACCTATGAGAGTAGAAAGTCTTGCCAGAAAGAAGTATATGCTGGTTCTCGTAGACGAATTCTCTAGGTTCACTTGGATTGAATTTCTTCGAGACAAATCAGAAGCTGCTGAAAGAATCATAGCCTTCATCAAACGCACACAAGTTCTCTTGGGTCGTCGGGTGAGGAAAATACGTAGTGACAACGGTACTGAGTTCCGCAACGCAAAGCTGCAATCCTTTCTCGAAGAAGTGGGGATCACTCACAACTTCTCGGCAGTTCGCACACCTCAACAGAATGGGGTCGTAGAAAGGAAGAACCGGACGTTAGTCGAAGCAGCAAGATCGATGATGGCTCATTCTGGAGTTCCTCAACAGTTTTGGGGTGAAGCCGTTTCCACAGCATGCTACACACAAAACCGGACTCTGATCGTAAAGCGGACTGGTAAAACCGCTTACGAGATGGTCGAACAGCGTAAGCCAAACATTGACTTCTTTAGAGTTTTTGGTTGTAAATGCTATGTTCTTAATGACCGGGATAATTTGGGTAAGTTTGACCCTAAGTCTGATGAGTCTATCTTCATCGGATACTCACATAACTCTAAGGCTTACCGGGTTTTCAACAAACGGACCCGAACTATCCTGGAAAGCTCAAATGTTGATTTCTCTGAATCTGAAACCTATCTGAATGCTAGTTCTAGTAATGTGTCTGCATCTTTCCCTGAACTGTTCCCTTCACCACCGAGCACAGATCCGTCTTCTAACTTTTCTGCTTTAGACTTTTTAGATCTCGCGGAATACGATCTGCACACTCTAACGAGTCCAATCGTAGTTCCCGCTCCAACAGGTTCGACCACAACCACAGTGACATCTGATGCCTTCGTCACGGATCCCTCCTCCAGCACTTCAACTCACTCCGTGACACCTGAGTCCGCGGCTCCTCCATCTGAAGTTTCATCCGCAGCTTCACCGGCACCTGATCAAGAACAGACTCCGCACCCTGTTCTTACTCCAATTCCAGAAGAAGCTCCACTACCTTCCCCAAGCACAGCCCAACGATCATATGCTCAGGTAGTCAGAGAGCCCCGGTTAGAGGCTGCACCGCGGTTTAACCAGGCTGAAGGCACATCCAGTGGAAACCTAGAAGAGGTCTTTGCCGTGCAAGATGAGAACGATGCCACCAACAACCGACAGACTTATGTCACTCACCCTCACACTCGCAGGTGGACAAAAGATCATCCCCCCTCCCAGGTCATCGGGAGTCCTTCACAACCTGTAACCACTCGATCTGCAAAGCACACTGAAAATCTGATCCTATTCGGTGGATTCTTGAGCGATTTTGAACCATCTGATGTTTGGCAAGCTCTCACCGATCCCGACTGGGTGATCGCCATGCAAGATGAGCTGGCCGAATTCGAGAGAAACAAGGTTTGGCGCTTGGTAGAACGACCATGGGGAAAGACAATCATCGGCCTCAAGTGGATACTCCGGAACAAAACCGACGAGAATAATCTCATCATCCGGAACAAAGCTCGCCTGGTCGCCAAGGGTTATCGCCAACAAGAGGGTATCGACTATGATGAGACGTACGCGCCAGTAGCCCGAATCGAAGCGATCCGAATCTTCCTTGCGTATGCTGCACACAAAAACATGACAGTCTATCAGATGGATGTCAAATGTGCCTTCCTGAATGGAGTCCTTCAAGAAGAAGTGTACGTTGAGCAACCGGAAGGGTTCGTCGATTCTCGATTCCCGAATCACGTCTACATATTGGACAAGGCACTTTATGGTCTCAAGCAAGCTCCGAGGGCATGGTACGAAACTCTCACTGACTACTTACTCGGAGTTGGCTACAAGAAAGGTACTATCGATCCCACTCTGTTTCTCAAGAGGTCAGGTAAAGATTTAATTATCGTTCAGATATACGTGGATGACATTATCTTTGCGTCTACAAAGCCTGAGATGTGCCAAGAGTTTGAGAACACCATGAAATCCCAATTCCAAATGAGCATGATGGGCGAGTTGACGTTCTTTTTAGGACTTCAAGTTCGACAACGCCCTGATGGCATTTTCATAAATCAAGCCAAGTATGTTCAAGACCTTTTAAAACGTTTTGATTTCGGTGGTTCAAACTCTGCGGCCACACCAATGCCCAGAAATTTTCAACTCTCTGCGGATACTTCTGGTAAACCGGTTGACCAGAAAACATATCGGGCAATCATTGGTTCCCTTTTATATCTCACGTCTAGTAGACCAGATATCGTCTTTTCCACGGGTGTCTGCGCTCGTTTTCAGTGTGACCCACGGGATTCACATCTGTCTGCAGTCAAGAGAATCCTTAGGTATCTGAAGGGCACACCGGATTTTGGCCTTTGGTACCCAAAGGATTCTGGCTTTGAACTAATTGCATATACAGACTCAGACCATGCAGGTTGTAAGCTAAACAGGAAAAGCACTTCGGGTGCCTGTCAATTTCTCGGGGACAAGTTAGTCAGTTGGTCATCCCGGAAGCAGACTTGCGTCTCTTTATCCACCGCGGAGGCAGAATATGTAGCCGCCGCCTGCTGCTGCTCGCAAGTTCTGTGGATGAAAACCCAACTAGCTGACTTTGGATACACCATGCATCGAATTCCCATTTACTGCGACTCCAAAAGTGCAATACAGATCACGGCAAATCCGGTTCAACATTCTCGGACGAAGCATATCGACATTCGATATCATTTCATCAAAGATCACGTCGAGAAAGGTAATATTGAACTATACTTTGTTGAGAGTGACTATCAGCTTGCTGATTTGTTCACCAAGCCGTTTGACGAGAAGCGTCACTTTTTCCTCCTAAGTAAGTTAGGAATGCTAGACCTCCCTACCTGAGGTCTAGGGGGAGTCGGGAGTTCTTATATTATATGCATGTGTGTAGGGGGAGTTTGTAGGAACTCTGTAGATGTTGCAGGAATCGAGGGGGAGTCCTGAGTCCTGTATTTACTGTTTGATGTGCTCACTAACGTTCTCGGATCCACAACATCTTGGATACCATATTGTGCTCTATTATGTAGGTGTGGATCCTCACTACGACTTCTGGTTACTTCAGACCAAGACTCGCTCTAAACCCAGTGAGACGCACCAGGTAAGTCTCTATTCTCGGGAGTCGAGGGCTGAACTTGTAACTTTTTGTGAACTTGAAAGTTCAGGGGGCGGTAGAGTACATGTCTTGAACTTACAAGTTCGGGGACTAACTTTGCCACTTTCTGTTTCTTAAAGTTCAGGGAATCGTTTTGCAAATCTTGTGAAATTTGTAGTCCAGGGTCTGTTTTGAAAATTTTCTGAAAATACAAGTTCAGGGACTTGTTTGTAAGTTTACTCAAACTTCAAGTCCAGGGGTGGTTTTTGCCAAATGGTGAAAGTCGGGTTAAGAGAGCCAAAAGGAGAGCCAAACACAGTGTTCTTGACCCAAACACAGTGCAATTCGGTAAAAATATAAATACCGGTTTTCAAGAATTACTTTTCACAAAATTCAAATTTTCATCTTTTTCTCTCTGAATTCTCACCCGAACCCACTTCGCGCTCGATTTCGGTTTTCGCTCGTTATTGCTCCGATCGTCGATCTTTTTACATATTCGGATTCCTGGTAAGTAAACGATCAACCCTTATATAGTTTTAACATCTAAATCATCTGTTTTAATGCCTGGATCGAAGCCTAAAAGTTTTAAAACTTACCCGAAACCCAAACTTCTTGGAATGGGATTTCGGGACGCTAAAACGATCCATTGTTGCTTATAATCTTGTTATGAACTGATTTAGGATGAATGTTGATAGTTTAGGGCCTTAGATCGGCGGTTTTTGAGCGGTTTTCGTATTCGGAACTCGAACAGTCTCGGTTTTCCGACTCGGAAAACTTCAACATTCAAGTTTTCCGAATCGGAAAACTTGAATGTTCAAGTTTTCCGCATCGGAAAACGATGCTCCTTCATGTATGTTTTCCGATTCGGAAAACTATGTTTTCCGAATCGGACTTGGTCTCGATTGTCAATTGCATCTTTTCCGACTCGGAAAACGTGGAACTACCCTTATGGGTTTCCAAGGTTTTCCGACTCGATCGAGAGACCAAGTCTTGCCAAAATTTTACTAAGTGTTGAGACATTTTCCGAATCGGAAAACCATGTTTTCCGACTCGGAAAACCTACAAGTTTCTCTCTCTTATTTTCTCTAAGTGTAGGAGTTTCCCGATTCGGAAAACACCCTTTTCCGAATCGGAAAACTTGTCTGTTTAACATTGTGCTATCTTTCTAAGTGTTGAGTTTTCCGAATCGGAAAACACCCTTTTCCGAATCGGAAAACTCCCCTCGTATAGTTTGCTCGTTTTTCGACTCGGAAAATACGAAACACTCTTTAATGGGTTTTCGAGGTTTTCCGACTCGCGTCTAGTCGAGGGTATAGTCTTTTCACGTTGTATTATTTCTAACACTTAATGTTTTGCAGAAATGGCTGATCAACAACCGATTGCTCCTACTTCACCCGTCGCCAATGCTGCTGATCTCGCACTAATCAACCCGGCTGACATCCGCGAGATCCACCAGAACAACCAGTTCGTTGACTTGGCGAACTTTACTGTCCAAGATGACGTTGTTCTCGAGATTCTCCGAGCTCACCCCCTTGCATACGCGATGCAAGCCACTGCTGACATCCCGATGATTTATCTGCAGCAGTTCTGGAACACTTCCCGTGTCGAGAACCGGGACGGAGTGCCTACCATTATCGGCCGAGTAGACCAGACTGATCTGGTCCTCACTATGGAGGATCTTCGCAGAATCCTTCGTCTGCCCGCTGCAACCCCGGAGGCCCCATTTGATCCTCTCGTGTCTGGACCTGAGCTCTTCAGCGAAGTGCTCGCTCTCGGAGTCCACTACACCGAGAACAACAGGCCGAAAGGAATCTCCCAGATCACTCAGGGAATGCTGCCCCCGATCTGGTACTCTTTCTTCAACATACTGAACCGCACGATCTCTTCGAAGACCCATGGCGTGGACAAGGCATCCACCCAGTTCTGGCACATCATCCACGCGGTCGCCTACGGGAGGCGGATCGACTTTGCTCAACAAATTTGGGCAGACATCATCAATGATGTCAGAGTTGGGCCAGCACGTGCGAAACACAACTCCATCCCGTGGATGCGCTTCTTCAGTCTGATCATCCGAGATCACATGGCTCAGAACCGTGCTGTCAGACGCAGATCAAGCCATCTCCGCTTCGAAAGCCAGCAGATCGGCCGAGCCAACAAGAAGACTCTAAGGCCTGGTCAGGTAGAGATGCACATACCGGCTAATGTGCTCAACTTGGCAGACCGTAGGTCAATGAGCGTTAGGATGTACCGTATATCCATAGGCTTAGAAGACACGTCTACGGACTCCTCAGAGCCGGGGAGCCCTGCCCAAGACGTGCAACCTGTCCTACCTAGAAGCCGTGCCTCTGGTACGGCGGGCCAGAGCTCCAGTGGGGGAGCTTCTGGCTCGGGAGTGATGAGAGTTGACGTTAGGGGAGGAGCGGCTAGAATAGTCGGTACGTCTGCCACTCCGCACACTTCTCAAGCCGGTGCATACCAGACCATGATTCAGAACCGTGCCACTCGTGCTCGCACTCCTACTGTTGTGGAGGAATCTTCTGAGGCCATCCGCACACGCGAGTACACGAGTCATTTCAGGGTAAAGCAGTACATGGGCACCCTTCAGCAGTCACCGATCCACTCGTCATCGGAAGAGCGTAGATCGCCGACGCCGCCGCAACAACCCACTGGGGAGGACGTGGAAGCTTCCCCACAAGAACAAGCACATGTTCCTCCACCACCTCACTCGGCGGCCGTCACTTCTCAGGGAGGCGAACCCTCAGGCGAACCATCTGGCGATGACTCCGACGGTCACGAGTCGTCCGAGCACACTCCTACGGACCGTCGTGAGCCCGATGACGAGGCAACAGAGTCAGAACAAGTTGACTACGGATCCGACTCCGAGTTTCAACTATCAGATCCACCAAAGGGCGGGAAGGCCCAAGTGATAGATTTGGATGAAGCCACCTCCTCCTTCAACGACGACCGGATCTCAGGTGATCCCACTCTTATTGCGGATCTGGCGTCGGATGACCGAACTGTTGGTCAGGAGGTTGAAGGTGAGGCCGAGGTTGCTACCGGCTGGGGACGAGAAGACAGCGAAGAAGAAGAAGAGAGAGAGAGGGGAGAAAAGGAGAGAGAGAGCAGAGAAAAAGAGACCGAAGACGTAGAGGTCCAGTTAAGCGAGCCTTGGGCTCAACTAGAGGAGGCGGACGTAGAAGTAGAGCCGCATAGGTTAGAATCGGATATTCCTATAGCCCAGAGTCCAACCCCCACAGAGGCAACCCACACACAGACCGGTCACTCGCTGACGTCAGGTCAAGTCGCTGGCAGCCAACCAGCGCAATTGCACGCCCAAACCAGCCACTCGGCCATCTCTCAACAGATGGTCGTTTCACATTCTCACGGGGAATTAGCTCAACTTCCACCGGCCACTCAATTGGAGTCTGCCGGTGTTGAAATGAGAGAGGCTCTGCCCCACCTCTCGACGTCTTTCAGAGCACCAGTCGTCCTAGAGCCAGTTACTGAGACCTTTAGGGTCGTTCATTTGACTAGGACACTTTTGGATGCATCATCTGCCCGCCCAAGTGGCGAGGCCGGAACGGGGAGAGTTGGTGCGTCATCGGACGCCCTTCGAGGATCCACCGGAAGCCCCGACACCGTCAGCATCATACCAGCGGTGACATCGGGCCGAGAGAGTACCTCTTTAGGACTCTTCTCGTCAACTGGAGCCCAAGTGGCACCGGGTTTAGCTCTTCCGGGACCGGGTCCGACAGACTCGAGCAAAGTCTATAAAGATGCTCACGCAACACCGGGGCTTTTGAGCCTGACGGATTCGGGCGGAATCCCTAAAACCGCCCCTGCACCAACGGGACTTATAGGTCCGACGGATTCGGACGACATCCTTAAAGTCGTCCAAAGCAGGTTATTAGCTGTGGAGCAAGCCAATCAGGCTCGGGATGCGCGAGTCGAGGCACTCGAGAAAGCCTTGGCTGAGACGGAGAGGAAGAGACTAGCCGATCTTGAGGCGTCGCGCAAGCTTCAAGAAGACCGGGATGCGGAGCTCTACGAGCTCAAAAGGAAGATCAAGGGCAAACACTCTGAGGCTGCCACGTCTACTGACGCTCCCATTCCCAGGCCATCAGAAGACGTCCTCAGGCTCGCTCCTCCGACTTCAGGCGACCTTCCTCCGATCCCAGGCTACGTCACTGAGGTGGAACACTTGATGATGGTCACCTCCTACACCACTCAGAATGACCGCCTGTCTGCCCAGGTCAGAGAGCAACAGGCCCAGATCGAGCTGCTACAGCAAAGGATTAGAGAACTGGAGGCCGTGTGTCGGTCCCAGGCTCAGCCTTCGAAGAGGAGGCATGATGACCCTGATGACTCCGCACCAGGTCCTCATGAGGGGGAGGTACAAGCTGCAAAACGGCTTCGCACCGACCTCCAACCGCCCCTTCGAGTGCTCCCACAGACTTCGAGACCGCCGAAGCTCCCTATGTCGACTCTGAGACAGAAGACATTCCGGACATGGGGAGTTGGAGATATGAGAGGATTCCGGAAGGGGAGTCAGTTCAGTTTCCTCAGATGACGGACACGGCTCAAATTGATGCCGTTCTCCCAGAAGCAGCGCCGACTGAACCCTCAGAGTTCCGGATTCCGGAAGCAGCCCGGAAGATCTTGCGGTCGCTTGCTCAGAGCCTAAGGGTCTATCAGAAGGGAGACGACCTCGTCAAGGATCCTGACTACGCCAACCTCCTCTCAGCGCTCAAGTTTCCAACTCCAGAAGCCCCACGGACCGTCCACTCGACTGATCCAGAAACCGATGCTCCTACTGTCATCCAGCTCAACTGGAACCACTCCATCATCTTCCGCCCGTTCCTAGAAGAAACGTTCACCCGCATCTACCAGCAAGAGAAGCTGCACGCCTGGTCCCGAAAAGTCTACTTCGGGATCTCTCACATCAAGAACAAGAGACGAAGGACAGCGTACGTGCATCAGCGAATGTGCAACTGGGCCACTCATGGATGCCAGGGGATCAGACGTCGCTTTATCAAGGTAACTGCTATGCGCCCCTACAGACATGGCCATCAGTTATTCCTTGAATATGATGTTCGCATGTACGGCACCGGTGTCCCTCGAGGTGAACTGCAGAACTGGACATTCACGGAAGCTGACCTAGACCGGGTGCATCTAGAAGACCTTCTCACGATCATCAAATACCTCCAAGGCCCGATCCTCCGACCAGAGCACTACAGAGATGGCACGGAGATACTGAAGAAATACGTCCGTCACGCAATCTCTCTCGCGAGAGTGACGGACTACCAGCTTGCCATCGAAAGCCGCCAGCCGAAGGTCAACCTGCTCAGACCAAACCTGCTCGTTCCTGGTATCGATGCCTACACGCCTTACATGCCAACCAGGATACCTGAGCATGGAGTCCTTTACTTGACTCGGAAGAAGAAGGAGCGCAGGTTCATGAGGTTTGGAGAGCTCTCCAGGTTCTGCGACGGGACCCTCCTCTATGTCTATAATGGCATGCAGAGCGGACTGCTGGCGGATCAAGTACCAAGTCGGAGAATCATAGATGGAAAAGGAAAGCTGCTGGAGGCAATGAGGTTGATCGAGAAGAAGCTTAAGGAGCGGATGATGTACAGACGAGCAGAGGCTGCGATGCAGATGAGAGCGCGGATCATAGGCGAGTGGGAAGAGTACCTGCAGATGTCCAAGTGGGAGCCTGCACTGGAGCTTCCACCACCATTCTGACTTCTTCTCAAAGGGGGAGATTGTAGAACCCAGGTGTTGAGAAGAGTCAGAATCATCTATCTTTAAAACTGCTTTCTAGTTTAGTTTCCTTGTTATGTAAACAATTATGTTTTGTTAAGCCCCTGTTTGAGGTTTAGAACCTCGGGGGCCTTTATTGTCACTTTGTTGAACTTCCCTTTCCCTATAAAAGGAAAAGGATGTTTAGGGTTTTATTGTTGGATTCCATATTTTACCAAATTGGGCAATTTATCACCATTGTTGAGTTCCACCAAGTTCTTCATTTGATTTCATCTTATTGATAGGATTTCCATCCATTTCTCTTCTATTTTCATTGTTTTTGGGACAACAAATTGCTTTAATAGTCTTCTCAATGATCTTTTCCTCATGGGTAAAGTTTATGACAACGAGGAGGTACTAAACAAGTTTATGGATGGTCTTCCAGATTTCTGGGAAAACATTTGTACTTGTATCAAAACCTCCAAGGACTTGGAAACAATGCCCCTCATGGTGCTTCTTGGAACCTTAGTGAACTATGAGCGAACAAAACTCCAAAGGAAATCTCTCATTAGGGATATCAAAACTTCTTCCATAGCTTTCATGAGTGAAAACTATAAATCAAAATCTGTGTGTTCCTCAAATCACCTTCCCTACTTCTGACTCAAACATTATTGATGTCGAGGATTAGCTCCATTCCTCTAAAGCTCCGGAATGTGATGGTGACGATGAAAGCAATGATACTTCTATGGACCAGCTGACTAATGAAATGGCGATGGCTAGTTTCTCAAGAAAACCTTCCTCTAGATTCAGAAATGGCAAAAGACTTGTGAAGGGAAGATCCTACAGCAAATCTACCACTTGTTTTAACTGTGGTAAAAAGGGTCACTTCTCAGCCGATTGCAAGTCAAGTCAGCAACCTGTCAGACCATCCTTTATGCCTCATCGATCTTCCAGATCTAAAGGTCCTCATTCGGATGGGTCAGAGAGATCTTCTTTCGGGAGATTCGAAAAATCTTCATCTGGCCGCTTCGAAAGATCGGCGGACTCTTTTGACAAGGCTGTAAAGTATAAGGCCAAATACATCCGTGAGAAGGAACAAAATGCAGCAAGAAAAGGAAAAGGTCTGCTTACCGAGTTGAATGAGTGGGTTGACGAGCCTACTTCTTCAGATGATGAACCAAAAGAGACAATCAACTGCTTGATGGCCATAGTGGATGAAGACATGGAGGAAGATTTATCCACTACTATCGTTTCTACAGAGATTCCTTCCACATCTAAGGTCATAAAACCCCATAAGACTTGGTATCTTGATAGTGGGTGTTCTAGACATATGACCGGAAACAAATGTCTCTTACTTAACTATGTGTCTGAAAATGGTCCTTCTGTGACATTTGGAGATGAAAGCTTAAGTGTGAAGTTAATATTGTTTAGATTAAGTTTAATCCTATTATATTTAGATTAAGCTTAAGTGAATGCTGTGTGAAGTTAAGATTGTTTAGATTAGGTTTAATCCTATTATATTTACGCAACAATCTTGTAAATTCTGTATGTGAAGTTATAAATACAAATAGTATATAAAAGTATGAAATCTGTGTGACTGTATTCAACCCCCCCTTCTATAATCTTTGTTAACCTTAAAGGTCACTTTTGGGACCAACACGCGCGCGCACACACACATCGTAGGATGAGATACGTTAGATCAATTCCCTTCTTAAGCACAATTCATTTCAGCTTAATCACACACATCGTAGGATTTTTGTCCATTTAAATTTAATTAAAATTAAAATAAATTAATAGGCATTCTCCCACCTCACAATTTACTTCTTCTCTTCCAACACCACCACTGTTTCTTCCTCCATACATTTTCTTCACCATCTACGCCACTTTTCTGAGAGCACCATGCTTCTCTTTCTTGGTTTTGTGAGGACTGGGAATTGAATTGAAACGTTGGTTTTGTTACAATTGAATTGAACCTACTTATCATTGTAACTAATTGTTGCGATTTCAATGAATATATAACATATTATACATATAATTTTTTAGAGTCGTGGTTTTGGAAGAGAAGTAAATCGTGGGGTAGGAGAATAACTATTTGTTTATTATAATTTTAATTAATTTTAAATAATGGACACAAATGCCCTTATCATTAACTAAGAAAATAAACGGAGTTAGTGATGGGGAACCATTTTTAAAGCAAAATAAAAACCACGAGGACGGTTTTTAGAGTTATTAAACTATAGGTCCCACTTTCAAAAATTTCACTAAACCACGGGGACCAAAATTAGAGTTTACTCTTATGTTAAACTACATATATTTACCTATTTTTACATTATTACTGATTTTTTTTAACAAATTCATCAATATGAAATCAATTAAATGTATGTAAAAGTGAACTGGAAAAAGAATATAAGTTTGAAATTAAGGTAGATGAATATAATCCAAGGTAGATAAATGTAGTTTAACGTACTAATGGTTATTAAAAATATTAAGTTATATAGAAAATTCAACTTATCCAAAGGCTTAGAGATGTTATGAATATTCTTACCATAATTCTTATTCTCATGATCCCTTGTGTATGTATATTAAACAAGAATTGACTCAAGTAAAAAGACTACATTACACAAGAAGGTAAGAGTAGGAAAAGGGGGGGGGGGGGGGGGGGGGGATGCCTCATAGTATGCCTCACATGATCCTAACTTTTGCTAACTGAATTTACATTATGTTAACATTAAATTCAATGTTAACACATATTATTATAACCCTCCTACTCTTCTCACTAAAATGTTAATTATATATACACATATACATATACACATATACATATACACAAATACACACAATAGCTAAGTAGACGCAACAAGATCTAAATTATATCATGACCAATGATGGAAGACTGTATTTTAACCTATTGTGTAACTACCTAAGAAGTATAAAAACTTAGACTAAATAATTTTTTTAGTTTAACACCTAAGTTTACTCCAAGTTAAATCCTAAAGAGGGTCCTTGAGTTACTTACAAGGTAAAAAAAAGTAAAATTCAAGAAACCTCAAAATGAAACCTCTGACGAGGACTAGGTTAAGAACATGTCTTACTAAAAACCCAAAGATTGCCTCTATCTCCAAAGTGTAGAAGACACTCTGAAATGGTAAATCCATCTTGTGCCTCTAACTAGCACTCAAATATTTACATGTGTCACACTAGTACCTCCCCACAAGAATTTGATGTACAAGCCGAGAAGATAAAAAATGTTATGCTTAATGCCTAGTGACTTCAAATAGTTTTATTTAAATGTAACTATTAAAACCGAAAAACTGTTACTTAAATCACAATTTCCCAATAAAATGTATTTAATATAAAATCAACATATTTTCCGAAATCCATCATATTCTGATCAAAATTCGATGACTAAAGCATACAATTAACATGACTACAAAATCCAAAACTCATACAAAAACGTAAATAAGGTTTAATATTCAAATATTGAAAATATGGATTGAACTGGGATTATCCAAAATAGCCAAAACTTGGACAAGGTTCAACATCCAAAGTCGAAAATTATAGATACACTTCTTTCCCCGAACTACACAGAAAACATGGACAATACACTATCTGTATATGACTTCAACGAGTATCATTGCAAACTTAATGGTTACCATGATTTCTACATGTCGTCTAGATGAGGCTCATCCATAAAAGTTAACGGTCTTCGTATACAACCCCAACTAGTATCATTGCAAGATCTCGCTCTGTATACGACTTATACGAGTACCACCACAAGATTTTCAAATCATTGACTTGGTGACTATTCACTAGAAATTGATGTTTAAACATCGAAACTTCTCACTTAAACAACAAATATCGACTCACTTGTCCAAAGTCTGACTCCATGCGAGTTCACCTCTGCAACACCAAATGGCATTAACAACTCATAGATCCTGGTACTTAGACCTTCAAAAGTATATGTGAAACAAGAGACTAAAGATAGATGAGAGAATTAGGGTTTCTTCTCATTGAATTGAATTCAAAGATTACAAAGAGGAGAATAAACGGACAATATTGAAGCATATACAAGGAAAGAAAATATTCACAGAATCTATAAAGTAGGAAACTAAAGATCTAATTCTAAGCACCAAGTTTGCTATATATGTACTTGAGTCGTGGTCCTCTTAGAGATTTCGTAAAGCCATCTGCAAGCTAGTCATTAGAATTGACAAACTCGGTGACAATGAGGCCATCAAGTAGCTTTTCTTGAACGAAATGATAATCAATTTCAATATGTTTTGTCCTTTCATGGAATATTGGGTTGGAAGCAATATGGAGAGCAGCTTGGTTATCACGTATGAGTTTCATTTGAGAAACCTTGCAAAACCTTAGTTCTTCAAGAAGTTGCTTGATCCAAATGAGCTCACAAGTTGCATTTGCCATGGCACAGTATTCAGCTTCTACACTAGATCTAGCCACAACATTTTGATTTTTACTTTTCAAGGAGACTTGGTTACCTCCAAAGAAAATACAATACCCTGAAGTTGATCTTTTACTAAATGGACAACCGTCATAGTTGGCGTCGGCGTAGCAAGATACTTCTGTGCCTCCTTTGTTTTCATATAGCAAAGCTTTTCCTGGGGCCCCTTTGATATATTTTACAATCCGTAAAGCGGCTTCCCAATGAGTGTCACGAGGAGCATTCAAAAACTGACTGACTATACTCACAGCAAAGGAGATGTCTGGATGTGTTACTGTGAAATAGTTAAGTCGACCCACCAATCTTCAATATTTTCCTTGATCTACGAATAACACCTTGTCCTAGTAGAAGTTTGAAATTAGGGTCCATTGGAGACTCAACAGGTTTGCAGTCAGTTAGACGAGTTTCCTCTAAGATATCTAGAGCATACTTCCTTTGAGATATTGAAATCTCGTCTTTGGATTTTGCAACCTCTATACCGAGAAAGTATCTGAATTTCCCCATGTCTTTTGTCTGAAAGTGTTTAAATAGGTGCGCTTTTAAATGCTTGATACCATCATGATCATTGCCTATAATAATAATATCATCAACATACACTATCAGATATGTACATCGTATTCCTGAAAGACGATAGAAAACCGAATGATTTGCAATGCTTTGACACATTCCAAATTCTTTTACCACGGCATTGAATCTCCCAAACCAAGCTCTGGGAGATTGTTTTAAACCATAAAAAGATTTGCGCAACTTGTAGACCAGACCAGACTCCCCCTGAGCAACAAACCCAGGTGGTTGCTCCATATATACCTCTTCTTGTAGATCACCATGGAGAAAGGAATTTTTGATGTCTAGTTGATATCGAGGCCAATCTTGCATAACAGCCACAGAAAGAAGAAGGCGAATACTGGTCATCTTGGCAACTAAGGAGAAGGTATCACCATAGTCAAGGCCAAAGATTTGAGTATAGCCCTTAGCAACTAAACAATCTTTCAGACGAGCCAGTTTACCATCTGGGCCAACTTTAGGAGTAAATATCCAGTAACATCCAACTTTTGATTTCTTAGTGGGTAATGGAACTAACTACCATGCTCCATTCTCGTGTAATGCTGTCATGTAATAACCAAGATTTCTGGATGGAGTTAATTAAGTTTCTGTCAAATGACCTTTTTGTGAGAAAATTAGGATTTTTGGGTTAAATGTGTTACTTTTGAAAAGCTTTTAATGGTATGGGCTTATACCATTTTAGGTATGGGCTTGGCCCAAAACCCTAGGTATTTAAATCCTTAAACCCTAATCTTTGACATTTTGGGAAAAGATTTGTGTGTGTTTAGTGTGTGTTTTGGAGAAAAGCTTGGAGCCATTTCATCATCTTTAAGGTCGAGAAACCTTCACCGAGGTAAGATTCGATGCTCGTTAAGTGTAGGATTGTTGATAAAGGGTGTATAATTGCTTTGGGATTAGTTTGGGTGCAATTGGATTGAGTTAGAGGCGATTTTTGATCAATTTAGAGCTGTTCCGGAACTGTTCACGTTTTCCGAATCGGAATTCATATTTTCCGAATCGGAAAATATGTGGTGTTTTCTGAGATGTTTTGTTTCGTCATGCCTTTCCCGAATTGGAAACCGACATTTTTCCGAATCGGGAAATTGGCTAGTTAAGTCGTCATTTTGACTTCGTTATCTCTAGAGTTCGGAAAATAAGAGTCAGGGCTTTTCCGAATCGGAAAATGGTGGATTTTCCGAATCGGAATTTGTAAGCCGGATATTGTGCTTTTCCGAGTCGAGTTTTGGAAGGTCTTTTTCGAGGGGTGTTGCCCCTCAGACCCCGCAAGGGCGGCTCCCCTTGACCCCGTCCGCTAACCGGGTAGCGGAACCCCCGTGCTAAGTCTGCCTAGGGGTGTCATAGTTAGAGGATCATGTAAGCGCGTTTCACTAATACTGTAGAAATCATACAGGGGCGTTAGGTGAGATCGCAGCAAACCAGTAGGATTGGCTCAGGTGAGTTCCCTTGCCTGAAATGAATGGATTGCTTTTACTGCTTTTAAATATATCCATTCGGTTTGCGAAATGATTTGATGATGATATTATATTGATTTTGTGAACTTAACTGAAATACAATGCTTTTCCAATGTTTTGTTGTGGAATCCATAAATAATTGTGAATGCTAAACTGATGATCATCATATGCATGCTATTTTGATATTGTGGGAATTGCATCGTGAGTAATGTGTACCATGGGACCGTACATCCCTGGGAAGTTTAGTGGCGTGAGGCACGAACTAAGTTCGTCACTCTTTAATCGAGTATCCGAGGGATCCGGCCACGCGTAGTTTGTTGTGGGGTGGTGTGAGGCACGGGCTACGTCCGTCACTCCTTAATTGAGTATCCAGGGGATCCGACCACCTGGGTTGTTGTGTTGTGACTTACATTACTCATGATGCTTCCCTGTTGCTGTTGTGATAAATTTTTTATATCGGCCAGTGGGCCGGAACTGTCATTTATAATGTTTTGTGGACCTTACGGTCTAACCCTCGTTTTCAAACTCTAAAATCTTTTCAGGGAAAGATCGAGCAGCGAGAGGCAAGGAAAAGGTAGATGTCTAGGGTAGCGTTGCCGGTCTGAAGTAGAGTTTTGTCCTAAATAGAACCTCAGCTGTGGAGGGATGATCCGCATGCACTATTAAACCCTTTTACTTTTGAGATGAGAATTCTAAGTTTTGCGTAATAGATCACTGCGAATTATTATTGTTATACTTGTTATGTTATTTGGGTTTTGGGGTGTTACATGTCATCTCATCGACCATTGCCCGGTGCCACCCTGGATATGATAAAGCTTCATTGATAGTCTTAGGAATAGGAACCGATGCAAGACTGGTAACACATGCAGAAAAAATGGGAGACAACCTATTGTAGTTGATGTAATTATAAATGGGATAGGGATTGGAAGTGGAGCATTTACATTTTCTTTAAGCGGTGGGAAGATCATCGTCTGCTGGATTAACTGGCGAAGGAGATGAGTCAGTAGTCTCGGTGGGAGGATCTGTTTTGTCAGCATTAGAAGTTTTAGTGTGCAAAGAAGGGCATGGACGACGATGATACGTTTGTAATGGAGGAGGATCAACATTAGGATAAAACGTTTTGTTAGTGGAAGGAACATACGGAATAGGGACTAGAAAGACCGAAATAGGGACTGGAAGGACCTGATCAATATTGGTCCCGCGTTGTGACGTAGAGAGATAATAGAGTTGATGGTCAAAGAATGTTACATTTATAACCTTTTTTGTAGGCGAGAGTAACCAAGGAAGACACATTTGACTGCTTTTGGTGCAAGTTTGCCTCGACCCGACTCCAAACAGTGAACAAAACAGACAAAACCAATGGGATGTAAAGAAAGATGATATGGTTTTTGGGTTGGAAACAAGACCAAAAAGGGAGTTTGATTTTGTAAGATGGATGATGGCATGCGATTGATCATATAGCAAGCGGTCATTACTGTTAGTAATTATGTGCAGAAGTTGACAAACCAAATATTACACATCCAATGTTATAAGACACTCGAGGGTCACCCTTGTGAGGACCTGTAAAACGAACAAGTAAAATAACTCCAGTTGAGAGAGGTTAGATTTATAATAGTCAATTATAAATCTATTGGGTGTTTTCTGTAAGAATCTCAAAAGTTAAAGGTTTTTATTATTAATTAAAAAGGATTATATATTTATTAGTTTAATAAATATATAACTGGTTTAATTAATTGATTTATATATATTTGTTAGTTAAATAAATATATATAATAATAATAATTATCTTGACAAATTAATATATAATATATGGAATATTAATTTGAATTAATCTTTCTTGATGGAGAAGAAAGACTTTTATATGGATAATTATTATGGAAAAAGGAAACTGAATATGATACAGATACTGTTTAATCAAATGTACAGTTATGGTTAACCCTTTTTCATTCATTCATTATTCACCCTCACAACCAAAAAGAAACCTTGAATCTCTCCCAATTCTCTCTCTCTCTCCCTCTTTGGTCGGTTTTCTACCACAAAGCCGAAATCAGGTTCGCTTTCGTTCGGGTGTTCAGGATTTGACCGGCTAGAAGCTCCGTTCGTAAGGTTCATCACAGGTGGATCTAACTCGAGCAATTCAGGTAAAGTTTCTTAACTCAATTATATGTATGTTTTTAGATGAACAATAAACGATCGTGTGCTTTTCGGGTTTTTACACTTTTTGCTTCCGCTGATCAAACCAGTTTGGTTTGATGATCAGTTAAACCGTTGGTTTTTCTGAAACACAACTCGTATCAGTTTGATCCGAGGTCTCACAAAAACCCAACAGTGGTATCAGTGCCAGAGGTTCACTTATTGTTTTATCTGATAATTGATTAGATCCGCTAAAATTGTTTTTTATTGAATTCAAATAAAGATCAAATTTTTATCAGTTTGGGTAAAAATCTGCTTTTTTTTATCAGTTCTAAAATCTTTTTCGGTTTAGCAATAAGATTTAATAAGTTAATAATTATCTTTTTGTTTTATCGTTTATGGTTTATTGTCGGAAAACACATCGTCGAAAACATCCACCCATCATCGACCGTAAACCGCATCACCAGACTGGTGGTGGCGGCGACTGGTAGTGGTCGTAAGCCGCACCACCAGACTGGTGGTGGCTGAACCGTAGGCCAAACCGCAGTCGGATCACCACAGTACCGTGGTTGTGGTCGGCGGCGGTGGCGAATAAAAATCGACAGCCGTACCACCAGCACGTTGGCAGCTGTGCTCGAGAGTAATGATCGACCGCACCACGGACCACACCGACGCCATAATCACCAACTCGGTGGTGGGCAGGGTTCTCGGTGGTTGATTGCCATCAATAATGGTGGTGATCAATGGCGGTGATTGTTGTTCGCCGGTAGCGGTGGCGGTGTTTCTTGCCGTCATCATCGCCGACGATGATTATAGATGGCGACGATTGGTGACCTCAAGGCCACAGCGACGGCGGCTATGGCTGCCGTAATTAGCGATTGTCACCAGCGATGGTGGTGGCGCCTTGACGTTGCTGCCGTCATCGGTGGTGGTTCTGTTTGTCCACAACCGTCGCTGGCTGTCCTTGGATGGCGGCGGCATGGTGTTTTTGTTTTTTGATCGCCGAACGCACATGGCGGCAGCGATGGTCGTTCGTCACCAGATGGTGGTGATCGATGGTTTGTTGCTTAAACCGCCGGAACCCGTCGTGGCGGTGGTGTTTATTGAAATCGCAACCGCCAGGAGCCACTACGGTGGCGGTATGATCGTGAGTCAGTGAGGACCAACCACCAAGCCGCTGGCTGCCTCACGGTCGTGCCTAGCGGTGGTGATGGTTATTTGATTTAAAACCGAAAACACCACAGCGGTGGTGGCGGTAGTGATAATGGTGTTATTGTTGTTTCCGACGACCACCGACCGCCTTGGGCAACCCTAGGTGACGATGGCAACTACGGCCTTCGCGTCGCGAGCAAGTGGTACCTATTAGTCTTTAATCGATGCACGGTAATCGTGGTGACACGATGTTACCGTTGTTCCGTGGTAGATGCGACATAACCCGACAACTAGAAACCAACACGTTTTTTACAAAAGCCAATTACGTTTTCTGATAATTTTGAATCCCACTTAGGCCCATAGTTGTCAGATTGATAACGGGCCCATACCATGTAATTCTTGGCCCAATTAGATCTCTTGGGTATTTAGGCTTTCTTACCTAAAAACCTAATTTTATCTTTTAATTAAGTTTAAGGAAAATTTTGTTGTTCCTAGTTAAAATTAAACCAAGATATTTGACCCGTTTTGGTCAAATTGGTCCAATGACTTTTTCGACTCTCTGACATGGATCACGAACAAATGCTTGATGTTCCGACAAGTTCGTTCGGAACACTCGGTTTAATTTTGTTAAAAGCGGATATTTTTTTGGTAAAATTGATTATGGCTTATAAAATTGATTTATAGTTTATGAATCTAGAAATTTTATGAAAATCAATTCGAATTTAAAAATATCAGTTTCGATTTATAAAACAGTTTGATTTTATAAATCAATTAAAATCATGGTTTGTGATAAAATAATTCTAACGGATCTAGGAATTATTTATATGCCTTATTGCTCTATCAAATTGCGTGGTTGAATATTTTATATATCTGCTTAGTATATATTGAAGTAATTATCGAGATTGCCAATTTTGACCTTTGATCTATTTGGAGAGGCCTGCGTGCCACTTACAACCCCGGTAATATGTAAAATGACCTTAGGATAGTGTTTTCCTCCTGGAGTTCCGTCAGAGATGCCGAGGCGAGTGGGAGCTACGCGGGAGATTCGAAGCTTTATAGTTTTAGGTCATTTTTGGTCCTTTAGGAATTAATTGGCAAATCTATAATTACGTGTTTATTAAACTGCGTGGTTGTGATTATTCTGTTTACTCGTGATTATTGATATTACATGTCTAGGTTGTATCAAACGTTTTTTTAAATCAGTTACATCACGATGTTCGTTTTAAAAATTAAAATTACCAATTTTATAAATATGGTAAATTTTATTTATTTTTAAAACCATATAGGATTGTTTTCTTATAAAAAGGCATGTTTTTAAAACAGTTAGTTTTATTAGCAAGTGAGTTTTAGAACAGTTAGTTTTAAAACAGACTGTATGTTTTTAACAGTAAGTTTTTAAACATTGGTTGTTTCTTAAAACAGTTAGTTTTAAAACAACAATTGTCTTTTAAACAATAAGCTTTTACTAGCAATTTTTTTTAAAATACTGGAAATTTAGAGTTTTTACAAAACTTAATTAGAAAACCCAGAAAATCATAGATCAGTAGTGCAACCCACTTAGGGACACCTCCGACGTAAGGTACGCGGGCGTTAGAAGTGCTCAAACCTTAGGGACACCTTCCCTAGTGCAACCCACTTAGGGACACCTTCGCTTTCGTTCGGGAGTTCGGGGATTTGACCGGCTAGAAGGTCCGTTCGTAAGGTTCATCACAGGTGGATCTAACTCGAGCAATTCAGGTAAAGTTTCTTAACTCAATTATATGTATGTTTTTAGATGAACAATAAACGATTGTGTGCTTTTCTGGTTTTTACACTTTTTGCTTGCGCTGATCAAACCAGTTTGGTTTGATGATCAGTTAAACCGTTTGTTTTTCTGAAACATGACTCGTATCAGTTTGATCCGAGGTCTCACAAAAACCCAACAATTACAATATCATCTCAAAATGTGAGAGGAAGGTTGGCATGTAACAGCAATGTGCGGGTTGTTTCAATAAGGTGGCAATTTTTCCTCTCTGCCATACTGTTTTGTTGTGGGGTTTGAGGACAAGATGACTCATGTAAAATACCATTAGAAGACATAAATTCCTGAAATTGTGTGGAAGAATATTGAAGAGCATTATCACTTGTAAGAACATGAATATTTGTTCCAAATTGGGTTTTTATTTCAGCACAAAAGTCTTTGAATATTGAAAATAATTCAGAACGATTTTTCATTAAAAATAACCATGTTGAACGTGAATAATCGTCACTAAAGGTAACAAAATACTGAAAACCCAATGTTGAACAGACACTACTAGGACCCCACACATTAGTGTGAACAAGGGAAAAGGGAGCACTGACACGATTATTGATGCATTTAGGAAAAACACCATGAGTGTGTTTTCCTAAATGACATGACTCACACTCGAAAGACTCTAACGATGACAAACTTGGCATAATCTTGTTTAACTTGGATAGGGTAGGATGACCATGCAAGTAATGTAGGTATGGAGGTGACATAGTACTGGCAGCAACTAACGGACAAGATCCACCTAGATAATAATGACCTTATGAGTCATGCCCTTCGCTAAGCATCCGTCCCGTACTCAGGACCTATAGAAAAACATAATCAGGTGTAAAGGTTACTGAACATGAATGGGTTTTGGTGACAAGATTGATTGATAGTAAATTGAAAGGGCTTTTAGGTACATATAAAATAGAATCCAAGGATAACGTAGAAATAGGTTGAGCTTTGCCTATTCCATGGACTATAGTCTTGTTACCATCAGCCACAGTGATTAGTGTTAAAGAATCAGAACATGGCAACTAAGAAAAAGGTGTTTGTTACCACAGAGATGATCGGTAGGTCCTGAATCAACAATCCAAGGGCTAATAGTCTGGCCTTGAGTAGCAAAAGCTGATGGAGTTCCACAATGTTGGGTAGCTTGGAATTTTAGGAACGCTTCATAATCAGATACGGGAACATTAATGGTCTGAGTTGATGTGGCAGTGTGTACGGATCCAACAGTTGATGAAGTGGGAGGAGCAGCACGTCGTCCATGCTTTTTCCGACACTTGTCCTCTGTGTGACCTAGTCGGTGGCAGAACTTGCAGGATGGGCGCTTACCATTGTTACTGTGCTTTGGACCTAAAGCAAACACAAACGGAGTCGGACTAGGATTTACCATGAAAGCTGATAGATTTGGCCCCTGTTTTGCTGGATTAGTGCCTGTCATATTAAGTAATCTGCGGAAAGCATCTTTCATAGTTGGTACAGTGCAGAAAAAAATGGGAGACAACCTATCGTAGTTGATGTAACTATAAATGGGATAGGGATTGGAAGTGGAGTGTTTACCTTTTCTTTGAGCGATGGGAAGATCATCGTCAGTTGGGCATGAATCTGGTGGATTAATTGGCGAAGGTGTTAGCTCAGTCAGAGACTGAAAATGTAAAAGTTTTATAAATGTAAGCTGTTTTAGTATGTTTGTTAAACTTTATTGTAATGGGCTTGGAAAATTTATTGTAATGGGATTGGGCTTGGATTCGGTTCTAAGTAGTATAAATATGGGTGTTAGTATGTAATTAGGGTAGTGTTGTATTATTCTAATCAACCGTACATTTCAGAAAATATATGAGAGTCGTTTTTAAAATTTTTCCCTCTGTTCTTTACTGTTTATTCTTCTTGTTCAATAAACTCTCTATAATCTTTTTGTTTTTGTCAAATTTCTTCAAGATTACTGGTTCTCGATTGCTATCAACATCAAGTGGTATCAGAGTAGGAACGGTTCATCGGTATCCGTTTTCGATCCTTTTAGAACGAGTTTTCTTGAGGAAAATCGTTTGGAAGTTCTTTGTTTCATTTCATATTATTCAAAATCTGAATCTGTTCTTCAAACAATTTCTTAATCGGAATCCGTTTATATTATTCATTGTCTTTTTTGGGTCTGGAAATTGTATCGTCAAAAATCGTTCAATGTGTTCTTGAGTTTCTGAAGTAGTTGAGGTCTCTCTCAAAAGAGATTCTCATTATTGAGAAAATCTTCAAATCAATCGATTTGAAGATTTGGTGGTTTCTGAAGCGTTTGAGGAGTCGTATTAAATCAAAACAAGGCGGTCTATCCCTCAACAAGGATATAAGGTGTATTCTCCAGAAGTCGATAGAGGTGTGTCACTCCAGAAGTTTGACACCCCTGAGCGAAAGAAGTTGATAGAAGACTAGAGTACATACGCAGAAGGCAATAATCATAGAGCCTCTTTCAAGTTCCACAAAGCCTCTGATATTGCTTGCTCTTACGGTCTTGATTAGAGAGTGGCCTTGTGATAACCCTCTGCTAACCACCTCAGAGCCTCTGACATTTTTTTCACGTTAAGACGATCCTTCTACAGTTCTGATCAACTTGTCACGTGTATAGCTCCCGAATGCTTTTGCTGACTGCCCGTGCCTGTTGAGAAGAATCTCAGAGGATGAACTTAGTCATCCCCTTCAGAGGCTCTGCAAAAACTTCACGGTTTCATCTTGTACACTCCACAGAACCTCTACCACCATCTCATCAGAGAAGCTCAATGCAATCCTCAGAGGTTTCTAAGAACCAAACAAAGATGTTTCCAGAACTAACCCTGAACCTTAGAAGATTCAGATTAGTTTCAACACTGAACTTCCCTGAACTTCTTATTGACAAAAACCAGTCCTACTACAAACCTTCAATGTCCACCTTTGTGAACCCAGCCCTATATAATATAATCCTATGAGGCCTTTACCCAGCAGAACTCTTGAAGGATGTCAAAAGTTCCCTAATTAATCCAGCACGAACTCTCCTATTTCTATGCCCTCTGAGAGAATCTAAAGACTTCACTAGATGGGATACTTTTCCACATAACTAGGAAAAGGACTCACTTCTACCTCTCTCTCTCATCCAAAATGAAGAATCGAAGGTCCAAGACTTGCTTCTTTGCTGAATTTCAACTCTACAAGGAGCAGAACCTCTTTCATTCTTGCTGGTCTGTAATATGTGCAAACCAGTTGAGGCAAAATTCTAAAGAGTAAAGTTTCTTGACAAGTGGAGAATCACAGAGCACAAGTCAAGGGGGAGTTCGTTTAGAAAATGGATGTTTTTCAGAAGATGAAGATGAAGTTAAAAGTCACAGATCCTCTGCAACATGTCACAGAGACTCTGTGAACACATGATTCAGTTGATGAAGATTCAGACGTCCATACAAGTGAAAGGTCACAGAGCCTCTGCAACACATCTCAGAGTCTCTGTGAACACAAGTCTCTGATGGTAAAGATGTGAAGACTAATTCAAGTCAAATATCATAGAGACTCTGTGATGTAATCCTCTGCTGGAGAAACTTCAAAGCTCTGCTATCATCCTCTGAAGACAGGAAAGAAGAAAGTCCAAAGACATGCTTAATTTATAAAACTTAGGGGAAGATTGTTAGCTTAGTCAGAGACTGAAAATGTAAAAGTTTTATAAATGTAAGCTGTTTTAGTATGTTTGTTAAACTTTATTGTAATGGGCTTGGAAAATTAATTGTAATGGGCTTGGGCTTGGATTCGGTTCTAAGTAGTATAAATATGGGTGTTAGTACATAATTAGGGTAGTCTTGTATTATTCTAATCAACCGTACATTTCAGAAAATATATGAGAGTCGTTTTTAAATTTTTTCCCCTTGTTCTTTCTTGTTTATTCTTCTTGTTCAATAAACTCTCTATAATCTGTTTGTTTTTGTCTAATTTTCTCAAGATTAGTGGTTCTCGATTGCTATCAGAAGGAGATGAGTCAGTGGTCTCGGTGGGATGAGCTATTTCGTCAACATTAGCAGTTTTTGTGTGCATAGAAGGGCGTGGACGACGATGATACGTTTGTAATGGAGGAGGATCAACATCAGGATAAAAGGTGTTGTCAATGGAAGGAACACGTAGAATAGGGACTAGAAGAACCGAAATAGGGACTGGAAGGACCTGATCAATATTGGTCCCGTGTTGTGATGTAGGGAGATAATAGAGTTGATGGTCAAAGAATTTACATCGGCAACCATAAAGTACTTATGTAGGCTGGGAGAGTAACATTTATAACCTTTTTGTAGGCGAGAGTAACCAAGGAACACACATTTGACTGCTTTTGGTTCAAGTTTGTCTCGACCCGCTCCAAATAGTGAACAAAACAGACAAAACCAATGGGATGTAGAGAAAAATGATATGGTTTTTGGGTTGGAAACAGGACCAAAAATGGAGTTTGATTTTGTAAGACAGATGATGGCATGCGATTAATCAGATAGCAAGCGGGCATTACAATATCAGCCCAAAATGTGAGAGGTAGGTTGGCATGTAACAACAATGTGCGGATTGTTTTAACAAGGTGGAGATTTTTCCTCTCGGCCATACTATTTTGTTGTGGGGTTTGACGACAAGACGACTCATCTAAATTCCATTAGAAGAAATAAATTCCTGAAATTGTGTGGAAAAATATTCAAGAGCATTATCACTTCTAAGAACATGAAAATTTGTTCCAAATTGGGTTTTTATTTAAGCACAGCAGTCTTTGAATATTGAAAATAATTCAGAACGATTTTCATTAAAAATAACCATGTTGAACGTGAATAATTGTCACTAAAGGTAACAAAATACTGAAAACCCAATGTTGAACAGACTCTACTAGGACTCCACACATGAGTGTGAACAAGGGAAAAGGGAGCACTGACACGATTATTAACGCATTTAGGAAAAACACCACGAGTGTGTTTTCCTAAATGACATGACTCACACTCGAAAGACTCTAATGATGACAGAGTTGGCATAATCCAAAACTAAACCCTAAACGTAAATAAGGTTTAATATTCAAATATTGAAAATATGGATTGAACTGGGATTATCCAAAATAGCCAAAACTTGGACAAGGTTCAACATCCAAAGTCGAAAATTATAGATACACTTCTTTCCCCGAACTACACAGAAAACATGGACAATACACTATCTGTATATGACTTCAACGAGTATCATTGCAAACTTAATGGTTACCATGATTTCTACATGTCGTCTAGATGAGGCTCATCCATAAAAGTTAACGGTCTTCGTATACAACCCCAACTAGTATCATTGCAAGATCTCGCTCTGTATACGACTTATACGAGTACCACCACAAGATTTTCAAATCATTGACTTGGTGACTATTCACTAGAAATTGATGTTTAAACATCGAAACTTCTCACTTAAACAACAAATATCGACTCACTTGTCCAAAGTCTGACTCCATGCGAGTTCACCTCTGCAACACCAAATGGCATTAACAACTCATAGATCCTGGTACTTAGACCTTCAAAAGTATATGTGAAACAAGAGACTAAAGATAGATGAGAGAATTAGGGTTTCTTCTCATTGAATTGAATTCAAAGATTACAAAGAGGAGAATAAACGGACAATATTGAAGCATATACAAGGAAAGAAAATATTCACAGAATCTATAAAGTAGGAAACTAAAGATCTAATTCTAACACTCCCCCTCAAACTGGTACGTATACATCATAAGCACCAAGTTTGCTATATATGTACTTGAGTCGTGGTCCTCTTAGAGATTTCGTAAAGCCATCTGCAAGCTAGTCATTAGAATTGACAAACTCGGTGACAATGAGGCCATCAAGTAGCTTTTCTTGAACGAAATGATAATCAATTTCAATATGTTTTGTCCTTTCATGGAATATTGGGTTGGAAGCAATATGGAGAGCAGCTTGGTTATCACGTATGAGTTTCATTTGAGAAACCTTGCAAAACCTTAGTTCTTCAAGAAGTTGCTTGATCCAAATGAGCTCACAAGTTGCATTTGCCATGGCACAGTATTCAGCTTCTACACTAGATCTAGCCACAACATTTTGATTTTTACTTTTCAAGGAGACTTGGTTACCTCCAAAGAAAATACAATACCCTGAAGTTGATCTTTTACTAAATGGACAACCGTCATAGTTGGCGTCGGCGTAGCAAGATACTTCTGTGCCTCCTTTGTTTTCATATAGCAAAGCTTTTCCTGGGGCCCCTTTGATATATTTTACAATCCGTAAAGCGGCTTCCCAATGAGTGTCACGAGGAGCATTCAAAAACTGACTGACTATACTCACAGCAAAGGAGATGTCTGGACGTGTTACTGTGAAATAGTTAAGTCGACCCACCAATCTTCAATATTTTCCTTGATCTACGAATAACACCTTGTCCTAGTAGAAGTTTGACATTAGGGTCCATTGGAGACTCAACAGGTTTGCAGTCAGTTAGACGAGTTTCCTCTAAGATATCTAGAGCATACTTCCTTTGAGATATTGAAATCTCGTCTTTGGATTTTGCAACCTCTATACCGAGAAAGTATCTGAATTTCCCCATGTCTTTTGTCTGAAAGTGTTTAAATAGGTGCGCTTTTAAATGCTTGATACCATCATGATCATTGCCTATAATAATAATATCATCAACATACACTATCAGATATGTACATCGTATTCCTGAAAGACGATAGAAAACCGAATGATTTGCAATGCTTTGACACATTCCAAATTCTTTTACCACGGCATTGAATCTCCCAAACCAAGCTCTGGGAGATTGTTTTAAACCATAAAAAGATTTGCGCAACTTGTAGACCAGACCAGACTCCCCCTGAGCAACAAACCCAGGTGGTTGCTCCATATATACCTCTTCTTGTAGATCACCATGGAGAAAGGAATTTTTGATGTCTAGTTGATATCGAGGCCAATCTTGCATAACAGCCACAGAAAGAAGAAGGCGAATACTGGTCATCTTGGCAACTAAGGAGAAGGTATCACCATAGTCAAGGCCAAAGATTTGAGTATAGCCCTTAGCAACTAAACAATCTTTCAGACGAGCCAGTTTACCATCTGGGCCAACTTTAGGAGTAAATATCCAGTAACATCCAACTTTTGATTTCTTAGTGGGTAATGGAACTAACTACCATGCTCCATTCTCGTGTAATGCTGTCATGTAATAACCAAGATTTCTGGATGGAGTTAATTAAGTTTCTGTCAAATGACCTTTTTGTGAGAAAATTAGGATTTTTGGGTTAAATGTGTTACTTTTGAAAAGCTTTTAATGGTATGGGCTTATACCATTTTAGGTATGGGCTTGGCCCAAAACCCTAGGTATTTAAATCCTTAAACCCTAATCTTTGACATTTTGGGAAAAGATTTGTGTGTGTTTAGTGTGTGTTTTGGAGAAAAGCTTGGAGCCATTTCATCATCTTTAAGGTCGAGAAACCTTCACCGAGGTAAGATTCGATGCTCGTTAAGTGTAGGATTGTTGATAAAGGGTGTATAATTGCTTTGGGATTAGTTTGGGTGCAATTGGATTGAGTTAGAGGCGATTTTTGATCAATTTAGAGCTGTTCCGGAACTGTTCACGTTTTCCGAATCGGAATTCATATTTTCCGAATCAGAAAATCATATTTTCCGAATCGGAAAATATGTGGTGTTTTCTGAGATGTTTTGTTTCGTCATGCCTTTCCCGAATTGGAAACCGACATTTTTCCGAATCGGGAAATTGGCTAGTTAAGTCGTCATTTTGACTTCGTTATCTCTAGAGTTCGGAAAATAAGAGTCAGGGCTTTTCCGAATCGGAAAATGGTGGATTTTCCGAATCGGAATTTGTAAGCCGGATATTGTGCTTTTCCGAGTCGAGTTTTGGAAGGTCTTTTTCGAGGGGTGTTGCCCCTCAGACCCCGCAAGGGCGGCTCCCCTTGACCCCGTCCGCTAACCGGGTAGCGGAACCCCCGTGCTAAGTCTGCCTAGGGGTGTCATAGTTAGAGGATCATGTAAGCGCGTTTCACTAATACTGTAGAAATCATACAGGGGCGTTAGGTGAGATCGCAGCAAACCAGTAGGATTGGCTCAGGTGAGTTCCCTTGCCTGAAATGAATGGATTGCTTTTACTGCTTTTAAATATATCCATTCGGTTTGCGAAATGATTTGATGATGATATTATATTGATTTTGTGAACTTAACTGAAATACAATGCTTTTCCAATGTTTTGTTGTGGAATCCATAAATAATTGTGAATGCTAAACTGATGATCATCATATGCATGCTATTTTGATATTGTGGGAATTGCATCGTGAGTAATGTGTACCATGGGACCGTACATCCCTGGGAAGTTTAGTGGCGTGAGGCACGAACTAAGTTCGTCACTCTTTAATCGAGTATCCGAGGGATCCGGCCACGCGTAGTTTGTTGTGGGGTGGTGTGAGGCACGGGCTACGTCCGTCACTCCTTAATTGAGTATCCAGGGGATCCGACCACCTGGGTTGTTGTGTTGTGACTTACATTACTCATGATGCTTCCCTGTTGCTGTTGTGATAAATTTTTTATATCGGCCAGTGGGCCGGAACTGTCATTTATAATGTTTTGTGGACCTTACGGTCTAACCCTCGTTTTCAAACTCTAAAATCTTTTCAGGGAAAGATCGAGCAGCGAGAGGCAAGGAAAAGGTAGATGTCTAGGGTAGCGTTGCCGGTCTGAAGTAGAGTTTTGTCCTAAATAGAACCTCAGCTGTGGAGGGATGTTCCGCATGCACTATTAAACCCTTTTACTTTTGAGATGAGAATTCTAAGTTTTGCGTAATAGATCACTGCGAATTATTATTGTTATACTTGTTATGTTATTTGGGTTTTGGGGTGTTACATGTCATCTCATCGACCATTGCCCGGTGCCACCCTGGATATGATAAAGCTTCATTGATAGTCTTAGGAATAAGAACCGATGCAAGACTGGTAACACATGCAGAAAAAATGGGAGACAACCTATTGTAGTTGATGTAATTATAAATGGGATAGGGATTGGAAGTGGAGCATTTACATTTTCTTTAAGCGGTGGGAAGATCATCGTCTGCTGGATTAACTGGCGAAGGAGATGAGTCAGTAGTCTCGGTGGGAGGATCTGTTTTGTCAGCATTAGAAGTTTTAGTGTGCAAAGAAGGGCATGGACGACGATGATACGTTTGTAATGGAGGAGGATCAACATTAGGATAAAACGTTTTGTTAGTGGAAGGAACATACGGAATAGGGACTAGAAAGACCGAAATAGGGACTGGAAGGACCTGATCAATATTGGTCCCGCGTTGTGACGTAGAGAGATAATAGAGTTGATGGTCAAAGAATGTTACATTTATAACCTTTTTTGTAGGCGAGAGTAACCAAGGAAGACACATTTGACTGCTTTTGGTGCAAGTTTGCCTCGACCCGACTCCAAACAGTGAACAAAACAGACAAAACCAATGGGATGTAAAGAAAGATGATATGGTTTTTGGGTTGGAAACAAGACCAAAAAGGGAGTTTGATTTTGTAAGATGGATGATGGCATGCGATTGATCATATAGCAAGCGGTCATTACTGTTAGTAATTATGTGCAGAAGTTGACAAACCAAATATTACACATCCAATGTTATAAGACACTCGAGGGTCACCCTTGTGAGGACCTGTAAAACGAACAAGTAAAATAACTCCAGTTGAGAGAGGTTAGATTTATAATAGTCAATTATAAATCTATTGGGTGTTTTCTGTAAGAATCTCAAAAGTTAAAGGTTTTTATTATTAATTAAAAAGGATTATATATTTATTAGTTTAATAAATATATAACTGGTTTAATTAATTGATTTATATATATTTGTTAGTTAAATAAATATATATAATAATAATAATTATCTTGACAAATTAATATATAATATATGGAATATTAATTTGAATTAATCTTTCTTGATGGAGAAGAAAGACTTTTATATGGATAATTATTATGGAAAAAGGAAACTGAATATGATACAGATACTGTTTAATCAAATGTACAGTTATGGTTAACCCTTTTTCATTCATTCATTATTCACCCTCACAACCAAAAAGAAACCTTGAATCTCTCCCAATTCTCTCTCTCTCCCTCTTTGGTCGGTTTTCTACCACAAAGCCGAAATCAGGTTCGCTTTCGTTCGGGTGTTCAGGGATTTGACCGGCTAGAAGGTCCGTTCGTAAGGTTCATCACAGGTGGATCTAACTCGAGCAATTCAGGTAAAGTTTCTTAACTCAATTATATGTATGTTTTTAGATGAACAATAAACGATCGTGTGCTTTTCGGGTTTTTACACTTTTTGCTTCCGCTGATCAAACCAGTTTGGTTTGATGATCAGTTAAACCGTTTGTTTTTCTGAAACACAACTCGTATCAGTTTGATCCGAGGTCTCACAAAAACCCAACAGTGGTATCAGTGCCACAGGTTCACTTATTGTTTTATCTGATAATTGATTAGATCCGCTAAAATTGTTTTTTATTGAATTCAAATAAAGATCAAATTTTTATCAGTTTGGGTAAAAATCTGCTTTTTTTTATCAGTTCTAAAATCTTTTTCGGTTTAGCAATAAGATTTAATAAGTTAATAATTATCTTTTTGTTTTATCGTTTATGGTTTATTGTCGGAAAACACATCGTCGAAAACATCCACCCATCATCGACCGTAAACCGCATCACCAGACTGGTGGTGGCGGCGACTGGTAGTGGTCGTAAGCCGCACCACCAGACTGTGGTGTGCTGAACCGTAGGCCAAACCGCAGTCGGATCACCACAGTACCGTGGTTGTGGTCGGCGGCGGTGGCGAATAAAAATCGACAGCTGTAACACCCCGCTAAAGCGGAACCACGAGGTGCCACAGTCAAGATTTCATCGCGATAGGAAATAAAACACACCAATCATTCATATCAAAAATTTAAAAGAGTTTACACAGTATTTCAAGTATTACAATCCAACCATCATTCAGGTTTACAAATTTAAACAAAATATGAATTGACATGACTGGTGTTATACAAAAGTTCCCTTAATGATCTTATCAAACCTTCGGATTTCCTGAAAAGCATGACAAACAAGTGTCAACTACAAGAGTTGGTGAGTTCACAGGTTTTTATATGCACAAATATTTTAAATGCAACGACATTTCAGTGAATCTTTTATTCACTACACTTTTCAAAATTTAACTAAAGCAAATCCGTTCATTCGCTTGAGTTATCGTATACGGTTAGAGTGAATCCGTTCATTCACTACCAACAGTGAGTAAATTTTCCGGATGATTTGTAATTCGCAAGATAATTAGTGAGTTACTACAATCCTTTCCAATTCATGACATGCTTTGCCCCTATCTACCCCAGCGGTGGAAGTAAATCCCACTTGCGTAGAACGTTTTGTTCAATACAGTGCACCTATCACTCGTCAGTTCTAGGTGGGTATGTCAATCCAAATAGCGCTATCCACATGTATTTTAGGCCCATTGTTATGAGTTAATAGTAGTCTTCGGGGACTTATTCATTTTTTTCCTTTACCTCACTATATCAAGCTTAAAACATATCAAATTTAACTCACTTACGTTTCATTTCAATTCAATTCATTTAAATCCATTTTGCTCATTTCGAAGCAGTTCAATTCATAACATTTTCATAAATTCATTCAATCATATCATGCTTTTCACCCCAAAACGATTAAAAACGGTAAAAGTGGGGCTGTGAATACTCACCTCGAGCGTTTGATGCGGGTCGGTAAGTGATGATGTGCGGTAAAGTCCCGGTCCGATACTATTCACCCTAAAAGACACAATAGGTTTATCGTAAGTTCTAAGCTTAACGGTTCCTAAGTCATAATCACATCGATGTCCATATAATGCCATTATATTAATTTACATTGCCCTAAATAATAAAAATTCATCTTATTGCATTTTGGTGTGTTCCCCACATTTTGGAAGGTTTAGAATTTATGAATTTGGTTTCTCAAGCAAAATTCCAGAATCTGTCATAGTTTTTAGGTTGCAAAAATTACCATTTTGAACTTAGGTCCTCCCAATATCAAGTCCTTAAATTTTTACCCCTTGTTTTAGGGAATGTTAGGAACAATTTCACCAAGTTTCATGATTTTTAGAGAATTTTTACTATTTTTAAACATTTTTACAAAATCAGTGGTAAGGGCTGAAATTCCAGAATACCTTTAGGTAAAGTTTAGTTCATAAATAATTCTATACACCACTTCATCACGAATTTCCAAAGAGATTTTCTAGCTAAAACATATACCAAACTTTTGAGACAAGTTTCATGTCATAAGGATGATTTTTGAGGGAGATATGACCTTTTCAAGTGGTGCATGTGTAATCTGCCATAAGAGGACAGCCTACACCACCAACTTAAACTCATTGGTTGAAGTCTCAAAACTCCTCTAAATGACATGATCTTGGACTTTTTAGAAAGCTAACTCAAAGTACTTGAGTTTAGAATCAAGAAAATCGTACTTTAGATAAATAATCAAGGAGTTATGCTAGTTTGAAGTTGACCAAAATTTCTGACCAAACACTGTTGCACACAAAAATGTTTTATGGTGGTTTGGGTTCAAATCTTGGTGTTTTTGCACCATTCCAGTGGGGTTTGAACCCTAACACATTAAATATCATCCCATAAAATTTTCATGAAGAAATAAGTTCAAGAAAGCCCTTTTTGGGTCGTGTAAAGTACATGCAACCATTTTGACAGAATCTGTCCAACATTTAACATCCAATATGCTACCAAAACACATAAAATCATACCATTTCGGGGTTTTTCTTGCTATTTCACCCATAACTCAGATTATTCAAATGTAATATAACTAAAATATGCTTTCATACCATCCAAACCCATGCATGAACTATTGATGAAGTTTAGCACAAGTTTGGTGGTCAAAAACATCATCTAAACGATTTTTGATTCATTTCTTGTGTTCTTATGGGGAAATCATTGATTTTCACCTTCATAGATTGTTATACAACATTTCCTAAGGTTAAATCTCTTTCCCAAACACAAGTTTCTTTCTTGAATCAAAAAGGGGTTAAAACCCTTGAAAAAGAAGAAGAAAAACTCACAAATGAGTTGAAAATCGAAGTAGAAACATCCTAACTTTGCTTACCTTTGATGAACACTTAATCTTTATCTCAAATAGGTTGTTAAAACCTTTAAAAATCTGGATTGAAGATGTGTTCTTGGCTGAGTTTTAGTGAGAGAGTAGAGAGAATTAGAGAGAGAGATGAAGATTTGAAAAAATGATAATGAGATTTGTTGGGGAAATGAAAAAATGATGGATTTTATATCAAAGAGGGGAAAGGTCACCTTGGGGGTGGTGTGGCCGGCCCCTAGTGGGTCCCACCCACTCTCCATATATTTTTTTTTTATAAATAAAACAGTGTACATTTGACACTGTTAATTTGACGCGGTACCGGGTTTTTGTCGTTTTTTCGCAAATTCTAACTTTTCGAAAGTGGTTTTAGGTTATCTAACTTACTTTACATATAATTTAAACATTATAACTTAATTTTTCCAAAAATTATCTTAATTCTGGCATTTTAGGATTATCGGGTGATTTCGGGCCGGTTCGGGCTTTTTCGGTCAGTTTTCAGAACTCTTAGGATTTTAACCTAACTTTTTCTCGCAAACTAATCTATTTTCATCTTAAAACTTATTTAACTAACTCCTATCCTACGGAAATGCTGTAGAGTGACTGAACGCGCAAATTAACCTGGAGGTCGGAACTGACGGTTGTCACATTTACCCCCGGTTGAAAGAAATTTCGTCCCGAAATTTAATTCTTGCTGGTACCGAAGCGATCTTTCGTGAAGAGGTGCGGGTATTTGTCTTTCATGAAAGCCTTCCGTTCCCAAGTGAACTCAGGTCCATGACGAGAGTTCCATCGTACCTTGACGATTGGTATTTTGCTGCGCCTGAGTTGTTTGGTTTCTTGATCAAGAATCTCGATTGGTTCTTCCGAGGCGCGCAGTTTTCCATCAATTTGAATCTCATCCAAAGGCAAAATTACTGTCTCCTCTGACAGACATTTCTTCAGGTTGGACACATGAAACGTGTCATGAATAGAGCTCAGCTCTATAGGCAAGTTCAACCTATAGGCAACGGGTCCGATTCTTTCTACGACCTCAAACGGTCCAACAAAACGAGGGCTCAGCTTCCCTTTCTTTCCGAATCTTATTAGCCCTTTCCATGGTGATACCTTCAGTAACACTTTGTCACCAACTTGAAATTCCAACGGCTTTCGCCGATTATCGGCATAACTTTTCTGGCGATCTCTGGCCGTTTTCAGTTTTTCTTGAACCATTTTGATTTTGTCGGTGGTCTCCTGCACGACATCCGGCCTAAACAATTTATTCTCTCCCACTTCCAACCAATTAAGTGGGGATCTACACTTGCGTCCATACAGTGCCTCGTATGGCGCACACTGTATGTTGGCATGATAGCTGTTGTTGTAGGAGAACTCGACTAAAGGTAGATGATCGTCCCAACTACCTCCAAATTCAATCACGCAAGCACGTAGCATATCCTCTAATGTCTGAATGGTTCTCTCAGTTTGCCCGTCGGTTTGAGGATGATAAGCCGTGCTTAGATCCACACGAGTGCCTAAAGTTGCCTGAAGCGATTGCCAAAATCGCGAGGTGAATCTACTATCCCGATCAGAGATGATCGATATCGGGACTCCATGTCGCATAACAACCTCATCGACATACAACCGTGCAAGCTTATCGATGCTATAAGTCTCCTTTATTGGCAAGAAATGCGCTGATTTCGTGAGTCGATCAACGATTACCCAAATCGTATCATGCCCCTTTTTGGTCTTGGGTAATTTAGTCACGAAGTCCATCGATATCTGCTCCCATTTCCACTCTGGGATTTCTGGTTGCTGAAGAAGTCCTGACGGTTTCTGATGCTCTGCTTTAACCTTCGCGCAAGTCAAGCATTTACTCACGTAAGTGGCGATATCTCTTTTCATACCGGGCCACCAGTAATGCTCCTTCAGTCCTTTGTACATTTTATCGGATCCTGGATGTATCGAATATTTTGATTGATGAGCTTCATCCATGATCATTTTCCTCAGCTGCTCCACACTTGGAATCCAAATTCTTCCCTTGAAATAACATACTCCATCCCCTTTCTTCTCGAATTCCTTTTCTACGCCATGAAGGGTTTCTTTCTTTATGTTGTCAGTCATTAAGGCTTCCCTTTGAGCTTCCAATATCTGGCTTTTCAAACTGGTCTGGACCAAAACTCCCATGGCTCGTGCTCTTGTAGGCTTCACTCTTTCTTTTCTGCTCAGCGCATCAGCCACTACGTTCGCCTTCCCTGGGTGGTATTTGATCTCACAATCATAGTCACTGAGCAACTCCACCCATCTTCTCTGCCTCATGTTTAACATCTTTTGGTCCAGAACGTGCTGAAGACTCTTATGATCCGTAAAGATAGTGCATTTGGTGCCGTACAGATAATGTCTCCAGATCTTAAGGGCAAACACCACTGCTCCGAGTTCCAAGTCGTGAGTGGTGTAGTTCTTCTCGTGGACCTTCAACTGTCTGGATGCATAGGCAATAACCTTCTCGTTCTGCATCAAGACACATCCTAAGCCTTGATGTGAAGCATCGCAATACACTACAAAGTTATCCGTTCCTTCGGGTAACGCTAGAATGGGCGCATTGCACAACTTATGCTTGAGTAATTGGAATGCTTCCTCTTGTTTCTCTCCCCAGACAAACTTCTTGTCTTTTTGCGTTAAGGTTGTCAATGGCTGCGCAATCTTAGAAAAATTTGCTATGAATCTTCGGTAATAACCTGCCAAACCGAGAAATTGTCGAATTTCGGTTGGGGTCTTTGGGGCTTCCCACTTCTTTACGGCCTCGATCTTGGCTGGGTCGACATGTATTCCTTCTTTGTTCACTACATGTCCTAAGAAGTGAACTTCTCGGATCCAAAATTCGCACTTCGAAAATTTGGCGTAAAGCTTTTCAGCCTTTAGCAATTCCAATACCAGCCTCAGATGTTGCTCATGATCCTCCTTGCTCTGCGAATAAATCAGGATATCGTCTATGAAGACAATTACGAACTTGTCTAAGTAGGGTCGGCACACTCGGTTCATTAGGTCCATAAACACTGCTGGAGCGTTCGTCAATCCAAAAGGCATGACTAAGAACTCATAGTGACCATATCGAGTTCTGAACGCTGTCTTTGCGATGTCTTCCTCACGAACTCGCATTTGATGGTATCCCGATCGAAGATCGATCTTGGAGAAGTACGTTGCTCCTTGCAGTTGATCGAATAGGTCATCGATGCGTGGAAGAGGGTATCGGTTCTTGATGGTGATCTTGTTCAGTTCCCTATAGTCAATGCACATGCGAAATGATCCATCCTTCTTTTTGACGAACAGCACAGGGGCTCCCCAGGGCGAAGAGCTGGGTCGGATGAATCCCTTATCTAACAGTTCTTGAAGTTGGTTTGACAGCTCCTGCATCTCGGATGGTGCTAGACGATAAGGTGATCTTGCTACAGGGCCTGCTCCAGGGATTATATCGATGTGGAACTCTACTTGTCGCTGCGGGGGTAATCCTGGTAACTCTTCTGGGAAAACCTCAGGAAAATCTCGCACGATTGGAATATCCTGGATTTGCTTTTCTTTTGCACTCTTATCTACCACGTGCGCCATAAATGCTACACACTCCTTTCGTAGATGGTTTCGCATTTTCATAAAAGACACGATCTTAATGTCTCTCTTTGGCTTGTCTCCATACACTTCAAGAAATCTTCCATCAGGTAATGCTATCACGACTATCTTCTCAGCACAACATATTGTTGCTCGATGCTTGGACATCCAGTCCATACCAACAATTATGTCAAAACTCCCTATCTTAATCGGGATCAAATCTATGCTAAAATCCTTTCCAGACAATCCTAGTGTGCATTTTCTGACTATCTTATCAGCCTTAACTAATTCTCCGTTGGAGTATTCGATTATATGATCCTCTTTCAGATTCTGTGACTTTTTATTTATCTTAGGCCTGAATTCTAACGATACAAAGCTCCTATCTGCTCCGGAATCAAAAAGCACAGTAGCAGGATAGTTGTTGAGAAGAAACGTACCTGTAACCACGTCGGGGTTTTGCCTTGCTTCCTCTGCCCCAATCACAAATGCTCTCCCTCGAGCTAGTCCTCCTCGATTTCCTTGGTTTGCTTGGTTTGCTTGGTTTGCCGGCTGCACTCGATTTGCGTAGGGTCTCTGATTCAATTTGGGACAATCATTCCGGTAATGATTTAAGCTCCCACACTCAAAACAAGTTCCCTTCTTACAGCCCTTGTCAGTATGGCCTCCCCTGCCACATCTAGAACAGACAATACACCTCCCACCATGAAGGTTCCCGCACTTGCCACACTTCTGATTCGTTCCTCTCTCTCTTTCTGCCATCTGAGTCTGCAATCCGTAGCTCCTGGTTACTCTTCTATCCTTGCCCATCTTTCCCCTGAATTGTGGTTTGGTAGACTCCTCTATCTTCCTCTTTCCTTTCGCCCCATCACTCAGAAAGGTTCCTGATCGGACTGCATTGTTGGTGAGTCGATTTGCCAGATTCACTGCCTCTTGCAGAGTTTTCGGGTCTGCTGCGGTTACATTTCCCCGGATTTCTGGTGATAATCCCCAGACATATCGATCTATACGGTTCTGTTCAGGTGTTACCAGATGCGGTACTAGCTTAGCCAATTCATGGAATCGGGTAGTGTAAGTGGTGACATCATTTCCTTTCATCTCATGGTGCCACAACTCCGCTTCTAGTTTTTGTATCTCACTTCGCGGGCAAAACTCATCCTTAAGCATCTTCTTGAAATCCTCCCAAGATATTTGATTGGTTGCCTCACGTCCACGGGTCTGAATTTGAGTGTTCCACCAAGTTAGAGCTCGTCCTTGTAACAAGCAGGCAGCATACTGTACCTTGTTTCCCTCCGTACACTTGCTGATATGGAGGACAGATTCCATGCCCTCTATCCAAGTTAACAGGCCAACCGCTCCTTCGGTTCCATGGAATTCTTTAGGATTACAGCTACGGAAGGATTTGTACGTACATTCCCTTTCTCTACGCTCGTGATTTTGGTTTTGATTAGCATTGAATCCAGCTGCCACTTGGCTAACTATATTAGGAAGAGAGGCTATGACTTGCTCCGAAACGAGCCTTGCAAGTTCCGGATCTTCCCTTCTTGGAGGCATGTTTCTAAAACATAACCATAATAAAGGCATTTAGTGATGAGCTAGCAAATCTAAGTTCTTGCAATTTACTAACTATCTACTCATTCAAGCCATAGTGTTTACGCAACCTATTAAACTTATTATATCAACTAACGAGGTCATTAGATGTATAATAATTTAAACATTCCATTCATACGTAAAAATGCAAATATAATATGCAACTTATATCAAACCATATCATAGTAGCATCGATATCATTTCCCAAAAATAACCAAACAATCGTACGGTTTTACAGTCATCCAAAATATCAAATGTCATAAGTGTTCAAATACTGGGCAGCATGCCCCAAAACATAAATCAGCATAAGATCCCATCTCCTAGTAGCCAGCCCCCCACATAGCCCAGACGAACAAGATGATAGCCAGAGCAATCACCATATACACCAAGGTGTATAGGTGACTGAGCGAGTCCATAGTGTGACCTAGGAGGGCCACGACTCTGGATAGCTGCTGGCTATCCGCTCCGGCTACACCTATCAGGGAATCGATCATGTGGTCATGATGATCGATCATGTGCTCGTGGATGTCCTGACCCCGGGCTAAGCGCTCGACTTCCTGACGCTCGAGCGGGGTCATGCCTCTCAGGCATAGGACAGGGGCACGGGCCACTGGTGGGTGCCTAGGAACCGGTGCTATCGGCGGTGGTCGGACGGCAGGCGGTGGTCGGGCATCGGGTGATGGTCGGGCAACTCTAGCTATCGGCGACGACGGACGGTAGGGTGGCGGAGATCCAGATGATGTAGAGGACGAGGACGACGACGACGACGACCCACCCTGGCCCCTTACCCGTGATGGCCCCGCCCCATCCCCAGAGGGAATGCGGAAGGTCATCTGGGTAGGCAGTGGCACGCTCTTTCGAGTGGTGCGCCTGCCCCTAAGGCCATAATGGGTCTCAGGCCCGTAAGGTCGCGCCGGACTGGCGGGCCGGACGGGGACCTGATGGGAGTCAGCGTCACTGTCGCTGTACGGGTCACGTTCCCGGTCGATGGTCTGGGAACGCGTGGCGACACTCCGACTCCTAGAGGGTCCGTGGGACCCCAAGGACTGGTGCTCAGACGGGTCGGTCTCCTGAGACATGGTAACTGCGATAGAAAAATTTTAAGTTATCAATTTAGAAATATTTTCAAAACTTGTACATATTAATGCGAACTCACAAAAATAAAAATGTTCTGCAGGAAATTCTCAGAAAGTTTCGACTTTTAAATTTTTAACAGCATGGTTAGTTCACAAGTCTTATTCTACTTATATCATGGCTATGCGTAGGTGATCAGGCTCCGCATTTCTATGATATACCAGAACAGTACCTATTCTAATCATACGAATTTTTGAATTTTCCTATACCTAGAAATCTTTTTAATTAAAGGTTTTAATTTCTTTTGAAAAGGTTGGTTATAGTACTTGGTTTTTTTTTTTTATGAAAAACCGATGTTCTCTATAACCTATGGCTCTGATACCAAATCTGTAACACCCCGCTAAAGCGGAACCACGAGGTGCCACAGTCAAGATTTCATCGCGATAGGAAATAAAACACACCAATCATTCATATCAAAAATTTAAAAGAGTTTACACAGTATTTCAAGTATTACAATCCAACCATCATTCAGGTTTACAAATTTAAACAAAATATGAATTGACATGACTGGTGTTATACAAAAGTTCCCTTAATGATCTTATCAAACCTTCGGATTTCCTGAAAAGCATGACAAACAAGTGTCAACTACAAGAGTTGGTGAGTTCACAGGTTTTTATATGCACAAATATTTTAAATGCAACGACATTTCAGTGAATCTTTTATTCACTACACTTTTCAAAATTTAACTAAAGCAAATCCGTTCATTCGCTTGAGTTATCGTATACGGTTAGAGTGAATCCGTTCATTCACTACCAACAGTGAGTAAATTTTCCGGATGATTTGTAATTCGCAAGATAATTAGTGAGTTACTACAATCCTTTCCAATTCATGACATGCTTTGCCCCTATCTACCCCAGCGGTGGAAGTAAATCCCACTTGCGTAGAACGTTTTGTTCAATACAGTGCACCTATCACTCGTCAGTTCTAGGTGGGTATGTCAATCCAAATAGCGCTATCCACATGTATTTTAGGCCCATTGTTATGAGTTAATAGTAGTCTTCGGGGACTTATTCATTTTTTTCCTTTTACCTCACTATATCAAGCTTAAAACATATCAAATTTAACTCACTTACGTTTCATTTCAATTCAATTCATTTAAATCCATTTTGCTCATTTCGAAGCAGTTCAATTCATAACATTTTCATAAATTCATTCAATCATATCATGCTTTTCACCCCAAAACGATTAAAAACGGTAAAAGTGGGGCTGTGAATACTCACCTCGAGCGTTTGATGCGGGTCGGTAAGTGATGATGTGCGGTAAAGTCCCGGTCCGATACTATTCACCCTAAAAGACACAATAGGTTTATCGTAAGTTCTAAGCTTAACGGTTCCTAAGTCATAATCACATCGATGTCCATATAATGCCATTATATTAATTTACATTGCCCTAAATAATAAAAATTCATCTTATTGCATTTTGGTGTGTTCCCCACATTTTGGAAGGTTTAGAATTTATGAATTTGGTTTCTCAAGCAAAATTCCAGAATCTGTCATAGTTTTTAGGTTGCAAAAATTACCATTTTGAACTTAGGTCCTCCCAATATCAAGTCCTTAAATTTTTACCCCTTGTTTTAGGGAATGTTAGGAACAATTTCACCAAGTTTCATGATTTTTAGAGAATTTTTACTATTTTTAAACATTTTTACAAATCAGTGGTAAGGGCTGAAATTCCAGAATACCTTTAGGTAAAGTTTAGTTCATAAATAATTCTATACACCACTTCATCACGAATTTCCAAAGAGATTTTCTAGCTAAAACATATACCAAACTTTTGAGACAAGTTTCATGTCATAAGGATGATTTTTGAGGGAGATATGACCTTTTCAAGTGGTGCATGTGTAATCTGCCATAAGAGGACAGCCTACACCACCAACTTAAACTCATTGGTTGAAGTCTCAAAACTCCTCTAAATGACATGATCTTGGACTTTTTAGAAAGCTAACTCAAAGTACTTGAGTTTAGAATCAAGAAAATCGTACTTTAGATAAATAATCAAGGAGTTATGCTAGTTTGAAGTTGACCAAAATTTCTGACCAAACACTGTTGCACACAAAAATGTTTTATGGTGGTTTGGGTTCAAATCTTGGTGTTTTTGCACCATTCCAGTGGGGTTTGAACCCTAACACATTAAATATCATCCCATAAAATTTTCATGAAGAAATAAGTTCAAGAAAGCCCTTTTTGGGTCGTGTAAAGTACATGCAACCATTTTGACAGAATCTGTCCAACATTTAACATCCAATATGCTACCAAAACACATAAAATCATACCATTTGGGGGTTTTTCTTGCTATTTCACCCATAACTCAGATTATTCAAATGTAATATAACTAAAATATGCTTTCATACCATCCAAACCCATGCATGAACTATTGATGAAGTTTAGCACAAGTTTGGTGGTTAAAAACATCATCTAAACGATTTTTGATTCATTTCTTGTGTTCTTATGGGGAAATCATTGATTTTCACCTTCATAGATTGTTATACAACATTTCCTAAGGTTAAATCTCTTTCCCAAACACAAGTTTCTTTCTTGAATCAAAAAGGGGTTAAAACCCTTGAAAAAGAAGAAGAAAAACTCACAAATGAGTTGAAAATCGAAGTAGAAACATCCTAACTTTGCTTACCTTTGATGAACACTTAATCTTTATCTCAAATAGGTTGTTAAAACCTTTAAAAATCTGGATTGAAGATGTGTTCTTGGCTGAGTTTTAGTGAGAGAGTAGAGAGAATTAGAGAGAGAGATGAAGATTTGAAAAAATGATAATGAGATTTGTTGGGGAAATGAAAAAATGATGGATTTTATATCAAAGAGGGGAAAGGTCACCTTGGGGGTGGTGTGGCCGGCCCCTAGTGGGTCCCACCCACTCTCCATATATTTTTTTTTTTTTAAATAAAACAGTGTACATTTGACACTGTTAATTTGACGCGGTACCGGGTTTTTGTCGTTTTTTCGCAAATTCTAACTTTTCGAAAGTGGTTTTAGGTTATCTAACTTACTTTACATATAATTTAAACATTATAACTTAATTTTTCCAAAAATTATCTTAATTCTGGCATTTTAGGATTATCGGGTGATTTCGGGCCGGTTCGGGCTTTTTCGGGCAGTTTTCAGAACTCTTAGGATTTTAACCTAACTTTTTCTCGCAAACTAATCTATTTTCATCTTAAAACTTATTTAACTAACTCCTATCCTACGGAAATGCTGTAGAGTGACTGAACGCGCAAATTAACCTGGAGGTCGGAACTGACGGTTGTCACAACAGCCGTACCACCAGCACGTTGGCAGCTGTGCTCGAGAGTAATGATCGACCGCACCACGGACCACACCGACGCCATAATCACCAACTTGGTGGTGGGCAGGGTTCTCGGTGGTTGATTGCCATCAATAATGGTGGTGATCAATGGCGGTGATTGTTGTTCGCCGGTAGCGGTGGCGGTGTTTCTTGCCGTCATCATCGCCGACGATGATTATAGATGGCGACGATTGGTGACCTCAAGGCCACAGCGACGGCGGCTATGGCTGCCGTAATTAGCGATTGTCACCAGCGATGGTGGTGGCGCCTTGACGTTGCTGCCGTCATCGGTGGTGGTTCTGTTTGTCCACAACCGTCGCTGGCTGTCCTTGGATGGCGGCGGCATGGTGTTTTTGTTTTTTGATCGCCGAACGCACATGGCGGCAGCGATGGTCGTTCGTCACCAGATGGTGGTGATCGATGGTTTGTTGCTTAAACCGCCGGAACCCGTCGTGGCGGTGGTGTTTATTGAAATCGCAACCGCCAGGAGCCACTACGGTGGCGGTATGATCGTGAGTCAGTGAGGACCAACCACCAAGCCGCTGGCTGCCTCACGGTCGTGCCTAGCGGTGGTGGTGGTTATTTGATTTAAAACCGAAAACACCACAGCGGTGGTGGCGGTAGTGATAATGGTGTTATTGTTGTTTCCGACGACCACCGACCGCCTTGGGCAACCCTAGGTGACGATGGCAACTACGGCCTTCGCGTCGCGAGCAAGTGGTACCTATTAGTCTTTAATCGATGCACGGTAATCGTGGTGACACGATGTTACCGTTGTTCCGTGGTAGATGCGACATAACCCGACAACTAGAAACCAACACGTTTTTTACAAAAGCCAATTACGTTTTCTGATAATTTTGAATCCCACTTAGGCCCATAGTTGTCAGATTGATAACGGGCCCATACCATGTAATTCTTGGCCCAATTAGATCTCTTGGGTATTTAGGCTTTCTTACCTAAAACCTAATTTTATCTTTTAATTAAGTTTAAGGAAAATTTTGTTGTTCCTAGTTAAAATTAAACCAAGATATTTGACCCGTTTTGGTCAAATTGGTCCAATGACTTTTTCGACTCTCTGACGTGGATCACGAACAAATGCTTGATGTTCCGACAAGTTCGTTCGGAACACTCGGTTTAATTTTGTTAAAAGCGGATATTTTTTTGGTAAAATTGATTATGGCTTATAAAATTGATTTATAGTTTATGAATCTAGAAATTTTATGAAAATCAATTCGAATTTAAAAATATCAGTTTCGATTTATAAAACAGTTTGATTTTATAAATCAATTAAAATCATGGTTTGTGATAAAATAATTCTAACGGATCTAGGAATTATTTATATGCCTTATTGCTCTATCAAATTGCGTGGTTGAATATTTTATATATCTGCTTAGTATATATTGAAGTAATTATCGAGATTGCCAATTTTGACCTTTGATCTATTTGGAGAGGCCTGCGTGCCACTTACAACCCCGGTAATATGTAAAATGACCTTAGGATAGTGTTTTCCTCCTGGAGTTCCGTCAGAGATGCCGAGGCGAGTGGGAGCTACGCGGGAGATTCGAAGCTTTATAGTTTTAGGTCATTTTTGGTCCTTTAGGAATTAATTGGCAAATCTATAATTACGTGTTTATTAAACTGCGTGGTTGTGATTATTCTGTTTACTCGTGATTATTGATATTACATGTCTAGGTTGTATCAAACGTTTTTTTAAATCAGTTACATCACGATGTTCGTTTTAAAAATTAAAATTACCAATTTTATAAATATGGTAAATTTTATTTATTTTTAAAACCATATAGGAATGTTTTCTTATAAAAAGGCATGTTTTTAAAACAGTTAGTTTTATTAGCAAGTGAGTTTTAGAACAGTTAGTTTTAAAACAGACTCTATGTTTTTAACAGTAAGTTTTTAAACATTGGTTGTTTCTTAAAACAGTTAGTTTTAAAACAACAATTGTCTTTTAAACAATAAGCTTTTACTAGCAATTTTTTTTAAAATACTGGAAATTTAGAGTTTTTACAAAACTTAATTAGAAAACCCAGAAAATCATAGATCAGTAGTGCAACCCACTTAGGGACACCTCCGACGTAAGGTACGCGGGCGTTAGAAGTGCTCAAACCTTAGGGACACCTTCCCTAGTGCAACCCACTTAGGGACACCTTCGCTTTCGTTCGGGAGTTCGGGGATTTGACCGGCTAGAAGGTCCGTTCGTAAGGTTCATCACAGGTGGATCTAACTCGAGCAATTCAGGTAAAGTTTCTTAACTCAATTATATGTATGTTTTTAGATGAACAATAAACGATTGTGTGCTTTTCTGGTTTTTACACTTTTTGCTTGCGCTGATCAAACCAGTTTGGTTTGATGATCAGTTAAACCGTTTGTTTTTCTGAAACATGACTCGTATCAGTTTGATCTGAGGTCTCACAAAAACCCAACAATTACAATATCATCTCAAAATGTGAGAGGAAGGTTGGCATGTAACAGCAATGTGCGGGTTGTTTCAATAAGGTGGCAATTTTTCCTCTCCGCCATACTGTTTTGTTGTGGGGTTTGAGGACAAGATGACTCATGTAAAATACCATTAGAAGACATAAATTCCTGAAATTGTGTGGAAGAATATTGAAGAGCATTATCACTTGTAAGAACATGAATATTTGTTCCAAATTGGGTTTTTATTTCAGCACAAAAGTCTTTGAATATTGAAAATAATTCAGAACGATTTTTCATTAAAAATAACCATGTTGAACGTGAATAATCGTCACTAAAGGTAACAAAATACTGAAAACCCAAAGTTGAACAGACACTACTAGGACCCCACACATTAGTGTGAACAAGGGAAAAGGGAGCACTGACACGATTATTGATGCATTTAGGAAAAACACCATGAGTGTGTTTTCCTAAATGACATGACTCACACTCGAAAGACTCTAACGATGACAAACTTGGCATAATCTTGTTTAACTTGGATAGGGTAGGATGACCATGCAAGTAATGTAGGTATGGAGGTGACATAGTACTGGCAGAAACTAACGGACAAGATCCACCTAGATAATAATGACCTTATGAGTCATGCCCTTCGCTAAGCATCCGTCCCGTACTCAGGACCTATAGAAAAACATAATCAGGTGTAAAGGTTACTGAACATGAATGGGTTTTGGTGACAAGATTGATTGATAGTAAATTGAAAGGGCTTTTAGGTACATATAAAATAGAATCCAAGGATAACGTAGAAATAGGTTGAGCTTTGCCTATTCCATGGACTGTAGTCTTGTTACCATCAGCCACAGTGATTAGTGTTAAAGAATCAGAACATGGCAACTAAGAAAAAGGTGTTTGTTACCACAGAGATGATCGGTAGGTCCTGAATCAACAATCCAAGGGCTAATAGTCTGGCCTTGAGTAGCAAAAGCTGATGGAGTTCCACAATGTTGGGTAGCTTGGAATTTTAGGAACGCTTCATAATCAGATACGGGAACATTAATGGTCTGAGTTGATGTGGCAGTGTGTACGGATCCAACAGTTGATGAAGTGGGAGGAGCAGCACGTCGTCCATGCTTTTTCCGACACTTGTCCTCTGTGTGACCTAGTCGGTGGCAGAACTTGCAGGATGGGCGCTTACCATTGTTACTGTGCTTTGGACCTAAAGCAAACACAAACGGAGTCGGACTAGGATTTACCATGAAAGCTGATAGATTTGGCCCCTGTTTTGCTGGATTAGTGCCTGTCTTATTATGTAATCTGCGGAAAGCATCTTTCATAGTTGGTACAGTGCAAAAAAAATGGGAGACAACCTATCGTAGTTGATGTAACTATAAATGGGATAGGGATTGGAAGTGGAGTGTTTACCTTTTCTTTGAGCGATGGGAAGATCATCGTCAGTTGGGCATGAATCTGGTGGATTAATTGGCGAAGGTGTTAGCTCAGTCAGAGACTGAAAATGTAAAAGTTTTATAAATGTAAGCTGTTTTAGTATGTTTGTTAAACTTTATTGTAATGGGCTTGGAAAATTTATTGTAATGGGATTGGGCTTGGATTCGGTTCTAAGTAGTATAAATATGGGTGTTAGTATGTAATTAGGGTAGTCTTGTATTATTCTAATCAACCGTACATTTCAGAAAATATATGAGAGTCGTTTTTAAAATTTTTCCCTCTGTTCTTTACTGTTTATTCTTCTTGTTCAATAAACTCTCTATAATCTGTTTGTTTTTGTCAAATTTCTTCAAGATTACTGGTTCTCGATTGCTATCAACATCAAGTGGTATCAGAGTAGGAACGGTTCATCGGTATCCGTTTTCGATCCTTTTAGAACGAGTTTTCTTGAGGAAAATCGTTTGGAAGTTCTTTGTTTCATTTCATATTATTCAAAATCTGAATCTGTTCTTCAAACAATTTCTTAATCGGAATCCGTTTATATTATTCATTGTCTTTTTTGGGTCTGGAAATTGTATCGTCAAAAATCGTTCAATGTGTTCTTGAGTTTCTGAAGTAGTTGAGGTCTCTCTCAAAAGAGATTCTCATTATTGAGAAAATCTTCAAATCAATCGATTTGAAGATTTGGTGGTTTCTGAAGCGTTTGAGGAGTCGTATTAAATCAAAACAAGGCGGTCTATCCCTCAACAAGGATATAAGGTGTATTCTCCAGAAGTCGATAGAGGTGTGTCACTCCAGAAGTTTGACACCCCTGAGCGAAAGAAGTTGATAGAAGACTAGAGTACATACGCAGAAGGCAATAATCATAGAGCCTCTTTCAAGTTCCACAAAGCCTCTGATATTGCTTGCTCTTACGGTCTTGATTAGAGAGTGGCCTTGTGATAACCCTCTGCTAACCACCTCAGAGCCTCTGACATTTTTTTCACGTTAAGACGATCCTTCTACAGTTCTGATCAACTTGTCACGTGTATAGCTCCCGAATGCTTTTGCTGACTGCCCGTGCCTGTTGAGAAGAATCTCAGAGGATGAACTTAGTCATCCCCTTCAGAGGCTCTGCAAAAACTTCACGGTTTCATCTTGTACACTCCACAGAACCTCTACCACCATCTCATCAGAGAAGCTCAATGCAATCCTCAGAGGTTTCTAAGAACCAAACAAAGATGTTTCCAGAACTAACCCTGAACCTTAGAAGATTCAGATTAGTTTCAACACTGAACTTCCCTGAACTTCTTATTGACAAAAACCAGTCCTACTACAAACCTTCAATGTCCACCTTTGTGAACCCAGCCCTATATAATATAATCCTATGAGGCCTTTACCCAGCAGAACTCTTGAAGGATGTCAAAAGTTCCCTAATTAATCCAGCACGAACTCTCCTATTTCTATGCCCTCTGAGAGAATCTAAAGACTTCACTAGATGGGATACTTTTCCACATAACTAGGAAAAGGACTCACTTCTACCTCTCTCTCTCATCCAAAATGAAGAATCGAAGGTCCAAGACTTGCTTCTTTGCTGAATTTCAACTCTACAAGGAGCAGAACCTCTTTTATTCTTGCTGGTCCGTAATATGTGCAAACCAGTTGAGGCAAAATTCTAAAGAGTAAAGTTTCTTGACAAGTGGAGAATCACAGAGCACAAGTCAAGGGGGAGTTCGTTTAGAAAATGGATGTTTTTCAGAAGATGAAGATGAAGTTAAAAGTCACAGATCCTCTGCAACATGTCACAGAGACTCTGTGAACACATGATTCAGTTGATGAGGATTCAGACGTCCATACAAGTGAAAGGTCACAGAGCCTCTGCAACACATCTCAGAGTCTCTGTGAACACAAGTCTCTGATGGTAAAGATGTGAAGACTAATTCAAGTCAAATATCATAGAGACTCTGTGATGTAATCCTCTGCTGGAGAAACTTCAAAGCTCTGCTATCATCCTCTGAAGACAGGAAAGAAGAAAGTCCAAAGACATGCTTAATTTATAAAACTTAGGGGAAGATTGTTAGCTTAGTCAGAGACTGAAAATGTGAAAGTTTTATAAATGTAAGCTGTTTTAGTATGTTTGTTAAACTTTATTGTAATGGGCTTGGAAAATTAATTGTAATGGGCTTGGGCTTGGATTCGGTTCTAAGTAGTATAAATATGGGTGTTAGTACATAATTAGGGTAGTCTTGTATTATTCTAATCAACCGTACATTTCAGAAAATATATGAGAGTCGTTTTTAAATTTTTTCCCCTTGTTCTTTCTTGTTTATTCTTCTTGTTCAATAAACTCTCTATAATCTGTTTGTTTTTGTCTAATTTTCTCAAGATTAGTGGTTCTCGATTGCTATCAGAAGGAGATGAGTCAGTGGTCTCGGTGGGATGATCTATTTCGTCAACATTAGCAGTTTTTGTGTGCATAGAAGGGCGTGGACGACGATGATACGTTTGTAATGGAGGAGGATCAACATCAGGATAAAAGGTGTTGTCAATGGAAGGAACACGTAGAATAGGGACTAGAAGAACCGAAATAGGGACTGGAAGGACCTGATCAATATTGGTCCCGTGTTGTGATGTAGGAGATAATAGAGTTGATGGTCAAAGAATTTACATCGGCAACCATAAAGTACTTATGTAGGCTGGGAGAGTAACATTTATAACCTTTTTGTAGGCGAGAGTAACCAAGGAACACACATTTGACTGCTTTTGGTTCAAGTTTGTCTCGACCTGGCTCCAAATAGTGAACAAAACAGACAAAACCAATGGGATGTAGAGAAAAATGATATGGTTTTTGGGTTGGAAACAGGACCAAAAATGGAGTTTGATTTTGTAAGACAGATGATGGCATGCGATTAATCAGATAGCAAGCGGGCATTACAATATCAGCCCAAAATGTGAGAGGTAGGTTGGCATGTAACAACAATGTGCGGATTGTTTTAACAAGGTGGAGATTTTTCCTCTCGGCCATACTATTTTGTTGTGGGGTTTGAGGACAAGACGACTCATCTAAATTCCATTAGAAGAAATAAATTCCTGAAATTGTGTGGAAAAATATTCAAGAGCATTATCACTTCTAAGAACATGAAAATTTGTTCCAAATTGGGTTTTTATTTAAGCACAGCAGTCTTTGAATATTGAAAATAATTCAGAACGATTTTTCATTAAAAATAACCATGTTGAACGTGAATAATTGTCACTAAAGGTAACAAAATACTGAAAACCCAATGTTGAACAGACTCTACTAGGACTCCACACATGAGTGTGAACAAGGGAAAAGGGAGCACTGACACGATTATTAACGCATTTAGGAAAAACACCACGAGTGTGTTTTCCTAAATGACATGACTCACACTCGAAAGACTCTAATGATGACAGAGTTGGCATAATCCAAAACTAAACCCTAAACGTAAATAAGGTTTAATATTCAAATATTGAAAATATGGATTGAACTGGGATTATCCAAAATAGCCAAAACTTGGACAAGGTTCAACATCCAAAGTCGAAAATTATAGATACACTTCTTTCCCCGAACTACACAGAAAACATGGACAATACACTATCTGTATATGACTTCAACGAGTATCATTGCAAACTTAATGGTTACCATGATTTCTACATGTCGTCTAGATGAGGCTCATCCATAAAAGTTAACGGTCTTCGTATACAACCCCAACTAGTATCATTGCAAGATCTCGCTCTGTATACGACTTATACGAGTACCACCACAAGATTTTCAAATCATTGACTTGGTGACTATTCACTAGAAATTGATGTTTAAACATCGAAACTTCTCACTTAAACAACAAATATCGACTCACTTGTCCAAAGTCTGACTCCATGCGAGTTCACCTCTGCAACACCAAATGGCATTAACAACTCATAGATCCTGGTACTTAGACCTTCAAAAGTATATGTGAAACAAGAGACTAAAGATAGATGAGAGAATTAGGGTTTCTTCTCATTGAATTGAATTCAAAGATTACAAAGAGGAGAATAAACGGACAATATTGAAGCATATACAAGGAAAGAAAATATTCACAGAATCTATAAAGTAGGAAACTAAAGATCTAATTCTAACACTCCCCCTCAAACTGGTACGTATACATCATAAGCACCAAGTTTGCTATATATGTACTTGAGTCGTGGTCCTCTTAGAGATTTCGTAAAGCCATCTGCAAGCTAGTCATTAGAATTGACAAACTCGGTGACAATGAGGCCATCAAGTAGCTTTTCTTGAACGAAATGATAATCAATTTCAATATGTTTTGTCCTTTCATGGAATATTGGGTTGGAAGCAATATGGAGAGCAGCTTGGTTATCACGTATGAGTTTCATTTGAGAAACCTTGCAAAACCTTAGTTCTTCAAGAAGTTGCTTGATCCAAATGAGCTCACAAGTTGCATTTGCCATGGCACAGTATTCAGCTTCTACACTAGATCTAGCCACAACATTTTGATTTTTACTTTTCAAGGAGACTTGGTTACCTCCAAAGAAAATACAATACCCTGAAGTTGATCTTTTACTAAATGGACAACCGTCATAGTTGGCGTCGGCGTAGCAAGATACTTCTGTGCCTCCTTTGTTTTCATATAGCAAAGCTTTTCCTGGGGCCCCTTTGATATATTTTACAATCCGTAAAGCGGCTTCCCAATGAGTGTCACGAGGAGCATTCAAAAACTGACTGACTATACTCACAGCAAAGGAGATGTCTGGACGTGTTACTGTGAAATAGTTAAGTCGACCCACCAATCTTCAATATTTTCCTTGATCTACGAATAACACCTTGTCGTAGTAGAAGTTTGACATTAGGGTCCATTGGAGACTCAACAGGTTTGCAGTCAGTTAGACGAGTTTCCTCTAAGATATCTAGAGCATACTTCCTTTGAGATATTGAAATCTCGTCTTTGGATTTTGCAACCTCTATACCGAGAAAGTATCTGAATTTCCCCATGTCTTTTGTCTGAAAGTGTTTAAATAGGTGCGCTTTTAAATGCTTGATACCATCATGATCATTGCCTATAATAATAATATCATCAACATACACTATCAGATATGTACATCGTATTCCTGAAAGACGATAGAAAACCGAATGATTTGCAATGCTTTGACACATTCCAAATTCTTTTACCACGGCATTGAATCTCCCAAACCAAGCTCTGGGAGATTGTTTTAAACCATAAAAAGATTTGCGCAACTTGTAGACCAGACCAGACTCCCCCTGAGCAACAAACCCAGGTGGTTGCTCCATATATACCTCTTCTTGTAGATCACCATGGAGAAAGGAATTTTTGATGTCTAGTTGATATCGAGGCCAATCTTGCATAACAGCCACAGAAAGAAGAAGGCGAATACTGGTCATCTTGGCAACTAAGGAGAAGGTATCACCATAGTCAAGGCCAAAGATTTGAGTATAGCCCTTAGCAACTAAACAATCTTTCAGACGAGCCAGTTTACCATCTGGGCCAACTTTAGGAGTAAATATCCAGTAACATCCAACTTTTGATTTCTTAGTGGGTAATGGAACTAACTACCATGCTCCATTCTCGTGTAATGCTGTCATGTAATAACCAAGATTTCTGGATGGAGTTAATTAAGTTTCTGTCAAATGACCTTTTTGTGAGAAAATTAGGATTTTTGGGTTAAATGTGTTACTTTTGAAAAGCTTTTAATGGTATGGGCTTATACCATTTTAGGTATGGGCTTGGCCCAAAACCCTAGGTATTTAAATCCTTAAACCCTAATCTTTGACATTTTGGGAAAAGATTTGTGTGTGTTTAGTGTGTGTTTTGGAGAAAAGCTTGGAGCCATTTCATCATCTTTAAGGTCGAGAAACCTTCACCGAGGTAAGATTCGATGCTCGTTAAGTGTAGGATTGTTGATAAAGGGTGTATAATTGCTTTGGGATTAGTTTGGGTGCAATTGGATTGAGTTAGAGGCGATTTTTGATCAATTTAGAGCTGTTCCGGAACTGTTCACGTTTTCCGAATCGGAATTCATATTTTCCGAATCAGAAAATCATATTTTCCGAATCGGAAAATATGTGGTGTTTTCTGAGATGTTTTGTTTCGTCATGCCTTTCCCGAATTGGAAACCGACATTTTTCCGAATCGGGAAATTGGCTAGTTAAGTCGTCATTTTGACTTCGTTATCTCTAGAGTTCGGAAAATAAGAGTCAGGGCTTTTCCGAATCGGAAAATGGTGGATTTTCCGAATCGGAATTTGTAAGCCGGATATTGTGCTTTTCCGAGTCGAGTTTTGGAAGGTCTTTTTCGAGGGGTGTTGCCCCTCAGACCCCGCAAGGGCGGCTCCCCTTGACCCCGTCCGCTAACCGGGTAGCGGAACCCCCGTGCTAAGTCTGCCTAGGGGTGTCATAGTTAGAGGATCATGTAAGCGTGTTTCACTAATACTGTAGAAATCATACAGGGGCGTTAGGTGAGATCGCAGCAAACCAGTAGGATTGGCTCAGGTGAGTTCCCTTGCCTGAAATGAATGGATTGCTTTTACTGCTTTTAAATATATCCATTCGGTTTGCGAAATGATTTGATGATGATATTATATTGATTTTGTGAACTTAACTGAAATACAATGCTTTTCAAATGTTTTGTTGTGGAATCCATAAATAATTGTGAATGCTAAACTGATGATCATCATATGCATGCTATTTTGATATTGTGGGAATTGCATCGTGAGTAATGTGTACCATGGGACCGTACATCCCTGGGAAGTTTAGTGGCGTGAGGCACGAACTAAGTTCGTCACTCTTTAATCGAGTATCCGAGGGATCCGGCCACGCGTAGTTTGTTGTGGGGTGGTGTGAGGCACGGGCTACGTCCGTCACTCCTTAATTGAGTATCCAGGGGATCCGACCACCTGGGTTGTTGTATTGTGACTTACATTACTCATGATGCTTCCCTGTTGCTGTTGTGATAAATTTTTTATATCGGCCAGTGGGCCGGAACTGTCATTTATAATGTTTTGTGGGAATTCACTAGACCTTACGGTCTAACCCTCGTTTTCAAACTCTAAAATCTTTTCAGGGAAAGATCGAGCAGCGAGAGGCAAGGAAAAGGTAGATGTCTAGGGTAGCGTTGCCGGTCTGAAGTAGAGTTTTGTCCTAAATAGAACCTCAGCTGTGGAGGGATGTTCCGCATGCACTATTAAACCCTTTTACTTTTGAGATGAGAATTCTAAGTTTTGCGTAATAGATCACTGCGAATTATTATTGTTATACTTGTTATGTTATTTGGGTTTTGGGGTGTTACATGTCATCTCATCGACCATTGCCCGGTGCCACCCTGGATATGATAAAGCTTCATTGATAGTCTTAGGAATAGGAACCGATGCAAGACTGGTAACACATGCAGAAAAAATGAGAGACAACCTATTGTAGTTGATGTAATTATAAATGGGATAGGGATTGGAAGTGGAGCATTTACATTTTCTTTAAGCGGTGGGAAGATCATCGTCTGCTGGATTAACTGGCGAAGGAGATGAGTCAGTAGTCTCGGTGGGAGGATCTGTTTTGTCAGCATTAGAAGTTTTAGTGTGCAAAGAAGGGCATGGACGACGATGATACGTTTGTAATGGAGGAGGATCAACATTAGGATAAAACGTTTTGTTAGTGGAAGGAACATACGGAATAGGGACTAGAAAGACCGAAATAGGGACTGGAAGGACCTGATCAATATTGGTCCCGCGTTGTGACGTAGAGAGATAATAGAGTTGATGGTCAAAGAATGTTACATTTATAACCTTTTTTGTAGGCGAGAGTAACCAAGGAAGACACATTTGACTGCTTTTGGTGCAAGTTTGCCTCGACCCGACTCCAAACAGTGAACAAAACAGACAAAACCAATGGGATGTAAAGAAAGATGATATGGTTTTTGGGTTGGAAACAAGACCAAAAAGGGAGTTTGATTTTGTAAGATGGATGATGGCATGCGATTGATCATATAGCAAGCGGTCATTACTGTTAGTAATTATGTGCAGAAATTGACAAACCAAATATTACACATCCAATGTTATAAGACACTCGAGGGTCACCCTTGTGAGGACCTGTAAAACGAACAAGTAAAATAACTCCAGTTGAGAGAGGTTAGATTTATAATAGTCAATTATAAATCTATTGGGTGTTTTCTGTAAGAATCTCAAAAGTTAAAGGTTTTTATTATTAATTAAAAAGGATTATATATTTATTAGTTTAATAAATATATAACTGGTTTAATTAATTGATTTATATATATTTGTTAGTTAAATAAATATATATAATAATAATAATTATCTTGACAAATTAATATATAATATATGGAATATTAATTTGAATTAATCTTTCTTGTGGAGAAGAAAGACTTTTATATGGATAATTGTTATGGAAAAAGGAAACTGAATATGATACAGATACTGTTTAATCAAATGTACAGTTATGGTTAACCCTTTTTCATTCATTCATTATTCACCCTCACAACCAAAAAGAAACCTTGAATCTCTCCCAATTCTCTCTCTCTCTCCCTCTTTGGTCGGTTTTCTACCACAAAGCCGAAATCAGGTTCGCTTTCGTTCGGGTGTTCAGGGATTTGACCGGCTAGAAGGTCCGTTCGTAAGGTTCATCACAGGTGGATCTAACTCGAGCAATTCAGGTAAAGTTTCTTAACTCAATTATATGTATGTTTTTAGATGAACAATAAACGATCGTGTGCTTTTCGGGTTTTTACACTTTTTGCTTCCGCTGATCAAACCAGTTTGGTTTGATGATCAGTTAAACCGTTTGTTTTTCTGAAACACAACTCGTATCAGTTTGATCCGAGGTCTCACAAAAACCCAACAGTGGTATCAGTGCCACAGGTTCACTTATTGTTTTATCTGATAATTGATTAGATCCGCTAAAATTGTTTTTTATTGAATTCAAATAAAGATCAAATTTTTATCAGTTTGGGTAAAAATCTGCTTTTTTTTATCAGTTCTAAAATCTTTTTCGGTTTAGCAATAAGATTTAATAAGTTAATAATTATCTTTTTGTTTTATCGTTTATGGTTTATTGTCGGAAAACACATCGTCGAAAACATCCACCCATCATCGACCGTAAACCGCATCACCAGACTGGTGGTGGCGGCGACTGGTAGTGGTCGTAAGCCGCACCACCAGACTGGTGGTGGCTGAACCGTAGGCCAAACCGCAGTCGGATCACCACAGTACCGTGGTTGTGGTCGGCGGCGGTGGCGAATAAAAATCGACAGCCGTACCACCAGCACGTTGGCAGCTGTGCTCGAGAGTAATGATCGACCGCACCACGGACCACACCGACGCCATAATCACCAACTCGGTGGTGGGCAGGGTTCTCGGTGGTTGATTGCCATCAATAATGGTGGTGATCAATGGCGGTGATTGTTGTTTGCCGGTAGCGGTGGCGGTGTTTCTTGCCGTCATCATCGCCGACGATGATTATAGATGGCGACGATTGGTGACCTCAAGGCCACAGCGACGGCGGCTATGGCTGCCGTAATTAGCGATTGTCACCAGCGATGGTGGTGGCGCCTTGACGTTGCTGCCGTCATCGGTGGTGGTTCTGTTTGTCCACAACCGTCGCTGGCTGTCCTTGGATGGCGGCGGCATGGTGTTTTTGTTTTTTGATCGCCGAACGCACATGGCGGCAGCGATGGTCGTTCGTCACCAGATGGTGGTGATCGATGGTTTGTTGCTTAAACCGCCGGAACCCGTCGTGGCGGTGGTGTTTATTGAAATCGCAACCGCCAGGAGCCACTACGGTGGCGGTATGATCGTGAGTCAGTGAGGACCAACCACCAAGCCGCTGGCTGCCTCACGGTCGTGCCTAGCGGTGGTGGTGGTTATTTGATTTAAAACCGAAAACACCACAGCGGTGGTGGCGGTAGTGATAATGGTGTTATTGTTGTTTCCGACGACCACCGACCGCCTTGGGCAACCCTAGGTGACGATGGCAACTACGGCCTTCGCGTCGCGAGCAAGTGGTACCTATTAGTCTTTAATCGATGCACGGTAATCCTGGTGACACGATGTTACCGTTGTTCCGTGGTAGATGCGACATAACCCGACAACTAGAAACCAACACGTTTTTTACAAAAGCCAATTACGTTTTCTGATAATTTTGAATCCCACTTAGGCCCATAGTTGTCAGATTGATAACGGGCCCATACCATGTAATTCTTGGCCCAATTAGATCTCTTGGGTATTTAGGCTTTCTTACCTAAAAACCTAATTTTATCTTTTAATTAAGTTTAAGGAAAATTTTGTTGTTCCTAGTTAAAATTAAACCAAGATATTTGACCCGTTTTGGTCAAATTGGTCCAATGACTTTTTCGACTCTCTGACATGGATCACGAACAAATGCTTGATGTTCCGACAAGTTCGTTCGGAACACTCGGTTTAATTTTGTTAAAAGCGGATATTTTTTTGGTAAAATTGATTATGGCTTATAAAATTGATTTATAGTTTATGAATCTAGAAATTTTATGAAAATCAATTCGAATTTAAAAATATCAGTTTCGATTTATAAAACAGTTTGATTTTATAAATCAATTAAAATCATGGTTTGTGATAAAATAATTCTAACGGATCTAGGAATTATTTATATGCCTTATTGCTCTATCAAATTGCGTGGTTGAATATTTATATATATCTGCTTAGTATATATTGAAGTAATTATCGAGATTGCCAATTTTGACCTTTGATCTATTTGGAGAGGCCTGCGTGCCACTTACAACCCCGGTAATATGTAAAATGACCTTAGGATAGTGTTTTCCTCCTGGAGTTCCGTCAGAGATGCCGAGGCGAGTGGGAGCTACGCGGGAGATTCGAAGCTTTATAGTTTTAGGTCATTTTTGGTCCTTTAGGAATTAATTGGCAAATCTATAATTACGTGTTTATTAAACTGCGTGGTTGTGATTATTCTGTTTACTCGTGATTATTGATATTACATGTCTAGGTTGTATCAAACGTTTTTTTTAAATCAGTTACATCACGATGTTCGTTTTAAAAATTAAAATTACCAATTTTATAAATATGGTAAATTTTATTTATTTTTAAAACCATATAGGATTGTTTTCTTATAAAAAGGCATGTTTTTAAAACAGTTAGTTTTATTAGCAAGTGAGTTTTAGAACAGTTAGTTTTAAAACAGACTGTATGTTTTTAACAGTAAGTTTTTAAACATTGGTTGTTTCTTAAAACAGTTAGTTTTAAAACAACAATTGTCTTTTAAACAATAAGCTTTTACTAGCAATTTTTTTTAAAATACTGGAAATTTAGAGTTTTTACAAAACTTAATTAGAAAACCCAGAAAATCATAGATCAGTAGTGCAACCCACTTAGGGACACCTCCGACGTAAGGTACGCGGGCGTTAGAAGTGCTCAAACCTTAGGGACACCTTCCCTAGTGCAACCCACTTAGGGACACCTTCGCTTTCGTTCGGGAGTTCGGGGATTTGACCGGCTAGAAGGTCCGTTCGTAAGGTTCATCACAGGTGGATCTAACTCGAGCAATTCAGGTAAAGTTTCTTAACTCAATTATATGTATGTTTTTAGATGAACAATAAACGATTGTGTGCTTTTCTGGTTTTTACACTTTTTGCTTGCGCTGATCAAACCAGTTTGGTTTGATGATCAGTTAAACCGTTTGTTTTTCTGAAACATGACTCGTATCAGTTTGATCCGAGGTCTCACAAAAACCCAACAATTACAATATCATCTCAAAATGTGAGAGGAAGGTTGGCATGTAACAGCAATGTGCGGGTTGTTTCAATAAGGTGGCAATTTTTCCTCTCCGCCATACTGTTTTGTTGTGGGGTTTGAGGACAAGATGACTCATGTAAAATACCATTAGAAGACATAAATTCCTGAAATTGTGTGGAAGAATATTGAAGAGCATTATCACTTGTAAGAACATGAATATTTGTTCCAAATTGGGTTTTTATTTCAGCACAAAAGTCTTTGAATATTGAAAATAATTCAGAACGATTTTTCATTAAAAATAACCATGTTGAACGTGAATAATCGTCACTAAAGGTAACAAAATACTGAAAACCCAAAGTTGAACAGACACTACTAGGACCCCACACATTAGTGTGAACAAGGGAAAAGGGAGCACTGACACGATTATTGATGCATTTAGGAAAAACACCATGAGTGTGTTTTCCTAAATGACATGACTCACACTCGAAAGACTCTAACGATGACAAACTTGGCATAATCTTGTTTAACTTGGATAGGGTAGGATGACCATGCAAGTAATGTAGGTATGGAGGTGACATAGTACTGGCAGCAACTAACGGACAAGATCCACCTAGATAATAATGACCTTATGAGTCATGCCCTTCGCTAAGCATCCGTCCCGTACTCAGGACCTATAGAAAAACATAATCAGGTGTAAAGGTTACTGAACATGAATGGGTTTTGGTGACAAGATTGATTGATAGTAAATTGAAAGGGCTTTTAGGTACATATAAAATAGAATCCAAGGATAACGTAGAAATAGGTTGAGCTTTGCCTATTCCATGGACTGTAGTCTTGTTACCATCAGCCACAGTGATTAGTGTTAAAGAATCAGAACATGGCAACTAAGAAAAAGGTGTTTGTTACCACAGAGATGATCGGTAGGTCCTGAATCAACAATCCAAGGGCTAATAGTCTGGCCTTGAGTAGCAAAAGCTGATGGAGTTCCACAATGTTGGGTAGCTTGGAATTTTAGGAACGCTTCATAATCAGATACGGGAACATTAATGGTCTGAGTTGATGTGGCAGTGTGTACGGATCCAACAGTTGATGAAGTGGGAGGAGCAGCACGTCGTCCATGCTTTTTCCGACACTTGTCCTCTGTGTGACCTAGTCGGTGGCAGAACTTGCAGGATGGGCGCTTACCATTGTTACTGTGCTTTGGACCTAAAGCAAACACAAACGGAGTCGGACTAGGATTTACCATGAAAGCTGATAGATTTGGCCCCTGTTTTGCTGGATTAGTGCCTGTCTTATTAAGTAATCTGCGGAAAGCATCTTTCATAGTTGGTACAGTGCAAAAAAAATGGGAGACAACCTATCGTAGTTGATGTAACTATAAATGGGATAGGGATTGGAAGTGGAGTGTTTACCTTTTCTTTGAGCGATGGGAAGATCATCGTCAGTTGGGCATGAATCTGGTGGATTAATTGGCGAAGGTGTTAGCTCAGTCAGAGACTGAAAATGTAAAAGTTTTATAAATGTAAGCTGTTTTAGTATGTTTGTTAAACTTTATTGTAATGGGCTTGGAAAATTTATTGTAATGGGATTGGGCTTGGATTCGGTTCTAAGTAGTATAAATATGGGTGTTAGTATGTAATTAGGGTAGTCTTGTATTATTCTAATCAACCGTACATTTCAGAAAATATATGAGAGTCGTTTTTAAAATTTTTCCCTCTGTTCTTTACTGTTTATTCTTCTTGTTCAATAAACTCTCTATAATCTGTTTGTTTTTGTCAAATTTCTTCAAGATTACTGGTTCTCGATTGCTATCAACATCAAGTGGTATCAGAGTAGGAACGGTTCATCGGTATCCGTTTTCGATCCTTTTAGAACGAGTTTTCTTGAGGAAAATCGTTTGGAAGTTCTTTGTTTCATTTCATATTATTCAAAATCTGAATCTGTTCTTCAAACAATTTCTTAATCGGAATCCGTTTATATTATTCATTGTCTTTTTTGGGTCTGGAAATTGTATCGTCAAAAATCGTTCAATGTGTTCTTGAGTTTCTGAAGTAGTTGAGGTCTCTCTCAAAAGAGATTCTCATTATTGAGAAAATCTTCAAATCAATCGATTTGAAGATTTGGTGGTTTCTGAAGCGTTTGAGGAGTCGTATTAAATCAAAACAAGGCGGTCTATCCCTCAACAAGGATATAAGGTGTATTCTCCAGAAGTCGATAGAGGTGTGTCACTCCAGAAGTTTGACACCCCTGAGCGAAAGAAGTTGATAGAAGACTAGAGTACATACGCAGAAGGCAATAATCATAGAGCCTCTTTCAAGTTCCACAAAGCCTCTGATATTGCTTGCTCTTACGGTCTTGATTAGAGAGTGGCCTTGTGATAACCCTCTGCTAACCACCTCAGAGCCTCTGACATTTTTTTCACGTTAAGACGATCCTTCTACAGTTCTGATCAACTTGTCACGTGTATAGCTCCCGAATGCTTTTGCTGACTGCCCGTGCCTGTTGAGAAGAATCTCAGAGGATGAACTTAGTCATCCCCTTCAGAGGCTCTGCAAAAACTTCACGGTTTCATCTTGTACACTCCACAGAACCTCTACCACCATCTCATCAGAGAAGCTCAATGCAATCCTCAGAGGTTTCTAAGAACCAAACAAAGATGTTTCCAGAACTAACCCTGAACCTTAGAAGATTCAGATTAGTTTCAACACTGAACTTCCCTGAACTTCTTATTGACAAAAACCAGTCCTACTACAAACCTTCAATGTCCACCTTTGTGAACCCAGCCCTATATAATATAATCCTATGAGGCCTTTACCCAGCAGAACTCTTGAAGGATGTCAAAAGTTCCCTAATTAATCCAGCACGAACTCTCCTATTTCTATGCCCTCTGAGAGAATCTAAAGACTTCACTAGATGGGATACTTTTCCACATAACTAGGAAAAGGACTCACTTCTACCTCTCTCTCTCATCCAAAATGAAGAATCGAAGGTCCAAGACTTGCTTCTTTGCTGAATTTCAACTCTACAAGGAGCAGAACCTCTTTTATTCTTGCTGGTCCGTAATATGTGCAAACCAGTTGAGGCAAAATTCTAAAGAGTAAAGTTTCTTGACAAGTGGAGAATCACAGAGCACAAGTCAAGGGGAGTTCGTTTAGAAAATGGATGTTTTTCAGAAGATGAAGATGAAGTTAAAAGTCACAGATCCTCTGCAACATGTCACAGAGACTCTGTGAACACATGATTCAGTTGATGAGGATTCAGACGTCCATACAAGTGAAAGGTCACAGAGCCTCTGCAACACATCTCAGAGTCTCTGTGAACACAAGTCTCTGATGGTAAAGATGTGAAGACTAATTCAAGTCAAATATCATAGAGACTCTGTGATGTAATCCTCTGCTGGAGAAACTTCAAAGCTCTGCTATCATCCTCTGAAGACAGGAAAGAAGAAAGTCCAAAGACATGCTTAATTTATAAAACTTAGGGGAAGATTGTTAGCTTAGTCAGAGACTGAAAATGTGAAAGTTTTATAAATGTAAGCTGTTTTAGTATGTTTGTTAAACTTTATTGTAATGGGCTTGGAAAATTAATTGTAATGGGCTTGGGCTTGGATTCGGTTCTAAGTAGTATAAATATGGGTGTTAGTACATAATTAGGGTAGTCTTGTATTATTCTAATCAACCGTACATTTCAGAAAATATATGAGAGTCGTTTTTAAATTTTTTCCCCTTGTTCTTTCTTGTTTATTCTTCTTGTTCAATAAACTCTCTATAATCTGTTTGTTTTTGTCTAATTTTCTCAAGATTAGTGGTTCTCGATTGCTATCAGAAGGAGATGAGTCAGTGGTCTCGGTGGGATGATCTATTTCGTCAACATTAGCAGTTTTTGTGTGCATAGAAGGGCGTGGACGACGATGATACGTTTGTAATGGAGGAGGATCAACATCAGGATAAAAGGTGTTGTCAATGGAAGGAACACGTAGAATAGGGACTAGAAGAACCGAAATAGGGACTGGAAGGACCTGATCAATATTGGTCCCGTGTTGTGATGTAGGGAGATAATAGAGTTGATGGTCAAAGAATTTACATCGGCAACCATAAAGTACTTATGTAGGCTGGGAGAGTAACATTTATAACCTTTTTGTAGGCGAGAGTAACCAAGGAACACACATTTGACTGCTTTTGGTTCAAGTTTGTCTCGACCCGGCTCCAAATAGTGAACAAAACAGACAAAACCAATGGGATGTAGAGAAAAATGATATGGTTTTTGGGTTGGAAACAGGACCAAAAATGGAGTTTGATTTTGTAAGACAGATGATGGCATGCGATTAATCAGATAGCAAGCAGGCATTACAATATCAGCCCAAAATGTGAGAGGTAGGTTGGCATGTAACAACAATGTGCGGATTGTTTTAACAAGGTGGAGATTTTTCCTCTCGGCCATACTATTTTGTTGTGGGGTTTGAGGACAAGACGACTCATCTAAATTCCATTAGAAGAAATAAATTCCTGAAATTGTGTGGAAAAATATTCAAGAGCATTATCACTTCTAAGAACATGAAAATTTGTTCCAAATTGGGTTTTTATTTAAGCACAGCAGTCTTTGAATATTGAAAATAATTCAGAACGATTTTTCATTAAAAATAACCATGTTGAACGTGAATAATTGTCACTAAAGGTAACAAAATACTGAAAACCCAATGTTGAACAGACTCTACTAGGACTCCACACATGAGTGTGAACAAGGGAAAAGGGAGCACTGACACGATTATTAACGCATTTAGGAAAAACACCACGAGTGTGTTTTCCTAAATGACATGACTCACACTCGAAAGACTCTAATGATGACAGAGTTGGCATAATCTTCTTTAACTTGGATAGGGACGATGACCATGTAAATAATGTAGGTATGATGGTGACATAGTACTGGCAGCAACTGACGGACAAGATCCACCCAGATAATAATGCACTTATGACTCATTCCCTTCGCCAATCATCCGTCCCGTACTCAGGTCCTGTAGAAAAACATAATCAGGTGTAAAGGTTACTGAACATGAATGGGTTTTGGTGACACGATTGACTGATAGTAAATTGAAAGGGCTTTTAGGTACATATAAAACAGAATCCAAGGATAACATAGAAATAGGTCGAGCTTTGCCTATTCCATGGACTGTAGTTTTGTTACCATCAGCCACGGTGATTGGTGGTAAAGAATCAGAACATGGCAACTAAGAAAAAAAGGTGTTTTTTACCACAGAGATGATTGGTAGCTCCTGAATCAACAATCCAAGGGCTAATAGTCTGGCCTTGAGTAGCAAAAGCTGATGGAGTTCCACAATGTTGGTTGGCTTGGAATTTTAGGAACGCTACATAATTAGATACGGGAACATTAATGGTCTAAGTTGATATGGTAGCGTGTACGGATCCAATAGTTGACGAAGTGGGAGGAGCAACAGGTCGTCCATGGTTTTTCCAACACTTGTCCTTTGTGTAACCTAGTTGGTGGCAGAACTCACAGGATGGGCGCTTACCATTGTTACTGCGCTTTGGACCTAAAGCAAACACAAACAGAGTCGAACTAGATTTACCATGAAAGCTGATGGATTTGGCCCCTGTTTTGCTGGATCAGTGCCTATCATATTTAGTAATCTGCGGAAAGCATCTTTCATAGTTGGTACAGTGGAGTTGGTAAGGATTTGGTGTCTGCCGGGTTCGAATTCAAGTTTGAGGTCGAAAAGAGAAGCCACCATAAAGAATTTCTCTTACTGTGTAGCTTGCTCAGCGGAAGACTTTACAATTGGCATAAGTGCCTCAAACTCTTGCATCAGGGCTCGAACATGTCCTAGATATGACTCCATACTTCCATCCTACTTTTGATCCTGGATATTACGGACCACGGTGTACAAACGTTTTATGTCGTTTGTATAACATTCAAAGGCTTCAGTCCAGACATCATAACATGTTTCGAATGGTCGAAACAGTTGTATAATTGAGGGATCAATTGATTGCCATAATAGGTTACAGAGTTGAGCATCAATGTGTTCCCATTTAGCACGATCTGCTGTGGCAATGTTTGTGGCACGTTTGGTTAGGTGATCACTCTGACCCGGTCATTTGAACCACATGTTGACTGAGGCTGCCCAAGACAGATAATTGGTAGACACAAATAACTGGTTACTAATTAGGACAAGGGACTGAGAAGTGGGAGGATTTGTGTTGAGAACCTCACCCATGACTGTGATAACAATTGATTAGTAGGTCGGGGATGAGATTTATGATACCTCAGAGGGGTGCTGATAGTAGATTTGATGAGGGTTATTACCGTTTCTGCCGTTTATTGTTTCTTGATGATTGAATAGAGTACCAATAGAGAGAGAGAGAGGGTGCTGGCAGAGAGAGCGTTGTCGACAGAGAGAGGGACTCAGTTTGATACATGAGTTTGAGATGTTGTGATTAAGCGAAATGCAGTGGATTAGGGTTTCACACAAAGCTCTGATACCATGTGAAACAAGAGACTAAAGATAGATGAGAGAATTAGGGTTTCTTCTTATTGAATTGAATTCAAATATTACAAAGAGGAGAATAAATAGACAAGATTGAAGCATATACAAGGAAAGAAAATATTCATAGAATCTATAAAGAAGGAAAGTAAATATCTAATTCTAACAGTATACAACTTGTGCATAAACACACGTGGGTAGACAACTCGTGCGTAAACCTATGTGAGTACGCAACTTATGCATAAACCTACATCTAAACCTGCGTCTTTTACTTGGTAAAACCTACAAGGTTCTACATGCCATATATCATTTAGATTCATAAAATTTAGGATGCTACATACGGTCTATTTGAACTTTTGAGAGACCAAACACTTTTTCGTAAGACAATGAGAGATTTGTGATGGTTTAATTACCTACTGTAGATGTCAAGTGTGCAATTCCCATGAAGGTCTGCCATGGTTTCTCTCCGAATAGTCTTTGTATTATTTTATGTATAGGTTTAGGTTACTTTAATGTGAATGTTCTACTTTTTTTTTTCATATAAAGGTTTGGTCCTACGAAGGTTTGGAGTTTTACTGTGAATGTTTGGTGTGTTTTTTGTCATAAAAGTCCAATGTTTTGTTGTCAAGAGTTGACGAGAAGAAAATAACTCTTCAATGGCTCACAATGTCTCACAATGGCTCATGAATATTTTGTCACATATGATCCCAAGTGTATACACGCACTAGTTATCTACCTTGGAATACAACGAGATCTAAACTATATGATAAGATGAAGGAGTGGTGTGTTTTTATTCTATGATCGACAAATTTGCAAGTTTTTTAGGGAATTCTCGTTGAATGGAGAGATATTAAGAGGCACGGGATATGGATGAACAATGTAGGGTAGGTGGTGGTCTTGTAAAATCCATAAGAAAAATGACGCCTAAACATTATTTACACATACCTTTGAATTTCAAGGAATATGCATTAAACAATAGTGTCAAATACACCGTTATAAAAAATAGTGCCAAATACATAATTATTTGTTTTTGAAACACTAACTAAATGCTTTATAATCTAGCATAGATAAAAGGGCTCATGACTTCAACATCTTTTGACCTTCTCACTAATCTTCATTTTAGCAAAAAATTATATACATTAACATTAGGTTTAGGCTTAGTGTTTAATACGTGATCATCTTGATATACCCTTTTTTAATCATCTTGTATCAAAGCGAATATTAAATATGCCATCTTGTTTCAAGAATACTTAATTACATTAGTAAACAATATTAAATAATTATAATCATATATCAATAGTCATTAAAATTAATATACTAGGTCATACACAATCCATAAAATTGGTCACATATATATAAAATAAAAATCAAGAAATGATAATCTCATGATGAAGAGTTGAATTAAAAAGTTGATAAGTTTTCTATTCGTGCTACCATAGTGAGGTGATGCTATACCCCACTATGTTTGTGGGTGATGCCAACACCAATCCACGTATGAAGATGACATGTATTCGAATATGGCTACATTTATAAACATTTCTTCTATTATTATATACACATGTAGCATTACAAAGGAACAAGATTCTAAAATTAAGTTTGCTAGAATACTTGAAGTAGTTAAAAATAGTCTAAATACTCGTATATTAAATTATATATGTGTATTATTGAACATATGATTGATTACAAGTTGCAATTTTGCATTCCTTTAATTTATTGATCTTTGAATGAGATTTGGGGCAAAGAAAAAGGGTGTTCTAACTTGTTTAATTGGGGTCGTAAGCATAATATTTCATTGATGTTGGAAAGAGATATGGAATCCCAAGTGGTAAGTGAACCCCACAAGATAATGTTTGGTGACCCAAGAAGCACCATCACTCCATTTCAATTCTAACACCCCCCCCCCCCCCCCCCCCCCCCCCCCCCCCCCCCCCCCCCCCCCCCCGACAACTGATCCCAATTTTTTCACCCTCTATATAAAGAAACCACATACAACATCCTGAACACAAACCAAATCTCTTCTGCAAATCAAAACAAACCCATATCAATATTTCTTGATTGATCCTTCCTCTACCAGAAAATCATTTATTTTTTCATAGGATATCAACTTTCAAGTTTAAAACTCGTGTTTTGGTAAGAGAAAGATTCAGTTTTTCAGTCACTTGACTGAGCAAAGGCAAATAGAGTGATGAAGATGATAGGGAACAATAATAGCATGGGGAGCTCCACAAAAAGGATCTCAACAAGAGGATTTGGAGGAGTGCTTAAAGAGCAAAAAGCAAGACTCTATATTATTAGGAGATGTGTAGTCATGCTCCTTTGTTATCATGATTGATTCATTTCACAGTTTTCTTAGTAGTTTTCTCTTTGTTAATTGGAGAGACTGTAAATACAAAATGACAACACAAAAAAGCTTCAACAGTTTTGTAACCAAATATCTTGGCTTCTAATTTGTGTTGTTTACTAGAACTTACGAATTTTGGAAGTATTTAATTTTAGATTGAATTTTGCGAGAAGATATAATCATTTAGTTTCATTTCGTTTATGCCTTTATCTTTCTCTAATCTCTATCTTTTTACCATAAAAAAGTTATATGATTGTTGTTAGTCAAAGTCTCAAAGATGTTGGTGGACCCATGACAAAGACGACAATAGGTATCTCCGTTCGATTGAATTCTGTTCTTATTCTTCAAAAACAGCGTAAACCTACAAGGGTGGTGATATATTGGCAAAATGCCTAGGGGATCGAGTATTAGCAAAATGAAATTACTTATGATATATGAAATTATATAAACAAAACCATAAGGGTGATCATGTATTGGCAAAATGCCTAGGGAACGGGGTGGAATCTCACATCTATCATGGATATGTATCCAGAAGGCACACATGAGTTTTGATCATGCGGCTAGGCTTAAGCTTAGACATCAACAACTTGTCAAAAATGTAGTCTAGGCAAAAGCCTTAATGAAGGTTTCCCAAAATTATATAAACAATATAAAATTTATGATATTAATAATGCAATATTTGGACCACAGTTCATGTTGAGTCTCCATTGTATGTTGTCCAAAATCTATAGCATACTTTTTCAAAAGGATATCACATAAAATTGATGTAAACTTAAAATTTAGTCAAAATTACACTTTGTTTTCGTACCATAATCTCTTAGTCCAACTATAATTAAAGGTCAACTAATTTTGTTAAATTGTGTTCATATCAACTAATTTCAAAAACCATGAATAACAATTTAGAAAGTCTTCGGTAGTCTTACAATACATGAACTACGACTTTCCAGCTGGGAGAATATTTAATGGCCCAAGTCTCACTGTATGAACTAACTCAATAAAATTAATTTTTTAGTTCTAGTAAACTCAAATGGTTTGAATTATTGAAATTTATTATACGAGTATAATTTATTAATTAATGTAGATAATTAAATATAGAGTTTGAGCAACCAAATCAAGCAACAGATATTGTTCTTAAACAGATAAAAACCATATTTGATGAATATGCCTTGGAGTTTCAGAGTTGTTCTTGCTTTTCTATAAGAATATGTTTCAAATTCCTTTTAGCAAAAAGTTTTCAATTATTGTTTAAATAGAGTTTCTTTCTTTTCATAAACCCAATAATATTTTGACTAAACTTATATATTCTAAGCCTATAATACATGTTAAAATAGAAGTTTATACAGTGTTGTTTTATATGCTAAATATTCAAACTTGTTTTTTCCCAAATAAAACAATCATGAAGGTTTCATACACGAGACGACATTTTATATATATACTGCACTTTGCCAAATATTTTTTCATATGTAAAACATCACATGAGATCTGCTCTGTAAATGTAGACAATGTATTAGGTATGTATACAATATACTAGGTTAAATGGATACAACAGTATTCAATTTCACGTCAGTTCATTTTAGATAACATACTTATATAAGTTACAAATCATAATAAGCATTATGTGAAGTGAAGTGAAGTGAAATATTTGATGCCTTAAAGTTACAAATCATAATAAACTTTGTGTCGTTTTATGTGTAGTGAAGATAATACATTGCCTATGTTTGTCCTAGATTTAATGAGAATCAAAATGGAAATAGAAAAATTGTTGATAATGATGATCAATGTAAAAATGAGTAACAATAGAATGCTTGAGTTCTTGAATATATTTCTTGAAGATGAAGGTTTCCCAAAATAAGCATTAAACAAACCCTAGCCCACATATTCTATATATATATATATATATATATATATATATATATGGGATAGGAATAAGAGAATTACATAAAAGGCCCTTGGAGTCTATGACTCCTCTAAAGGGCACCAAAGTTAACTGAACTAACGGAAAACGTAAATAAACTTAACTAAACTAATGGATAAACCCTTGACTTCTTCACAATTCACAAAGGAGGGTCTAACAATCTCTCCCTTTGGGAAGAAGTCAGAAGGGTGGTGGAAGCTTCAGCGCCGGCTCCAACTTGGATAGTTGCAAGTAGTCGTCCCACTCTCCGATAATCCTCGATCTTAGCTTCAAAGCAGCCTCAACTCTTCGGAACATCAATCTCTCCTTGAGCTTCTCCTCGATCGGGTTCATTGCCTCAAGTACCTTCGTCTTTCCGTCATTATGCTTCGTCTTCGGAATCTGATCAGTCAACAACCTGCTCCGTAGCCCGTTGTAGACGTAAAGAAGGGTGCCATCACAAAAGTGAGCAAGTTCTCTAATCGCATGAACTTCTGCTCTTTCTTCTTCTGAGTAAGGTAGACGACATCGTATTCTGGAATCTTCGTTGGGAGGTAGAGGATGTAGGAACCGATGGCTGGTACTTGCAGATTTGGTTGAAGCAGATTCACTTTCTGCTGACGGCTCTCGATAGCCATCTGGTAGTCCGTCACATGCGCCAAAGTGATTGCGTGACGGACATACTTCTTCAAAACCTCTAGACCATCGCCAAAGAACTCGGGGCAGGGGATTGGACCTTGTAGATACTTGATTAACGAGAGAAGGTCTTCAAGATGAATCCTGTCGAGATCTGCTTCCGTGAAAGTCCACTCTTGAAGTTCTCCGGCGGGTCTGCCTATTCCGTACATAAGGACGTCAAACTCGAGAAATAACTGGTCCCCGTGTCTGTAGGGTCGTACTGCAGTTACTTTCACGAATCGACGCCTTACTCGAGTTTTTCCGTGCTTCGTCCAATTGTAGACCCGCTGGTGGACGTAGGCAGTTCTGCGTCAAAACTTCTTTAGGTAAGAGATCCCGAAGTAGACCTTTCGGGACCAAGAATGGAGCTTCTCTTGCTGGAAGATCTTCGAGAAAGACTCTTCCAGGAATGTCCTGAAGATCACGGAGTGGTTGCAGTTGAGCAGAATGATGGTTGGAGTCTGAGAGTCTGGAACGGTTGTTGTGATAGTGGGAGGCGCGTCTGATTCTGGAAATTCTACCGTTGGGAGGAATCGGTTGTACTCGCTGTTGCTGACGATATCATCCCCTTTCTTGTGGAAACGGAGGCTCTGGGCAAGTGAACGGAGTATCCTTCTAGCTTCTTCCGGAATCTGTAGCTCAGAAGGATCTGTCGGTGTCGATTTTGGGGCGATGATGTCAACTTCAGCAGTGGGCTTCTCGTGAGGGAATTGGATTACCTCATCCAACGGTATCGACTCGTAGTGGAATTGCTCAACGTCCATCCGCTCTTCATCAGAATCCTCATAACGTGGAGCGGTTCTAGACGGAGCCGTTCCCGAAGCTGAAGCTGATGCATGTGAGGGTCCGGAACCTGAGGCTGAGGCGAGGTCCATACGAAGCCTTCTGCTAGCTTGCATCTCCCCCTCATGAGGACCTGGTGCGGAGTCATCAGGGTCATCATGCCTCCATTTGGAAGGCTGAGCCTGAGACCTGCACAACGCCTCTAGTTCCCGGATGCGGCGGTAGGCGATCTTGAGCTGCTCGTCCCTGGCAGCTATCTCGGCTTCTCGTTTGCTCACCTTCTCGGTCAGGCCGTCCACCCGGAGGGTGTACCCTGCAATCACGTGTTGGTGTTCCTCTTTTGTCACGTATCCGGGGATCTCGGGTTGAGCACTCGATCTCGGAAGGAGGAAGGAGGAGGACATCCCCGGAATGTCGGGCAATGGAGCTTCGGTTCGTGGAGCGGTTTCCACGTGTTTGCCTTTGACTTGGCGTTTGATCTCCTGAAGTTCCCGATCCCGGTCTTCGTTCAGTTTCCGGGATGCCTCTAGATTGGCTCGTCTTTGTCGTTCAGCTTCGGCCAAGGCTTTTTCAAGTGCCTCGACCCGTCTCTCTGGCCGCGTCTGCTTCCTCTAACCGCAGTAGTCTTGAGTGGACGACTTTAAGGATGTCATCCGAATCCGTCGGACCCAGTCCCAAAAATGATGCGCCCGGTGCAACTTGTGCTCCGATTGACGAGGAAAGTCCAACGAAGGTACTTTTTCGGCCTGCTGTCATACCTGGAATGATGTTGACTATGGCAGGGCTTCCGAATGATCCTCAAAGGGCGTCTATAGACGCACCGATTACTTCCGTTCCGGCCGAGTCCCGTAGGATCTCAGCTTGTGATTCCCCCCAATTGTGTCCTAGGAAACGAAGGGATATCGAAGATCCCGCCAAGAGGCTCTAAAACTCGAGGTGCTCTAAAAGAATGCGAGAGGTGGGGCAGCTCCTCTCTTATCTCAACATTGACCGACTCCGAGTGAGTTGTCAATGGAAGTTGTGCTAAGTGCCCGTGAGAATGTGAAACCACTGTCTGTTGAGAGACAGTGGAGTGGCTGGATTGGGCGTGCAAATGCGCTGGTTGGCTGCCAGCGACTTGACCCGACAACATAGGCTAACTGGTCGATATGAGGGTTACCTCTGTGGGGGTTTGACTCGGGTTAGGGAGGTCGACCGGTTCTAGACTCCTAGTGGTGTCTTCATCTCCGACCTGTTCTCGGATCTGTAACCACTCTTCATCTAGGTGGACCTCTTTATCTTCGGTCTCTTTTTCTAGACCCTCACCTTGACGCTCGCGGTCTTCACCGCCTTGTCTCTCTAAGCTAGTCTCTACTTCCTCTCCTTCTTCCTCGCGCTCGATGGTTTGGTCATCGGACGCCAAATCACCTCCTAGGTTGAGGTCATCAGAAAAATCGTCATTGAAGGATGACGTCTCCTCATCATCATCTTCCGTTCGGGCTTTGCCGCTTTTGACCGGTACGGACTCCGTGAATTCCTCATCGGAGCCGTAGTCCACTTGCTCGGACTCGGTGGCCTCATCGTCGACGTCACGACGGTCGGATGCTGTATGCTCGGAGGAGTGGCCACCGTCGGAGTCATCGCTGGAAGGTTCGCCTGATGGATAGCCAGTTTGGCGAGGTGCCGTGGTCGCATGAGGCGGTGAGGGGATGTGTGCTTGTTCTTGTGGGAAAGCTTCCACATCCTCACCGGTAGGCTCTGGTTGTGGCGGCGACGATGACATCTGGGCTTCCTCAGAAAAAGGTGATGGAGGAGATGGATGAAGGACCCCGGTGTACTACTTGATCCTGGCACCAATCATGCGCTCAGGATCAGATAAGATCGCAGCTTGCTCATCAGAATAGGTTCGGGTTCGTACCCGATGAGCTCTCCCTTCTACCATTCGCTGGTAGGCTATTTCGGCATCGTTCCTAGACCAGTGTGGAGTGGCGGATGTTCCAACTATTCTACCCACTTCGCCCCTCATGTCGACGCTCATCACCCCATCGGATGCTCCCCTAGTGGAGCTCCGGCGCTCCGTGCCTAGGGCACGGCGCTCAGTTGGGACGGGTTGCGCACCCTGGGTAGGGCTCCCCGGTTCTGAGGAGTCCGTGGATGCGACTTCTAAACCTATGGACACCCTATAAAGTCCTAAGCTAACCGCCGACTGATCCCCCATGTCTAGAACGTGCTCGTGCACTGGCATCTCCACTTGACCCGATTTGAGGGTCCGCTTGTTCGTCCTGGAGATCTACTTTCTTTCGAACCTTGGGTAGCCCGAATGACGACGAACCTCCGGATGACGATCCATGTGATCACGGATCATTAAGCTGAAGAATCTCATCCACTGAATGGACGAGTGTTGGTTCCGGGTAGTGTCGACGGCGCGAGTGACGCCTGGCCAGAGTTGGGTTGCGACATCGATCCTTCGTCCGTAGGCGATCGAGTGGATCACGTGCCAAAGTTGGGTCGACGCCTTATCCACCCCACGAGTCTTGGAGGATAGGCACTTGTTCATCAGATTGAACAAGGTGAACCACAATGGGGACAGCATGCCCTGGGATACTTGAGAGATCCCGTTGAGTCGTTGGTTCGCGGCCGGCTGGACTCCCAAGGCGAGTATCTTGTTGAAAAGCTTCGGTCCAGTGACCAGCGGGTCGAAATGGTGCTTTGGCAGTCTCAGCTGGTAAGTGAAGGATACGTTGGAAGTCCTCCAAAGTGACGGCGAGCTCGTTTAGGGTTTCAAGGTGGGAGGTGGCCCAGAACTGCTGCACGTAGATCATCGGCACGTTCACCACGGATTGCATAGCGTATGCAACCGGGTGTACCTTGAGAATCTCGACGATCACTTCGTCTTGCACCTGGATGTTGTGCAGGTCCACATACTCGTTGTTCTGAGTTATGGGACGAAGGGCTGCCTGCGAGATCAACGCACGCTCGGCAACGTTGTCGATCGGCGAGGAAGGGTTGTTCTGTTGTCGAGCCATTTCTGACTAAACATAACAAGTAGATAAGTTAAGCCAAAAAATTTTGCTAAGTGTTGAAAAAGCTCAACTTGGGGAGCACCAAAACCCGAGTCGAGTTTTGACATTTCCCGAGTCGGGAAAGGTGAAAACCCGATTCGGGAAAAGGTGTTTCCCGAGTTGGCTTGTTTCACACTTGAAAAGCCCCTTGAACGAACACGAGTCGAGAAACTCGAATACCCAAGTCGGGTTATTCAAGTTTCCCGAGTCGGGAAAGGAGATATCCAATAAATTAAGATGATAAGTTTCCCGTAGAAACCCGAGTCGGGAAATGAGGTTTCCCGAGTCGGGAAACTCAAAAACCCGAGTCGGGTTTTCATGTTTCCCGAGTCGGAAAATGTGAAAGTTGAAAAAATTCCTTGCCAAAAAGTTGAGTCGGGAAACTCGAAAACCCGTGTCGGGTTTTCATGTTTCCCGAGTTGGAAAACTTGAAACAGGGTCATCGTCCCCGAGTCGGGAAACTCAAGAACATTCAAGTTTCCCGACTCGGGATTTTTGAATATCCCGAGTCGGGAAACCGAGTCTGTTCGGTTTATCGTCCAAAATTTGCTCAAAAACGACGATCCGACCCACCAAACTTGTTGTAAATGAATCATTGAAGCTAAAAACAAGTTCAAAAACACTTTTAGACCGATCGAACGTCCTGAAAACCTATTCCAAAGAGTTTGTATTTCGGGTTTATGCAAAGCTTTTAGGCTTCGGTTCGGCCTTTAAGATGACAGAATTAGACGAAATGATTACGTAAGGGTTGCTCGAAATCATACTGTGAATTCGATGAAGTGATCGGATTTGAAATCGGAGCAAAAACGAGTGCGATTGAGATCAGCGGTTATAGGAGTTCAAGAGAGGAAAAGTTGAAGGAATTTGGAAAAAGTGAATAGTTAAATCTGATTTTGACGTTTTATATTTTCCAAGAATTACACTGTGTTTGCTTGAGATTATACTGTTTGGCTCTCTCTTTTGGCTCTCTTAACCCGAGTTTCACCAATTGGCAAAACTGACCCCTGGACTACAAGTTTCACAACATGTGCAAAACGAGTCCCTGAACTTGTTAGTTTTAAAATTTTCAAAAACAACCCTTGAACTTATGTTTCAGAAAATGCCAAACTTAGTCCCCGAACTTGTAAGTTCAAAAATTGTCACTACCACCCCCTGAACTTTCAAGTTCACAAAAGGTGACAAGTTCAGCCCGCGAACCCTTACGAATCGACAAACCTGGATATTTTCTTCGGTTATTAACTGTATGACCCCGAGATTGGAAGTTGTGCGAGTTCTGATCAGAGGTAATCAGAAGTCGTCGTGATGATCCACACCTACAAAAACAAATTAAAAGCGGTATCCAAAGTGATGTGGATCCGAGAACATTAACACAACAAGTAAACCAATACAAGACACTCCCCCTAGATTCATGCATACTCTAATATACTCCCCCTACACACATGCATGCATTGTACAGATTCCCGACTCCCCCTAGACCTCTGGCGGTAGGTCTAGCATTCCTAACTTGTTTAGATGAAAGAAATGGCATTTCTCATCAAACGGCTTAGTGAACAAATCAGCAAGCTGAGGGTCACTTTCCACAAAATACAGTTCAATGTTACCATTCTCGAAGTGATCCTTGATGAAGTGATATCGGATGTCAATGTGTTTCGTCCGAGAATGTTGAACTGGATTTGCCGTGATTTGAATAACACTCTTGGAGTCACAATAGATAGGAATCTTCTGCACGGTGTATCCAAAGTCGGCCAGTTGGGTTTTCATCCACAGAACTTGTGAACAACAACACGCAACGGCGACATATTCTGCCTCCGCCGTAAAGAGTGAAACACAGTTCTGTTTCCGAGACGACCAACTAACCAACTTGTCCCTGAGGAACTGACAAGCTCCGGAGGTGCTTTTTTTGTTCAATTTACAACCTGCGTGATCTGAATCTGTGTAGGTGATTAGGTCAAAACCAGAATCCTTTGGGTACCAAAGGCCAAAATCCGGTGTGCCTTTCAGGTACCTAAGGATTCTTTTGACAGTAGATAAGTGTGATTCTCTAGGATCACACTAAAAACGAGCACATACACCCGTGGAGAATACGATATCAGGTCTACTAGCCGTGAGATAGAGCAACGAACCAATGATGATAATTCTTCTGATCTACCGGCTTGCCAGATGAATCAGTATTTAGTTGAAAATTCTTGGGCATTGGTGTAACAGCAGAGTGTGAACCACCGAAATCAAAACGTTTGAGTAAATCATGAACGTATTTAGATTGGTTTATAAAAATGCCATCTGGGCATTGTCGAACTTGAAGTCCTAGAAAGAACGTCAACTCGCCCATCATGCTCATTTTAAACTGTGATTTCATGGTGTTCTCAAACTCTTTGCACAACTTAGGCTTCGTAGATGCAAAAATGATGTCATCCACGTATATCTGTACTATAATTAAATCACTACCTGATCTTCGAAGAAATAAGGTGGGGTCGATTGTACCTTTCTTGTAGCCAGCTCCAGTCAATTAAACAGTAAGAGTTTCATACCATGCTCGAGGAGCTTGATTGAGACCGTAAAGCGCCTTATCCAACACATAGACGTGAAATGGATACCTCAGATCCACGAATCCTTCAGGTTGTTCGACATATACCTCTTCTTGAAGAACTCCGTTTAAGAAGGCGCACTTGACATCCATCTGGTAGATAGTCATGTTTTTGTGTGCGGCATATGCGAGGAAGATCTGAATAGCCTCAATCCTGGCTACAGGTGCAAACGTCTCGTCATAATCGATACCCTCTTGTTGGCGATACCCTTTGGCGACTAACCGGGCCTTATTTCGGATAATAAGGTCGTTTTCATCTTTCTTGTTCCGAAAAATCCATTTCAAGCAAATAATGGATTTTCCCCATGGTCTAGTCACCAAACGCCACATCTTGTTGCGCTCGAATTCAGCCAACTCTTCTTGCATTGCTGAACATCTGATGGTTCAAAATCACTCAAGAACCTGCCAAAAAGAATCAGGTTGTCAACTACTTCAAAGATCTGGTCTGAACAGATTGAGAGGGACTCCCGATGATCTGGGAGGAGGGGTGATCTCTAGTCCATTTTCTGGTATGTGGGAGTGTGACTTATGCTTGCTGATTGTTTGATGCATCGTTCTCGTCGTGCACTACTAAGATCCCAGACTGGTTCCCACTTGAACAGCCTTCTTGAAGATTCGTCAGTGGTTCTATGTTAAGAACAACTTCCAACCAGGGCTCCTGTACTACCTGAGCATAGGTTTTTTGAGCGGAGCTCGGAGAAGGTAGAGGAGCATGTTTAGGAATGGGTGCAAGAACAGGGTGTGTGGTCTGTTCTCGGACAGGTTCCAGTGAAGCAACAGTTGGAGGTTCTGTTGAAGAAGTTTCAGGGGGAGAAACCACTGACTCTGGTGTCACTGAATTTGTTGAAGTACTTGATGATGGCTCTATCATGAAGGCATCAGATGACACAGAAGTGGTAGTTGAACCAACTCGAGCAGGAACTACGATTGGTCCAGTACGAGTAGGTAGATCGTAGTCTGCAAGGTCTATGAAGTCTGAAGCAAAAGAGTTAGAAGTAGAATCTATGCTCGGTGGTGCGGTGGACAGTTCAGGAAATAAGGCATTTGGATTACTAGGGCATGCATCAGAATATGTTTCAATTTCAGAAAAATCCACATTTGAGCTTTCCAAGATGGTTCGGGTGCATTTGTTGAATACTTGATAAGTCTTTGAGTTATGTGAGTATCCGATGAAGATAGACTCATCAGACTTAGGGTCAAACTTACCCAAATCATCTTGGTCATTAAGAACATAGCATTTACAACAAAAAACTCTAAAGTAATCGATGTTAGGCTTATGCTGTTCGATCATCTCGTAAGCGATTTTACCGGTCCGCTTGACGATCAGAGTCCGATTTTGCGTGAAGCATGCTGTAGAAACGGCTTCAGCCCAGAATGCTTGTGGAACGCCTAAGTGAGCCATCATGGATCTCGCTGCTTCGACCAACATCCGGTTCTTCCTTTCTACAACTTCATTTTGTTGAGGAGTGCGTACTGCTGAGAAATTGTGAGAGATGCCCACATCTTCAAGGACAGATTGCAGCTTTGTATTCCAAAACTCGATCCCGTTTTCGCTACGTAGCTTCTTCACTTTGCGACTCAACAGAATTTGAATCCGCTTGATGAAGGCGATTATCTGATCAGCAGCGTCAGATTTGGCTCGTAGAAACTCAAGCCAAGTGAACCTTGAGAACTCATCAACGAGGACTAGCATGTATTTCTTTTTGGCTAGACTCTCGACTGTCATAGGTCCACACAGATCCATGTGAATATGTCAAGTGGACTTTTGTTGTTGGTATCCATCTTCGGTGGATGCGAGCTTCTTCTCATCTTTCCTTTTTCACACGCAGGACATAAGGTGTCCTTTGAAAGACGAGTCTCCGGTAGTCCCTTGACCAGGCATTTTGAAACCAACTTGTTCACATCTTTGAAATTTTGATGACATAGCCTTCTGTGCCATAACTAATTGTCCTCCTTAGACGCCTTGGAGAGCAAACAGATTGCATTCATTGGTTGAGAAAGTGCTTCAAACTGAGGGTGTGTCTGAGGGATTGAACGAAAGACAGAGAAATACAGATTGTCGTTCCTCCGTGCACTGAGAACAACATTACCGTCTTCATCATTCACATCACTTCCATACAAGAATTGTTTCACCCAGTAGCCATTATCACAAAACTGGCTTGAGCTAAACATGTTGTATCCTAATCCCTCGACATACCATACATCCTTAATGATGTATCTTCCATCGGTGATCTTCCCGTAACCCAACATTGGCTTTGGAGTCTTGTCTGCAGTTTTGATGTATCCCTCGAACCTTTCAACGTAGTCGAAAAGAAAGGACCTTTGACCAGTCATGTGTATATATGCTCGAGAATCAAAGTACCACACATGACTGACCTGCATAACGGATTAATCTTTTTTTGGAAGAGGTATCCCAGACCACATTGGGCCCAGACTAATCCTCGGCAATTTTAGGCCGAAGCCCGACTGCTAAAGCATGCAGCCCGGGGTCGAAGCCCCCGTACCTCCAGAATACGTCCCCCAAGGCTCGAACTCGGGTTCACCACTATGTAGTGCCCAAGCCTTACCACTAGGCTAACACTCCTTTGGTAACGGATTAATCTTGTTTAGGGACCCATTGCCAAATGGGTTCCTTAGGGTTAGATATAGATGAAACTCTCAGTGTAGTCCCCTTTTTGGATTTCTCCTTAGGCGCAGGGGACTTCATTAACGAAGAGAATTTAGAGTTCCCTCTTTTCCTTCCCTTTCTCTTTTGAGAACTAACATTAGAGTTATGAGCATTAAAAGAATTAGCCACACCGTAGTGCATAAAACACATGTCATTACAAAAAGCATCAAAAACATTGTTCAAGTTACGATTACTGTTTACAGACATGTTTGATTTAAATCCTACACTAGGTGGGGCATGGCCTAAACCCGCATGGCTAGGACCACGCCTCTTAGGGAAAGTAGAAAACTTGTTATTCCTTTCTTGATGATCCTTTCTTGGTGGCTTCACATTCTTTCCACCATCTTTCCTTCTCCTATCTGCATTAAAAGCATGGTGTGAGTTAGAGGACGGTTTAGTCGAAATGGATTTGCCACCTTTTCCAGATGACGGTTTTGAAAAATTAGGTTTTCTGGAAGAGAAAGGTTGATTTGGTTTTAACCGAGATGTCTCACCCACTACGAAGGTACTTGAATTAAAGTCAAGACCTTTAATGTGTTTGACTAAGGCACGTGCATCGTTAGATTTTTAATTCATGTTCTGGAGTCGCTTAGGTGTGTGAGGCTTAACTGATTTCTCCTTGTCAGTACCTACACATTTTTCACCCTTGGGGTTTGTTTTCTCAGAACCTGAAGCTTGTGACTCAGCAGACTTCTCAGGTTTGGAACAATAGGTTTCTTTTTCTTAGGAACAAAACTAGAAGGATCATCAGCCTTATCCAAAAATACCTTCACTTCATATTCAACATTGGGATCTAGGTCCAACTTGGGCTTGGGGTTTCTTATCCTATGGCTAAGGACAAGGGATGTCTCATCATCATCTGAATCCATGGAGTAAAAGTTCTCAAAATTAAGTAATTTCTTTGTCAAAAGAGAGATAGACACATCTTGATTGACAAAGGTTTGGCAATACATCATCTCTTTTTCATAAAGCAATTCTTTTTCTAACTCAAATTGAACTTCTTGGATGATGAGTCGCTTTTGAAGATCCGCAAATTTGGTTTGAAAATCGTGAATGAAGAATTTGTGGTCTCACATTCTAAAGAAAGCCTAATTCTCTCGGCGTTAGCCTCGAGAAAATCCTTTTCCAGAGTGTTTATCAAGTGGTCTTTTTCCGAGACAATGACTCTAAGATTCAGAATTTGATGTTGACAGGCATCTAGATCCATGGCCTTCAATCTATGTCCAGACACCTCCTTTTCTAGCTCAACTAGGTCGGGACTCTTAGTTGCCGAAACATCCGTGGGTGGGATAACTAAGGTCTCCTCAGATAATTTGATTTCCCTAGTAGCATAACTGGTGCTCAAATCGGCATAATTTATGGGAGGCATAGCTACACAAGGGGTTCTAGCCTTGATACCTTCCCAAGAGGGGTCGGTATTGTCAGGATCTCTAGCCGGAATGAAAATAGGTCTATTGGCAGCGGGACTGGTGGGAGGACTGCTAGTGGTGCTGTTTGATGGACTGGTGGTTCTAGTGATGGTCTCACCGTTGATGACTTCGGTGTAGGTGATAGTCTGTCTAACATACTCCTCGGTAACGTGTCCTCCTACAAAGGTTGGCTTAGGTTTGGAAGCGGCCATATCCTCAAAGTTGTACAGATTCGGATTCACTGATGAATTGACGGAAAGCTCAAAGGGATCTGACACCTTATTCGAGTTTTGATGATTATGATCCTCACAATTCATCAAAAAGGGGGAGAATAATTTCCAGAAAAGGGGAGAAGAATTTGCAAGATGAGCAGAAAAGTTTGCATGAGGTTTGATCATCAAAGGTAGAGATTCAGAGTTTTAGAAGACAAAGATTATTAGGGATCTAAAGTCTTTTGCTGATTGAAAGTCTCTTATCAAAGTTTGACAAAGTCGGTCGATGCTGTGAAAGTTGAAACATCCAAGCAACTTAAACAGAAGATCAAAAGTGAAGATTATTTCAAGAAGGAAGATTGTCTCAAAGCTGAAGATGTCATCAAATTTGTTTGTGATCTCGAATCCAACGGGGGAGATTGTTAGACCCGAATTATGTTGTATCCGAGATCACAAGACCAGGAGACAATCTCAAATGTTTAGAATTAATTGTTGGGATTTTAATTTAAGTATATTTAGTTTTAGGTGTAGGCTTATTGTAATGGACTTAGATTTGTTTAGTCATGGGCTTTTATTTGTAAGGGATATAAATAGAATAGGTTGAAGGGATTCAAGGTTAAACCTGTCATTTTGTAAAATCAATCTTATGTTAGAGAGAGAGGCTATAGAGAATTTGGGCAAAACTCATATCTATATCATTTTTTCTTGAATCAATGAAGCTTTGATTGTTTAAATCTATTGTTACCTGAGTGTTTTAGGACTATCAGCCTAAAATAGATGTGTGATATTCAAAAGTGTTATTTATGTCATAAAAAGGTAATTTTCTACCTAAGGTTGTTAGTTAAATTGTCTTTAGTACATTTAGAGGACATGTCTCCCTACTAAATTCAAGCAATCATAATATGAGTGAAGGTGTGTGTACATGCAAACTGATTTGAACATGTATAATTAAAAGAAAGAAGTATTTAAATCAAAATAGTTATATGAAGTCTTTAACTATGATATATAACATTACTTTCCAATTCCATCTTGAAAAAGGTTGCACCAAGATGATCCGTTGTCTCCTTAATTTTTTCAACTTAGCTATTGAGGGACTGATTACGACTCTTTTAGAAGTCATGGACAAAGGATTGGACAACAGGGTAAAGCTACCAAATAATGGCCTGAGTTTAGTAGACTATGCAGGTGATGCGATCTTTCTAGGAGGTTGGAACAATAACAACGTGTGCAACCTCATGAAGATTTTGGGATGCTTCCATCTTGATTCGAATCTGATATCAATTGAGCAAGAGTACAATGACTGGCATAGGGATTTCGATCACCGAGCTTTAGAGAATAGCCTAAAATGGGATATAAGGAAGGGAAACTCCCTTATTCCTACCATGGCATGTGATGCGGTAATTTATATATATATATATATGTTGAGTCTGATACTTTACCACTGCTACTTTTGAAGGTTAACACTGCTTGTTACCACTGCTGGCTCTGGAGTATTACTACTGCTATTGAAGATTGGAGGTCACCACTGCCAGTATGTGATGCATCAAGATTAACACTGCTGTACCAGATTACCACTGCCCTTTGAAGATTACCATTGCTAGTTCTGAAGTTAACACTACTGGTGTGAAGTTAACTCTACTTATATTTTACTACTGCTATCAAGATGAAGATAAGGAAAGGATTGCGATGACTTGAAGATATAGACAAGATACGATATGCTTGGAGATATTTTAGAGATTATCTTGTAAATCTAGTTTCCTTATTGTAATCTGTTGAGACGTATATATAGCTGATAGGTTTTATTTTGATAGATACGAGTTTTTGATAGCTTTTGTGTTAGAATTAAGAGCCTCGAGATTGTTCTTGTAATCCCTGCAATAGAGAAGTGTTGCACGCCTGTTTTGAGTTTGTTTAAACAGATTGGGGCTTGTAGTTGTAATCATTAACCTATTGAGATCAATATACACAGTTTATTCAAATTCATTGTTCTGTTCTATAATCAAAGTGTTATTCCGCAAACTTCTTTGATTAAGTATTCTGTTCTTGATATTGATTTTTAGATCCTGTCAATATATATAAATAGAAGCAAGTTTAACCCTTAAATTACCCAACTAGTATTACCACATTCACAGGCAAGCGTACCCGATCGTGAGTAATATAGTGTAGAAAAGTACAAGGTATCGTTCTTACCACTGGGAACGGTCAAGTTATTCAATAAAGTCTTTGAATTTAATTAATTAATCTAACTACAACTAAAAGGGGGGGTTTTAATGAAAAGAGTTTGATTAGCTAAGACACAATTAAAAAGCAAATAACTAAAAGATCTAATTCAATAGAGAAAAACAAGTACTTATTATGGTTATGGAGAATCCTATTATGGATGATTTATTAAATTACCAAAAGATATAGTTTATTGGTTATTGTAAGAATTTAAGCCGAAGCACCCTAACATGCGTATTTGTGATTATCAACCAGGTTGGTCTCCTGGCCTAAATATAGGGAATTTGTGAAAGTCTAGTAACAGTCACCCTAATCAGTGTTAAGTCGTGAGACCCTACCATACAACCTACTCTAGTCCGAGGGTTGCTTACCACGTCTCTCCGCATCACTGGAGCGAAAGGTAAGAGAGATTGATTAACCTAACGGAGTCTATCTACTTAATGTCTGAAAGTAAATACACCCAATCAACGACTTCAAGTAGCCACAGTTAAAACACTAATATAGGAACCAACAGATAAACATTCAATAAAACAACGAAACTATTATATTATAACCAACATAAAATCATCCAACAAAAGTCATTAAACCATAATAAGTACTATGACTGACTACTCACTACAAATACTAACAAAAACACAGAAATAAAACGACGTTATGCAGATCATGCAACGGGGGATGATCGGGCACCGGTTAGACGACTCCGAGTGAGGATCGGGTGTTGGTCCCAAGGGGTGACCTTCAAGTAAGGATAGTGTATTGGATTATAGAAGGGGGGGAGGGGTTGAATATAATCACACCAAATCTCACTTTTAAATTCTATGTTGTATTAACACTTTGAATTTACAGATTGTTGCGGAAATAGAAAAGACTAAAGTCTAAACTAAACAATCTAAGTTTCTTTCACTATGCACTAGAGTGAGAAGACTAGAAAAGATAAGAAATAGAGGGATAAAGAAAGAAAGGATTTGGGTATTAAGATAGGTGAAGAAGAGGTATGGAGAACATCTCTTCACGTCCTATTTATACCCAATGCATTAAATGCATGCAGACTCACTTTTGTGTACGTGTCACACTTCAAGTGGTCCTATGTACTATTTACTATAAACAATGTCTTTTGCATGGTGTACAAAAGAGAGCTTATATAAACAGTTGCCTTGAGGTCTGATAAGTACGGAGGGAACAAAAAAGTCACTGTCCTTGTGTACTTTTTGTTTCAGTAAAGGCGGATAATCCTTTTGTGCATTAGATTAAGACATTACACTAATCCTTCAGGATCAGGATACTGATCAGTGAGGAATGCCCTGATACTGATGTTGATCAGGTGTCACTGTGTAACACCCCGCTAAAGCGGAACCGCAGGGTGTAACAGTCTAGATTTCATTGCGATAGGAGATAATCAACACCAACCATTCATTTCAAAAATATTTAAAGTTTACAAAACGTATTACAACCAACCAGAGTTTGGAATTTACAAACATAACAAAATAAACGCAGTCTTGATTGATGTCTACAACGCTCAAATTAAGCTTTTTCAATCACCCTCTAATTTCCTGAAAAAGCATGTTAAAACAAGCGTCAACTACGAGAGTTGGTGAGTTCACAGGTTTTTATATGCACAAAACATTTTCAATGCAGAAGATCTTTATCGTAAAACCAATGTTCAACCTCACTGTTAAACATAACATTTATGCAAGATATATTCTCGAGCCACTACTAATCCTAAAACCAATTTGCCCTAACGATCTACCTCAGAGGTGGTGGCGAACCACATGGGTAGAGCGTTCTCGCGAACTACCTCAACGGTGGGACTAAAACCCCACATGTGTAGACGCTGCACTACCTCAGCGGTGGGACTAAATCCCACATGTGTAGTACCACATATGATTACGTGCACCCTATACTCGTCAGTAAACAAGGGTGGGTCCACTCTACCAAATAGCGCTATCCACAATAACCATTGGCTCGAAACGAGTTAATAGTAGTGTATTCAACATGGGACTTTTACTCAATATATATCATGCCGCATAACATTTCAAATTTAGCTCACAATACATTTCATTTCATTTCATTTCATTTCGTTTCGCAATAATTTCACAATTTTTCACATTCATTTATAAACATGCTTTTCACCCCAAAACTCGTAAAAACGGTAAAAACGGGGGCTGTGAATACTCACCTCGAGTGATTAGCGTTCAAACAAACGTTAGTGCGTTTTCGCGTCTCGGCCCCGAATCTAGAATTGCCCTAACAAATACGTAATTTTTAACGTAAGTTCTAAGTTCAACGGTCCCTATCAAAGTCGTACCGATATCCATATAATGCCATTATGTTACTTATATAGTCCAATATAGTAAAAATTCATTTTATCACATTTCGAAGACCTCCAAATATTTTGGAAAGTTTAAAGTTCATAAAAATTGGGTTTTTGCAAATTTCCAGAATCTGTCCAAAGTTTTAAGTTGTAAAAACGTCACTTTTGAACTTAGGTCCACCAAATGATGAATCCTCAAATTTTTACCCTCTGATTTAGGGGATGTTAGGAACAATTCCACCAAATTTCACAATTTTTAGAGGTGTTTTACTATTTTTAAACATTTTTGCAAAATCAGTGCACACTTTTATTTTTCAAAGATACATGTCAGTAAAGTTTTGTTCATAGAGAGTTCATTATCCCACCAACTCACGAATTTCCAAAGGGATTTTCTAAATAAAACATATACCAAGCTAATGAGACAAGATTCACATCATTTAGGTGATTTTTGAGAGAGATATGCCTCTTTAAAGTTGTGCATGTGGATCTGCCATCTTGGGACAGCTTGCACCATCAACTTGTTTTCATTGGTTAAACCCTCAAAACTCCTCTAAATGACATGATTTTGGACTCATTGGAAAGCTAACTCAGAGTACTTGAGTTTAGAATTAAAAAGTTTGCATTTTGGATAAGTTATCAAAGAGTTATACAAGTTTGAAGATGACCCAAATTCCTGACCAAGTACTGTTGCACACGAAAATGTTTAATGATGGTTAAGGGTTCGAATCTTGGAGTTTTTACACGATTCCAGTGGGGTTTGAACCCTAACACCTTAAATATTAATCCATAAAAATTTCAAAAAGAAATGAGTTCGAGAAAACCCTTTTTGGGTCGTATAAACTACATGCAAAAACTTGGACAGAATCTGTCAAGAATCAAACTCCATTTTCATCACCAAAACACATAAAATCATAAACTTTTGGGGTTTTTCTTGCTAATAAACCAACATCTCTTATTATACACTAAATAAATAGATGAAATATGTATTAATACCATCAACACACATGCATGAACTATCATCAAAGTTCAGCCCCAAAATGATATTCAAAAACATCAAACCAAAGGATTTTGCTTCAAGTCTTGTGTTCTTAGGGAGGATTCATGGATTTTCACCTTCATTGAATGTTTAAACACATTTCTAAGGTTCAATCTCATCCTCAAACATCAAGATTGTTGTTAATCCATAAAAGAGGGATTAAACCTCAAAGAAAGTAGAAGAAAGCTCAAGAATGAGCCAAAAATCGAAGCTATACAAGCCTACAATGCTCTTACCTTTGATGAACAATAATAAAACTTCCAAAAACTTGTTTTAATCTTCAAGAACTCAGATTGTAGATGAATATGTGGCTGGAAATTTGAGAGAAAAGAGAGAGTTTAGGGAGAGAAAGATGCTAGAGAGAGAAGAGAGGTTTGAAAAATGAAATGGGGAAATGGTGGTGATGATGGTTTTGATGGAAAAGAGGGAAAGAGAGAGAGATGTGATTGGAGGAGAGGGGTGGTGGTGGCCAGCCATGGGGCCCACCCACCTCTTTCATATTATATTTTTTTTTTTAAAATTAAAACAGTGTAATTCTACACTGTTAATTCGACGCAGTACAGGGTTTTTAGCGCGTTTTCGGTAGAAACCGACTTTTTCGAAAGTAGTTTTGGAATATTTGGATCAGTTTATTTATATTTTAAACAAAATAACTTAAATTTCCAAAAATTACTTTAAATTTGGCATTTTAGGATTATCGGATGATTTCGGACCGGTTCGGGCTTTTTCGGGCAGTTTTCGGGACTTTTAGGTTTTAGCCTAAATTTTTCACGCAAACTAACCTAGTTTCATTTAGAAACTTAAATAACTAGTTTTTAACCTACGGAAACGCTACTGAGTGGATTAAACGAGTGGCTAACCTGAAGGTCAAAAACTGACAGTTGTCACACACTGTATCCTGATGAGTCTTCAGGATGTCATATGAAATTGAGCAGCCTGCTATCACTGAGTGCCGTCTTCAGATCACAAGCACGATGTTCCTGACATCAGCTAATTCTTCGACTTCGCTGATGGTTCTTGAGTATGATCTTAATGTCTTAAGGAGGTCTTCACTTTGATGGTCAGGATCAGTAGACTTTAGAACAGACTCGTCCATCTCCTGATCCTGATCCTGATGATTATAAATACAAGTTACAACAGATTTAACATGGAATAACACTAAACAAACTCAGTGATAATTCCTCAAGCTATAACTATAAGTAAAGACCTATTCACTAAGTAAAGTAACAGGATCATTATCATTACATCAAGTCTTAGAAGAGCTAGATCAACAATCCCCCCTAAATGATAATGATAAGACAACAGAGAAATTGTCTTAGTCTAAAAAGTTAAAAAAAGCTCATTTAGTGAGTGAAAAGATGATCATAAACGGGTGAGAAATGGGGTAAAGTCATACGATTACGCTCAACCAAAACATGTATAATTTTGGTGTTATCAAAATCCCCACACTTAAGCTTTGATTGTCCTCAATCAAAAGACTGAAGGATAAGAAAGATAACTCCAAAATTTTCTCCACCCAAGATCATCAAAGGGAACAAAGTATACTCACACAATCGAACACACAAACAAGACTCATTAAGCAATTGGATACCAAGATCAACCTTTTACCCTCACAAAGTATGAATAATCATATAAAGTGTATCTCTCGGGGGTAAAAGTGTATATGTAAGTGATCACACCAATACTCGACTAATTCCCGCATGCATAAGCTTGTCACCAAATCTAATCTCCACCACTGAGAAGTTGTCAACCTTCAAGAGGACTTTAGGGTTGTAACATTAGGCTAAGGGTTAAGGGTAGGATAAAGGATATATAAGTGACTAAGGGTTTTGCAACAAAAACTTGAAAACTCAATCAGTAATGATCCAAACAGCGAAGCAATCTGACTTTCGAACAATAGGTTCCTCCGTGGTACGCAGTTGTTCATCAACTTGTATTTCTCTTAAAGGCAAGACTACTGTCTCTTCTGATAGGCATTTCTTTAGATTAGACACATGAAACGTGTCATGAATAGAGTTCAGTTCTATGGGTAAGTCCAATCTATACGCAACGGGTCCGATTCTCTCTATGACCTCAAATGGCCCAACAAAACGAGGACTCAGTTTCCCTTTCCTTCCGAATCTTATCAGCCCTTTCCAGGGTGATACCCTTAGTAGCACTTTGTCGCCAACTTGAAATTCCAACGGCTTTCGCCGATTATCAGCATAGCTTTTCTGGCGATCCCTGGCTGCTTTAAGCTTTTCCTGTATTAGCTTAATCTTATCAGTGGTCTCCTGTACGATGTCAGGCCTAAGCAGTCGACTCTCTCCCACTTCCAACCAATTGAGTGGGGATCTGCACTTGCGTCCATACAATGCTTCGTACGGGGCACACTGAATACTTGTATGGTAGCTGTTGTTGTAGGAGAATTCAACCAAAGGTAGGTGATCATCCCAGCTACCTCCGAATTCTAACACACATGCACGTAGCATATCCTCAGTGTCTGTATAGTCCTTTCTGTCTGATCGTCAGTTTGTGGATGATAGGCGGTGCTCAAATCCAGACTGGTACCCAATGCTGCCTGTAGTGACTGCCAAAATCGCGAGGTGAATCTGCTGTCTCTAACAGAGATGATCGAGATCGGCACTCCATGACGCATGACTATCTCATCGACATACAGCTGCGCAAGCTTATCGATGCTATAAGTCTCCTTTATTGGCAAGAAATGCGCGGATTTCGTGAGTCTGTCAACGATTACCCAAATCGTATCATGACCCTTTTTAGTCTTGGGTAGCTTAGTCACGAAATCCATCGATATCTGCTCCCATTTCCACCCCGGGATTTCCGGTTGCTGAAGAAGTCCGGACGGTTTCTGGTGCTCTGCTTTAACTTTCGCGCAAGTCAAGCATTTACTCACGTAAGTGGCGATATCCCTTTTCATACCGGGCCACCAGTAATGCTCCTTCAGTCCTTTGTACATTTTATCGGATCCTGGATGTATCGAATACTTCGACTAGTGAGCTTCATCCATGATCAGTGCCCTTAACTGATCCACCTTTGGAACCCAAATCCTGTCTTTGAAATATCGGACTCCATCCGATTTCTCCTCAAACTCCTTTTCCAACTCGTGGAGAGTTTCTTTCTTTAGGTTGTCAGCCTTCAGAGCTTCCTTTCGAGCTTCCACTATTTGACTTTTTAAACTGGTCTGCACTACCATTCCCATTGCTCGTGACCTTGTGGGCTTTACCCGCTCCTTTCGGCTTAACGCATCAGCTACCCATTCGCTTTCCCTGGATGATACTTAATCTCGCAGTCGTAGTCGCTGAGCAATTCAACCCATCTCCTTTGTCTCATATTCAGCATTTTCTGATCAAGAATATGCTGGAGACTCTTATGGTCCGTATAGGTAGTGCATTTGGTGCCGTAGAGATAATGTCTCCATATCTTATGGCCAAACACCACTGCTCCAAGCTCCAAGTCGTGGGTGGTGTAGTTCTTCTCATGAACCTTTAGTTGTCTGGACGCATAGGCAATGACCTTCTCGTCCTGCATCAGAACACATCCCAAGCCTTGATGCGAAGCATCGCAATACACCACAAAGTTATCCGTTCCTTCGGGTAACGCCAGAATGGGTGCATTGCACAACTTATGCTTGGGCAACTGGAATGCTTCCTCTTGTTTCTCTCCCCAGATGAACTTTTTGTCCTTTTGCGTTAAAGTTGTCAGCGGCTGCGCAATCCTGGAGAAGTTTGCGATGAATCGTCGGTAATAGCCTGCCAAACCGAGAATCGTCGAATTTCTGTTGTGTGTCTTCGGGGCTTCCCATTTCTTTACGGCCTCAACCTTGGCTGGATCGACGTGAATTCCTTCTTTATTCACCACATGTCCTAGAAAGTGAACTTCTCGGATCCAAAACTCGCACTTCGAGAATTTGGCGTATAACTGTTCGGCTTTCAGCAGTTCCAATATCAGCCTCAAATGATGCTCGTGGTCCTCCTTGCTCCCTGAGTAGATTAGAATGTCGTCTATGAAGACAATTACGAACTTGTCTAAGTATGGTCGACATACTCGGTTCATTAGATCCATGAACACGGCTGAAGCGTTCGTCAACCCAAAAGTCATGACTAAGAACTCATAATGACCATAACGATTTCTAAACGCTGTCTTTGCGATGTCTTCCTCACGCACTCGCATTTGATGGTAACCAGATCGAAGATCGATCTTGGAGAAGTACGTTGCTCCTTGCAGTTGATCGAACAGGTCGTCGATGCGTGGAAGAGGGTATCGGTTCTTGATGGTGATCTTGTTCAGCTCCCTATAGTCGATGCACATGCGAAAAGATCCATCTTTCTTCTTGACGAACAGCACAGGGGCTCCCCAAAGTGAAGAGCTGGGTCGGACGAATCCCTTATCTAGCAGTTCTTGAAGTTGGTTTGACAGTTCCTGCATCTCGGATGGCGCTAGTCGATAAGGCGACTTTGCTATAGGTCCTGCTCCTGGAACTAAGTCAATGTGGAACTCTACTTGTCGTGGAGGAGGTAATCCAGGTAGCTCTTCTGGGAATACCTCGGGAAATTCCCACACAACTGGAATATCCTGGATTTGCTTCTCTTCTGCTTTCTTATCTACTACGTGCGCCATGAAGGCTACACATTCCTTTTCGTAAATGGCTACGCATTTTCATGAACGATACTAACTTAATATCCCTCTTCGGCTTCTCTCCGTGCACTACGAGTACACCTCCATCGGGTAATGCTAGCCTAACTATCTTCTCAGCACAGTATATTGTCGCTCAGTGGTTGGACATCCAATCCATACCCACTATTATGTCAAAACTCCCTATCTTGATCGGAATTAAATCTATTACTCAAATCCTTTCCTGATAAGCCTAGAGTGCATTTTCTAACTACCTTATTAGCCTTAACTAACTCTCCGTTAGAGTATTCAATTAAATGCTCCTCTTTCAAATTCTGTGATTTCTTGGGTCTTTGCTCCAAAATTTCTGACTACTTTTTCAACTTTTGATTGATTTATCACGAGTCGTTTCCTCTGACTGGTGCTCAAATTTTCTTGCATTACCATCCTTCCATTCGATGGGTATTATGACTTCCTTATTTCTTCTATTTGCGACAAGGTCGATAGTAACTTGAGTGACTATGGTAGGTACGACTTCCTGGACTTGTTGGGCTATCAGTTGAGCAATGTTGATCGATTAATTCTCACAGTTCACTTTCTAGCTACGTGTGTTTCTTTTGGAAAAATGCGGTTCTAAATCATTTATAAAATGTACGTTTGATTAAAAGTTGTCTCTAAATGTTCGAGATTATTTGTATTTTTATTTGTGACAATTTCTTTAAAATAAAATCGGTAAGAATGTCATGGTGAATTAATAAGAATTAGTTTCGTAAAAGCTTAATACATATCTGAAGAGTTCAAAGTTTGATGTTAATGCATCCTTAAAATATTTCTCTTGTCCATACTGGGGTTTTAAATGGAACAACCCAAAAGTGCATTTTTTTTTTTTTTTTTTTTTTTTTTTTGGAATTCCTTCAAAATCACGAGAGTTACAATCGATAGGATCAACTTTGCCAATAGTATCACCACAACTTGCCAGCTCAAGCCAACTCTCCTAGTCGTCCTTCTTGCCGTCATAACCTTCTCTACAGCATTGGTGGTACCTTCCTCCAAGAGATGCTCCAATTTTGTCCACTCAATTATATCCCGGTTCTAACTTGATACTCTGCTTCGATCATTTTGCAGTCCGTCGACGTGTGCGCGGATTGTTCAAGCCTATCCTAGTGTCATACTGGTAGTACAACCGATCAGTATCCCCGAAAGGATATGAAATGACCTTGCATTAACTGGATGTGTTATCGTCAGTCCACTCCGAATGGTTGCCGCAGCTCTCTTCTGAGTTGTCTCATATGAGGTGTTGTGAGGTTCGGAGGTGGATCGATTGAAACGTCTTTGCTCGTTACTCCGATGTCGGAATTGTAATGCCTAGACAGGTCTTTCTCCGAAGTCTAAGTAATGGTGTTCGGCATAGTGATTGTAGTGTCCGCATAACTTATTAACGCGCCTTCAAACTACTAGTGTCATCCTAATCGCTAACGCAAGAGTATTCAACAAAGGCGTTACTTTACTTAAACGCGTAAGTGCTATAGTAGATATCACAATCATGATGTGCTTACGTGAACTAACACGGTTTATGTTTTTCAGGAAATTTTTCAAGGTTCCAGCTTTTAAATTCTAACAGTATGTCTAGTTCATAAGTCTTATCCTACTTATATCATGGCTATGCGTAGGTGATTAGGCTCCGCATTTCTATGATATACCAGGATAGTACCTATTCTAATCACACGAGCATTTAAACTCTCCTATACCTCGAAATCTTTTACTTAAAAGTTTTAACTTCTTTTCGAAAAAGGTTGGTTATAGTACTTGGTTTTTATGAAAAACCGGTGTTCTCTATAACCTATGGCTCTGATACCAAATCTGTAACACCCCGCTAAAGCGGAACCGCAGGGTGTAACAGTCTAGATTTCATTGCGATAGGAGATAATCAACACCAACCATTCATTTCAAAAATATTTAAAGTTTACAAAACGTATTACAACCAACCAGAGTTTGGAATTTACAAACATAACAAAATAAACGCAGTCTTGATTGATGTCTACAACGCTCAAATTAAGCTTTTTCAATCACCCTCTAATTTCCTGAAAAAGCATGTTAAAACAAGCGTCAACTACGAGAGTTGGTGAGTTCACAGGTTTTTATATGCACAAAACATTTTCAATGCAGAAGATCTTTATCGTAAAACCAATGTTCAACCTCACTGTTAAACATAAGATTTATGCAAGATATATTCTCGAGCCACTACTAATCCTAAAACCAATTTGCCCTAACGATCTACCTCAGAGGTGGTGGCGAACCACATGGGTAGAGCGTTCTCGCGAACTACCTCAACGGTGGGACTAAAACCCCACATGTGTAGACGCTGCACTACCTCAGCGGTGGGACTAAATCCCACATGTGTAGTACCACATATGATTACGTGCACCCTATACTCGTCAGTAAACAAGGGTGGGTCCACTCTACCAAATAGCGCTATCCACAATAACCATTGGCTCGAAACGAGTTAATAGTAGTGTATTCAACATGGGACTTTTACTCAATATATATCATGCCGCATAACATTTCAAATTTAGCTCACAATACATTTCATTTCATTTCATTTCATTTCGTTTCGCAATAATTTCACAATTTTTCACATTCATTTATAAACATGCTTTTCACCCCAAAACTCGTAAAAACGGTAAAAACGGGGGCTGTGAATACTCACCTCGAGTGATTAGCGTTCAAACAAACGTTAGTGCGTTTTCGCGTCTCGGCCCCGAATCTAGAATTGCCCTAACAAATACGTAATTTTTAACATAAGTTCTAAGTTCAACGGTCCCTATCAAAGTCGTACCGATATCCATATAATGCCATTATGTTACTTATATAGTCCAATATAGTAAAAATTCATTTTATCACATTTCGAAGACCTCCAAATATTTTGGAAAGTTTAAAGTTCATAAAAATTGGGTTTTTGCAAATTTCCAGAATCTGCCCAAAGTTTTAAGTTGTAAAAACGTCACTTTTGAACTTAGGTCCACCAAATGATGAATCCTCAAATTTTTACCCTCTGATTTAGGGGATGTTAGGAACAATTCCACCAAATTTCACAATTTTTAGAGGTGTTTTACTATTTTTAAACATTTTTGCAAAATCAGTGCACACTTTTATTTTTCAAAGATACATGTCAGTAAAGTTTTGTTCATAGAGAGTTCATTATCCCACCAACTCACGAATTTCCAAAGGGATTTTCTAAATAAAACATATACCAAGCTAATGAGACAAGATTCACATTATTTAGGTGATTTTTGAGAGAGATATGCCTCTTTAAAGTTGTGCATGTGGATCTGCCATCTTGGGACAGCTTGCACCATCAACTTGTTTTCATTGGTTAAACCCTCAAAACTCCTCTAAATGACATGATTTTGGACTCATTGGAAAGCTAACTCAGAGTACTTGAGTTTAGAATTAAAAAGTTTGCATTTTGGATAAGTTATCAAAGAGTTATACAAGTTTGAAGATGACCCAAATTCCTGACCAAGTACTGTTGCACACGAAAATGTTTAATGATGGTTAAGGGTTCGAATCTTGGAGTTTTTACACGATTCCAGTGGGGTTTGAACCCTAACACCTTAAATATTAATCCATAAAAATTTCAAAAAGAAATGAGTTCGAGAAAACCCTTTTTGGGTCGTATAAACTACATGCAAAAACTTGGACAGAATCTGTCAAGAATCAAACTCCATTTTCATCACCAAAACACATAAAATCATAAACTTTTGGGGTTTTTCTTGCTAATAAACCAACATCTCTTATTATACACTAAATAAATAGATGAAATATGTATTAATACCATCAACACACATGCATGAACTATCATCAAAGTTCAGCCCCAAAATGATATTCAAAAACATCAAACCAAAGGATTTTGCTTCAAGTCTTGTGTTCTTAGGGAGGATTCATGGATTTTCACCTTCATTGAATGTTTAAACACATTTCTAAGGTTCAATCTCATCCTCAAACATCAAGATTGTTGTTAATCCATAAAAGAGGGATTAAACCTCAAAGAAAGTAGAAGAAAGCTCAAGAATGAGCCAAAAATCGAAGCTATACAAGCCTACAATGCTCTTACCTTTGATGAACAATAATAAAACTTCCAAAAACTTGTTTTAATCTTCAAGAACTCAGATTGTAGATGAATATGTGGCTGGAAATTTGAGAGAAAAGAGAGAGTTTAGGGAGAGAAAGATGCTAGAGAGAGAAGAGAGGTTTGAAAAATGAAATGGGGAAATGGTGGTGATGATGGTTTTGATGGAAAAGAGGGAAAGAGAGAGAGATGTGATTGGAGGAGAGGGGTGGTGGTGGCCAGCCATGGGGCCCACCCACCTCTTTCATATTATATTTTTTTTTTAAATTAAAACAGTGTAATTCTACACTGTTAATTCGACGCAGTACAGGGTTTTTAGCGCGTTTTCGGTAGAAACCGACTTTTTCGAAAGTAGTTTTGGAATATTTGGATCAGTTTATTTATATTTTAAACAAAATAACTTAAATTTCCAAAAATTACTTTAAATTTGGCATTTTAGGATTATCGGATGATTTCGGACCGGTTCGGGCTTTTTCGGGCAGTTTTCGGGACTTTTAGGTTTTAGCCTAAATTTTTCACGCAAACTAACCTAGTTTCATTTAGAAACTTAAATAACTAGTTTTTAACCTACGGAAACGCTACTGAGTGGATTAAACGAGTGGCTAACCTGAAGGTCAAAAACTGACAGTTGTCACACACTGTATCCTGATGAGTCTTCAGGATGTCATATGAAATTGAGCAGCCTGCTATCACTGAGTGCCGTCTTCAGATCACAAGCACGATGTTCCTGACATCAGCTAATTCTTCGACTTCGCTGATGGTTCTTGAGTATGATCTTAATGTCTTAAGGAGGTCTTCACTTTGATGGTCAGGATCAGTAGACTTTAGAACAGACTCGTCCATCTCCTGATCCTGATCCTGATGATTATAAATACAAGTTACAACAGATTTAACATGGAATAACACTAAACAAACTCAGTGATAATTCCTCAAGCTATAACTATAAGTAAAGACCTATTCACTAAGTAAAGTAACAGGATCATTATCATTACATCAAGTCTTAGAAGAGCTAGATCAACAATCCCCCCTAAATGATAATGATAAGACAACAGAGAAATTGTCTTAGTCTAAAAAGTTAAAAAAAGCTCATTTAGTGAGTGAAAAGATGATCATAAACGGGTGAGAAATGGGGTAAAGTCATACGATTACGCTCAACCAAAACATGTATAATTTTGGTGTTATCAAAATCCCCACACTTAAGCTTTGATTGTCCTCAATCAAAAGACTGAAGGATAAGAAAGATAACTCCAAAATTTTCTCCACCCAAGATCATCAAAGGGAACAAAGTATACTCACACAATCGAACACACAAACAAGACTCATTAAGCAATTGGATACCAAGATCAACCTTTTACCCTCACAAAGTATGAATAATCATATAAAGTGTATCTCTCGGGGTAAAAGTGTATATGTAAGTGATCACACCAATACTCGACTAATTCCCGCATGCATAAGCTTGTCACCAAATCTAATCTCCACCACTGAGAAGTTGTCAACCTTCAAGAGGACTTTAGGGTTGTAACATTAGGCTAAGGGTTAAGGGTAGGATAAAGGATATATAAGTGACTAAGGGTTTTGCAACAAAAACTTGAAAACTCAATCAGTAATGATCCAAACAGCGAAGCAATCTGACTTTCGAACAATGAAACTTTTGGGATGAGCATTTCCTCTTTTTCTTTTTTAGAATTGGCCTAAGCCTATGGCTTATTTGGAGCACAAATTCTTTTTCAATCTTTTCAGCTCACATTCTTTTCTTTTTTCAAAATTCTCGACTCTTTTGATATTTCTTTTTCTTTTCTGAGTCTCAAATATTTTTCTCTTTCTTTTCTTTTCCTCTTTTTTTTTCAGAGCAGCAACTATGTTGCTTTTGGGCTCTTTTAAATCTCAATCCCATAAAAACTGTCAGATTTTGAAAAACTGGATTAAAACATCTCAAGAATCAAATTTAAGCTACGGCCAAAAGATAGATAAAACAATTAGGCTAAAGGATAAGGTGTATAGTGGGTAAAGAAATGAAAAGGCTAAGGCTCAAAATGGTTACAAGGGATGAAGTACTAATGATGTGTACTTTTCAATCAAAGGTTAGGCAAATCAAATAACCTTATGATGAGGTTATCTGACGAAGGCTAAAAGGGTTAGAAACGAAGGCCTCTATCAGTGCAATGGTGATAAATACTTCTCTTATGTGGTCTCGACAAGCATTCAAATGACAAGTTCTACCTTGGGTCAAAGTCGGTATTCCTCACAGAATAAATAACAATTAAGGCTCAATCTCTCAAAGGAATTGGGTGAGGCACTCATGGTAATCAGTATTCCAAGGCATCCTTTTACTCAACTAATCCTATTCAGTATTCTTCTATGCAAGCAACTCAGTCTCAAAAACAATCTTAGATTTCGAAAAAAATTGGGGTCAAATCTCAAAGCTTTCAAAAATTTGAAAAATGACAATCCACAAGCAAAAAGTGAACCCATTTAAACAGATAAGTCTACATAACCCCCTCCCCACACTTAAAATTTGCAGTGTCCTCAATGCAACAATCAAAACAATTATGGAGTAATTGGGAAAAAGAGAAACTTCCCGGGTTATGTGACGAAATCTGTTCTGATCTTAGAGTGTGTTCCAAGTATCGTGCTCGATCAAATGTCATAGATCGCTGTATCTACTACCAAAAAGAAAAAAGAAAAAGTAAAAACGAACAAAACAAAATAAACCAAACTAAAGCAATTAAAAATACTTAAGATCCTAAACAAACGAAACAAAAATAAAAAGTTGTCCAAACAAACCAAACCACACAAATGAAAAAAATAAAATTGTTTACGACAACCATATCGAATGAGAGAGATAAAAGAGAGAGATCAAAAAGGTGATGGAGCGTACGCGGTATTCGGTTGAATACCGAAATGAGAGGCCATCTGGTTCATCACTCCACTTTGCTAGTTGGCTTGGTGAAGAGCCTCCACGGTGTTGTACTCCACATGTTGCTCTCCCGCACTCGTCCCACTCGTTCCACCTATCTCATGCGTGCTTCTTGCTTTACTTCTCGGTTGACTCCTCGTACCATAAGCTTGAGGATTATCGATCCATGCATTGTAATCCCTTCCGATCATATGCTCAACTCTTGCTACACCCATGCCACGGAGTTGGTCCATGTCAATCAATCCCATCCCCCCAAGGTTCGTCATCGAAGCAATGGCACCTTCGGTAAGGACACCGAAGTGCATGGCCAAGAGTGTCACGTACTGGCCAACAACTATTCGACTACACTCTCGATAACCACTTCCTTTGGCAAGTTGAACGGCGATGAGATACGGAGCATTCGGATATTTGTCATCCGTGGTGAGCAGCTCAAGAAGCCATAGATCATAAACCGAAACTTTCTCCTCACTTGAAGAACGGGCATTCACCGCTTGAATGAGCATGCGGTGTAGAAGTCGATCCGAAGAAGCAAGAAAACCTTTCACCTTAAGATTACCACCATAGTCACCTTCACCTAAAACCACCCAAGCCAATTGAGGATCAACACCATCTGGCCTTTTTGAAGTCGCCCACATGTATTCCACGAATCCGGGAGCATCCACCTCCTCTTGGGTATATATCCCCAAAGCAACGGAAAACTCGACCAAAGATAGCGATCTCCACACTCCACCAAGTCGGAACGTCATGCATGACTGATGAAACTCCTCAAGGGCCTTGATCGCGTCGAAACGGAACGTGGCCACGAACTCAACAATAAGCTCGCGATAGAGGGTCTCGGCAATGTCAAAGACTCGCTCCCATGCATGGCAAATATAATACTCGGTGCTATCCTCGTCGTAGGCATGCTTTTCGAGTATTGCCTTGATGTTGTTTTTGACACTCATCGATCGAAGAAGGTCCCAGTCGACTCTCCTCGGAATTAGCACTTGACGGGCAAGAAGTCGGTTAACGGTATCCCGGTACTCCTCCCGTTTCGGGGCATTCAAATTTGGGTCATTCATGAAATAGGTGAACACGTGACTCCCATCCGGTGCACGGAAATTGGTTGCGGTGGAAGTTGACGATCGGGTCCTTTGTCTCTACAAAATCCAAATACCATTGTCTTAGAAGATTTAATCCATAAACACAAGACAAGGTTTATTCACATCAAAAACTCAATGAGACAAAACTTCCACAACTAACAAATTCAAGTATCAAATGCATATATGAAAAACCAAAAACAAAGGGGATGTGGAACATCCCCACACTTGAACTTTTAGTCCAATCTCAATTGCAAACTAATCTAGCTAAACAAGAATGGGGGATTTTGATGTTGTCAAAATCCCCACACTTATCATCAAAGCATAATCACTAGATTAAATGAATAAACAACATGCGAAAATGAAATTTCAACCAAAACATATAGTATGCATCAATTCACAAGCATCAGACAATCAATGGTGTATCAAGAACAATGTCAAATCCATATAAGCATAAACACACCATTGATGCCCAAACAAGATCCAAATCTCCCAAATCAAACTATCCTCATGAAATTAAAGTTAGGAAACATACCTTGTTCATGGTGGACGATGAAATTGAAGCTCAAGAAGGTCGGATTTCGCAAGGACGTGAGAGGATTTCGCGGCGCCTAAGAGAAATTAGGGTTGTGTTCTTTTGAAAAAGTGAGAAAAGAGAGTTAAAAACCGTCCGCACTGTTTTTGCGTCGCCAAACCCAGGGTTTCGCGTCGCGAAACAGGTAGTTTCTGAAAAATAACACTAATTTTAAAAGCTTCGCGTCGCGAAACGGCCCTCCTTGCGTCGCGAGATTCGAAATTTTTACCTGTTACCATGACTTACCAACTTCGCGTCGCCAGACTTGGAATCTGGCGATCGCGACTTTGCTTCTGTTTCCAACTTTTCAAAAACTCTATCTTGCTTCGGATTCGCTCGATTTTTGCGTCTATCTCCTCTGTATGGTTACCTAAGCAATATCAAACAAAAAGATTAACAGAAACACACACGAAAAACCTAAAAATGCAAAAAGAAAGAAAATGCTCGGGTTGCCTCCCGAGAAGCGCTTGTTTTTGTCATGAGTCTCGAGCCTGACTCCGGGTTTAAGCAATCCCGTTTGAAACGAAACACCCTTCACTTGCAATCAAGCAAGGGTGAAAATAGTGGTACATACCTGGGCTTAATACGTTACCTTTGCATGATTCACCAGGTGGAGTTACGCACCACTTACCATTCCGGTTCTTACCTCGTCGGATTGCAGACTAAGTTTCGGATTCGCGTGAGTTTCGCCTCGTTGGAACTAGATCCTTTAAGTACTTCATTATATGCGTTGGTCCGTCCAATTGCCTTTGACAACTGGCTTCCCAAAAAGGATCTTGTACCATCACTCCCTCGTACCGATCAGTATGTGGATTATCCTGACACAACAAAGGCTCATTGTTAGATTTTTCACAATCAGAAGTTGGAAGATTTACCTTTTGTTGAATAGGAGATTGATCTTCTTTTGGAGCTTCTTCCTCATGTCTCTCTTGCAAGACACACTCAAAATCTTCCCAGAAATCATCATCTGATTGTTCATCCATTGTTTCATCCTGTAAAATTAGAGAACTGTTAGAATCTTTGGATTCAACATATGGATGATTTACCTCTTGTTGTAGAGATGATTGATTCGCCACAGGTTTTTCAAATAACTCTTTTAGCATTGACCCATGTTGGCGATTCCTAAGTATCCACATCGGTACATCATCATGGGGATGCTTTTCTTCTTTCCTTCCCCAAAAACCTCCGGAGTAGTAATCCTCCATATCTGCAACACAAATAAAGAAAGAATACCCGGAGTAGCATAAAAATATAAAAGAGAACAATTAAGAATTAAAAACTAAACTAGAAAGCAAATAACTTAATCGGGAATAAATTCCCAACCAAGGATCGATTAATCAAACTAATAAAGATCAAAAATCTAACAACTACCGTTCCCCGGCAACGGTGCCAAAAACTTGATGCGGTAATTATCATACATAAAAAGCGTAACAAGTTTTAACCTCTAATGCCTAGCCACTGTCTTACCGCATATACAGGCAAGCGTACCTGATCGTGAGTAATATAGTGTAGGAAAGTCCAGGTATCGTATCTACCACTGGGAACGGTCAAGTTATCGTAGATTATTAATCTAAATTAGTTTAATTAACCTAAAGCTTTTTTGGGGGGTTTTTATGAAAAAGGTTTTAACACTAAAAAGACAATTAAATTAACTACTAACTAAGAAACCAATAAAAAGATTGATTAATAACTATATGAAGGAAAAACAGTAGCACTTATCATGGTATAGTGAATCCCCAAGTGAATGATTTAAATAGACCAAAGGTTTGGTTGTTTTGATTATTGTAGGAATTTTAGTCTAGGACACCCTAACATGTAGTGATTATGGTCTTTAACTAGGACTCGGTCCTCCTAGTCCAATACTTAGGTCGTTTGTCAGGCCACCTAGTACTGGAAATCCAATCCTAATTCTATTGTATGGTTTCTACCTCCAGGTCACTCTCGGTCCGAGTAACCACTTAGCACAACTCTCTTGGTCCAAGGGTAGGTTAAGGTAGGTTGATTATCCTATCGGAGTCTATCTATTTTGGTCAAACAGATACACCCAACCAATGAGTTCAAATAACCAAACAATAATAATCAGAACGGAACCATAACACACATTCAATCAATCAAAAACAAACCAATAAACATTAAGTATCAAATCATCATCCACAATGGTTCATCGACCATGACAAGTACCACTATTAAAAGACTACTCACTAAACATACTGAAAACAAAAAAACATGATAATAGACATGATACCGACAATACAACGACGGATGATCAAAGATCGAACCCCGCAGCGTATCGCCACCACTCTGACTTTCACTCTATCATCTCTGCTTCGTGTCGTGTAAAAACCATATTCTGAACTGGATGAGGAGGCTGGTATTTAAAGGAAAACGTCCAGGGGCCATCTGGCGATCGCCAGACTGCTGGTTTCGCGGCGCCAAACACTTAGGTCAACCCTGATCTTCATCTTTGTCGAATCTGGCGGCGCCAGATCTGGAATCTCGCGGACGCCAGATTGCTACTGTATTGAACTTGTGCATTTTTCACGTTTTCTCGCCTTTTTTCGTACTCTTCCGTTCCACGGCCTCCAAATCCTACATAAACAATAATAAGCTCATTTAGTGAGTGAAAAATGATCATAAACGGGTGAGAAATGGGGTAAAGTCATACGATTACGCTCAACCAAAACATGTATAATTTTGGTGTTATCAAAATCCCCACACTTAAGCTTTGATTGTCCTCAATCAAGAGACTGAAAGATAAGAAAGATAACTCCAAAATTATCTCCACCCAAGATCATCAAAGGGAACAAAGTATACTCACACAATCGAACACACAAACAAGACTCATTAAGCAATTGGATACCAAGATCAACCTTTTACCCTCACAAAGTATGAATAATCATATAAAGTGTATCTCTCGGGGGTAAAAGTGTATATGTAAGTGATCACACCAATACTCGACTAATTCCTGCATGCATAAGCTTGTCACCAAATCTAATCTCCACCACTGAGAAGTTGTCAACCTTCAAGAGGACTTTAGGGTTGTAACATTAGGCTAAGGGTTAAGGGTAGGATAAAGGATATATAAGTGACTAAGGGTTTTGCAACAAAAACTTGAAAACTCAATCAGTAATGATCCAAACAGCGAAACAATCTGACTTTCGAACAATGAAACTTTTGGGATGAGCATTTCCTCTTTTTCTTTTTTAGAATTGGCCTAAGCCTATGGCTTATTTGGGGCACAAATTCTTTTTCAATCTTTTCAGCTCACATTCTTTTCTTTTTTCAACATTCTCGACTCTTTTGATATTTCTTTTTCTTTTCTGAGTCTCAAATACTTTTCTCTTTCTTTTCTTTTCCTCTTTTTTTTAGAGCAACAACTATGTTGCTTTTGAGCTCTTTTAAATCTCAATCCCATAAAAACTGTCAGATTTTGAAAAAATGGATCAAAACATCTCAAGAATCAAATTTAAGTTATGGCCAAAAGATAGATAAAACAATTAGGCTAAAGGATAAGGTGTATAGTGGGTAAAGAAATGAAAAGGCTAAGGCTCAAAATGGTTACAAGGGATGAAGTACTAATGATGAGTACTTTTCAATCAAAGGCTAGGCAAATCAAATAACCTTATGATGAGGTTGAGTAGGGTTTTCTATACCCTAACTAGATTAATACGCAGCGGAAAAACAAAATTAATCTATGGCAAGAAGGAAACAAAACCCTAAAGGATCTTAACTTAATAACTAAAAGCAACTTAAACGAATAAACAAATAATTAAATAACAAATAAGGAATACTAACCTTTTGAGAAAACTAATTGCTCACACGCGCACCGCCTTTGCTCAAATGGAGGCAAGTACCCAACAGAGGATACCTCTAATGGCTCACACCCACGAACCGATGAGAAAAGATGTTCGAACTCCTAAGGTCCCGTTAAACGAAAGACTCTTACAAGGAGTAGGAATAAGAAAGAGAGAATGAGTGAAGAGAAAGCTAGGCACCCCTTTTTATTTATACTAAAAGGAAGAAGATTAGGTTTATTCCTTGGGGAGATGTGGGACACCGCTTTTTCTCTTATATGCCTAATACTTGATTAAAATCATATTTTAATCTTTCCCTTATAAGTCATATGGGACTAACACCACACGATGTGTCGTTGTCCACCAAACGCCCTATAGAAACAATTATATACGGCGTATTGAACTTCATATAATATTAACTCTAATTAATATTATTTCCCTTATCATTTCTCTTATCGGTTCAATGAGGGCAACCTAAAAAGGACTATATTCTTGACGATAGTCTTTACCAATATAGTTATGACCTTGGACACTAAATCCAACAGTCTCCCACTTGGACAAGTCATCAGCTATACTTGGTCTAACTCCATCCTAATCAACTAAGCAGAGAGTGCCATCCAATGCAACTGCTGAACTCCGAATCTTATTGAGAGACAGCCCTTAGATAAGTGATCAACTATTCCTTTGTTCTACTGATATCGTATGAACCTAAGACATGGATTTTAATCAATCTCTAGGTTCAATATTATGTTTCTCGGTCTCTAATATTACTGAATTGAACATATCAATTTAATCTCGGCCAGGCCCAGCACTTTAAGTCAACATTTAATCATCGAGGGGCCCATGGATATCGCTTTCTTGTTAGGCGAAAGGAACAAATAAACTTTGAATACATATTACTAGTCAACTAATCATGTCATACTTAGCATATCCTTTATAATTGACAGTTACGTGCAACGTTTGAATAAGCTAAAGTATAGCAGACTTGAAAAACTATAAACTCCATGCATCTCCATTTTAAGAATAGAAGATATTATCATCTTAGAATTGCTCGTGATAGTTATCCATGAAGCAATCTCTCTAAGTGTGGGTTTCTCCTACACTTAATTCCCTTTAAGTGTTCATGAGTGCTGCAGCATTTTGTATGCTATGTCTAATCTCTATAGACAATCTACTAACACTCCATGACAATCTTAAATCAATACTTACTTCTGGAAGTATTGAGCGACTGAGGAAGTTTGAGTAAACCAAGTACTTAGGAAGTGGATTCTAAACATGCAAAACTGAAACACAATGACAATTAATAGTAAATGGTAGAACACTTGCATATAAATAAATCTCCATTATTTAATCACCAAATCTATTACAATATCAATATTGCTTATAATGTTTCAAATTCAAACTAACAACTAAACCCTATTCTATCTCTCAATCCAATGAACCTAGCATGCTCATCGTGTCTGGATTTTGCCAATGCCTTTGTGAACGGATCAGCTGGATTGTCCTCTGATCGTATATGCTTCACAATCACATGTCCTTCTTCTACTTTGCTTCGAACAAAATGGTATTTTCTTTCATTGTGTTTGGACTTTCCGTGATCTTTGGGTTCTTTAGTCAATGCGACTACACTCTCATTATCACAGAATATTTCAATGGGATCTTGTACTGTTGGGACAACTCCAAGACCTCCAATGAAATTCTTCATCCATATTGCTTCCTTAGAAGCCTCACAAGCTGCAATGTACTACGATTCGCATGTAGAGTCTGCCACTGTGTCTTGTTTTGTACTTTTCCATATCACTGCTCCCCCATTCAATAAGTATACCCAACCAGATTGGGACCGACTATCGTCTTTATCTGTTTGCCAACTAGAATCACAATAGAAAGAAGAAAATAGTTTCCAATTCTTTAACTGTTAAGAAGCAAGAACTCAATGGCAAGTATTTTATATAGATAGCAAGATTAAGCAAGAACTCAATGGCAAGTATTTTATATAGATAGCAAGATAGATATGACTGATTTGCTCCTTTTGCCGATGTACGATGGTGTTCGCGTAATAAATGCCTAAGCACCACAGATCTAGTCCAAGTATAAACCAGACGTGCGTTCGCTACTTCAAGTAATAATGTGGTAAGCCCACGTATCGTTCCACAAGGATTGGCGGTATCGAGATTTAGAGAAATGTCCTTTAGTCCAGTGCAGAGTTTTATAAAGATTTGATTTGATTTGTTTGGTGAATTACGACAAGATATTTAAATGACAGAAAAGTAAATGACAGATATTTAAAGAACAGATATAAGATGACAGATATGAAATCACAGATATATAAATGACAGGTAAATAAAAGATTTAATTAACGATGAGAAAAAGATGGGTACGGGTGCAAGCTTTTGCCCAAGAGACCGTTTAACAAGATTTGGTTAACGTGACCGGTCCGTAAATAACTCCTATATAACTTTCTCCTCTCGAAGCTCCATTATAAAGGTTTACAAACTAGTTTTATTATAAAGTTTCCACAATTAATATTTTCCAATTTGTTAACTTTACCAAGTGGACCTTATAGATCCTAGCTCGGTCCAACAAAAGAAGATGCCCGAATCTCTTCGTGACACCCGCTTGAGGACACTTTTTGCCTTGGTTCAATTATGCAACAACCCGAATCTCTTCGTGATCATTAAAGGTTCTCTCAAACTCTTTTTGCATCACTTAAGCCTTGTTTCGTACCCGCCCCTCTCGAGGTCTTAGGTCTAACATGAACACTTACAAGTGATCAACTTGTCCGCGTTGAGAGAACGTCCCGACTTAGAATGACCAAACGAGAAAATATTAAAAGATGGAAACACCCAAATTGTTACATTTAGGCCTCTCGGGCTTTGCTCGCACCCACACCCAAGGATGGGGTTTTAGCTACTGCCCATATTTAAAACAAACAGAAAATAGAAGTAGAAAACGATTTGCATTTAAACGATAAACTAAAATCTGTCGGTGTGGCGACAGTACATAAACTAAGTGCAGAAATTAAAATGCAGAAATGAAACTAAACTACAACTAAGATAGAATGCTGAATATAGAAGTGTTGGATGGTGTTGTAGATGAATGTGAATTGATATGGATGATCTTCAATGCTTGCTCCATGGTCCTTTATATAGTGGAAGATTAGGGAGTCATTAACCATAAGTTAGAAGCACTTTTCAACTTTTGATTATTTTAATCCATGCTTCAACCTATAATTAATATTATAATTAGCCTTTCCAATCCTTGTCTCCCATGCTTCCAAGATGACTTGAAGGTTGCAACAATTGTTCAAGAGATAAAAGCACTTTTTGCTTTTGCAATATTTTAATCCCATGCTTTATGCTTTATCTCTTATTTCTTCATTGTTTAATTCTGCTGCACCTTTTCTACCTCCCATGCTTGCTGATGAATTGACTTTTCATTGCTTAAACAATTCCATAAAATCTTCAAAAAGATCCAGTCTGCAAATAGTCAACTGTGGTGACATCCCCACATTGTTAGTTTTCTTCTAAAAAAAATCAACTTTTTAGTTATTTCTCGACTTACTGGATGATTTAGCACAAAGGAAGAATTATGGCTTCAAATGGGACTCAAAGGGTTGGTAAAAGGAGGAAAAGGTGTTTAAAAGATATAAATAACACGAATAATATGAGGGGTATCACCTCCTCAAACTTAGAACAATTACTTGTCCTCAAGTAATGAGAAGGCGAAGAAGAAACAAAATGAAAAACAAAAATTTTGGGGTCTCATGAAGAACGAGGATGACTTACAATTTGGACTTTTTCTGGTGCATGCTTCGAGCTTCTTTCTGTTACATGGTTTTGATCCGTAGTACTTTTCAAGGGTACGTGTATATGGCTTTCTTCTTGAAGTAATTCCCTTTTTCCAACTATGTTGGAAATGCTAAACCGGGCTTTTTGTTTTTGGGTTTTTTTTTTTTCTGTTTTTGTATTTGGTTTATGTAATAATATTTTTTTTTGATATCACAAGGATATTTTTATTAGATAAACAGTTACCGAGGAATAATATGATACGGTAACTACCCCTCCTTAAACTTAGCATTGAGCGATGTCCTCATTGCTCGAAAAGAGGTTTATTTAGATTTACGGTTTAGGCGACAAATTTGGGAAATGTGTATCGGCCAAAAACAAAGAATGGCCTACATCTTTTCAAAAACCATTTAACGGAATTAACCAAGAAGCAAAACACTTGCAATTAATTAGTCCCACATGCAATATATCACAATAGCAAATCATCACATAAGACAATCCCAAAAGCTATGGAGGATACGGGTAAGGTACGAAGAAACAGGTTCAAACAGATTACAAGTCCATAGAAACCAAAAGAAACCGTTAGTGCAAAGTATCATCAAAAAGTGCACAAGAAATAACGAAAAAGTAGTTTTCAGGCAATAGACCCCTGTGGGAGGGTCACCACACTACTACCAACAGCTGTAATCTGTTTGTCGCTTTATGAATTGTCGACTGGAGGATCATCATAGCATCATCCGCAAGATCGTCATCAAAAACATCATCAGGTTCGTCGAGTAATCCAAGCATCTCCTCAACATGATGCAAACGAATATCGAAATCAGCGAACAAGGCCTTCAAATCTGTGAGTGCTTCGGTTTGGGCTGCCATGTGAGAAGTCTGTATCGCCATGTGGTTCATTAGAGCTTGCTGCCATGGCATGTCGTCTTCGGGATCCTCATCGAAAGTATCGGCACGGCGCTGTGGTGGTAACCGTGTGGATGGACCAGCTTCGGTTTTGGCAGCAATGGAAGTACGCGAGGACCTAGGCGGTGTCGGAGGACGGACAGCCGTGGGGCGTGGACGACGGGTCGAGCGGCTCCGGGGCTGCAGTTCTGGGTCAGCGACAACCTGTACACCGAACTCTGGGTGCTTGGTAAGCATCCGGCGTATGGTACCCTGATTAAGCTGTGAGGTAGCAATATACACATTGTCAGTATCAAATTCGGGCACCGCGAACGTATGGCACAGGTGCGTGATATGGCCCGGGTAAATGATAATTTTGAGCGGCTGGATGGCGTTTTCCTCGATCATATCACGGCAAATCTGGCCAACATCAATAGGGAGATGCTTGAGAATGCAATATAAAATGAGGCATCTCTCCCTTGGGACATGATTGTCGTGTGATGTTGCCGAGATGGTGCGCCGAACAAACTGAAACTACAGGCTCGGGGTGAATTCGAGCTCGCCAACCCTCATGACCTTAGAGTTATACTCCTCCTTCCAAGTGCAACCCTCGATCAAAAGTAAACGCTCCATTTCGCGATCTTCGGTAACCGTGGCACCGTTTCGCATATAGTGTTGATACCAACACTTCTTCGGTGGTGTAAGGCCGAGCAACCCGTTAAGGATTTTAGCCGAACAAGTGACCCGAAGACCACGAACAATGACCTCATCGGTCTCGGTGGTGGCAAAAGCGTCATAAAAATCCCGAACCATGTGTTCATTAATTCCTACCCCGTGCGGAATCATTTCAGCCCATCGTTGACACTCGAGAGCATCTCGGATTCGGGGGTAGTTTCGGGTTATCGATTTATGAAAAGGACGCTCCGGTAAGATTTTACGAGGCCGACCCATGATATCGCTAAAGGGTTTGGACGATATTTTCGCTTCCGGGTTCCCGTAAGTTCTTCAGCCCCAAACGACTCCAAAGAGTCGTCATCATCAGATTCCCCCAAAGGGTCCTCTTGAGCTTGGAACGTGGGATCATCAGAGTCACTCGGGGAAGCGGGAACCATACCTTGGCCACTGTGGTACCGAGTACCAGCAGCGGCTAATCGGAGGCTTCGACGAGGTTGGACGATTGGTTTGACGATCGATTTCCCCTTTTCTGCTTTGGTTGCCTTCCGCGCCTTGGTTGGATCGATGGTGGCGTGTTCATCCGAGACAAAAGTCGTCATCACGGGGGGTTTCAACCCTTTTGTTTAAATCAATCACAAAATCATCCCCCCCTTCCACATTGACGGTTTCGGTTAGGGTTTGGCTTGGTTGGTTTTCGGAGTTGATGGGTGTAATGATGACATAGGAGTCCTCTTCCTCCGTTCGATACATTTTTTCGATACGAGGCGTTTGTTTGGAGGAGGATTCACCATGGGTCGACGACGATTCCGGTGAGAGGTTTTCCGACGAGGATACCTCACCCCCAAAGTGAACAGATGACATGCCTAGGTTACTCACAAAATCGCGGGTCACGATAGCATTTGAGCTCGATGGGTCTAGGGTTCGAGAAATGGTGACCGTGGTTGAGTGAGTGGGGGGTATTTGGAAAACTCGCCGGCGGGCAAAGGCTCAGATTTTTTCAATGAGCACCGGATCTAGAATGGCGGCCGTCGGCGGTGTGGTGGTGGCACAGACCGGTATCAACGCAAGGGCGTTGGTAACTTCGGTGACGACAGGGGGTGGGGTTAATGGGCGGCTAGCGGCGGCGATGTAAGTGGGGTTTGTCCCGGCGAGGTTAACGGTGAAGTGACAGTGGGGGGTCTCGTGTTGGTGGCGGATTGCGGAGTTGTGGTGTCATCGTCGGCGATTTGACCGGCGGTGACGATGGCTTTCTCTCTCATGGTGGCCGGTGGTTTTAGGAAGAAGATGAAGTGGTTTGGTTGTTTGAAATGGGTAAAATGAAAAAGTGGATAAGTGTTTAGGGAGTAAAAGGGTTTTAAAAATAAAATGTAATAACTTAAACATAAGTTGTAAGGTAAATAAAAAAAATTAGGTTTCTGATTGGTAGGCAAAGAGTTTAGTTTGTTTTATTATATATATATATATATGTTTTTTTGTTTTTCTAGAAAGGTGAGAGAGGAAAAAGATTTTGTTTTGGAAAAGGGAAGGGATGCCGTCGGTTTTGAGAGAGAAAAAGGGAAGTGATGGTGCAATTAATGTGATGGGAATGGATGAGTGTAGGGTAGGTGATGTGTGAAAGGGAGGGAGTGACAAGTGTCCCTCTAGGGCTTTTTTTAAAATTTAAATAAAAGGAGGGAAGTACTTGTTCTAAAAAAAAGTACTCCCTTTTGACTTTTCTTGAACTAGATTTTATAATCTTACAATAGCACTCCCTAACTTTTTGTTTTGACATAAGTGGACCCACCAAAATTTTTTTGTAAAAGAAACTTACTTTTTTTCCAAAAAGTGGGAACACTTTTGTCATTTCTTTTTAAAACTGGGAGTCACTGTCTTTCTTACAAAATCTAAGGAATAAACACATTCACCAACGATCCATGATCCAGAGGACAATCTTCACATTTGATACTTCAGACACCACTGTGGAAGCACACCACAAAGACCTGCAGTAAAATAAAAACTACATTAACTAAATTCCTACTATTTACAGGGGTCATTTCTAACCCAAAGCTAATTTTACTGAGATGGTTCAGCGGGTGTCGGCACACCTTCAGGAAGGTAGTGCTTTACCCGATGCCCGTTAACACGGAACGTAGTACCATCTTGGGGATTTATCAAATCGATAGTCCCATAAGGGCTAACTTTGTCGATGGTAAACGGACCGGACCAACGGGACTTGAGTTTGCTCGGGAATATCTTAAGACGTGAGTTGAATAGTAGGACTTGTTGTCCTTCCGAAAAGGTACGTTGATTTATCCTACGATCGTGCCAAACTTTTGTTTTCTCCTTATAAATCTTGGCATTCTCGCAGGCATGAAAACGCACTTCATCCAACTCAACAAGTTGAAGCTTTCTTTTAATTCCCGCGGCATCCTCGGCCATATTTAATTCCTTTATGGCCCAAAACGCTTTGTACTCCAATTCCAATGGGAGATGAAAAGCTTTCCCAAACACGAGACGATACGGTGACATGTCGAATGACGTTTTGTATGCAGTGTGGTATGCCCAAAGAGCATCATCCAACTTCAATGACCAATCCTTACGATTAGGCTTGACGAGTTTTTCTAAAATAGATTTTATTTCGCGATTTGAAAGCCCGGCAAGCCCGTTCGTTTGCGGATGGTAAGCGGTTGCAACAAGATGTTGGATGTTATATTTGTTTAAAACTGCACTCAACATTTTGTTGACAAAATGAGTTCCCTCGTCACTAATTAAAGCACGTGGGGTTCCAAAACGGACAAAGATATTTTTATGCAAAAAGTTTATCACCGTTTTCGCATCGTTGTAAGGACAAGCAATGGCTTCTACCCATTTTGAAACGTAATCAACCGCGACTAAAATGTATTGATTGTGAAAGGACATCAGAAATGGTCCCATAAAATCAATACCCCAAACGTCGAAAAGTTCAACTTCTAGGATATTATTTAATGGCATCTCATTTCTTTGAGACACATTCCCGGTCCTTTGACAACGGTCGCACTTTTTCACAAACTCAAAAGAATCCTTGAAGATCGTTGGGCAAAAAAATCCACTTTGCAAAATTTTAGTGGCCGTTCGTTGGCCACCGAAATGACCACCGTACGGTGATGCATGACAATCTTGCAAAATATTTTGCATTTCCCAATCGGGGACACAACGTCTCAACACTTGATCGGTCCCCATCTTAAAAAGATGTGGGTCATCCCAAACATATTGCTTACTTTCATGAAGAAACTTTTTGAATTTTTGTGTTTTAAAATTATACTGTTTTAGCCCACTAGCGAGGTAGTTTGCTATATCCGCATACCAAGGATGTGTTTCTTCTTGAAAGTGCTGGATTGCCAAAATTTGTTCATCCGGAAAAATTTCTTTTATTTCATGGTCCCCTCCACTTGAGATTTTTCCCTCGATACGAGAAAGGTGATCCGCGACTTGATTTTCCGTCCCTTTCCGATCAATTATCTCAAGGTCAAATTCTTGTAAAAGAAGGAACCAACGGATAAGTCTAGGCTTTGCATCGGCCTTACTCATGAGATATTTGATAGCGGAATGGTCGGTATGCACAATTACTTTGGTACCAATGAGATAGGATCTAAAGCGATCAAAAGCGAAAACTACGGCAAGCAATTCTTTTTCTGTTGTATAATTAATTTGAGCATCGATTAAAGTTTTGCTTACGTAGTATATTGGATGGAAAATCTTTTCACGTTTTTGACCCAAAACGGCACCTACGGCCCAATCGCTTGCATCACACATAACTTCGAAAGGTAAAGACCAATCTGGTGCAACAACAATTGGGGCCGTGATGAGAGCATTTTTTATTTTTTGAAAGGCCACTTTGCATTCCGAGGTGAATTAAAAAGCTTGATCAACATGCAACAAGTTACATAGTGGTTTTGTAATTTTTGAAAAGTCGCGAATAAACCGTCTATAAAACCCGGCGTGACCCAAGAAGCTTCTAATGCCTTGACCGAGGTAGGTTCGGGCAATTGCATTATAACCTCTATGTTAGCTTTATCGACTTCTAAACCTCTCGATGAAACCAAGTGTCCTAAAACCATCCCTTCTTGGACCATAAAATGACATTTTTCCCCAATTTAAAATCAAGTCGTGGGACTCACATCTTTCCAAACACTTCTTTAAATTCTCAAGGCATTTTTCAAAAGATGTACCAATTACGGAAAAATAGTCCATGAACACTTCCATGGTGTCTTCAATCATATCCGAAAATATTGACATCATACATCTTTGGAAGGTAGCGGGGGCATTGCAAAGACCAAAGGGCATTCGTCGAAACGCAAAAGTACCGTAAGGACAAGTGAAAGTGGTTTTTTCTTGGTCCTCGGGTGCTATATGAATTTGATTATACCCCGAATATCCATCTAGAAAACAAAAGAATTCTTTTCCCGCAAGTCGATCAAGCATTTGGTCTATAAAAGGTAACGGGAAATGGTCTTTCTTTGTTGCTAGATTTAATTGCCTATAGTCCATGCAAATGCGCCAACCGGTCACGGTCCGAGTTGGAATGAGCTCGTTTTTGTTGTTGGTGATCACCGTGGTGCCACCTTTTTTCGGAACACATTGGACCGGGCTCACCCAACTACTACTTGAAATGGGGTATATGATACCCGCATCAAGCCACTTCAAGATCTCCTTTTTGACCACTTTCTTCATCATGGGGTTAAGTCTCCTTTGGGGTTGTGCTTTGCCAACACTATTTTCTTCCAAAATAATCTTATGTTGGCACACGGATGAGCTTATTCCCTTAATGTCGGCTATGGTCCAACCTAGTGCTCTCTTATGGTCTCTCAAAAGCTCAAGTAACTTTGTCTCTTGGTCAAGATCTAACTTAGACGAAATGATCACGGGTAACTTCTCGTCTTCCAAAAGATAAGCATACTTAAGATGACTAGGTAAAGGCTTTAATTCCAATTCAGGTGGTTGGACTATGGATGGGAGCTGACTGGGTCTGTCCTTAAAGTCTAACTGCTCAAAAACAGCAGCTGCCTCTTCCAGTGGACTGTCATAAAAAATCAGGTCATCACTCACTACTGTGGTGTGGTCACATTCTGCCAGATCTAAATCCAGGTCAACACTTACTGCCGAGCAGTCCTCTACTCCTCCAGAACACTTAAGGGAATTGAACAAATTGAAGGTCACTTGCTGATCGTTTACCCGCATAGTGTCTCCCTTATGGACATCGATTAAAGCTCTTCCCGTAGCAAGAAAGAGACGTCCCAAAATAATTGGGACTTTCTTGTCGACTTCACAATCTAGGATTATAAAGTCAGCGGGGAAGATGAACTTATCTACCTTAACCAGAATGTCCTCTATTTTTCCCTTCGGGTATGCTATGGAACGGTTCGCTAACTGTAAAGTCACGGTTGTGGGACGGACTTCTCCGATTCCTAACTTGTTGAAAACGGACAAAGGCATGAGGTTAATGCTAGCACCTAAATCACACAAGGCAAGTCCAACTTCTTGACCACCAATGGAACACGGGATGGTGAAACTTCCCGGGTCTTTGAGTATTGGTGGAATCTTAAAGTAAGAATTGCACTGCACTCTTGGGTCAAGGCTACGGTCTCAAACTCATTCAACTTCCTCTTTTTGCTTAATATATCTTTCAAGAACTTAACATAGTTCGGCATTTGCTCAAGAGCTTCTACCAAAGGTATGTTAATATGGAGTTGTTTAAAGATGTCCAAAAACTTCTTAAACTGCTTATCCATATTTTGGTTCTTTAGTCTACCTGGAAAAGGAAGGTCTCTCAAGTCTGGTTCTGGTTGTTTGGACTTTTTACCTTTGTTTGTGGTGATGGTAGTGACAGGGGGTGGTTGAACTGCTACGGGTTCTAGTACAGCAGGGGTACTAGAAGCTCTTGGTGGTGTAGTTGGAGTGGATGGTACATCAGATTCGGAAGGTGTGACTTTGGTGGGAGGAAACAATGTTGGAAATTTGTTTTTATCAAAAGCATGAGTTATTTCCTCCTCACTTTGTGTGATAGGTATATCGACTAAACCATCACTACTTCTTAAAGTCACAGCCTTGACAAACTCCTTTGAGCCATTCCTAGGGTTTTCGGTATTGCTAGGTAAGGTTCCGGGCTGTCGTCCCTTAAGTTCACTAACCTCGTTGGCTAACTGACTCATTTGGGTTTCTAGTCCTCTTAAGGTTTCATTGGTCTGGTTCATGAAGCCTTGGGAGTGGGCCACGAAATTGCTGGTTTGAGCCATGAAACCTTTGAACATTGATTCCAAAGAACCAGTGTCTGTGGGCTCCTGCTGCTATTTCGGGACATACTGTTGTGACGACTGGCCGTTGTGGTGAGTCTGGCCACTTTGGGCATTTTAATTAAAGTGTTGTGCTGCCTGTTTTGACCAAATCCAGGAGGATTCTGTGGTCTGTTCTGTCCAGAACTTCCCCCAAAGGGTTGTTGCACATTGTTACTCTTACAGGACAGATGCGGGTGATAACGCCACCCGGGGTTGTAGGTCTGGGAGTACGGATTGTACTTGGGATTGTTTCCTACATAATTTACTGATGCGGGGTTTTCGGGACAATCTTCAAATGGATGATCTTCTTCACAATTCGCACAAATTTCATTTCCCAGAGGAAGTTTTTGGTTTGGGTTCAAATTGTTTTTAACCAAATTCGTTAATGCAACAATTTGTGCGTTTAGTGAAGCGATCGCATCAAGATCTTGGGTACTTGACACACTTTTCCGAGGTACCTTTCGCGGATCTGACCATTCAGAACTATTATTTGCAATTTTATCCAACAAAGCATGTGCATTGTTGTAGGTCAGATTGGTGAAAGAACCTCCGGCCGTTGCGTCAATCATACCCTTATCGGTGTTGGAAAGAGCGTTGTAAAAAGTTTCCAACTGGATGCAATGGGGAATTCCATGATGTGGACACTTCCGGAGAAGATCCTTATAGCGTTCCCATGTATCTGACACTGATTCATCCAGTTCTTGAGAATACATTGAAATGGCATTCCTTAGCTTTGCATTCCTCGTGGGTGGAAAATACTTTTTCAAAAATTTTGTGACGAGATCATCCCACGAGGAAATGGAATGCGGTGGTTGCGAACTTAACCAATCTTTTGCCTTATCTTTTAGTGAGTAGGTGAAAAACAAAAGTCGCATGGTTTCTTGGTCAACCCCTCGAGCTCGGAAAGAATCCATAACTTCCAAATATGATCTTAAATGTAAGTGTGGGTCATCCGAATTGTGTCCACTAAACTAGCCGATTGTACCAAGCATGGTGAACATCAATTGTTTAGGCTCGAAAGATTGCGCAGTGAAATTTACAGCCAGAACACTCGAGTTTAAAAGAGAAAACTCGGGTGTTGCACAGTCTCTTATGCCACGATCTTTATCGTCGGCAATTTTGATCGTGTTCTCACGAGGAGGGGGATCGGGCGGATATGCAGCCATTCTCCTTCCTCGTCGACCACGTCGAACCACTTTGGAAAAAAATGAAAACTCGCGACTCGGATTCAAGTAAAAATCAATATCTCAGAAAATTGCACCAAATCCCCGGCAATGGCGCCAAAAACTTGGTGTTCGCGTAATAAATGCCTAAGCACCACAGATCTAGTCCAAGTATAAACCAGACGTGCGTACGCTACTTCAAGTAATAATGTGGTAAGCCCACGTATCGTTCCACAGGGATTGGCGGTATTGAGATTTAGAGAAATGTCCTTTAGTCCGGTGCAGAGTTTTATAAAGATTTGATTTGATTTGTTTGGTGAATTACGACAAGATATTTAAATGACAAAAAAGTAAATGACAGATATTTAAAGAACAGATATAAGATGACAGATATGAAATGACAGATATATAAATGACAAGTAAATAATAGATTTAATTAACGATGAGAAAAAGATGGGTACGGGTGCAAGCTTTTGCCCAAGAGACCGTTTAACAAGATTTGGTTAACGTGACCGGTCCGTAAATAACTCTTATATAACTTTCTCCTCTCGAAACTCCATTATAAAGGTTTACAAACTAGTTTTATTATATAGTTTCCACAATTAATATTTCCCAATTTGTTAACTTTACCAAGTGGACCTTATAGATCCTAGCTCGGTCCAACAAAAGAAGATCCTAGCTCGGTCCAACGACCCGAATCTCTTCGTGATCATTAAAGGTTCTCTCAAACTCTTTTTGCATCACTCAGGCCGTGTTTCGAACCCGCCCCTCTCGAGGTCTTAGGTCTAACATGAACACTTACAAGTGATCAGCTTGTCCACGCTGAGATAACGTCCCGACTTAGAATGACCAAACGAGAAAATATTAAAAGATGGAAACACCCAAATTGTTACATTTAGGCCTCTCGGGCTTTGCTCGCACCCACACCCAAGGATGGGGTTTAGCTACTGCCCATATTTAAAACAAACAGAAAATAGAAGTAGAAAACGATTTGCATTTAAACGATAAACTAAAATCTGCCGGTGTGGCGACAGTACATAAACTAAGTGCAGAAATAAAATGCAGAAATGAAACTAAACTACAACTAAGATAGAATGCTGAATGTAGAAGTGTTGGATGGTGTTGTAGATGAATGTGATTTGATATGGATGATCTTCAATGCTTGCTCCATGGTCCTTTATATAGTGGAAGATTAGGGAGTCATTAACCATAAGTTAGAATCACTTTTCAACTTTTGATTATTTTAATCCATGCTTCAACCTATAATTAATATTTTAATTAGCCTTTCCAATCCTTGTTTCCCATGCATCCAAGATGACTTGAAGGTTCCAACAATTGTTCAAGAGATAAAAGCACTTTTTGCTTTTGCAATATTTTAATCCCATGCTTTATGCTTTATCTCTTATTTCTTCATTGTTTATTTCTGCTGCACCTTTTCTGCCTCCCATGCTTGCTGATGAATTGACTTTTCATTGCTTAAACAATTCCATAAAATCTTCAAAAAGATCCAGTCTGCAAATAGTCAACTGTGGTGACATCCCCACGTTGTTAGTTTTCTTCTAAAAAAAAATCAACTTTTTAGTTATTTCTCGACTTACTGGATGATTTAGCACAAAGGAAGAATTATGGATTCAAATGGGACTGAAAGGGTTGGTAAAGGGAGGAAAAGGTGTTTAAAAGATATAAATAACACGAAGAATATGAGGGTTATCATACGACATCCCAAATTTAATAAACAACTGTCTACATTGAGACTCTACCAGCCCACTCCTGCACACTTGACACAGGCCGATGTTTTAGAGTACTTTATCACATGTTAACAGTAATCAAATTAATTTAAAATTAAATCTAAACAACTATGTTTCATATATATAAATTAGGGTTAATTACATGGGTATGTATCGAACTTGTCACGTTTTATCATTGTATGTACTCAACTTATAAACTTACCATTATATGTATCGAACTTTCTAAAATTGTCATTGTATGTATCCAACTTTATCAAAACCTCAATTTCGATACACTTTCGTGACAAGCAGAATACATTAAATGATAGGTTTTGATAAAGTTGGATACATACAATGACAATTTTAGAAAGTTCGATACAATGGTAAGTTTATAAGTTGAGTACATACAATGATAAAACGTGACAAGTTCGATACATACCCATGTAATTAACCCTATAAACTAATATTCATGTGTGCACACACAACCATGTAATACAACAATGAAAGAAGATGATAGTTTCCTTGGAATGAAATTGTTGATTATTGGCAGACGACCTTATTCAAAGGATAACTGAACTTGTTGAGTAACTCATATGCAACTTTCAGTGGGACAAATGAGCCCCAAAGCTACTAAACCCAAAACGAAAGATCGACCGAAGAATATTATAGTCTCTGGGACAATCAATAAAAAAATTCTTAGTCTCATGTTAGTTCACAACGTTGATAGAACACATCACCAGTTATTAATAAACCAGTGCTGATAGACTTGCAAACACATCGTAGCTACAAACATGATGCTTTCTTTCCTTTCCGGCAATCCTAATCTCCTAAGATGACAACTACTCCCAGAGGACAAACTCAGTTAATTCCTAATAAAATTAGGGGTTTACTTCACGAAAGTGTATTCAACTTGTCACGAAAAGTTATTGTATGTACCGTACTTCCATTTTTACCATTTGACGTATCATAGTTTAAGAATTGGTCATTGTATGTATCCAACTTTATCAAAATTCATCATTTTGATGTATCAAACTTGTCGTGAAAGTGTATCCAACTTGTCACGAAATACATTAAAATGAAAGTACAATGCATACAATAACTTTTCGTGACAAGTTGGATACACTTTTGTGAACTAAACCCTAAAATTAGAACCCATAGAACAAAAAAACCTCATCCAAAGAACTAAACATGCACTAAGCAACTAACATTGATCTATCATGAACTAATCAATTGAAATTACTAACAAATTATATCCTAAACATGCAGTTACCACTACCAAGATCTATTTCATGTTACTAGCAAACAACTAATGTTATAGACCACATGATTTAGCATCATATATAAAGCAAAATTAGGAGGCATTATGAATTGGATTAAATAATAACCAAGTTAACCAAGCAATGCTTCATACCTTGAGCCATTTGTCTTCCAGGCATTGATAATTAGCTTAGTATCCTTCTTGGCTTAGTATCCTTCTGTTTGGATCCTGTATAAGCCATTAGAAAGGAAAAAAGGTGTTCATAATACACACACAAATATACACATGAATATTCCAAACACCAATTCATAATATACAAAGGAAGCCACATCCAAAAAACAAGATTATTTAGAGAAGGCACCACAACGACATTCAATAAAATACGTGTTGACATTAAGAATCTCAAATCCCACTGCTAACAATTTGGAAAAAGAGAAGGCAATAAGAATGCTCGTTAAAACAATTTCAATTAATCACAAATTCAATTCATGTACCTGAGTCAACCAAACAAGTAATCACAAATTCAATTCATGTACTGAATGATTGAGTAATGTTTGTTACAATTTCTAATCACATTTCCAATAATCAGTCTAGACAAAGGTAATGAAATGCATAGGAATAAAAAACAAACCAAAAGAACATTATGTAGCAGTTGAGTTTAACCTGCAAACATCAAACGAAAAAGACTTATGTTATAAATAATTGGCATAAAAAGTAACATCATAGATGCAATAACTTAAAAGGAAGCTCACCCCTACTTAGGGGTGTAAACGAGTCGAGCTTTTATCGAGTAACTCTAGCTCGTTTGAGTCGAACTTTATCGAGTTTGAACTCGAGCTCGAGCTCGAGCCCAAAAAACGAGCTCGGATATCTAACGAGCCAAGCTCGAGCTTTTAAGAGTTCGACTCGAGTTCTTATCGAGCTTTTCGAGGTTTGTATAACATATATATTCTATATTATTTTATATATTATGTATATATAAGGGGCACATATGAAAATAACCTAAATATGTATCTTCCGAGCTTTTCGAGCCAAGCTCGAGCTATAACCTATATAACCAAATTTTTAATGTAATTTCGAGCTTTTCGAGCCGAGCTCGAGCTATAGTTTATCTTTTACTAGTCGATCTCGAGCTTGAAGTATGAAAGCTCGTCGAGCTATCAAGTCGAGCTCGAGCTTAACATAAAGTGTCAGAGCCGAGCTCGAGCCCAACTTAATCAATTAAAGGCCAATTATGTCTATTAAAACCCAACTCGGCCGATTAAAGTCCAACTACATCGATCAAAGTCCAATTAAATCTATTAAAGTCCAATTAGATCTATCAAACCCAACTAGATCGATTAAAGACCAACTAGATCCATTAAACCCCACTTGATCGATTAAAGTCTAAGTAGATCCATTAAAGTCCAACTATATCCATTAAAACTCAACTAGATTCATTAAAACCCAAATAGATCCATTCAAGCCAACGAGATGCATTAAAGCCTAATTAGATCGATTAAAGACCAACTAGATTAAAGCCCACTTGATCGATTAAAGTCTAAGTAGATCCATTAAAACCCAACTAGATCCATTAAAACCCAATTAGATTGGTTAAAGTCCAATTAGATCCATTAAAGTCCAACTTCATCAATTAAAGGCCAATTAGATCCATTAAAGCCCAACTCGATTGATTAAAGTCCAACTAGATCAATCAAAGTCCAATTAAATCCATTAAAGTCCAATTAGATCCATTAACACCCAACTATATATATACATCATATACATCAATCATCGTTAACAAGCAACACACATGCAACACAGACACACACACACACACACTGTAACAACTCGTCCCACATGGATAGAAAGTAGAAGTTGTTAGCACCTTATAAGCCTCAAGTCTTGGGCTACCAATAACTTCCACCATGGTTTTTAGTTGGACTCGAAGTTATTGGGTCAGCCTATAGCTTTGGGCTTTGGGGTGTTATAGAATCGTATCAGAGCTGATCCTTGTACCATAGGATGGTGGGGCAAACCTCATCAAAGTATGATGAGTCCTTGAGGGGGGATGTTTGTAACATCTTAGGCGAATCCCACATCACCGAGGACAAGGAGAAAAGATTCTGGGTAGGCCTGACGAGGACTTCAGAATTTCAAGTGGGGAAGTTTGTAACAACTCGTCCCACATGGATAGAAAATAGAAGTTGTTAGTACCTTATAAGCCTCAAGTCTTGGGCTACCAATAACTTCCACCATGGTTTTTAGTTGGACTCGAAGTTATTGGGTCAGCCTATAGCTTTTGGCTTTGGGGTGTTACACACACACATATATTGTGGATGCCAAATCAATCAAATCAAGAACACTTAATCAAGATGATGTATATGCTAAGTACAAGGATCTAGATAGATTGCATTCCATAAGATTGTTGAGAGAAGCAAGAGTTACAAAATGAAGAAAGTACACCTATTTATACTAAGGTGAAAAAGGCAAAAAAAGGCTTAAACTAATGGGCCTTGATTAATGGGCCTTTAACAACAAATTACATAAAAGCAACTAAGTTTAGATAAATGACAAATTGACACAACTAACAAATATTTCTAACAATTTCCCCCTTTGTGTCAATTTCTTCGCTTCTGATGATGACTTGATGATTTCTTCTTTGACGCTTCAGTCTCTTTGGGCTTCTTTGATGATCCTTCTCTTCTCCGTGATGATGGTGGTGGCGGTCTCTCTTGACGCTTCTCGGCCAATCTATTTAAGGTATCTACCATACCTCTTATCTCTATCCAACATGAATGGCTTCCGTGGCTCCACATACTTTCAACGATTAGATGGTACACCCTTGTCCTTCTCAAAGATCACCTTCGGAGGTGAGACTGGCAATTGAACCCATTGACCATGGATCGGTGACTGGGGGCCATGAGTAACAGGGTTGATCGAAGCTCTAATTCTGAAAGACATGCTTGGAGCCTTAGGATGTGGGGAAGAGGATGCATTCAGAACTAGAGATGGTGAGCGAGGCGGTACCCTTGGCTGAGGACCTTTATATGTAGGAGACAGCTTAAGAGGAAGAGGAGACCAATGTGATGGAGGCATGTCACATGTAGGCGATGGAGAAGGAGAATGATATGGAGACATAGGGGGTGAAGACTCAGAACTGTACATCTCCATACCCGGAAGCGACTGATGTGGTACCAAAAGTGGAGAGTCAGAACTATAGCTCTCTATGCCTGACTCACAATCATCTGAAGGATCATTCTCTTCTTTTACTTGAGGCTCTGAGACTGGAAACTGAGTGTATTCGTCATCGGAGGAGAAATCATCAAGGTTGATGATATCCTTAAGCTCATCATCTGTAGCGGCTACACGGTCAGGGTGAGAGATTCCCGAGTTGACAAAAATGACAATCTCTCGACCCTCCGCTGAATCTGCCATCGGGTTCTGACCAGGCTGAGAATGAGATACATCGGCACTGGTCCCCATATGAGTACCAGAAGAAGCGGCGCCTAAAGATGTGCCTGTCGAAAATGAGGAGTCAAGCCGAGCCCTCTTACGGATTTCCCCCTTACGGCGATTGGGGTCATCTCGGTCGTCGTGTCTGAGCTTTGGTGGCTCGGCTGAGGCACAGCAAGAAGTCTCAAGGGCTCGGATCTGAGTCTGCGTGTCTGAAATAGAGCCCTTGATCTCAGCTAAATCCTCCGTCTTCAGGGCATCAAGCTTCCCTTCGAGCCTCTGGATAGATAAGACTACCTCTTAAGAAGAGTAGGTAGCCGGCTCGGGACGGCTCGCGGGAAGTGATGGATCGGTGAAACGCTTCAAGTACCCCAGAAGAGTGACCTCTTTGTCATTGAGATCATCACGAGATAGTAAAGATGCCATTAGAAGGTCCCGTAACTCATCGGTAGAGGAAACGGGAGCGGTGGATCTCGGAGGTGGGGATGGTGAACGAATAGGTGGTGTTGGATCTCACTCTGGCTCAGTCATCTTCCCTTTGCCCTTTAACCGGGCCTCAAGTGCTGCAAACTTTGCATCAAACTCCTCACGGACAACCTTTAGGGCGCTGTCCATCATCTCCCTGACAACAAATGCCAGGTAAGTAACACCAGGCTCACATAGAGTACCCGTTTGCACAACCGCTAAGTCAACGGTGTGGCCTACTTTCACGGTTGGCGTGATGATAGCCGTGGTAGGTCTTCCCTCCGGTCCTCGTGAAATGCCCGTCGTGGACACCACTCTTGGGGTTCCGGTCACGTGACTAAGAATCGTAACTGGTGGAGCTGAGACTGCGTCACACAGACTGGCAGTATGTGTACCTAAAGGTGTATCGAGAACTAGACTCTGGTGCACATGAAGGAAATGTGGGATCAGGGCCGGGATCCTCCTGTTTCAATATCATCACCCTCCAAGTGAGGGCTTGATACCCGTTGTGCTTTGTCCCCGTGGAATGAAACACCCACCTTTTGAGAGATGGATGAGTGGCTAGGTGGGGCGTGCAGTTGCACCTCTAGGTGGAAGGTGTCTTCTTCAATACCCATACTCAACACATGTGTACGGGTAGCAGATGTGGCTGCCCATTTTCTACCAATGGATAGGGGAGGACTGGTTAAAACCTTTGGTCCTATCTCACATTCATCATTTCTTTTACTTCCCTCGCTCTGCTCACTTTCTTCGACTGTTAGGTCTCCCTCAAACCTTATGTCGTCCTCACCCGCAGATGGGTGGTCATCACCGGAGTCATCAGAATCATGGTCCACCAAAGGGTAAAGTGAAGGGCTTTGGTGACTGTCATAAGCATGTGAGGTATTAGCTCCGGAGCGATCATCATTACCACTTAATCTACCCCAGTCACATCCCCCCGACTCCTCATGCTCAAGCCCTTGGTCACCACCCCCAGGTGAATGACCACGCTTGATACCCTCACTCACTCTCCTAGAGGATACCTCCGGGGTGCCAGTCTCCGGCTCTGGAGTAATTGGTAGAGGTGAAAGCTCACTAAGTAATCTCTCACAATCGGTGAACGATGATCGACAGCATCAAGTAATTCAAGTGGTATCGTCATCGATATATCATGAATCTGTGGGGTTTACCATAGGGAGTGATGGGTAAGGCATAAGGAGTGTTGGATATGGTATAAGGAGTTTTGGGTATGGATTGTTGGTATCCAAAAGAGCTGTGATGATGGTATCCATGAAAAGTGTTGCTATCAAAGAAAAATGTTGGATGCCTTCAGACAAGGCATGGATGCCTTCAGAAGGGCTTGGATATCATTCCAAATCTTATTTCGGACCCAAATACTGAATTTCCAATTTTTTTTTGCATTTTTTTAATTATATATATGTTTTTTTTATAAGGTCTGCTATGTCCTCCGGTTGTGATCGGGAGGAAGTGGTTCTGAGATCATCATCAAAATGATGAGGGTTGCCATTGTACCAACCGAGCTTGTGATGTTACTTGAAAATTACCCGGTATAATCACTAAAGATTGTACAAGTCTGGAACTCCAAGGAGTACCTGATTTGTATATAACATTCAGGCACATTCTCATTAGTTCCAAAGCATGCACATGCAATTCAAATAATAAAACTGAAACACACACAAAATCAAGCACTCAAAACCAGATACTTGATCTCGGAAGACTCCAATATCGAGTTGGAGTCCACAAGAAGCAAACCCGGACACACAAAAAATAAAACTCAACCGTCTTGAGATTGGGGTGCACACAGTTGGGTACACATGACGGATCATTGGATTGTAACAGCAAAAAAAAAACATATATATACCAAAAAAAATTAAGAAAAAATAACAACAACAAAAAATTAAGAAACAAAGCTAACAAAGAAAATTAAGAGAACAACTTAAAACACTATTAAAGAAACAAAAAAAACTATGGAAAACAAAAAAATTTATGGAAAACAAACAAAAATTAGGACAACTACAAAAAAACGAAGTCTTTAAAAAATCAAAGTAAATCAAACTAATTGAGTTGGGTGGGAGTCGTGTATGCTGAGATTTATCTACATAATTTTTTTTTGTTTTTTTTATTCTGACAATAAAACAGACCTGAGAGAAAATAAAAAAAACCATCACACATAAAAAAAAACAAGAAAAGGGAGTTCGGGAATCTAAAGAAATAAGCACATATCAACAACAACAAAAAAGAAAAGGGAAGGAGACGGTATTCCGGTCCAGTCGCCGGTCTCCGGCCATGGTTCCGGTCCGGTCGGGTTACAAACAACGAAGGGGTGGACGAAAAACAAGTCTGGTCAAAGGCTGACGTTGGAGATCCGGTTCGAAACAAAAATCCAATCATGAAGACAACGCCGGTGAAGGATCGATATCCGGTCACCGTCCAAGGTTCCGGTCCGGTCTCCGACGAAGGCTTCCGGTCCGGTCGCCGACCAAGGCTTCCTGTCCGGACGCCGACGAAGGCTTCCGGTCCGGTCGCGTGAACAGATTCGATTTAGGAGGAGGTCCGGTCAGGTCGAGCCTGAAGGTTCAGTCACGGTGAACAAAAAATTCGATCAAGAGGGGGTCGTCGGAAAAGATCCGGTCGCCAAAACTCGGTCTCCGGCCACCGTCCGGTCCGGTCGCCGGACACGGTCCGGTCCGGTCTCCGGTTACAAACTACGAAGGGGTGGACGAACACAAGTCTGGTCGATGGCTTGTTCGGTCGAAATCCGGCTACGGTGCTTCCGGTCCGGTCGTCGGAGGTAGCTCAGATCCGGTCATGGATGGTTCTCCGGTCGTTGGCGGGGGTTCGGTCCGGTCTACATCTCCGGTCGTCTGAAGATCTGGTCTGAGTAGCTAAGGTTCGGTTGAACAAAGGGTGGTTTGACCGGTCGTCAGAGAAAGGTACGGTCGCCGGAGTTCTTCTCCGGTCCGGTCGAGAAGCATCAGATCCGGTCGGGTCAGGAGTCGTCTTAAAAGGTGTAAGGAAGGTTTTGGTTCGGGGGAGGTACAGTACAGCCGGTTTCCGGTCCGGTCGCCATGAAATTCGGCCGGATTCCGGCTGAGATCCGGTCAAAGGAATACTTCTCAGTGCTGGTTGATTTTGGTGTTGGAATGGGTTGGTATTGATTGTTGAGTTTTGGAGAAAGAAGATGAAAAAGAAAGAAGATTAAAGAAAGAAGAAGAAGAAAAAAAAGAAAAGGAAAAAAAATAAATGGGAAAACGTAGAAAAGGAAGGAAACAGATAAATATAAAAACCAAGTCAACCTTTTTTTTCCTTTAAAAAAATGTTCTCTTTTCTTTTTAAAAAAATATGATTCTTGTTTTTTTTAAGCAAATTTGATGATTTTTTTTCTTTGAAATCTACGATTTTTTTTTCAATTTTTTTCTTTAAAAAATTAATTTTTTTTCTTATTTTGATTAAAAAACATATTTTTTTTCTTTTTAAAAATTAAACAAACCCGAGCTCAACGTTTTGCAACAAAGCCGAGCTCAAGGTTTTGCACACGCTTGAGCTCAAGGCAAATATCATAGCCAAGCTCAAGGTCTAGAACAAACCCAAGCTCAAGGCAAATATCAAAGCCGAGCTCAAGGTTAAGTGCAGAAAACGTCCCTGGTCCTCCTAGGATCATGCATAGGAAGACAACGTTCCCCCTTGAAATATGCATAGACGGGCAACGTTCCCCCTAGGACCATGCATTGACAGGGAACGTTCCCCCTCGACTTATGACCTTTCATAACAAAGTATATAATAACATCCCACCATGTATGACTCTTGAAGGGAGTGAGAAGGTCCCCTCGCCCGGTCATGTGTTTGGAACAACCTGGTTCCATGAACCACACATGACCGGCCTGCAAAATCACAAGCAAACATTTTTAGGTACCCATTTGGGAATGGGTCCTTTCGGATTAGTACCAGCAGGTTTGGATTCCTCTGTGCTCTTAAAAGTCTTTTTCTTGGGCTTAGATTTTCTTTTCTTGGCATGAGGAAAGTGGTTATAGTGATTGTAGAATCCAAAGTAATTAGGAGCATAGTACTCATTCACAAAGGCATTTGCATAATAACCAAAGTGAAAACAATTTTGGCAACAAAAGTCACTACGATACCCATAAGCAACATGTTCACAAACATGAAAATTAAATGGAGTATGTGGTACATGACTATGAAATCTGTTATTTGCATATTTAGGCTTATGTGCAAATGGCTTTGGACGATTGCCTTCTTTCATTCCATTCTCCTTTGCTCTATGCTTACCATTTCTCAAATGATCATCTCTTACATTTCGAGAAGTACGATGCTTACTCTTGAGATTCTGAGAATGGGTATGAGAAGTATTTTTCTTCGGAGTGAAGTTGTGTGATTGTTCCTTTGGTTTGGAAGTATTCTTTGGTTTTCGAAAACTTTTGTTTTTCTTATGAACATTCACATTAGAACGAGATGAACTCGCAACTTCAGACTCAGGGGTGACTATTGGAGTCTTCCCTTTGTCTTCCCGAGTGAGTTTGACAGGAGTACGCGTTCTAGGTTTGGAAGTACTATTTGATCTACCACCCTTACCAGCCATGTTGGAACAATCATCCGATACTATCTCAGAGATTTGTACGGTTGATCTACGTGCTGTATATGTTAAGTCACCCATGTATGAAACAGTTGTGCAAATTGGAGACCTTAGTACAATTGAGTTTGAGTTTTGAGAATTTGTACGTGAAGGCCTGAACTCTATAGCATCAACATTCCATGCATGGTGATGATGACGTGAGTTATCACGAGTTCCACTTGTGGATTGTTTATCTCTTGGTGGATTCTTAGATTTAAGGGCAGTTTCAAGTTCATTGATTTTACTCAAGAACAAGTCCTTCTCCCTAAGGCTCATGTGCCTCTCATCCTCGAGTTCCTCCTCAAGTTTGGCAATCCTTTTCTCATAAAATGTTTTGTTATCTTTGTAAATCCTTTCAAGAATTGGAACCTCCTGATTCATCTCAGCCTCAGTATAGCTAGGCGTGTAATCCTTAGACATAGGGATCTGACGCGTTGCATAACTGTTGTTGAGAGGAGTATAGTTAAAGGGAATTGAGTGTTTGTTTTTTCTATCTTTTTCTTTCTTCTCAATTTCCTTCAATTTCTCAGGATCATCAGACTCTTTCATAAAAACAATCTTATATCCACGACCCATGTACCTCATGTCATACATGGTAGGGGTCTTGGATATGGCACGCTTAAGATGACAAGGACTTTTATAACCTATGCCTTCTTTGGGGTTGTAATAATTGAATTCCTTTGGCTGGTTCATGTGGATGGTTTGATCGGTTTGACCTCTTTTCAGAAACTTATCCTCCATGTCTTTTATTTTCGCAAACAAGTTAGTTCTTTGAGCAAAAATGAATTCATACTTCTTTACATTCTCACTGCTCACTCTTTCAGCCTCATGTAGTCTCTTTTGTAAATTAATGATGTTAGCATTTAAGATTTTGACTTTCTCTTCAAGAGTTTTGTTTGCAAGGGTGAGCATGTTAGCTTTGTCTTTTGTGTAGGCTAATTCAATGTTGAATTTCACGACTAAGGCATGTTCACTAGCTAATTTGGATTCAGCAATTGTGGTTTGTTTATTAGCTTGTTTAATCTTATTTTCATACCCAGAAACCTTTTGTCCGAGACCTTTTACTTGATTTTCAAGTTCAATGTATAGGTCTGGAAGTACCTCAGAAGATGAATCAGAGCGGTCTGAGTTGACATCATTGTAGTCACGATCTCCATCTTCAGAATAACAGTCTTCTCCATTGTGATTCACCATCAAACAGGTCTGCTCCTCTATCTCTCCATCACTTGGAGGGTTCAGCCATGACTCATCTTCAGTCAACATGCATATCGGACCTCTCTTTTCATCATCACTGGACATCCTTAGCCGTGTTTCATCTTCTGCCAACAATGACTTTCCTTCATCCTGCATCTTGAAGCATGTTGGTCTACCATCTTCTTTCTTTGGTTGTTTGCCTTTTTCATCAGACTTAGTGTTATCCTCGGGCTTTTGGTAGTCAGCTCTACCACCCTGTTCAACTCTCCTCAGATGGTTGAAAAAAGACATGGGTTTTCTTGCATTTCTCTTGGACATGGACCTGGTGATCAATGCCAAGGCCTTCTTTATGTTATTCATCTCTGCATCAGATTCCTCCTCATGTACATGGAGAACCGGTGGTTGGGTATCAGACCTGATTGCTAAGGATTCTCTTGTGTTCATGATTAAGGATTGATTGGGATCTTAAACCACTTAGAATGATCTAGTGATTTGGTTGGTGAAAAATCTCAAGACTTGTAAAATTTTAGGAAATGATTCAGTTCTGAAGGTTGGGTCCAGATCTGGAGGTCAGGTTCAGATCTGAAGGTTAAGTGTAGTGATGGGTATTGGTATTAAATTGACTTAGAGAAATATGGAAACTCTAGTCTGAAGATAACAATTGATGCCCAAAGTCCAAGTCTGGAGCGGAGACCCGGTACCCAAAGCTTTAGTCTGGAGCTGAAGCTTTTTCACCAGAACCAGAACACAACGGATCAAGAGCAAGTGGTAGGCTCTGATACCAATTGTGGGTGCCAAATCAATCAAATCAAGAACACTTAATCAATATGATGTATATGCTAAGTACAAGGATCTAGATAGATTGCATTCCATAAGATTGTTGAGAGAAGCAAGAGTTACAAAATGAAAACAGTACACCTATTTATACTAAGGTGAAAAAGGCAAAAAAAGGCTTAAACTAATGGGCCTTGTTTAATGGGCCCTTAACAACAAATTACATAAAAGCAACTAAGTTTAGATAAATGACAAATTGACACAACTAACAAATATTTCTAAAATATATATATCAATCATCGTTAACAAGAAACACACATGCACATATATATATATATAGGGGTGGGTTCAAATGTAAACTACTTTTTGGTTGTGAACGTGAGGACACCCGATAGCGCTACACGTGGCGGATGACTAGGCGCCACGTCAAGTCCACGGCGGATGACTAGGCGCGATTCATGGGAGAGCATTGAATTAAAGAGGGGGACCACACTCAAAGCCACCACGTGTCGCGCTCTCGATTGTCCTCACGTTCACAACCAAAAAGTGGTTCACATTTGAACTTTCCTCTCTCTCTCTCTCTCTCTCTCTCTCTATATATATATATATATATCAATCATCGTTAACAAGCAACACACATGCACACAGACATATATATATATATATATAACATGAATATTTACACATGAGCAAAATACAACCCTAGAAAACGAAAAAAACAAAAAAAATAATTCCGTCACTATTCCGTCGCTAATTAGTGACGGATTTGCGACGGAATTAATTATTTCATTATTTATTTATTTTTTAATGGGTTTAGTTCCTAAAAGTGTATCCAACTTGTCACGGAAAGTTATTGTATGTATTGAATTTCTATTTGTTCCATTGTATGTATCAAACATATCAAAACTACCATTTAATGTATCCAACTTTATCAAAACCTACCACGAAAGTGTATCCTACTTGTCACAAAAGTGTATCCAACTTTTTACCAAATACATCAAATGGTAGGTTTTTATAAGTTTGATACATACAATGGAAAAAAATCAAAGTCCAATACATACAATAACTTTTCGTGACAAGTTGAATACACTCCCGTGAAGTAAACCCTTTTTTAATTGATTCCGTCGCAAATCCGTCACAAATCCGTCACAAATCCGTCACAAATACGTCGCTAATTAGAGACAGTATGTGACGGATTTGCGACGGAATTTGGTCGTGGCCTATTCCATCGCTAATCCGTCACTAATCCGTCGCTAATTAGTGACGGAAATAGTCCGTCACAAAAAAATGGTCACTGATGCCCATTTTTCTAGTAGTGAGAATATAAACTACTTTTAGACCACAAGTGTTATTTTTTAACCTATTTATTGCATCTCTTTATCTTAGAACTTGTGTTAGTAATTGTAATGTCATCTGTTAGTTGGTATTATTGAGATTTGTAAGAGACTATTAGGGTTTAGCTATGATATGCGTTAGTAGATGCGGAATGCACACTTGTATAAAGTGACTTGAATCCGGTATTGTTGAATGTTTTCGTATGATGGTCATATACGCCTTTTGCGGTGGTCATATACGCTCCTAATGGCTGTTAACTGCTTTGTAATCTCTCATAACTTACCTGACAACTATTGATAACCTCCAATACATACATACCATTTAAGGGGATTTTTAGTGTCTATACATACAAATAGAACAAGATTTTCTATGTGATACTCTTGTTTTTTCTATTTGCAAACTATAGTGTGAATACCAATTATGCTCAAGAAAATTTTGTTTAATATTACTTAAAAAAGTGTTTCATGCATGATCCTTGTTTTAGCAATACTAACAATTGAAAGATCACTAAATATTTTGAGATCATATCGTAGAAGGTTACCAGTGATAACATAATGTTGTGATGGGTAATACGATATAAAGTTAGAGCATTCACAATTTTCTGTAAGATTACCATCATTTATGTTCAAAATGAACTACATTTTAACTCATCTTAACATAATCTTTCTCTAAGTTATTAATTTTATGATTTTTCAAAGCCATATATATGATTTTGTGTGTCTTTTTATGTATTCATATTTTTTTGAAAGACATATGTATTGAAATTGGAGTAGAAAGAAGCTACTCCAACAAACAAAGATCCCAAAATGACTTCGGATTAGAGCACTAGTCTATCTAAGTTCCTACCAAGGAGGCTCTTATTTCAAATCCATCTAAAAGTTAGGGACTAAATATCTTTAATGATCAAGAGTGGGTTTACCGAAGCATTGTAGAAAAGGATGTCGTTTCTCGATCCCTACACCATTTAGATGTATGCCTGAGTCACTACATCTTTGACGGTGGTTGACATGGAGTTGTAATCAGAGTCTCCGGTATGGTTGTAAAGATCTTCAATGAGGTTGCAATTTTCCGACAAAAAGTCCCAAGAGACTTTAATGGCGTTTCTCACTTCGGTAGTCTTGCTGCAATGAACCAAAAGATGCACATGGATTTCTCGTTGGTTGTTACAAAAGACACATTTATCGTTCTCTAAGACTATACGCCTTTTACTAATGTTCTCTTTTGTAGCGAGTATGTCAAGTTTGACTCTCTAGTTGTGTATCCAAAACAGGGCCGGTCCAATGGTTTTGGATGCCTTGAGCGAAGAGTAAAAAATGCCCTAGAAACAGGTAATACATATTTTTAAGAGATTTATAACCTAGCTGGACTTTGATATATATTTATTGAGGGATGCTACATTTTTTAGGGGAGATAGTAGATCCAAGGCAAAATGGTGAAAACAAAAAACCAATTAATAATATATAGTTAACAAGGTGGAAATATTTGTGTAGTTAGCAAGTATAATATGACCAATTAATAATAGTTAAACAATGATGTAAAGACATTATCAAGCATAAAATTATGAGACACTAATATATATAGTTCTGGCATGAAAACAAGACATCAAGATTTAACCAAATAAATAAATCACTTGAATAAGTAAAATAGGTTTTAGGAAATCATTCAGATAATCATATCATCAACATAACAACAAACAAACATCAAGAAACTAACAAATAAACTATCAAGATTCAAGAAAAATAACCAAATGAGATAACTAGACAAGTAAATAAGAAACTATGAAAGAAAAACACATTGGTTCAAGCTTTAAAAAAACTAGATGCGATTTGGGAACTATGAATGAGAGCCAAGACCAGGGGTTTGAATATGAGTAAAGGTGAGAGGTTGAGAGACGAATGTCTAGAGTAATGTGGGCATTCTTAACACTATGTGTCATAAGTGAGAGGCAAACAGACAGTCGTTATTCGTGAGGGAAAAATGAGAGGCCAATAATGGTAACAATTTTTGGAAAATAATCAAATAATGAACCAGTTGAACCCTATTTGACTATTGGCTTGTGAGACTTTGATGCCATAGGCCACAACCCTCTTCCCCTAGTACTAGGGCAACCCTTGATCCGAACTTTACGAGGACCAATTTTGTTCTAGAATGTAGGAGGACCGCACCTTCTTAGACCATGTCCTCATATCCTTACCTCAAAATTGTGAAGCCCCCACATCCACATATCCTTACCTCCCGGAATTGAATTTGATTGCAAACCTCCTGAATCATAGCAGGATTTATGGATTCACGTTATTCCTTAAGAGATTTGCACCATGTCCAATTGAACTTCATCCTAACCCCCGTGTTTGTGAGCCTATCAGCAAGTAAACAATCTCTGTTCCCATACTAGTCATTGGTTCAGAAATTCGAACTTGGAACCTCAACCATACCTAGTAGGGAATATTATTGTATTTCTTAAGTATCTTATTGATACTACCTATCTTTCCCCATACCCCCAGTACGTTAATTATAAGAGCTACAGATACAACCGAGATTATCAGAAGTACCTTGAATGGCATTTATGACACGTCTCCAAAGGGCTTTCTCTTCTATCTTGAACCACCACCACCATTTAGCAAGCAAAGGAAAGTGTTGGGACCTTAAGCTGCCAATCTTTGGTCCTTTTTCTTTCCTATTGATCACTTTGTCCCATGCTATCCACAAAATTTTGTGCTTATTTTCATCCCCCAATTTTTTCCATCCTAAGGCCTTTGAGATGATTCAAAACCTTAGAAGGGGCCTTGAAAAAGAGAAAATAAAGAGGTCCCGAGACTACAATGGATCATCTTTCAATCTACCCCTGCAGAAAGCATTTTTCCTTTCCATGCTAAAAGTTTGTTTGTGATCCTATCTATGAGACATTTTCAATTGGAGGCTTTTGCGTTGGAAACCCCAACGGGCATGCTGATAACTCCAAAATTATACATGTTTTGGTCGTTCTGGTTTGCACAGTTTTATCCCATTTTAGCACGTTTCTCGTACATTTTACTCGGGAAAGTTTGTATTTCTTAGTTTTGTAGGTTTTGGAGGTCCTTGAGCGAAAAAGTACGAAAAGCGATGAAAAACCAAGGAAAACCATGAAAAAGTGAACATAGAACACTTCACGATCACGAAGCCTACATTTGGCGTCGCGAAGTGCATTGACTCTAGAATGTTCTTGCTTTTACACCCACTTCGCGTTGGAGGAGATGGATTTAGCGCCGCAAAGTTGATGAATGAACCCTGTGGAAAATTCTGGAATGAGCTGAAAAAGGAAAGAAAGGGTTTCATAGCCTATTGTTTTCAATCATCAGAAAAATACTTCAGAAATCAAATTACATTCAGTAGAGTGAGAGAGTTATGCATGAGCCATCAGTGGAGGGCGATTCTTTAAAACGGCGAAACATCCCCGATGTTGATCCAGCTCTTCTAAGACCTGATGAAATGATAATGATCCTGTTATTTTACTTAGTGAATAGGTCTTTACTTATAGTTATAGCTTGAGGAATTATCACTGAGTTTGTTCAATGTTATTCCATGTTAAATATGTTGTAACTTGTATTTATAATCATCAGGATCAGGATCAGGAGATGGACGAGTCTGTTCTAAAGTCTACTGATCCTGACCATCAAAGTGAAGACCTCTTGAAGACATTAAGATCATACTCAAGAACCATCAGCGAAGTCGAAGAATTAGCTGATGACAGGAACATCGTGCTCGTGATCTGAAGACGGAACTCAGTCGTAGCAGGCTGCTCAATTTCGTATGACATCCTGAAGACTCGTTAGGATACAGTTACCCCTGATCAACATCAGTATCAGGGCTTTCCTCATTGATCAGTATCCTGATCCTGAAGAATTAGTGTAATATCTTAATCTAATGCACAAAAGGATTATGCGCCTTTACTGACCAAAAAAGTACACAAGGACAGTCACTTTTATGTTCCCTCCGTACTTATCAGACCTCAAGACAACTGTTTATATAAGCTCTCTTTTGTACACCATGCAAAAGACATTGTTTATAGTAAATAGTACATAGGACCACTTGAAGTGTGACACGTACACAAAAGTGAGTCTGCATGCATTTAATGCATTGGGTATAAATAGGACGTGAAGAGATGTTCTCCATACCTCTTCTTCACCTATCTTAATACCCAAATCCTTTCTTTCTTTATCCCTCTATTTCTTATCTTTTCTAGTCTTCTCACTCTAGTGCATAGTGAAAGAAACTTAGATTGTTTAGTTTAGACTTTAGTCTTTTCTATTTCCGCAACAATCTGTAAATTCAAAGTGTTAATACAACATAGAATTTAAAAGTGAGATTTGGTGTGATTATATTCAACCCCCTTCTATAATCCCATACACTATCCTTACTTGAAAGTCACCCCTTGGGACCAACAAGTGGTATCAGAGCAGATTCAAGCTCTCTTCTTTTTGGAAAAATCTTGTGATCCTCTTTCTCTCTAATCCATGGCTCTTCAAGCTAAGGATAACTACTTTGATACCGGCTCTTCTGGAAAACCTCCAAGGTTTAACAAAGACAACTTTGCTCTGTGGAAAACCAGGATGAAACTTTTTCTATCCGGATCTGATCCCTAAATTCCATACTTCTTGGAAAATGGACCACATGTGCCTTCACAAACTGTCCATGTAGTCCCTGCTACCAATGACCAACCAGGTATACCCGCAAGGGAACTGGTGAAGCCAGTGACTGATTGGAATGATGAAGACAGACGCCTTGTCAATATTGACACCAAGGCTAGGTCTCTCATTGCCATGTCACTCCCTGATGACATATTCCACTCTGTCTGTCATCTTCGTTCTGCCAAAGAAATCTAGAACACTCTCTATGTTCAATACGAAGGTACTGCAGTCCTCATGGAATCAAGAAAGATTTTCTTGGTTCGTTAGTACGAAAGCTTCATTCATCTGAAAGATGAAACTCTCTCCCAGATACATTAGAGATTCAACTGTCTCCTGATCGACCTGAAGACTATCGGTACTGTGTACTCTAACTCTGAGGTGGTTACCAAGTTCATGGAAGCTCTTCCTGAACAATGAGAAATTTACACCACGTGCTTAACTATGTCCAAAGACATAAAGATACTCACACTAAGTGAGTTGTACGGTATTCATCAGAACCGTGAGCAACAGAAGAAACTGAAAAAGAACCTCATAAGAGATACTAAAGATTCCAAGAGCACTTCTCTTGCCTTGGTCTCTAACTCAGTTTCTCCTGTCGCTACACCTTCTTCTTTAGTTACTATTACTGAATTAGAATCTTCTGATTCTGACATATCAGAATCAGATCCTGATTTTAATGAATCTCTTGCTTTACTAACTCGCTCATTTAAAAAGTTTGCCAAAAAGGGAAACTTCCAAAGAAGGAAACCTCTTACCCTTACTGGCAAGCCTAAAACAGAATCTGTTGATAAGGCTACTGCTACCTGCTACAATTGTCAGGGCAAAGGACACTTTGCTAATGATTGCAGGTATAAGAAAAATGAGCTTGCTCCTTCTTCTACCAAATCTTCCTCGAAAAATCCCAAATACCAGTGGCTGAAAGAAAAGTACAAGAAAATGAAGTCTCAGCGTAAAGGTAAAGGTCTTATCGCAGAAGACTGCGATTGAGATGATGTCTCTTCTGACGAGTCATCTGACGAGGAAGACACTCAAGTGGCACTGATGGACATTATTGAGGAACCTAACATAGCTCTTATGGCTAAGATAGAAGAGGTCCCTGAAGAGGCTCCTACTCAAGCTCCTGAAGCTTCAACCTCTACGACTGAATCTACCAGTCAGGTACCTACTCCTGTTGTCCCTCTTGAAAGTTTAACTCAACTGAACTTAGTAACCCTTGATCTTTACAAAGCCTGAATGGTAAGACCTCTGCTGAGAAAATGAACATCAATCTTCGTGATCAACTCAAAGAGTTTCAAGAAAAGATAAAGCAGCTTACCATTCTGGAAGAAAACTATAAGGATCAGGTCTCTGTAAATCAAACTCTCTATATTGAAAGAGAAAAGGCTCTTGCTGCTTAAGAAAGAGCCTTGGCTGAACTTAATGCTGAAAAAGTCACCATCAAAGGATGGAGTGACGCCTCTGAGAAAGTTGATGAAATATTAGCTTCAGGGAGAAATGTCAAAAACAAAAAGGGTCTTGGATTCACTCGTGGATGTCCTAGACCTGATCGCTCCATGCTTAAATTTGGAATGTTTGTTTCTTCTATCCCTGATCCTAATGCCCCTGAATACATCCCTTCATCTTCCTCTAACACACACACTGAAGGTGCTCCTAAGAGCAAAAAGAAAACAGTTAAGGAAAACTCCAAAATTGTTCCACCTTCAAAGGCCAAGAATCCTAAGCCTAAGAAAAACAAAGTTCTAGGCGGTGGACCTTCAGTCTCAGGAACAAAATCCTTTTCTCAAAATCCCTCACCTAGACTGAAGATTGACCTTGTTGGTCCCAAATAATCAAACAAAAAGAGGATTCAAGAGAGAAATAAAGAATATGAAATGAAAAGTCCTTGAATTTATTATAAGAGCTCTCAAGAACACAAGAACACACACAAACAGCTACTTGATTCCCACACCTTTCTCTCAACCCTAAACCCCTTTATATATGGGGCCTAAATATAAATGCCCAAGCCTAAGCCCAATAGCTAAACTAACTAGTTGAACACTAATTAAACCTACTCAAAGCTTACTTTATAAAACTTTCACTAATTAGGACAATTTGGTCCTAACAATCTCCCCCTAAAGTTTTATAAAGGAAGCATCTCAGATATTCTCCCCCTTGTTTTCTTTAGAAAACTTTAGTGGCGTTCGGCTACATTTTGATCTCCAAGCTCCCCCTCGATTGTAGCTCTTTATCTTCAGTTTCAACTGAAAGACTAGATCCGATTTGCAATAACCGCGACTGATTGCACAAACTACAGCTTAACCTGTAAATAACTCGACACGTCTGATAACCGCAGAATACAACAGCTTGCACTAGAGCATGTTGATTCATCCAACTATGTTGATCTCCCGCCAAGAAAAACAAAGGGATAGATGCATGTGTGAGTTACCGTGCAGATCAGCAAGAAAAATAACGAATCTGTCTTTGACCGCATGTTGAGTAAGATTTCAGCAAAAGAGCTCTAAATCTAATAAGCTCACAACAGGGAAACACTAAAGCTTGGATCACCGAAACACCGTATGGCATGAAAGACTAGGAGTAGATGCTGAACGAGATACTTTGCTTTGATCTCTCTACTGCTTAAAAAATAGTCGATTTCCTGAAATCTTCCAAAATGTCAAGTAATCAAATCCAGATCTAGTCTTCTTAGTCAGATGGATGACGATCGTCACTCAAAATTCTATATCGCAACCAAGCCTCCACAATGGTAAAATGGTTAAGAACTGAGCACATAACAATAGTACCATTTACCGAATGTGGCATCCAAAGGAAAAACTCAACTCTCACGCCTAAGAGGAATAATTCCATCTAATAAAAGTCTATAATAATGGTTGCAGAGCGTCAGCCTTCTGAGTAATCTAACCAGATGCAGAATCCGATCACCGTCGTTTTGAAATCGTTACAAATCTGACATGTCTTCAAATAATCTAGAGCAGCTGGGGAAACGAGAGAAATTCAATTTTCATGATTGAAAACTGAATTGGGCTAAAATTTGGGTTGATGAGATCTTTACGAACCAATTGGGAAAGAAAGGTGGCTAATTAAGCGCGGGGATTTTGAAGCGTCACATGTATTTGAATCTGGGTGGATCTAGAGCGCAGCGGAATATAATCTTGAAAGCGTATCTGAAGATGATTCCCGAACTTAATTTGAGCAATTTTGCGTCATCGGGAAGAAATTCCGTCAAATAGTCTCAAACCCCGAATCCTGAAAGTCCCAAATCAGAAAAAATAAATATTCCTGAAAGATGTGAAAATCTTAAACTCCAGGGGCTGAATTTGTATAAATTCAGAACTTTGACCTCAAGGGGTTAATCTTGTAAATATTCAGAACTTGAACTTGAGGGACCAAATCTGAATATGTTTGAAACTTGAAGTGCAGGACCAAATCTGACAGAACTTGAAAGAAGAAGTGCAAGGACTGGATTTGAACATTTCCTAAAGTTGATAAATAAATAAGCTTGAAAGATTGGGGGTTGACAACGTCAAAGTATCAAACTTAAAAATTTAAAGTGTAAACAACTTCAAACTACAGGGATTAAACTCGCCAAAATCATCAAATTTCAAATTAAATGAAGGATGGTCACGTGATTCGGGAAACCTTTTCATCCTTTCCCGAATTGACTTTCAAAACTCATTCCAGACCCATTTTTTTTTATTCCAACCTTTAGTTACAAATAATTTTCTTTAATTTCCAAATCCAAATCCATGAAATCCAAATTCCTATTTTGATTATAACATATCAAAGGTTCCACTTAAGAACGAGTCGGGAAACTCGAATACCCGAGTCGGGTTATTCATGTTTCCCGAGTCGGGATATATCAAAGATCAAAGGTTCCCCTTAAGAACGAGTCGTGAAACCTCGAATACCCGAGTCGGGTTATTCATGTTTCCCGAGTCGGAATATAATCACAACCCAAACATCAAACTTCATCATCTCCATCAAGATCCAAACCCCAAAACTCATAAAATTTTTTTAAGAACAAAGCTTCAAAACCCAAAAAAAATTCCTCTTTGAATGATTCCATAGGAACAAACAAATCTAATGATTTGTTTGGCTCTGATACCATTTGTTGGTCCCAAATAATCAAACAAAAAGAGGATTCAAGAGAGAAATAAAGAATATGAAATGAAAAGTCCTTGAATTTATTATAAGACCTCTCAAGAACAAAAGAACACACACACAAACACCTACTAGACGACTCTCATTGAAATGATTCCCACACCTTTCTCTCAACCCTAAACCCCTTTATATATGGGGCCTAAATATAAATGCCCAAGCCTAAGCCCAATAGCTAAACTAACTAGTTGAACACTAACTAAACCTACTCAAAGCTTACTTTATAAAACTTTCACTAATTAGGACAATTTGGTCCTAACAGACCTAAAGCAGAAGACTAAGGAGAAGAAATCTATTCCTCCTCTGTCTAATGCTAAAGGAATACTTGGTACTGGTCCTGCTCATCTGAAGTTCAAAGACTTCCTTGACCCTACAAAACGCTTTCTTTATCGTAAATGTTATCACTATGGATTAAATGACCATATTGCGTGTAAGTGTCATGATGCTACCAAAGCTGAAAAATCAGCTAAGGTAAAGAAAAATCCTAAGACTAGTAAAAAGGTCAAAGGAAAGAAGGTTGTCAAGACTGTTTCTTCAGTCAAGACTCCAGCCTCAAAAACTGACAATTCAGTTAAGGTTGTCACTGACTCCACCATACCTACTGATAACTCTGGATCCATAGTCCTATGGGTACCAAGAAAAACTTAAACTCTAAATCTTACAGGATAAGGGCATCTGGTACCTTGACAGTGGATGCTCACGACATACGACTGGTTCAAAATCTGTCCTCTCTGACTACCGTGACGAAAGAGGTCCTTCAGTGACTTTTGGTGGAAACGGTAAAGGCCAAACTCGAGGGTATGGCACCCTGACCAACGGAGTAACTACGTTCAAAAGAGTTGCTTATGTTGAAGGCCTGATGCACAATCTTCTTAGCATTAGTCAACTATGTGATAAGAATCACAAAGTCTGCTTCTCGAAGAAAAAGTGCAAAGTCAAGAAAAGACTCAAGGAAGTTATTCTCACTAGTGTTAGAAAAGCTAATATCTACATCCTCAACATGAATACTTCCACTAACAACTTCTGTTTTGTATCACGTGCCTCTACTGATACAAATTGGCTATGGCACAAGCGTCTCTCTCATCTCAACTTCAAGACGCTGAATCAACTATCCATCAACAAGCTTGTTACTGGTCTTCCTGAATTTCGATTTACAAAGGTATCTCTTTGTTCAGCATGTGAGAAAGGAAAACAGAGCAAGGCTTGCTTCAAGTCCAAGCAGATTTCCTCCATCAGCTCTCCTCTTCAACTTCTCCACATGGATCTCTTCGGACCTGTTAATGTCCAATCCATTCCTGGAAAGAAATACACTCTAGTACTCGTTGATGAATATTCTAGATATACATGGGTATTCTTTCTTCGATCCTAGAGTGATGCTCCTGAAGAAATCATCCTGTTCGTCAGGAAAATGGAAAAGCTCAACAACCTTTCAGTTCGTTCCATCAGAAGTGACCATGGTACTGAGGTCAAGAACAGGACCTTGGAAACCTTCTTTGATGTGAAAGGTATCTCCCAGAACTTCTCCTCTGTAAGAACTGCTTAGCAAAACGGTGTTGCTGAACGACGAAACAGAACCTTGATTGAAGCTGCACGATCGATGTTGAGTGTAGCCAACCTTGCCACTCAATTGTGAGCTGAAGCCGTTAACACTGCTTGCTACACCAAGAACAGAAAGACTGCTTACGAACTTTTTCGTAATAGGAAACCATCAATCGAACACTTCCATATCTTTGGTTGTGTCTGTTACATCCTGAACAACAAAGATAACCTTGGAAAGTTTGATTGCAAGTCTGATGATGGAATCTTCCTTGGATACTCCTCTATCTCCAAAACTTACCGTGTGTTTAACAAACGAAGACAATTAATAGAAGAAACGATTCATGTTCGATTTGATGAATCGGGTCCTACCTTCCCTCACCCTCAAGACAATTCTGAAATAAATCAGTGGGTTGACTCTTTCTTGCAAGTCCCTGATATTCCCATTGCTGATCCAACTCCTCAAGACCTTCCTGACGGTTTTGAAGAAACTCCACCTCCACGCTCTCAAATAACCATTCCTCCAGTACTAAATGCCACCCCTATTACTCAAGTCACACCTGAACCTGATCACCCCACTAGCAATGAAGACTTGTCTCAAACCACTATTAGTGAACCTGCTCCTTCTCTTACAGATCTTCTTCCTGATCCATCGTTAAATGAAGCTTCCACTTCAGGACAGGTGTATCATCCAACTGCTCTTCGATGGACCAAGGATCATCCAATTGATCAGGTCCTCGGAAATCTTTCCTCTGGTGTTAAAACTCGACATCAATCTGGTAATGTCTGCCTTTATGTTAATTTCATCTCTGAAAATGAACCTAAAGAAATAGATGATGCCTTGCGTGATCCTGCCTGGGTCTCTGCCATGCAGGAGGAGCTAGCAGAGTTCATTAGAAACAATGTCTGGCTTCTTGTCCCTAGACCTCGAAAACGTACTATCATTGGATCCAAATGGATCTTCATGAATAAACTTGATGAAGTTGGTACTATTATTCGCAACAACGCTCGACTTGTTGCTCAAGGATACAGGCAGGAAGAGGGCATTGATTACGATGAAACTTTTGCTCCTGTGGCTAGGCTCGAAGCAATTCGACTATTCATGGCCTTTGCAGCACATATGAACTTCAAAGTCTTTCAAATGGACATTAAAAATCCCTTTCTGAATGGAAAACTTAATGAAGAAGTTTATGTGGCTCAGACTCCTGGTTTTGTTGACCCTAAGTTTCCTGATCACGTTTTTAAATTAAACAAGGCTCTCTATGGGTTAAAACAGGCTCCTCGTGCCTGGTATGATACCATGTCAACCTTTCTTCTCTCAAAAGGTTTCGAGCGTGGTAAGATCGATATCACTCTATTTCTTAAGAAATATCCTAAGCATATCCTTCTTTTCCAGATATATGTCGATGACATTATCTTTGGATCAACCAATCCCAAACTCTACGAAAAGTTTGAGTTGCTCATGAAAACAGAACATAAAATGTCTATGATGGGTGAGCTAACATACTTTTTAGGACTTCAGATCAAGCAATCTGAAAAGGGAATCTTTATCAACCAAGGTAAATATGTACTTGATATGCTAAAAAAATTTGATCTCACATCATGTACACCGATGAAGACTCCAATGGCACCTCCTCTATCACTTGACAAGGATTCCAATGGGAAACCTATTGATGTGACTCTTTATAGAGGAATGATCGGCTCACTGCTGTATGTTACAACGAGTCGTCCTGATATCATGTATTCTACATGTTTATGTGCTCGTTATCAGGTTGAACCCAAAGAATCCCAACTGACTGATGTAAAGCGGATTTTCAGATATCTGAAGGGAACTCCTAATCTGGGTCTTTGGTACTCCAAAGACTCAGGGTTCGATCTAACGGCTTCTTCTGATAGTGACTTTGCAGGATGTAAGATCGACAGGAAAAGCACCACTGGTGGGTGTCACCTACTAGGTGGAAAGTTGGTGAGTTGGACTAGCAAGAAACAGAATTCTGTGTCCACATCAACTGCTGAAGCTGAATATGTTGCAACTGGAATTTGTTGTGCCTAGGTCCTGTGGCTGAGAAATTAACCTCACGATTATGACATACAACTTTCCAAAATTCCCATATACTGTGACAACACTTCAGCAATCGCCATTGCAAATAATCCTGTCTTACACTCCAAGACAAAGCACATTGAAGTGAGATATCACTTCATCAGGGATCACGTGATGAATGGTGATATTGAACTCCATTTTGTTCCTACTGAATATTAGCTTGCTGATCTTTTTACCAAACCACTGGATGTAACACGCTTTGATATGCTAATCAGTGAACTGGGATGTTAAATCCCGACTAATGAAGTTTATCAGGAAATAACATTGTTAGATCCTGCAGAATAAGTTTTCTCAGGACACATATCTAACAACTCTATTCAGTATTTAGAAAATCTATGTTCAAAATCTGAATACTGGTGATTCTCCTCAGGTAAGTATTTCCGACTCTTAAACCTTATTGCATTTAATGTGATAAGAGGATTTCTTAAAACAGTACTTATCTGATAAGTACTCAAATTCCAAGAAATTTCATCTTTCACCAAATTGGAATTATCCCCTGAAAAGGTGGTTTTTAGAATAAAACAAACTTTTCATCTTGCCAGACACATAATGGGACGTTTCCTGTTCCCCACTACCTGTGTCAGGCACGTGAACGCGCGTAGAAACCCTTTTTTCATCATTACGTTTGAAATTAGCCACTCTTTTCTCTCTAATCCATTTTCTCTCTCTACCCGCGAGGTATAAAAACCTCACTCATACTCTTTTCATTCTTTACGCTCTCAAATTCTCCAAACGAACTTAAAGCAAGAAAAGATTTCTTTCTCTCGATTTCTCACCAAGAACACACACTACGTTCTTCACCAAGAATCAACGTAAGTGTCTGATTTCATGTTCTTTCTACATTTTAAGTTGATCTTCTTCATCTAAAACAACTTATTATGATAAACGTTTTTCAAAAACCCTAAGATCACTTCATTTGATCTTAGATTTACCCAAAATCTTCAAAGATTTTTGTTAAAACTGGTTACATGCTTTTTCTTATTTCTTTTAAGAAAAACCATTAAACTCCAATTCTGATATATTTCATCAAAATAAAAGTTTTCTTTTCTACCAAAACACATTCTATTTGTGGTTTATGGTATCCAATATATTCCTAAGTAAAAGGATTTCACCACTTTTATGAACACCTTTTATGCTCATTGAAAAGTGAAGAAAAGATACATATGTTGGATTCTTTAATCATCCACATATGTTAATCTTTTTTGTGTTTACAGAATGGCTGCTACTTCAAGTGCTTCTTTGGACACTCAACTCAATGCTGAGGTCACCTCCCTGCTAACGGCTTCAGGAAGTCTCCCTGTGGTCATGCCTCAACATGATCTTCAGTTCAAGCCAAACAACCTGGTGGGACTCTTCGATCTTCCTAAAGGCAAGGAATACCTTCAGCCTTCCAAGGAATTCCTGTTGAGCAGTCCTCTGAAGACTGCTTTCAACATCAATCCTCAGCCCAACAAGCCACTGCTACTACAATTGTGGTCTACTGCCACGGTGGCTCAGGAGAGGAGCCCTAAGGGAAAGCTACAGGAGGTCATCAAATTCCAAATCAATGATGACATCGTCACCTTCTGGATAGGGACTCTATGCAACGTCCTGAACATCCCTGGAAAGAATAGATACCCACCTCCTCTAACCAAGGAAGAAATGATCGCCCTCCTGGACAACATAGGCTACAGATGGCCTGAAAGGGAAGGCGTCATCATCAAGTCTTCTGCCACGATCAAGAAGACATGACTGAATGCCATGTTCTACTACATCTGGAACACATTCGGTCTTTGTCTGACAGGCAAGACTGGTAGCACCGAGCAATTCCCCACCACCATTCAAAACATGGTGTTTTCCGCTCTCCAAAGGCAAAAATTTGACTACGTTCGCCATATCTGGGACGATATGGTGAACAAGATCAAGGAACCTAACCGAGTGGTTAACTTCCCCTACACTCCCTTCTTCTCTACCATCCTGGCCCTACACATGAAAGCGAATTACCTCACTGATGGGACGTTCAACAATTACGCCATCGGGCACAAATTCCTTGATCAAGTGCTCCCTCATCCTGATGATGTCCTAGTCTCTGCTGTCCTGGTTCTCCCTGATGAACCAAAGCAGGAGACTGAAGAAAGGCCTGTCTCCCCTCCTGTCCAAGGTATGTTCTCTTTCATCTCTTCCAAACCATCTTCTTCTCATCCTTTGCATCTTATGTCAGTAGCTAACCCATTACTGACTTCCCTAGCCGCAAATACTTCGACGCTCCAAAAGCGTCCCCATCCCTCTGGATCCTCACCACCACCATAGCCCAAACGCGCCAAGACCAAGGCGTCAAAGAAAAAGTGTAAGGGAGCTGCTGCTGGTAAGAAATATTACCTTACCCTCCCTCAACTTTTTCATAGACTGTCTCCTTTATCTAAATCTTCTTCACCTGCAGATACTCCTGCTGATATAAATGAACCTGAGGTTGTTCATCTGGAACACTCAGAGAATTTGAATGTCAATCGTTTTGATGCCGTTCAAGCCTCAGGTAATAAACTTAAGCACTTTATTACTATTTCTTCTTTTATGAAAGCTTTTGAGACTTCTAGTGCTCATTTAGCTACTACTTCTGCAGGTTCATCCTTAACATCAACAGGATAATCCCTTCGACGAATTCGTGCTCACAGACCCTGAGCGCCAACTAAGCGTGGCTGAGCTTCGCCGCCAGTCGGCTGAACGGGTGCTGCAGGACGCCAAGGGTGCTTTACAGCTTCAGGAGGAAGCTCACAAAGCACGCCTCCAGGCCATGGAAGTGGAGCTTGCCTCTGCTAAGGCTGCTGCTACTGCTGTTGAAGCCAAGGCCGTTGCTGCTGCCGCCGCTGCCACTGCTACCGCTCCTCCCCCCACCGGTGTGTTTATCAACATACCTTGTCTGGACAACATCCACGACAAGGTAACTCAGATGGCCACTTCTTCCTCCACCCTTCATGAGTCCATTCAGGACATGAAGGCCACTGCTCTGCCTGCCATCACCACCGCCATCAACTCAGGCTCCAACTCTCTCACCTCCTTCCAAACTGAGGTTGTGCAGAGATTGGATGCACAGGAAGCAGGGCTTTGCGCCCTTCAGGAGAAGGTTACTGAGCTCTCCTCAGCGGTGAACACTCTTTCCACTGCTGCTCCGCCACCACCAGCATTTACAACCGCTGACAGGGATATGCTTCAATCCCTGGTTGGCACCACCATCACCAACGCCAAGCTGAAGGCGAATATGGCCTCTCTCTTTCAGAGGTGTATCACAACAGCTGCCATTGCAAGGGCACCTGTTGAGGGGGAGAGACAGCCACCTCTGCAACAACGCCAGCATGGTGATCATTCCATCTATTCCCCCTCCAGCAACTAGAACATAAATGATGAGGAGGAGGGAACCAATGACGATGACGACGACGACGATGATGACGATGTCGACCTTTTAGTGGTGGAAAAGGTTTCGGATGCTGCACCCAAACCAACGCCCACTCCAGGACCTGCACAATCTCAGGGGGAGAACCCTGAGGCTCCTGGTACGTCTACAATTCATCCATCCTCCCCTACTAGTTCTGATAATCTTCCCATCTCCTCTTTATTTTCTAAAACCAAACCAAACCCTGAAACCATCACCTTAACAGATAGCTCATCTGAAAAATCACCCTCAAACAACCTACAAATAGTTGTCTACCAACCACCCAAATTACCAACCCCTGAAACTGAAACTCAACCTGAACCAACCCCTGAACCTGAAACCCAACCTGAACCTGAACAGAACCCCAATATCAGGATGTCAACTTTGGCTCTGTCACTGCTGATATTATTTATCTTGTGGAAAATAGTATCTCAGCACGAACCATGGCTGAAGTTAGCAGAATGACGTTCACCATTACCCCTTTAAACCATGAAGCCCTCCCTTCGAATCCTGTTAACCCATTTCATTCTGAAGCATCCTCCTCCAGAATCCAAGAAGAACAACCTGGTCCCTCTGAGACCATTGTTCTATCATCAGATGATGAATTCATCTCTGATGATTTTTCAACTCCTCCTTCCTCACCAAGATCACCTCCCTCTAACTATCCGCGTTTTGAAGGTGAGAACTACCCTGACACTTATGCTAATTTGAACAGGGATGGGCGTTTAGATGCTGTGATAGAGCAACTCGAGAGTACAAGAGTAAAAATTCCTCTTCGTACCTCTTGGGACTTCGAGTTTGCTTATCTATCACAGGAAGAGTTTTTGGAATCAATAAAAGCTCAGGAGGAGCTCGATAATAAAGAAAGAAAAGCATTTCTCTCTACACAAGCTGCTCGCAAGCTTGCTTTTGACTCCGTCGAGGAAGACGATGAAATAAGTGCTGATCCACTACTCACACAGAAGGCAGCGTTGAAAGTCTTCAACAGGAGGACTGAAGAACAGGCTGAAGAGGTAAAAAAAGAGCTTGACTGGTGCAGAGACCGACTTCATCTCAGGAAGCACGGTGCTAAAATATCAGGAGTCCATCTCAACCGAACCCGAGGAAAGAGAGGAGCTCCTGGAAAAACCTGGAACACCATCAAATGCTCAGGAGTAAAGGACGTGCAACACACTCTTGACAAGTTAGACATATACAACTTGTCAGAGTTGAGAGAAATCAGAATCCTACTTCCCAAAGCCAACAAGAACTACAGGGCTGAAGTAGAAGAAGTCATCAATGGACTTATTGCACGAATCAGAAGAACAACCGAAATTCCTGATGTCCTGCTCCAACCTCCTTCAACACTACCAAAGCGACGATCAGCAGGCACTTCAACAAGGAGATTCACTCCTTGTGTTCCTAGAACTTCCTTCAGGCCAATTGATCTCTCGATGCTTGATCTCTCCTTTCCTTCAGGAGTAACTCTCTCTGAGGGTTAGGTCATTAGAGAACCAGTTCATGGTATTTGTGTAGGCAACAACCTCAATATTCTTTGCTTTCAAAGACTTAGTGAGCTACACAAAGCACCCTCTGAACACCTGGTGACAATCCTCTTCACAGCGAACAAAGAAAAGAACAATCAAGACGCCAAGGAATTCGTTCGCACTGTCAGAGCTATCCTCAACAAAAGAATAGCAGATGGTGAAACACAGCTTACTGATAACACCAAAATTATACATGTTTTGGTTGAGCGTAATCGTATGACTTTACCCCATTTCTCACCCGTTTATGATCATTTCACTCACTAAATGAGCTTATTATTGTTTATGTAGGATTTGGAGGCCGTGGAACAGAAGATTACGAAAAAAGGCGAGAAAACGTGAAAAATGCACAAGTTCAATACAGTAGCAATCTGGCGTCCGCGAGATTCCAGATATGGCGCCGCCAGATTCGACAAAGATAAAGATCAGGGTTGACCTAAGTGTTTGGCGCCGCCAAACCAGCAGTCTGGCGATCGCCAGATGGCCCCTGGACGTTTTCCTTTAAATACCAGCCTCCTCCTTCAGTTCAGAATATGGTTTTTACACGACACGAAGCAGAGATGATAGAGTGAAAGTCAGAGTGGTGCCGATACGCTGCGGGGTTCGATCTTTGATCATCCGTCGTTGTATTGTCGGTATCATGTCTATTATCATGTTTTCTGTTTTCAGTATGTTTAGTGAGTAGTCTTTTAATAGTGGTACTTGTCATGGTCGATGAACCATTGTGGATGATGATTTGATACTTAATGTTTATTGGTTTGTTTTTGATTGATTGAATGTGTGTTATGGTTCCGTTCTGATTATTATTGTTTGGTTATTTGAACTCATTGGTTGGGTGTATCTGTTTGACCAAAATAGATAGACTCCGATAGGATAATCAACCTACCTTAACCTACCCTTGGACCAAGAGAGTTGTGTTAAGTGGTTACTCGGACCGAGAGTGACCTGGAGGTAGAAAACCATACAATAGAATTAGGACTGGATTTCCGGTACTAGGTTGCCTGACAAACGACCTAAGTATTGGACTAGGAGGACCGAGTCCTAGTTAAAGACCATAATCACTACATGTTAGGGTGTCCTAGACTTAAATTCCTACAATAATCAAAACAACCAAACCTTTGGCCTATTTAAATCATTCACTTGGGGATTCACTATACCATGATAAGTGCTACTGTTTTTCCTTCATATAGTTATTAATCAATCTTTTTATTGGTTTCTTAGTTAGTAGTTAATTTAATTGTCTTTTTAGTGTTAAAACCTTTTTCATAAAAACCCCCCAAAAAAGCTTTAGGTTAATTAAACTAATTTAGATTAATAATCTACGATAACTTGACCGTTCCCAGTGGTAGATACGATACCTGGACTTTCCTACACTATATTACTCACGATCAGGTACGCTTGCCTGTATATGCGGTAAGACAGTGGCTAAGCATTAGAGGTTAAAACTTGTTACGCTTTTTATGTATGATAATTACCGCATCAAGTTTTTGGCACCGTTGCCGGGGAACGGTAGTTGTTAGATTTTTGATCTTTATTAGTTTGATTAATCGATCCTTGGTTGGGAATTTATTCCCGATTAAGTTATTTGCTTTCTAGTTTAGTTTTTAATTCTTAATTGTTCTCTTTTATATTTTTATGCTACTCCGGGTATTCTTTCTTTATTTGTGTTGCAGATATGGAGGATTACTACTCCGGAGGTTTTTGGGGAAGGAAAGAAGAAAAGCATCCCCATGATGATGTACCGATGTGGATACTTAGGAATCGCCAACATGGGTCAATGCTAAAAGAGTTATTTGAAAAACCTGTGGCGAATCAATCATCTCTACAACAAGAGGTAAATCATCCATATGTTGAATCCAAAGATTCTAACAGTTCTCTAATTTTACAGGATGAAACAATGGATGAACAATCAGATGATGATTTCTGGGAAGATTTTGAGCGTGTCTTGCAAGAGGGACATGAGGAAGAAGCTCCAAAAGAAGATCAATCTCCTATTCAACAAAAGGTAAATCTTCTAACTTCTGATTGTGAAAAATCTAACAATGAGCCTTTGTTGTGTCAGGATAATCCACATATTGATCGGTACGAGGGAGTGATGGTACAAGATCCTTTTTGGGAAGCCAGTTGTCAAAGGCAATTGGACGGACCAACGCATATAATGAAGTACTTAAAGGATCTAGTTCCAACGAGGCCAAACTCACGCGAATCCGAAACTCAGTATGCAATCCGAGGAGGTAAGAACCGGAATGGTAAGTGGTGCGTAACTCCACCTGGTGAATCATGCAAAGGTAACGTATTAAGCCCAGGTATGTACCACTATTTTCACCCTTGCTTGATTGCAAGTGAAGGGTGTTTCGTTTCAAACGGGAGTGCTTAAACCCGGAGTCAGGCTCGAGACTCATGACAAAAACAAGCGCTTATCGGGAGGCAACCCGAGCATTTTCTTTCTTTTTGCATTTTTAGGTTTTTCGTGTGTGTTTTTGTTAATCTTTTTGTTTGATATTGCTTAGGTAACCATACAGAGGAGATAGACGCAAAAATCGAGCGAATCCGAAGCAAGATAGAGTTTTTGAAAAGTTGGAAACAGAAGCAAAGTCGCGATCGCCAGATTCCAAGTCTGGCGACGCGAAGTTGGTAAGTCGTGGTAACAGGTAAAAATTTCGAATCTCGCGACGCAAGGAGGGCCGTTTCGCGACGCGAAGCTTTAAAAATTAGGGTTATTTTTCAGAAACTACCTGTTTCACGACGCGAAACCCTGGGTTTGGCGATGCAAAAACAGTGCAGACGGGTTTTTAACTCTCTTTTCTCACTTTTTCAAAAGAACACAACCCTAATTTCTCTTAGGCTCTGCGAAATCCTCTCACGTCCTTGCGAAATCCGACCTTCTTGAGCTTCAATTTCATCGTTCACCATGGACAAGGTATGTTTCCTAACTTTAATTTCATGAGGATAGTTTGATTTGGGAGATTTGTGTGACAACTGCCAGTTTTTGACCTTCAGGTTAGCCACTCGTTTAATCCACTCAGTAGCGTTTCCGTAGGTTAAAAACTAGTTATTTAAGTTTCTAAATGAAACTAGGTTAGTTTGCGTGAAAAATTTAGGCTAAAACCTAAAAGTCCCGAAAACTGCCCGAAAAAGCCCGAACCGGTCTGAAATCGTCCGAAAATCCTATAATGCCAAAAATTTAAAAGTCAACTTATAAAATAAAAGAGTTTGTTAAAAATATAAATAAACTGATCCAAATATTCCAAAACTACTTTCGAAAGAGTCGGTTTCTACCGAAAACGCGCTAAAACCCCGGTACTGCGTCGAATTAACAGTGTAGAATTACACTGTTTTAATTTAAAAAAAAAATAATATGAAAGAGGTGGGTGGGCCCCATGGCTGGCCACCACCACCCCTCTCCTCCAATCACATCTCTCTCTCTTTCCCTCTTTTCCATCAAAACCATCATCACCACCATTTCCCCATTTCATTTTTCAAACCTCTCTTCTCTCTCTAGCATCTTTCTCTCCCTAAACTCTCTCTTTTCTCTCAAATTTCCAGCCACATATTCATCTACAATCTGAGTTCTTGAAGATTAAAACAAGTTTTTGGAAGTTTTATTATTGTTCATCAAAGGTAAGAGCATTGTAGGCTTGTATAGCTTCGATTTTTGGCTCATTCTTGAGCTTTCTTCTACTTTCTTTGAGGTTTAATCCCTCTTTTATGGATTAACAACAATCTTGATGTTTGAGGATGAGATTGAACCTTAGAAATGTGTTTAAACATTCAATGAAGGTGAAAATCCATGAATCCTCCCTAAGAACACAAGACTTGAAGCAAAATCCTTTGGTTTGATGTTTTTGAATATCATTTTGGGGCTGAACTTTGATGATAGTTCATGCATGTGTGTTGATGGTATTAATACATATTTTCATCTATTTATTTAGTGTATAATAAGAGATGTTGGTTTATTAGCAAGAAAAACCCCAAAAGTTTATGATTTTATGTGTTTTGGTGATGAAAATGGAGTTTGATTCTTGACAGATTCTGTCCAAGTTTTTGCATGTAGTTTATACGACCCAAAAAGGGTTTTCTCGAACTCATTTCTTTTTGAAATTTTTATGGATTAATATTTAAGGTGTTAGGGTTCAAAACCCATTGGAATCGTGTGAAAACTCCAAGATTCGAACCCTTAACCATCATTAAACATTTTCGTGTGCAACAGTACTTGGTCAGGAATTTGGGTCATCTTCAAACTTGTATAACTCTTTGATAACTTATCCAAAATGCAAACTTTTTAATTCTAAACTCAAGTACTCTGAGTTAGCTTTCCAATGAGTCCAAAATCATGTCATTTAGAGGAGTTTTGAGGGTTTAACCAATGAAAACAAGTTGATAGTGCAAGCTGTCCCAAGATGGCAGATCCACATGCACAACTTTAAAGAGGCATATCTCTCTCAAAAATCACCTAAATGATGTGAATCTTGTCTCATTAGCTTGGTATATGTTTTATTTAGAAAATCCCTTTGTAAATTCGTGAGTTGGTGGGATAATGAACTCTCTATGAACAAACCTTTACTGACATGTATCTTTGAAAAATAAAAGTGTGCACTGATTTTGCAAAAATGTTTAAAAATAGTAAAACACCTCTAAAAATTGTGAAATTTGGTAGAGATGATGTTAACAACCCCAAAATCAGAGGGTAAAAATTTGAGGATTTATCATTTGGTGGACTTAAGCTCAAAGGTGACGTTTTTACAACTTAATATTTTGGACAGATTCTGGAAATTGACAAAAACCCAACTTTATGAACTTTAAGCTTTCCAAAATAGTTGGAAGTCTTCAAAATGCACCAAAACAAACTTTTATTATATTGGATTACATAAACAACGTAACGGCATTATAATGGATATTGGTACGATTTATGACTTAGGAACCGTTGATCTTGGAACTTACGTTAAAAATTACGTATTTGTTAGGGCAATTCTAGATTCGGGGCCGAGACACGAAAACGCACTAAAGTTTGTTTGAACGCTAATCACTCGAGGTGAGTATTCACAGCCCCATTTTTACCGTTTTTACGAGTTTTGGGGTGAAAAGCATGTTTATAAATGAATGTGAAAAATTGTGAAATTATTGCGAAACGAAATGAAATGAAATGAAATGAAATGTATTGTGAGCTAAATTTGAAATGTTATGCGGCATGATATATATTGAGTAAAAGTCCCATGTTGAATACACTACTATTAACTCGTTTCGAGCCAATGGTTATTGTGGATAGCGCTATTTGGTAGAGTGGACCCACCCTTGTTTACTGACGAGTATAGGGTGCACGTAATCATATGTGGTACTACACATGTGGGGTTTAGTCCCACCGCTGAGGTAGTGCAGCGTCTACACATGTGGGGTTTTAGTCCCACCGTTGAGGTAGTTCGCGGGAACGCTCTACCCATGTGGTTCGCAACCACCTCTGAGGTAGACCGTTGGGGCAAAGGTTTAGGTTTAGTAGTGGCTCGAGAATATATCTTGCATAAATGTTATGTTTAACAGTCAAGGTTGAACATTGGTTTTACGATAAAGATTTCTGCATTGAAAATGTTTTGTGCATATAAAACCTGTGAACTCACCAACTCTTGTAGTTGACACTTGTTTTTTTAACATGCTTTTCAGGAAAATAGAAGGTATTAGAAAGTGTTTGTGCTGCAACCGACATCAAACCTAAACTTTTCTTTTGCAATGTTGTTTTGTAATATTTGAACCTTGTAACTATCGTTGGTTATGTAACTTTTGGTACTGTAACAATGAACTTGAAATGAAAGGTTTGATGTTGTTTATCTCCTATCGCATTGAAATCTTAGCTGTCACGCCTCGCGTTTCCGCTTTAGCGGGGTGTTACAGATTTGGTATCAGAGCCATAGGTTATAGAGAACATCGGTTTTTCATAAAACCAAGTACTATAACCAACCTTTTTCAAAAAGAAGTTCAAACTTTTAAATAAAGATTTCAAAATGTAGGAGAAATTTTACTGCTAAGATGATTAGGATAGGTGTTATCCTGATATATCATAGATATGCGGAGCCTGATCACCTACGCCTAGCCATGGTATAAGTAGGATAAGACTTATGAACTAATCATACTGCTAGATTTTAAAAGTTGAAACCTTCTAGAGATTTCCTGAAAGACATAGACTGTGTGAGTTACATTTGGCATGCACAAAATGTATTTTGTTTGAGATATATATATATTCTATGTATGAATATGGATATTATGCGTTGGACGGTTTAAATGCAGAATGTTATGGATGTTGCTACTATTGCCAATGAATGCATGTTTGTCGTATAATTGCTTAAATTCTAAGTAATGTGTTAATTCGACAGCTTAGAAGCATATAACACTTGAGCTATGAGAATTAACTAGTTGCGAACCACACTTAGATTTTTTTTTTTTTGGGAAGTTGGCACTAAAACCCTGATTGTGGATATGATTTAGAATCATGCCTCCAAGGCGAGAGGACCCTGAGCTTGCAAGGTTAGTGTCGGAACAAGTACTAGCGTCTTTACCCAATATAGTAAGCCAAGTAGCGGCAGGTTTAAACACCAACCAGGGAGCGGATATCGCTAGGAACCGTGAGTGTACCTATAAGTCTTTTAGGTCGTGCAATCCCAAAGAATTTCATGGGACCGAAGGAGCGGTTGGATTGTTAACTTGGATAGAGGGTATGGAATCCGTTCTCCACATCAGCAAATGTACGGAAAGGAACAAAGTAGAATACGCCGCATGTCTGTTGCAAGGACGAGCACTAACATGGTGGAACACCCAAGTCCAAACCCGCGGCCGTGAAGCAACCGGTCAGATTTCTTGGGAAGATTTCAAACAGATGCTCAAGGAGGAGTTCTGCCCTAGGAGTGAAATACAGAAACTGGAAGCCGAGCTATGGCACCATGAGATGAAAGGAAGTGACGTCACCACTTACACCACCCGTTTCCATGAACTGGCCAAGCTAGTGCCACACCTGGTAACACCTGAGCAGAATAGAGTGGATCGTTATGTCTGGGGATTATCTTCAGTTATCCGAGGGAATGTAACTGCAGCAGACCCAAAGACTCTGCAAGAAGCAGTCAACTTAGCAAACCGACTCACCAACAATGCTGTCCGATCAGGGACGTTTCCGAATGACAGTGTGAAAGGGAAGAGGAAGATGGAAGATCCGGTGGAGGGTAAGTCCGGACAGAGGGTTAATAAAGACCGGAAAGTGGCAAGGAACTTTGGAATTCAGACGCCGACCCCGGAAAAAGGGAAAGGGCCACAACGTGTGTGTGATAAATGTCATCAGCAACACAAGGGGAGATGCATTACCTGCTTCAAGTGTAACCAGGCGGGGCATGTTGTTCGGGATTGTAAAACCGGACAAAGACGAGCCTGTTATGAATGTGGAAGCCCGGACCACTACCGGAACTTGTGCCCCAAAAGAAACCAGAGGTCTGATGCAAACCCAACTCCACCAGCAAACCAAGGAAACCGAGGAGGTTTGGCTCGAGGAAGAGTGTTCGTGATAGGAGCAGAGGAGGCGAAGCAGAATCCCGATATGGTGACAGGTACGTTCCTACTGAATAACTATCCTGCATCTGTACTATTTGGTTCTGGAGCAGATAAAAGTTATGTGTCGCTAGAATTTAGACCTAAGACAAATAGGAAGTCACAAAATTTGAGAGAGGAGCACATAATTGAATACTCTAACGGAGAGTTAGTTAGGGCTAACAAGGTAGTTAGAAAATGCACTCTAGGCTTATCAGGAAAGGACTTTAGCATAGATTTAATCCCGATCAAGATAGGGAGTCTTGACATAATCGTTGGTATGGATTGGATGTCCAACCACCGAGCGACGATATGCTGTGCTGAGAAGATAGTTAGGCTAGCATTACCCGATGGAGGTGTACTCGAAGAGCACGGAGAGAAGCCGAAGAGAGATATTAAGTTAGTATCGTTCATGAAAATGCGTAGCCATCTACGAAAGGAAGGTGTAGCATTCATGGCGCACGTAGTAGATAAGAAAGCAAAAGAGAAGCAAATTCAGAGTATCCCGATTGTGCGAGAATTTCCCGAAGTATTCCCGGAAGAATTACCTGGACTACCCCCACAACGATAAGTAGAATTCCACATCAACCTAATTCCTGGAGCAGGCCCCATCGCAAAGTCGCCTTATCGACTAGCACCGTCTGAGATGCAGGAGCTTTCAAGCCAACTTCAAGAGATGCTAGACAAAGGATTTATTAGGCCCAGCTCTTCACCCTTGGGAGCCCCAGTCTTGTTCGTCAAAGAGAAGGACAGATCCTTTAGGATGTGTATAGACTATATGGAGCTGAACAAGATCACTATCAAGAACCGATACCCTCTTCCACGCATCGATGATCTGTTCGATCAACTGCAAGGAGCAACGTACTTCTCCAAGATCGATCTTCGATCCGGATACCATCAAATGCGAGTTCGTGAGGAAGACATCGCAAAGACAGCGTTCAGAACTCGTTATGGTCATTATGAGTTCTTAGTCATGCCTTTTGGTTTGACGAACGCTCCAGCAGTGTTCATGGATCTGATGAACCGAGTGTGCCGACTATACTTAGATAAGTTCGTAATTGTATTTATAGACGACATTCTAATTTACTCGCAAAGCAAGGAGGACCACGAGCATCATTTGAGGCTGATACTGGAACTACTCAAAACTGAAAAGCTTTATGCCAAATTCTCAAAGTGCGAATTTTGGATCTGAGAAGTTCACTTTTTAGGACATGTGGTGAACAAAGGAGTACACGTCGATCCAGCCAAGATCGAGGCTATAAAGAAGTGGGAAGCCCCGAAGACACCAACGGAAATTCGACAATTTCTCGGATTGGCAGGCTACTACCGACGATTCATTGCCAATTCCTCCAAGATTGCACAGTCGCTGACAACCTTAACGCAAAAATATAAGAAGTCTAATTGGGGAGAGAAACAAGAAGAAGCGTTTCAATTACTCAAGCATAAGTTGTGCAATGCACCCATACTGGCATTACCCGAAGGAACGGGTGAAGCCTACAAGGACGCGAGCAATGGGAATGATAGTGCAGACCAGCCTGAAAAGTCAGATACTGGAAGCTCAGAGAGAAGCTCTGAAGGCTGATAACTTGAAGAAAGAAACTCTACACCAGATGGAGAAAGAGTTCGAGGAGAAAGCAGATGGAGTGCGTTATTTCAAGGATAGAATTTGGATTCCAAAGGCCGATCAGATTAGGGAAAATGATCATGGATGAAGCCCATCAATCAAGGTACTCGATATACCCAGGTTCGGACAAGATGTATAAAGGACTGATAAGATTTGGAAAGAAAGGGAAATTGAGCCCTCGATTTGTTGGGCCGTTTAAAATCATGGAAAGAATCGGACCAGTCGCTTACCGATTAGACTTACCCTCAGAGCTCAACTCTATTCACGACGCGTTCCACATATCCAACCTAAAGAAGTGTCTGTCGGATGAGACAGTAGTCTTACCTCTGAAGGAAATACAAATCGATGAACAACTGTGCGCCACGGAGGAACCAATTGAGATCCTTGATCGAGAAATCAAGCAACTCAGACGGAGTAAGATACCGATCGTCAAGGTTCGATGGAACTCCAGGCACGGACCAGAGTTCACTTGGGAGCGGGAGGCGTTCATGAAGGACAAATACCCGCATCTCTTCACAAAAGACCCCTGCGGTAGCAGCAAGAATTAAATTTCGGGACGAAATTTCTTTCAACCGGGGGTAAATGTGACAACTGCCAGTTTTTGACCTTCAGGTTAGCCACTCGTTTAATCCACTCAGTAGCGTTTCCGTAGGTTAAAAACTAGTTATTTAAGTTTCTAAATGAAACTAGGTTAGTTTGCGTGAAAAATTTAGGCTAAAACCTAAAAGTCCCGAAAACTGCCCGAAAAAGCCCGAACCGGTCTGAAATCGTCCGAAAATCCTATAATGCCAAAAATTTAAAAGTCAACTTATAAAATAAAAGAGTTTGTTAAAAATATAAATAAACTGATCCAAATATTCCAAAACTACTTTCGAAAGAGTCGGTTTCTACCGAAAACGCGCTAAAACCCCGGTACTGCGCGTCGAATTAACAGTGTAGAATTACACTGTTTTAATTTAAAAAAAAAATAATATGAAAGAGGTGGGTGGGCCCCATGGCTGGCCACCACCACCCCTCTCCTCCAATCACATCTCTCTCTCTTTCCCTCTTTTCCATCAAAACCATCATCACCACCATTTCCCCATTTCATTTTTCAAACCTCTCTTCTCTCTCTAGCATCTTTCTCTCCCTAAACTCTCTCTTTTCTCTCAAATTTCCAGCCACATATTCATCTACAATCTGAGTTCTTGAAGATTAAAACAAGTTTTTGGAAGTTTTATTATTGTTCATCAAAGGTAAGAGCATTGTAGGCTTGTATAGCTTCGATTTTTGGCTCATTCTTGAGCTTTCTTCTACTTTCTTTGAGGTTTAATCCCTCTTTTATGGATTAACAACAATCTTGATGTTTGAGGATGAGATTGAACCTTAGAAATGTGTTTAAACATTCAATGAAGGTGAAAATCCATGAATCCTCCCTAAGAACACAAGACTTGAAGCAAAATCCTTTGGTTTGATGTTTTTGAATATCATTTTGGGGCTGAACTTTGATGATAGTTCATGCATGTGTGTTGATGGTATTAATACATATTTTCATCTATTTATTTAGTGTATAATAAGAGATGTTGGTTTATTAGCAAGAAAAACCCCAAAAGTTTATGATTTTATGTGTTTTGGTGATGAAAATGGAGTTTGATTCTTGACAGATTCTGTCCAAGTTTTTGCATGTAGTTTATACGACCCAAAAAGGGTTTTCTCGAACTCATTTCTTTTTGAAATTTTTATGGATTAATATTTAAGGTGTTAGGGTTCAAAACCCACTGGAATCGTGTGAAAACTCCAAGATTCGAACCCTTAACCATCATTAAACATTTTCGTGTGCAACAGTACTTGGTCAGGAATTTGGGTCATCTTCAAACTTGTATAACTCTTTGATAACTTATCCAAAATGCAAACTTTTTAATTCTAAACTCAAGTACTCTGAGTTAGCTTTCCAATGAGTCCAAAATCATGTCATTTAGAGGAGTATTGAGGGTTTAACCAATGAAAACAAGTTGATGGTGCAAGCTGTCCCAAGATGGCAGATCCACATGCACAACTTTAAAGAGGCATATCTCTCTCAAAAATCACCTAAATGATGTGAATCTTGTCTCATTAGCTTGGTATATGTTTTATTTAGAAAATCCCTTTGGAAATTCGTGAGTTGGTGGGTTAATGAACTCTCTATGAACAAAACTTTACTGACATGTATCTTTGAAAAATAAAAGTGTGCACTGATTTTGCAAAAATGTTTAAAAATAGTAAAACACCTCTAAAAATTGTGAAATTTGGTAGAGATGATGTTAACAACCCCAAAATCAGAGGGTAAAAATTTGAGGATTTATCATTTGGTGGACTTAAGCTCAAAGGTGACGTTTTTACAACTTAATATTTTGGACAGATTCTGGAAATTGACAAAAACCCAACTTTATGAACTTTAAGCTTTCCAAAATAGTTGGAAGTCTTCAAAATGCACCAAAACAAACTTTTATTATATTGGATTACATAAACAACGTAACGGCATTATAATGGATATTGGTACGATTTATGACTTAGGAACCGTTGATCTTGGAACTTACGTTAAAAATTACGTATTTGTTAGGGCAATTCTAGATTCGGGGCCGAGACACGAAAACGCACTAAAGTTTGTTTGAACGCTAATCACTCGAGGTGAGTATTCACAGCCCCATTTTTACCGTTTTTACGAGTTTTGGGGTGAAAAGCATGTTTATAAATGAATGTGAAAAATTGTGAAATTATTGCGAAACGAAATGAAATGAAATGAAATGAAATGTATCACATGAGCTAAATTTGAAATGTTATGCGGCATGATATATATTGAGTAAAAGTCCCATGTTGAATACACTACTATTAACTCGTTTCGAGCCAATGGTTATTGTGGATAGCGCTATTTGGTAGAGTGGACCCACCCTTGTTTACTGACGAGTATAGGGTGCACGTAATCATATGTGGTACTACACATGTGGGGTTTAGTCCCACCGCTGAGGTAGTGCAGCGTCTACACATGTGGGGTTTTAGTCCCACCGTTGAGGTAGTTCGCGAGAACGCTCTACCCATGTGGTTCGCAACCACCTCTGAGGTAGATCGTTGGGGCAAAGGTTTAGGTTTAGTAGTGGCTCGAGAATATATCTTGCATAAATGTTATGTTTAACAGTCAAGGTTAAACATTGGTTTTACGATAAAGATTTCTGCATTGAAAATGTTTTGTGCATATAAAACCCGTGAACTCACCAACTGTTGTAGTTGACACTTGTTTTTTTAACATGCTTTTCAGGAAAATAGAAGGTATTAGAAAGTGTTTGTGCTGCAACCGACATCAAACCTAAACTTTTCTTTTGCAATGTTGTTTTGTAATATTTGAACCTTGTAACTATCGTTGGTTATGTAACTTTTGGTACTGTAACAATGAACTTGAAATGAAAGGTTTGATGTTGTTTATCTCCTATCGCATTGAAATCTTAGCTGTCACGCCTCGCGTTTCCGCTTTAGCGGGGTGTTACAATTTGGATCTTGTTTTGGGCATCAATGGTGTATTTATGCTTATATGGATTTGACATTGTTCTTGATACACCATTGATTGTTTGATGCTTGTGAATTGATGCATGCTATATGTTTTGGTTGAAATTTCATTTTCGCATGTTGTTTATTCATTTAATCTAGTGATTATGCTTTGATGATAAGTGTGGGGATTTTGACAACATCAAAATCCCCCATTCTTGTTTAGCTAGATTAGTTTGTGTTGGGTTTTTATGGGTATCCTCGGATCAAACTGACTCGAAGGTTAACACGGATCTCAAAAACCTCACTGATTTAATAGATCCCATAGGTTTAACAATCAAACTGATAAAACCCATATGATCAAATACACACTGTTTCGATCTTATCATGCGGAAGCGATAAAGTTAAAAACCCTTAAATGCTCATTGATCTTTAATCGTTCTAGTTTAATTAATTCTAATGGTTTAGATGATTCACCTGGATTGCTCGAGAACTAGTCCACTGGTGATCGACCAACGAATGTTCTTCTAGTTGAACCAAATGAAAAACCCGAAGATTGGAAAACCGAAACTGGAATCCAAAAAAGGGGGGGTGTCGCCGGCTGGAGAGAGAGAGAGAGGGAGAGAGAAACTGGAACTGATTTTTGTTAGCTGAAAAGCTTAATTTTTCCTTAACCCATAAGCCTTATTTATATGGAGGAAAAAACACAGTTTGAATAGAATCCAGTTTCCATATTATAATTATCTCAAATCTTTTCCCTCTTTAATTACTGGAAAAGAATTTGCCTATGATAATTATATATATATATATATATTTATCTATATATATATATATTACTTATTAATTAACTATTATATATTTATTTTATCTAATAAATATATAATGTTCTAATTAATTAATAGAGGAAGGTTCAAACAAGAACAAATGCAATTTGTAAAAACTTAATAAAGGAACAACTTATAACCACATATCTCTATTTAGAAAACCAAAAAATAATTCAATACATATTTAATTACTTGAAGGGTATTATGGTCCAATGTTATTTATGACATGATACTATTCATCATCACATCATGTTCCATCACAATGTACAAACTTAGTTAATTTTAAACTGTTTAAATATTAAATATATTTAAATAAATATAATATCAAGATAAATGTTAAATATATTTAAATAAATATAAGATTTAGATAAATGTTAAATAATTTTAAATAATTTTAAATAATTATAAAATCAAGAAAATATAAGAAACCAAACTCAGTATCATATGTGATTTTAGAAAAGTGAAATTTTATTATTTTCAAAAATTGAAATATGATATATCTTTAAAGAAAAGTTTGTTATTTTTAAAACTTTAAACATTGAAAAAGTTTTTTTTATTTTAAAAATATCTTTAAAAAGTTTAGTACAATATCAATTATATAAACAAAATCACATATGATTTCAGGATCATATATACGTTAGTATAAATCATATGTGATTTTATACAAATATAAATGTAAAATCATTTATGATTTTGTACGGATGATGTTCACACATTTTAAGTATTGAATATGTTTAATAATATAAAATTAAGATTTAACAAATATCTTTACAAATTTAACTCCCGCTAATTCTCTTGAATTAAAAGAAAGTTCAATTATTTAAACTATTTAAATAAATATAAGATCAAGATAAATTACAATATATGTCAATAAAATCACATATGATTTCAGTATCATATGATATTGTACAAATGTTAAATGTAAAATCATATGTGATTTTGTACAAATGTAAACATAAAATTATATTTGATTTTATATAAATGATAATCATACATGATTAAAATGCTAAATATGTAAACAAAATCACATATGATTTCAGTATTTTATTCAAATGTTAATGTAAATCATATGTGATTTTATACAAAGATAAATGTATAATCATATATGATATAATTATAAGTTTATAACATAATATAACATTATAATATATTATCAATTGATTTTACAAATTTTATATATTAATAATATATTATAAAGTAATAATATATTATAATAGAAGATTATTACTATTGAGCTATTCCAATTTTACCCCTAAAAGTATTTACCCTTGGGGGAAAGTACACATCAGCATTCATTAATTACTATTATGCCATCCAATATAATATAATTCTTATTTATCAAACATGTGGCTATAAGATGGTTCATTTGTTCCTACATATTGGGTTGTTCTTGTATGAACCTCCCTCTTAATTAATAACCCTCCAACTTTGGGATTTCTGACTGAAATTAGCCAACTGATTTATAATTCACTATTATAAATCCTAACTTCCCATTTCCGGGTTTCATTTAACTTATTCGATTTATAGGTCCTCACAGGTGTGACCCTCAAGTGTCTTGCAACATTGGATGTGTAATCACTTGGTTTGTCAATTCTGCACATAATCCCTAACAGACTCCCACTTGTGCAAGTTGGCAATACCGCCTTTGATTACACTGACCTAAGGAGGCCCCTAGACAGGCACTTAGGCTGACCAGGTTACAAGAACTCTTATACCCAGACTGGTGATATAAACATTCCGTAAGGAAATAGTATCTATGAAACTACTGTTCATTGATTGGGTATATTTTGGCTTTTCCCTTTGCATCGCGATATTTCATCTGTGAGTATGAGCTTGGAAAGTGTCAACTCTAAATACTCAAGATTCTGTTTTCTTGACTATCCGACTTTTACTGATAGGTAAACGACAAAGAACTAATCAGTTCGTTTGGGCATGGCCATGCACTTCATCAGTATACTCAGTCAGTCAAGATGGGCCCAGAAATATCTCTCTTCAGAGAAGAGGTGCAAATCCCATCTTGCATATCTGCCTTTAACACCACGGCTTCCGCTGAATCTAGTTACGCCCTTTATAGCCACCCTGTTACGGTGTAGCGGTTGAGTGCACCAAGTATTCAGTGGTCCTCATGATACTAAATCAGATACCTCAGGTAATAGGGACAACCACTGTGAGACTTACTTATGACTGATTCCAAGAAGTAATCTCAACTGCGGATCACGTCCGATATTTGCTACTCTATCAAATATTTGTGCAACTTTTAGTCTACAACACTTGTAGCTGTTATTCAGCAACTGATCATAACTACCTAAAAGTTCACAATGACTTTAACACCTTGTCATGTTCCCACAATGATAAGTTGTCACGGACAGGTTTTGAATGAAAACTGGAAACTAGTTTCATTCCTGGATATATTAAAACATGCAAAATTGTAAAAGTGATAAAGAAATCAATTTTGTATAGTCCATATTACACGCTGTAATAATAACAAGATTGAATGTCTTTTCTTTAATAACTTTCATCATATCCATTTAACATTTGTTAAATACTGGTCTAAATAGAAGTATCACCTATCTTCAGTTTAAACCCTTTGATTAAAGTTTACCATTTTAATCAAAGTGATAACCAAATAATACAAGTCTGTTTATACGATCTACTTGTATCTACTAATTATTGTTTTGCAAACACCTCTTAAAACAATAACTAGACTTTAATCATATTCCATGAACTCGGAGACCTGGACTAACTTCCAGTTCCTGAATATGTAAAACTACAACTTTCCTTAGTTGCTGTGTAGATGAATGATTTCTACCTGAAATCAGGTTCCATTTGCAATGCTGGCAAATCTACTGGAATTCTATATTTAATCCAACACTTTTATTGATTTTAAAGTCAATTATGACTTTACTTTGTTTCAAGTGTCTTGAAACTTTTATCCTTTTGACTAGAAAGGTAAATTATATCTTATGAATTCTTATCCTATCTGGATTATAAATTCCGAGATATATCGAATCAATAATTGTATCTTTTATTCTTTATCTTAGACTAGATAGAGAATAAATTGGGATCCCACTTACTTATAAAAACTAACTATTACTCAAAATTTACCATTGACTTAGTCAAAACTTTGATTTGTCAATTCTATTTTAAGTAATAAACTTTGAGAATTTCTTTTATAAAACTTAACTAGATTCGATTAAATCCTAATTCCAAAACTTGGAATCTTTCTAGTTTTACAAATACTGTTATTAACGCCATCTGAGTTAATATCCTAAATTCTCCTTTTAAAACATTTGAATAATAAAACTTGATCAAACTTGATTAGTCAATAAAACTTAACTGGATTTGATTAAATCCTAATTCCAGAACTTGGAATCTTTCTAGTTTTATAAATACTGTTATTAACGCCATCTGAGTTAATAAAATTTGATCATAAAACTATTATTCATAAATGTTTTATTCTCAAAACACATTCCTGTAGAATTTCGTGTGTTTTGATAGTTTTTATACAAATTACTTCAATTTAATAGATTTTTGAAGTAACTATAACAGGCAACAACTAGGATCATACGGATTTAAGAATACTAAGCACACTCAGATATTTCAATGTCAAGACAATAACTTTTGAAAATAAAACCATAAAATTATAAATCAAAAATATAATCATCCCAAAAACTGTTTAAAACATAAATCCAAAATTAACTGTTTTAAAACCATAAATCCAAAATGTCTTGACTTATATCGAAACTAACTTGTACTTAAGATCCTCAGCAACTTCTGGGCACTTCACTTCTGACCTCCTGCAATAGTCATTTGCTCTAGGTATCAGTATACTTGTAAACCAACAAGTAAGAAGTGACAAATTAAAGCAATCATAAATTTCTGAGGTTTACATACCTGCTTCATGACGCTTAGGGCAGTTTTGCCTCCAGTGACCGACCTCATTGCATGTGAAGCAGCGGTTCTCGGTCCTAGCTTTATTTGGCTTAACCTTCTTGCCCTTGCCCTTGCTTTTGCCTTTCTTGGGTGCACTCTGGACGGCCTGGACTGGTCCCTTTCCTTTGCTGGTGCTAGCATGCCCATTTTTCTTTTTCACCCCTCCGTCTTTCACCATCAAGACATCCTTGGTCTTGTTCTTGTTCCCCATATTCAGTTCAGCTGTCTTAAGCATGGAGTGCAATTCTGCTATTGTTTTCTCCATGTTATTCATATTGTAATTGACTACAAAGGGCCTGTAGTCTTCTGACAGTGAATTGAGTATGGTGTCTGTTGCTAGCTGCAACGGAACCGGATGACCAAGCCTCTCCAGATGATCTAAGTGCCGTTTCATTTTCATGACATGGTCACTTACTGATGTCCCTTTTATCATCTTGCACTCATTAAATGCTTTTGTGGCATCGTAACGTTCTGTATGAGCCTGGGTCTGGAACATGTCCCTCAGCTGGCGGATCATGTCATAAGCATTTGTATTTATGAGCCCTGCTTGCAGATCTGGGCTCATTGTTGCAAGCATGAGACAGGCAACATCCAGTAGATCATCGGAGTGCTTCTTGTGGGCATTCCTAGCAGCAGCCGGAGCATTTGCTGGAGGTGCCTCCCCAAGAGGCTCTTCAAGGACATACCATTTCCTCTCATGTCTGAGTACAATCATCAGATTGCGCTCCCAGTCAAGGAAATTAGAGCCGGTCAACTTATCCTTCTCTAGGATAGAGCGGAGGGAAAGATTGTTAGTGCTCGTAACAGTGCTTGCCATCTACACAAATTAAAACTTTTGGTCTTTAGCAACTGTAAATAGATTAAATTCCAATAATTATCAATAAACCCTTAGATGATCAATTTATTGGACTAGGATCCTTATTTCATACGTGCTGATGTGCGTAATGTTCTTGCTCCACCAGACCCGTATTTATTTCGGTAGGTAAGGACTTTTACCAATCATATCTAGCTGACATGACTCCTAGATCTTTTCGGAACCACGGTAACTGTACATGTTTCGGTTCCTCTAAGTGCATTTTGGCCCGGTACCTCCCGGTGAACTTAACAGTACCAAAATAGATCTCACCATTTTGGGGACCTGATCACTATACTCTGGCCGGTACCACCCGGAGATAATTCGCAGAGTTATGTAACCCCTCCAGCTTCAGTTTGAACACGGACGTTGAATGTGTGATCACTTACAACGCCTGTGTACTTTACGCCGAAGGTGCCCCTAGATGGGTTGCACTACTGATCTATGATTTTCGGGGTTTTGAAAAACTTTACTTCCAGGCTTTTTGAAAAACTGATTGTTATAAAGGCCACTGATGTTTTAAACTATCTTTTTCAAACATGCATGCAATTTTAAAACTAACTGTTCTAAAATCACTTGCTAATTAAAACGAACTGTTTTAATAGCACACCAAGTTGATTAAAACTAACTGTTTTTGTCAACTTGTCTTTTCTATGAAACAGTCATCTATAGGTTTTAAAACAAAATCTACCGTTTTGAAAAATTGAAAAACTGGTAATTTTAAATATAAAACCTACATACTTTGTGATACAATCTAGTTTTAAAAGAAACTATTTAAAACTTGCTAACATACAAAACATCTCAAATAAGCATTTAATCATGCAATTAAATAACAGTTAATCACATAATAGCCAATTATAGTTTTTGCCAACGTTTGTTTCCTAGGGACCAATAATGACCTATTTCACTAAAAGGCTTCAAAACTTGCGTAGCTCCCATTGGCCTCGCCATGTTTGTTAGAACTCCGGTAAGAGGAAGAATTTTGGTAGCTTCCACTGGCCTCGCTATCCCGAAAGAATAAAACATCTATCCTAAGGTCATTATTACATAAGGGGTTGTAAACGGCACGCAGGCCTCCCCGTAAATATGTCAAGGGTCTAGGTTGGCAAAACACTATAATATATATATATACTCAAACTGAGTTGTATATATAGAACTCAAGCAATCACGCAATTATATATATATATATATATATATGCAATATAGTAAAAACGAGAAATAAATCTGGATCCGTTAAAATTATCTTGTCTTAATTATCGCAAAACTTGGTTTTATAACTGATTCGAAAAACAAACTGTTTTATGAACCAAAATATTTTAATCTGAAAATAGTTTTATTCTGATTTATAAACTCATCTAGACTTATAAACCATAAGTCTTATAATTCAAAAACCAATTTTACAATTTATCCAAAATTATATCAACCCGGGTTTTATTGGTCAAATTTTAAAATACTGGCCTTTGTGTTTTAATAAATTAGTGAAAACACGAAAACATGCCCAAAAATTATTTTAAAACTTGATTTTATAAAATACTTATCAAACCGGACTATTTTAGTCCAACTGGTTCGAATGAATAATAATCTGAATAAGAACTAAGGCCTAAAATCATTAACTCTAATTAGGCCATAAGCTTGGTCCAAAAACTGGGCTTGTGGGCCTATTCTCAATTTGTAAATTTCGGGCCCGTTATGGTTTTTACGATTTGTCAGAAAAACGATCGTGGATCGAGAAACCCTAATCGTCGTGTTTCGTGTTTCGCAATCAATCACCACCAACTGTTATCGACTTGTAAACGATTGACGGTGACAACAACTGAGTCACTATCGCCATTGACGATGGTAACCACGGCCGCCATCATCTTTTGGCGGTTTCAAATCCGTTGATCGCCATCACCACAAACGGTGGTGTGGCTCTCAATCGGTTACCGCCGCCTCCCGGCTGTCAACAACTATAATCGCCACCACCATTGCCGCCTCACGTGGCTGTTCCAAAAACATCAACACCACCGTCGCCGTTTCCGGCTTCGGTGGTTTGTTCAATCGATCGCCACTACCGTGGTTTTCGATTTCGATCGCGATCACCGACGGCCGCCGCCATCACCATCTGTGGTGCGGCCGGCTTTGTCGTCTTTGGTTCATGATTACCACCGTACAACGCCATCAATCACCACCAATCTGGTGGCGATACGATTGGCGATCGGGATTATCGCCGCCACCACCGCTCGGTGGTTTAGAAGCTGTCGGCCACCACCACTCGGTGGTTTTGGCCGTGTAGTCACACGATCGCCGCCACAACCTCTCTGGTGGTTTGGTCGGGCGTCCGCCGCCACCGCTTTTCGCGGTTTGGCCGGCGATTGTGACTGGTGGTATGATCCGGTGTCGACGGCCAAGAACACCGCCATCCACCACCGCTGTCGCGGTTTCAGGTGGTTGCGGTTGTGGTCTTGTCTCGGCCACGACTTGCTATTGTGAACATTAAACGCTGCCACCACCTCTCTAGTGGTGTGGCCAGGCGTCCGCCGCCGCCGCTTTGCGCGGTTTGGCCGGTGCATTCGGTGAACCGAAAAAACTACCACCACCGCTTCTGGGTGCGGTTGGTGGTTCGATCACAGCCATCGCCGCTCGGCCACCACGGATCAGTGGTTCGCCCTTGCAGTGGTTTTTGTTGCTTCTTACGGCCATAGTTATGGCTTAGGTCGTACGGCCACCACCACGCTGGTGGTTCGGCCGGTGTTTAGTCCCACAGCCATCCCCGCTACCACCACGCTGGTGGTTTGGCTATGGCCACCACCGCTCTTGGTGGTTTGAGGTTGATTTGATTTCGGGTTTTTCGAACGATAAGCATAGTTAAAAATCAAAAATTTATATAAGCCATTAACATAATAAAAATCAGATTTTTAAACTTGTTATGCAAGAAACAGATTTTAACGGATCACACATAAACAGATAAATTGATAAAACTAAAACGATTTTAACAATGGCTCTGATACCACTGTTGGGTTTTTATGGGTATCCTCGGATCAAACTGACTCGAAGGTTAACACGGATCTCAAAAACCTCACTGATTTAATAGATCCCATAGGTTTAACAATCAAACTGATAAAACCCATATGATCAAATACACACTATTTCGATCTTATCATGCGGAAGAGATAAAGTTAAAAACCCTTAAATGCTCATTGATCTTTAATCGTTCTAGTTTAATTAATTCTAATGGTTTAGATGATTCACCTGGATTGCTCGAGAACTAGTCCACCGGTGATCGACCAACGAATGTTCTTCTAGTTGAACCGAATGAAAAACCCGAAGATTGGAAAACCGAAACTGGAATCCGAAAAAGGGGGGGTGTCGCCGGCTGGAGAGAGAGAGGGAGAGAGAAACTGGAACTGATTTTTGTTAGTTGAAAAGCTTAATTTTTCCTTAACCCATAAGCCTTATTTATATGGAGGAAAAAACACAGTTTGAATAGAATCCAGTTTCCATATTATAATTATCTCAAATCTTTTCCCTCTTTAATTACAGGAAAAGAATTTGCCTATGATAATTATATATATATATATATATATTTATCTAATATATATATATTACTTATTAATTAACTATTATATATTTATTTTATCTAATAAATATATAATGTTCTAATTAATTAATAACCCTCCAACTTTGGGATTTCTGACTGAAATTACCCAACTGATTTATAATTCACTATTATAAATCCTAACTTCCCATTTCCGGGTTTCATTTAACTTATTCGATTTATAGGTCCTCACAGGTGTGACCCTCAAGTGTCTTGCAACATTGGATGTGTAATCACTTGGTTTGTCAATTCTGCACATAATCCCTAACAGTTTGCAATTGAGATTGGACTAAAAGTTCAAGTGTGGGGATGTTCCACATCCCCTTTGTTTTTGGTTTTTCATATATGCATTTGATACTTGAATTTGTTAGTTGTGGAAGTTTTGTCTCGTTGAGTTTTTGATGTGAATAAACCTTGTCTTGTGTTTATGGATTAAATCTTCTAAGACAATGGTATTTGGATTTTGTAGAGACAAAGGACCCGATCGTCAACTTCCACCGCAACCAATTTCCGTGCACCGGATGGGAGTCACGTGTTCACCTATTTCATGAATGACCCAAATTTGAATGCCCCGAAACGGGAGGAGTACCGGGATACCGTTAACCGACTTCTTGCCCGTCAAGTGCTAATTCCGAGGAGAGTCGACTGGGACCTTCTTCGATCGATGAGTGTCGAAAATAACATCAAGGCAATACTCGAAAAGCATGCCTACGACGAGGATAGCACCGAGTATTATATTTGCCATGCATGGGAGCGAGTCTTTGACATTGCCGAGACCCTCTATCGCGAGCTTATTGTTGAGTTCGTGGCCACGTTCCGTTTCGACGCGATCAAGGCCCTTGAGGAGTTTCATCAGTCATGCATGACGTTCCGACTTGGTGGAGTGTGGAGATCGCTATCTTTGGTCGAGTTTGCCGTTGCTTTGGGGATATATACCTAAGAGGAGGTGGATGCTCCCGGATTCGTGGAATACATGTGGGCGACTTCAAAAAGGCCGGATGGTGTTGATCCTCAATTGGCTTGGGCGGTTCTAGGTAAAGGTGACTATGGTGGTAATCTTAAGGTGAAAGGTTTTCTTGCTTCTTCGGATCGACTTCTACACCGCATGCTCATTCAAGCGGTGAATGCCCGTTTTTCAAGTGAGGAGAAAGTTTCGGTTTATGATCTATGGCTTCTTGAGCAGCTCACCACAGATGACAAATATCCGAATGCTCCGTATCTCATCGTCGTTCAACTTGCCAAAGGAAGTGGTTATCGAGAGGGTAGTCGAATAGTTGTTGGCCAGTACGTGACACTCTTGGCCAAGCACTTCGGTGTCCTTACCAAAGGTGCCATTGCCTCGATGACGAACCTTGGGGAGATGGGATTGATTGACATGGACCAACTCCGTGGCATGGGTGTAGCAAGAGTTGAGCATATGATCGGAAGGGATTACAATGCATGGATCCATAATCCTCAAGCTTATGGGACGAGGAGTCAACCGAGAAGTCAAGCAAGAAGCACGCATGAGATAGGTGGAACGAGTGGGACGAGTGCGGGAGAGCAACCGGCGGAATGGACGGCATATTCGGGTTACCAAGAATTGAGTAACCGACTCTCGGAGATGTCGTTGTCTTATGGCTGTCATCATCAACATGTGGAGTACAACACCGTGGAGGCTCTTCACCAAGCCTACTGGCAAAGAGGAGTGATGAACCAGATGGCCTCTCATTCGGTATTCAACCGAATACCGCGTACGCTCCATCACCTTTTTGGCCATACTCCGAGGATGCTCCGCCCGGTTACCCGACATTTGAGGATTGGCAAAACCAACCTCGTGGCCCTTATTGATCTCTCTCTTTTATCTCTCTCATTCGATATGGTTGTCGTAAACAATTTTATTTTTTCATTTGTGTGGTTTGGTTTGTTTGGACAACTTTTTATTTTTGTTTGGTTTGTTTTGGATCTTAAGTATTTTTAATTGCTTTAGTTTGGTTTATTTTGTTTTGTTCGTTTTTACTTTTTCTTTTTTCTTTTTGGTAGTAGATACAGCGATCTATGACCTTTGATCGAGCACGATACTTGGAACACACTCTGAGACCAGAACAGATTTCGTCACATAACCCGGGAAGTTTTCTTTTTCCCAATTACTCCATAATTGTTTTGATTGTTGCATTGAGGACACTGCAAATTTTAAGTGTGGGGAGGGGGTTATGTAGACTTATCTGTTTAAATGGGTTCACTTTTTGCTTGTGGATTGTCGTTTTTCAAATTTTTGAAAGCTTTGAGATTTGACCCCAATTTTTTTCGAAATCTGAGATTGTTTTTGAGACTGAGTTGCTAGAATAGGAGAATACTGAATAGGATTAGTTGCTCTTATCAAGAAGCAAAAGTTGTCCACAAGTCCCTTAGGATCAACCTCAAAGCTTTTTCATTTCAAAATGCAGTTCAATAATTTTAGAGAAATCTTAATTAACCAAATGATAGTTAAAGTACCTAATGTCAATGTAAACTATTGGAGAAACAATTTCCAAACAAGAAACAACAAATCAACAAATAACAAAATAACCTAATAAGCAAATCAAGATACTAAGAAACAAATGAACACTAAGAAATCAAGAAGAATAACCTCAAGATCCAAAGAGACAAGAAAAACAATGAGAAAAGAAAATCATATAACTATTAACTAGATAAGTAAAGCAAATCATTTAAAATAAAGCACCTAGCGAGAGTAAAGGGAAAAATGGTGAGATCAAAGAGCGTAGGCAGAAGCAAGTGAGCCAAGTCATGACATCTGTGTGAAGGGTTGGGGGAGGATGCAGGTGCGGAATAGTGGAAGATGTGAACTTAGTAAAGCCTTTGAGAGTGTTGTGCTTTGCTACTCTTTGGGCTTGCTACCCTAGGCCATTGCGCTCTTCGCCCAACATTAAGGTCAAGCCTCTACATGTTCCTTATGTGACCGCTTATAACTTTTGATAACAAAAGGCCTTTTCTTTCACTTTTTTTTTTAAATGAAGAACATGCGAACATCTATGTGTCTTTTGCTTTTGGTTTCTGCAAATTTAGATTATCCTTAAGTAATTTTTGTGTATAACTTAGATAAATTTAGGGCTGAATTATTTAAGAAAAGCATATTTCCTACACGATCTCATATTCAATTTTCTGGTTTGTTTGTTTTATTTCTTATGACACCAAATCTTTTATATCTAAAAGTCTTTAAGCTAGAAATATTCGTTGCGAGAATCATGATTGTTGACTGTGATGAGATGGATGACTTCAGAGTTTGGCAAACTAGAGAAGTTCAAGAGTAAAGCTTTCTAAAGATGGCAAAAGAAAATGCCTTTTACTCACAAGAACTCTATATAAATGTTGTTTATGTTTTGATCACATCGATATTAGAGAGCGTGGAGAATGAGACCTTGGTAGGGAGGGGCAGACTAAGAGGAAACTTATAACAGTGACACCATTTGATTATAAGAAACATATGTAGAGATATTTTTTGCAAAGTCAATATTGGTCAAGTGGTTTGTTCGTTGGTTTTTAAATGAAATGTCTTGTGTTCAAGTCTTGTTGTTACAAAAAAAAATTAAAACATAATAAATATGATATTAAAGGCTATAAAACTTGACTCTAACCAGATTTGAACCCAAGACCTCACGTTTGAAAAACAAAAAACTAACCAACTCAGATTTGATCCTTATGTCTATAGTTTTTTTATAAAAGTAACTATTTTTATATTATGAAAAACTTCTAATTTTTTATTAGGGTATATATTCGCATGTTCAAAATCCAAAGTAGATTATCTTTTCCGTCAGAATTTTTTTTATTTTTGTCCCTGTGATTTTGACACTATGATTTTCATTTCTATTGTCTAAAATTCTATATTATTTTCGTCTTTATGATTTAAACTTGATTGCTTTCTCCGTTCTTATAGTTTACAATTCAGTTTTATTCTAGTCCCTCATACTTAAAAATAGTAATTTGCTTCAATGATGAACGTAGAAATTAATTGCACGTAAATCAGAGTGACGACAACCAAAATTTTATAGAAAAACGAAATCTATAATCTTTTATAAACCCTGGGGACAATAATTTTAACTTTAAAATGTAACTATTGTTTCCAACCGAGTTTTGTTTTTTAAAGGCATGCATTTATTCTTAAAAAGTGTTTTGCGACCAACTTACATTTAAAAACAAAAACACAACCACCAAATTCAGAAATACAATAATTAAACAAGTTTTTAGAATTTATCGATTAGTATAAATGTACAAAACATATATTATTAATTTTTAAGTAATAAAAATATAAGAATCTTAGAGTCATGTTTGTGGTATGATATCTTGTCTTCAACCAAACTACAAATAATCTATGTTTCAAACAAATCCTCCATTAGGATAAAGAAAAAACCTAAAAACCAATCATCCATATGATATGATTTATTTTATGGGATAAATTACACAAAAATATACCTTCAATTGGTATACTTTTTTAAGAAACATATCTAAAATTTATTGTTTGAAAACGAGCAATATAAGGATTCATAGTTTGGGATTGTTTATTTTTTAGACCATATTCGTTTTCACTGAACAACGTCACAGAACATCGAGTACCAATTAAAACGTAATTCTTAATCTATATTTTAAAATGATAATTTTGAAAAAAGGTTTCTCAAACATTTCCTTGCATTTTTTCATAAATTATTATAATACTTATTCAATAGTAACTTGTTCTAATAATTGACTTGAGGTGTTGGTGGCTTGAACGGAAAGACTCAAAATTTCAGTTTAAAGGTTTGTGAGATTTGATAGAACTTGAAGAGATTTAGGGCTTGAACTGCATTTCAAACCCGCGTTTAGCTTAAAGGTGTCAAACCTAAAATTTGGGTTCTTGTATGTTATTACATATACAAGAAAATGCACTTTTACCGACAGGTTTGGGAAATCCGTCAGTAAAAGTAACTTTTACCGGCAAATTGGATGAAAGCCTCAGGTAAAAGTTGAACTTTTTGACGAAGGAAAATGTTACCGTCAAAAATGCACTTTTACCGACGAAATCCGTAGAAACCGTCGGTAAAAACTGTCTTTATCGACGAACTTCCCAAACCCGTCGGTAAAAGTATCTTTAAAATCTTAAATGATATTTGAGTGAATTACACTTTTGGCCCCTGTGGTTGTCACACTTTTTCAATTTTGGTCCCTAAATCAAACTAATATCAAAAATAGTCCCTGACGTTGCCACTTTGTTTCATTTTTGGTCCCTCGAACTAACTTCTGTTAAATAAGTCAGTTAACTCAAGGGTATTTTCGTCATTCCAGTGTTTTTATGTATTTTAACCTAATATATATGTAATGGGACCCACCACACTCTCTCAATCATTTCTCTCTCTCTCTCTCTCTCTCTCTCTCTCTCTCTCCTTCTTCTTCTTCCTTCATCATCTTCAAACCACCACACCTCCACCACCACCACCATCTCCACCACACCCACCTAACACACCACTACCACAACCACCACCAACCACAGCCAAAAACTCCACACATACCGCCACCAACCACAGCCTAACCTAAACCTAACTTGCAAATCGAAAAACAACCCCTAACCCTAACTTGCCAATCAAAAACAAACCCAAACTCTAACCTGCAAATCGAAAAAGAAATCCTAATTAACCTCAACCTGTAAAATCAAAACCCTGAAAAAGAAGAAAAAGGGAGCGGAGAAAGGGAGGGTGGTTGCAGGCGGTGGCGGTGGTGGTTTGGAGGTCACAGGAGGTGGCGAAGGTGGTTTGGAGGTCGCAGGCGGTGGCGAAGGTGGTTTGGAGGTCGCAGGCGATGGTTTGGAGGTCGCAGGCACACCACCACCATCTCCACCACAGCCACACCACCACCACCACAGCATCAATTTCATCTCCCATCTTCCCCAAATCAGCTACCCACCACACCATCAAAGTCCGATTAGCGCGTAGGATCCGAGCTTCTTGTATTCCTCGGGTTTTGACAGAACTACGGTTAGGTATTCGGCCGGAATGATTTGATCGGTGTCGATGTTATCTCCGACGATGTAGCAGATGTTGTGGAACAAGGTGTCTGAGGCTGGTGAGGAAGAATCAGCGGTTGCGGCAGCGGCGACGGAGGTCTGGTGGAAGTAATGGTGGATTGAGAAATTAGGGGTTTAAAGGAGCAGTTTTTGGTGGAATTGAAGATGTGGGGAAGATGGGAGATGAAATTGATGGCGTGGCTGTGGTGGTGATGTGGTGGAGATAGTGGTGGTGGTGATGTGGTGGAGATGGTGGCGGTGGTTTGAAAATGATAAAAAAAAAAAGAGAGAAATAAATGATTGAGAGAGAGTGGTGAGTCCCATTACATATAATAATACTTTTAAGTTAAAATAAGTAAAAACACTGAAAAGACAAAAATACCCTTGACTTAACTGACCTATTTAATAAAAGTTAGTTCGAGGGAGCAAAATTGAAACAAAGTGGCAACCTCGGGGACTATTTTTTTATATTAGTTTGTTTTAGGGACCAAAGTTGAAAAAAGGTGACAACCACAGGGACCAAAAGTGTAATTCACTTACGATATTTTCACCAACGAATTTGATTAACTCGTCGGTAAAAGTTATTTTATTAAAATTAATTTTTTTTACTTACACTTTTACCGACGGACTTTTCAAACTCGCCGACAAAAGTTATTTAATTAAAATTAATATATTTTTTTACTTACACTTTTACCAACGGACTATTCAAACTCGTCGGCAAAAATTATTTATCTAAAATTAATAATTTTTTTTAATTACACTTTTACCGACGAACTTTTCAAATTGGCTGGCAAAAATTATTTTATTAAAATTAATATTTTTTTTTTGCTTACACTTTTATCGCCGGACTTTTCAAACTCGCCGGCAAAGGTATTTTTATATTATTAATAAGAAACCAATTTACATTTTTATCGGCGGATTTCTTTGATCTGTCAACAATTGTATTTTAATACCATTAACATTTATAATTTACTTTTACTAAATTCTCAAACCCTTTTGGCAAATAGTTTTTTAAGTTACATCGATTTATAAAGATGTATTATTGACGAAAATATATTATCGTAAATCAAAAATAAAAAATTAATAAACTTAGCTCCTCATCAAATAAGAAAACTCGAATTTATTGTTGATTAAAATAATAATTGCAATTGATATATTAGTTTTTTCGAATAAAGATCATAAACGAGTATTCTCTTATGACTAAATAATCATCTTATATTTGAATGTGTTTATCAATAAGTTATTAGTTAGTTTCAAAAGGTTCTAAAAAATCATACTTGGCTTGATATCACGTCGGATCAATGTAGTTTGCTTTAATTGATCCAGCTGGGATTTAATTGATATATTTGTGCTTGGATCGATTTAGTTGGGCTTTAATTGATATACTAAATATTTAATTGATATATTTGGGCTTGGATCAATCTAGTTGGGGCTTTAATCTATCTACTCATACTCTAACTGATATTTATTGGGCTTTCAACTATATAGTGGGCTTTAATTGACATATTTAGGTCTAAATCAATCTAGTTGGACTTTAATTGATATATTTAGGCATGTATCGATCTAGTTAGGCTTTAATCAATCTATTTGGGTTTTGATGATATATTTGGGCTTAGATAGATCTATTTAGGCTTTAATCGATCTAGTTGGGCATTAATTAATATATTTGGGTTTGGATCGATATAGTTGGGCTTTATACCCATTTTCAAATCAAATGCTTAGATTCGTCCTCAAGTTTTCACTAATAAAATGGTTTTCTCTAGAAGACACCTCTCTCTCTCTCTCTATATATATATATATATAGTCACCTTATTTTACATTAATACATAGATATGCACAAAACTTGGATTCACAAAGTGAATCCTTGGCAATAAAATTTGGGTCTGTAGTGCTAGGGACTAAATGCAAATACGCATAAAATCTAATTCACATATTCACGACGTGAATAAGATTTTGACAAATTTGTTCCAGGGTTAGGATCATTGTACCCCCCCCCTCCCCTCTACACTATGATTTGACATTATTTCAAACTTCTAGGTAGTTTTAGTGATACATAAATTGATTTTTTATTTTAAAACTATATATTTATAAACTCCCACACAGTATTTGATTGTTATTATAGGTAGAGGAGTGTTGGTAACAACACCCTTTGTTCCAACAATTAGGGATGGCAATTCGTGTTGGGATGGGGTTATCGAGTTTTTGTCATTTGTGTTTCCTGTCAATTTCGTTTCGACCTATTTTTGACCCATTTATTTTTGTATCGGGTTTAGGTTGTGTCGTTATCCTGGTGTCGGGTTCAACATGTATTTTTCGGTTTTTCAATTTTATAGTTAATCAAACAATAGACAATAAATCATGAACAAAAAATGTAAATTTTACTTATAGTTATGAATTCTTACAACCCTAGTAAATAATTATGAAAATTTTCCAGTGGTCAAGCAATCTATTTGAGAGAGTACGGGAAACGACGAAGGCGAGAAGAACCAACGACAACGAGCGTAGAGACCAGGAGATGAGAGAGGGAGAGAGAGAGAGAGAGAAAGAATACCAGCAAAGAAGATGTTATTCTCGTTAAGAAACGAAAATGGAATTGAAGGGAGTCAAATATTTAGTAAGTTTTAAGTTTTGAAGTTAGGTGCAACCCCAATCCTGCTTTGACAAACTTTTATGATGTTACCTTTTTGGGTCATTCAGGTCACTATCGGATTGTCGGGTTAGTGTCACTTTTTTTCTTATTGGGTTCGTGTCACTTATTCACGACGTGAATAAGATTTTGACAAATTTGTTCCAGGGTTAGGATCATTGTACCCCCCCCCCCCCTCCTCCCCTCTACACTATGATTTGACATTATTTCAAACTTCTAGGTAGTTTTAGTCATACATAAATTGATTTTTTATTTTAAAACTATATATTTATAAACTCCCACACAGTATTTGATTGTTATTATAGGTAGAGGGGTGCTGGTAACAACACCCTTTCTTCCAACAATTAGGGATGGCAATTCGTGTTGGGATGGGGTTATCGAGTTTTTGTCATTTGTGTTTCCTGTCAATTTCGTTTCGACCTATTTTTGACCCATTTATTTTTGTATCGGGTTTAGGTTGTGTCATTATCCTGGTGTCGGGTTCAACATGTATTTTTTCGGTTTTTCAATTTTATAGTTAATCAAACAATAGACAATAAATCATGAACAAAAAATGTAAATTTTACTTATAGTTATGAATTCTTACAACCCTAGTAAATAATTATGAAAATTTTCCAGTGGTCAAGCAATCTATGTGAGAGAGTACGGGAAACGACGTAGGCGAGAAGAACCAACGACAACGAGCGTAGAGACCAGGAGATGAGAGAGGGAGAGAGAGAGAGAGAGAGAAAGAATACCAGCAAAGAAGATGTTATTCTCGTTAAGAAACGAAAATGGAATTGAAGGGAGTCAAATATTTAGTAAGTTTTAAGTTTTGAAGTTAGGTGCAACCCCAATCCTGCTTTGACAAACTTTTATGATGTTACCTTTTTGGGTCATTCAGGTCACTATCGGATTGTCGGGTTAGTGTCACTTTTTTTCTTATTGGGTTCGTGTCACTTATTCACGACGTGAATAAGATTTTGACAAATTTGTTCCAGGGTTAGGATCATTGTACCCCCCCCCCCCTCCCTCCCCTCTACACTATGATTTGACATTATTTCAAACTTCTAGGTAGTTTTAGTCATACATAAATTGATTTTTTATTTTAAAACTATATATTTATAAACTCCCACACAGTATTTGATTGTTATTATAGGTAGAGGGGTGCTGGTAACAACACCCTTTGTTCCAACAATTAGGGATGGCAATTCGTGTTGGGATGGGGTTATCGAGTTTTTGTCATTTGTGTTTCCTGTCAATTTCGTTTCGACCTATTTTTGACCCATTTATTTTTGTATCGGGTTTAGGTTGTGTCATTATCCTGGTGTCGGGTTCAACATGTATTTTTTCGGTTTTTCAATTTTATAGTTAATCAAACAATAGACAATAAATCATGAACAAAAAATGTAAATTTTACTTATAGTTATGAATTCTTACAACCCTAGTAAATAATTATGAAAATTTTCCAGTGGTCAAGCAATCTATGTGAGAGAGTACGGGAAACGACGTAGGCGAGAAGAACCAACGACAACGAGCGTAGAGACCAGGAGATGAGAGAGGGAGAGAGAGAGAGAGAGAAAGAATACCAGCAAAGAAGATGTTATTCTCGTTAAGAAACGAAAATGGAATTGAAGGGAGTCAAATATTTAGTAAGTTTTAAGTTTTGAAGTTAGGTGCAACCCCAATCCTGCTTTGACAAACTTTTATGATGTTACCTTTTTGGGTCATTCAGGTCACTATCGGATTGTTGGGTTAGTGTCACTTTTTTTCTTATTGGGTTCGTGTCGACCCGTTTAAAATTTATTCGGATTCGTGTCGTGTTTGTGTCACTTTTTTCATGTTGAATCAAAAAATGTTGGCCCTACCAATAATGGTATCATATTGTACATCATAACAACCAACATAAATAATCAAACAATTCAATAAAAAGTATTGCACAATATATTTAGGTACCAAACAAATAAAGATATGGTTTAATCGGTCATTACAACTTCAAATCCAAACCACACTATATATTTTGAATAAAAAAACAACATACAGATGGTAAATTCACATTAATTATGTTTCCAGCTTAAACCACACTATATTTTGTAATATGCACATTATGTTGACTTGGTTTTATAATAGTTTTGAATTAAAATAGTCATTTTCAAAAAAAAAAAAAAAAAAAAAAAAAAGTTCATAAAACAAAAACCCGCAGTGTAAAAATTGCCAAGGATGTAGTCTGGGCTAACCCAGGTGAACCTTATCAAAAAAAAAAAAAAAACCCGCAGTGTATTTCTAAGGATTGGAAAAGATTTAATTTAGTTGCTAATTATTAAATTACATCATAGATCCCTACTTATGATTTTAGATATACTTATTAGAATCATGGAATTAGTGCTTGGGTATCATAGTTATCATGAATAAGGGAGTTCTTAATTGATTACGTACTACCGCATTATACCATATAATATTATATTTATAATTAAAGAGAGGAGAAAGATGGTGTGAGAAAAAGAGTTAAGGTGAGAAATGTAAGAAGAAATTTCAACCTTTGATCAAATCTCACCCTCATCCCATGAATTGCTCTTCTTACGGGAATTGGTATGTTGCCTCTCCACTAATCTCATTAGTATTGATCTCCGATTTGTATTGATCCAAGGGCTCAGATCCCTTCTTTCTCTTCTCACCATAACTTTCATTCTCTCTGGAACCCAACCCCAACCCCCACCCCCACCCACACACACATATAATATATAGGGGTGGATTCAAATGTGAACCACTTTTTGGTTGTGAACGTGAGGACAGCCGATAGCGTAACACGTGGCAGATGACTAGGTGCCACATCAGGTCCACGGCGGATGACTAGGCATGATTCATAGGAGGGCATTGAATTAAAGGGGGGGGGGGACCACACTCAAAACACATTTGTTGAGTAGTCTTCGCCAGGTGTCGCGCTCTCGGCTGTCCTAACGCTCACAACCAAAAGAAAACTTCAAAAAAAAATGAAAAGTTGAAGAATGCTAACGTATAAAAGTTCTCCAAGTTGTCGATACATCGCTCATTTACACAAGAAATAAATCTATGTACATCCACATGTATCATTTCTTTCTTTAGCATACAACTATGATGTTTCACTTAAGCAACGAGTCAATTTGTCTGTAATATCTCCAAATATCGTAAGATCTAATCTTTATCAACTCTCGACATGATGAATTATATGACAGTTGTAAAGCAAATAGGGGGATGCATACACATGCATATAGACACAAACATCAGTAAGCTACTGCACACGTTGTTGACCAAATGGGGTCCACAACAGGACATTGAAGAGTCGAGGTCGAACTTGTCAACTCTTTTTCAGTGTCATGAAGTATGCAAAGAAAAATAAAGTTTGATTTGTCCTTTGAGAAGTAACACAACATTTGTCATGTCTAAGCTAGGTAGCCAAAATAGTAGTTGGCATAGACTTTGGCATCATATACATACCATCTTTATATAAATAAATAAAAATACGTGACCATCTTTATAAATAAATATAAATACACGTATGACTAACGACATTCTCCTATTAAAGCAAAGCCCAAGTTTCTAAATTCATGTAGCACACCATAAATAATACCGCATAATGAAATTTCCTTCTTGAATTTGATTCACTTGTCTTACTTTGTAATCTTTTAGATTCGTTCTAGCAACTTATTGTAACATTTCGTATAAAACACTTTTGTTAATCTTATAAACTTGAAAGCTCTATTAAATACTCCATTTTGGTTTTTGTATGTCCTTAGGGTGTGTTCGTTTTTCGGAATTGGATTGAAATTGGAAGGATTTGGATTTCAAATCCATTCCAATCCTGCATTTGGTTTGTCGGATTGTCCGGATTTAAAATTTTAGAATTCATTTAAAATCCCTCATACATAGGATTTAGGATTTTGAAATCCCATTGAGGATGCTAGGATTTCAAAGGATTTCATAGTATTTGTATATGATAATGCTTTAAAATATGTTAAAAATATTTATTTTTTAATAATCAATTAAATAAAAAGTAATTTTTTTATTTTTCATAATTTTTAATATTTTTTTTATAAATCACGGAAATTCAAATCTATTCCAAATCTTTCAAACCAAACACATACAAAGATTTCAAAATTCTCCCAAATCCAAATCCCTACATGAAATGCAATCCATTCCATGCCAACAAATCAAACGAAACCTTTTAGTTTACAACAAACTAAAATAAAAACATGAACACACAATACAAAACACAATGGTCTATACTATATTAGAAACATCATCTTAATGTTTCTAAAAACCAAAATTTATATAGACAAGGCATAGTTCCAAGTACTAATACAAACCATATTATATATATAAACAGTTACTTCCAAAAGATCAAGTTCCATCCCCCCATCATCTAAGTTCAGTTTCAAAAGCTTAACATATAATAGTTTCACAAAAGTTTTGCAACATAGAAAGTTTGCATCTTGGGTGAGATGAAAGATATTGAACAAAAACCATCACTTGCAACCTCCCCATGCAAGAAAGCTTTCCTGCGATCCAAATTCCTGCAATGCCATAAAGAATCGAACCGTATCACCAACTTATAACATGACATTTGAAAGACTTCGAATATAAAACTGAATATGCATGTATATATAGATAAATGATGGTGGTGGTTCAATATAATAAGAACAAAAATGTCCAAGAGAAGGTACTTCTTGACATTGTTTACTATGTTGTGGTTGTAATTTTGTTGACTAAATTTAGCCACGAAAACCATTTTCGTGTGAAACCACAACCACAAGGATAAGGCTATGTTTGGCAAAATAGTTGATAAGCTAACCGGTGGCTGATAAGCCAATTGTTGGTTTGGGAGACAAACAGCTTGCTAATAAGTTAGTTGTTGGCAGATAGGTTCGTTGTTCGTTGAAAAGCCAATTGTTTTAGCTGATAAACTAACCATGTTCAATAAAAACTAGTTGAAAAATTACTCAATTGTTTTAGATGCGAAAGTCTAATAACCTACAAGTACGTGTTAAAAAATTACTCAATTCTAACATACAAGAGGCATAATTGTAAAAAATAGTGAAAGAAAGCCCCGCAACTTAGGGGGTGTTTAGGATTGCTTATTTAAAACAACTTAAGCTTACTTTAAAAAGTGTTTATTAGCGTTTTCCAAAAGCCAAACCATTTAAACTTCTTAAAAACTCTTTATTTGCGTCTTCAAAAAGCCATAAGCCCTTTTATCCAAACACTCAAAAATAGTTTATCTGCTTTACCAAACCGTAATAAGCCGATAAGGAGTTTAAATAAGCATTTCCAAATACCCCCTTATTAAAAGAACGCCAAGAACATAGCAAACTCGAAAAAACTTACAAGTTGGCTGAGCCTGAAATCAGGTGGGGTATCAAGTTCCAGATTTGCTGGATCAAAGGCCAATCCTTGACACTCCTCCAAATCCTTCTTTAGATTTTCCGGTCCGAGTTGAGCGTAGTCCCCAAGACTCGGTTTTACCTTCGACTCTCGGTTCTCAACGTCTCTTTGAGGAGATTGGCTCTGAAGAAACTCATCACACAAAGAAAGTCCTTCCACCAGTTGTTGCGAATCTAACAAATATTGAGACTCACTATCCCACCATTTCGGTTCTTCTTCTCCAGCCTCACCATTACCGTTACCCCCTAATTCATCACAAACACCATTTTCTTCTGTAACATGATCTTTGTCATCACCAACCTTCTTGAAACAACTTTCAAGCTCCATCTCATGCTACAATAAAATAAAATTTTAAAAAATTACAATTATATACGAATGTTTAAGGGCAAAAATTTTCATAGGGCTCATTTGGTTTGTAGAAATGAAATGGATTTGAGGATTTGGATTTCAAATCCATTCCAATCCCGTGTTTGGTTTGCAGGATTGTCTTGATTTGAAATCCTAGGAATTCATTGAAATCCTCAAGCATAGGATTTTGAAATGCGAAGAGAATGGCTAGGATTTCAAGATTTTATAGAATTTGTATATAATCATGTTTTAAAATATGTTAAAAATATTAGTTTTCTAATAATCAGTTAAATAAAAGGTAATTTAACTATTTTTTATCATTTTTTTATAATTTTTCAATGAATTTCTATAAATAATTGAATTCAAATCCATTCCAAATCCTACAACTATTACATGAATCTTTAAGGGCAAAAATGCAGCAAAATTTATCTTGCCCAATCAAAGTAACAACATTTCCTCCAACTTTCCTATTCAATGTAAAAAGTTTCGAAATTTTCTATTTTTACCCATGTGGATATCAAGTTTATCATCCACTTTGTTGCATTTTTCCCAATCTTTAGATCATATATCCATCCATTAGAAAGAGACAAAAAGATGTTTACCTGAGCAGGATCCACGTAAATTTCAGTGGGTCCTTGTCCAAGACCCATATCTAGGACCCGCCTCTCAGCACGAGGGGGTTCAGGAGTCACGGACTTAGGGGTCACAGGATCAACTTTCACGATAGGGGTATCGTCGATTATCTCTTCAAGTAGTACGATCTCTTCATCTTTTCCATTGGGTGTTTTTGACTGCGGTTGTTGTTGATAAAAGACTTTCGAGATCACATACTCGCCCTCCTTCTCATCTTCCCCTGTACCCAAGTGATATTGGTGCATTACCCAATTTGTTTTCTCCGCTTTCCCACCCTTCACCGGGCTGACGTAAAGCACCATAATTTTCTTACAACCACGTTGAACCCCGTCTAAAACGACCGGTTTTGTTCTGCCCGTTTTGTGCCAACGGAAATCTCCAAAATCGTCACCGTGTATCTTGCGACGCTTCCTAGTTCCGGTATTATACGCTTTGATTGCTCTGTGGAAGAAGTGAGATACACTTCCATCCTGTTGAACTCCTAAAAACAAAAACCAGCTAGCTTATCTTTTGAGCTTATTGAAAAAGTCCTGTTTATAGGCTAGCTGTTTAAAAAGCTACTATAGATATATTACCGACACTTACTTTCGCTTTTTTTTTTTCCATTTATGCTACTAATATCTTTCTTTTAGGTCATTTTATGTTGTCATTAAGTTATCAGCTAGGTTTTACCAGCGTGACTAGTTTGCTAGTTGGCTTTTCTTTTAGGTCATTTTATGTTGTCATTAAGTTATCAGCTAGTTTTTACCAACGTGACTAGTTTGCTAGTCGGCTTACAAGCTAGCTTTTTAGCTAACAAATAGCTTATCAGCCAGTTTGCCAAACATAGACAGAGTTACCTATTTGCTCATCACCATATTCTATTAGGCTATGTATGGCAAACTAGCTGATAAGCTAAATTATGACTGATAAGGTAGCTTATGACTGTAAAATGACAAAAAAAAAAAAACATGTTTAAAAACTGGTAGTGTAAAACTTAGCAGGGGTATATTTGGAATAAAAGAATAATAAGTCCCATAAGTCACTAAAATGCTAGTGAGAGTAGCTTTTCAAAAAGCTAGCTTATGGTCCATCCAAACATGTACCTAACTTATAAGCTGACTTATTTTTACCAAACAATGCCTTAATCTTAGTCCATAATACCCCCTCCCCTATCTTTAGTAAGGAATTTCAAGAAACTTGACTAATAAGTACTAAATAGAACACTTTGTTAAATCAAAAGTAGCAATAAAATAACGTGAAATTCAAATTATCATATTAGAGGAAAGTAAATAAAAAATTGTAGATGTTGAGGTACCTGGCAACTTTTGAGGATGAGTGTAGCAGATACCGTCATCTTCAAAAACCGTTGGAATAAACTCATCGATAAAAGGATGAGGTGAGAAACCGGTTACACCACTTTTAGCTAGTAAATGCCAAATAATTTCCTGATCCAACGGGTCAAACTTCACCCCTCGAGGCAGCCCTGGCCATGCTTGATTAACCTAATAACAGCAAGGATTCAGATCTTCCGATCAATAAAAGTTTCAAAAAAAGTTTATCCTAATACAGAAGACGACAATAATTTCCTAAAACTAGTAAAATAGAAAAGATTACATCACTGTTGTCAACGGTATGGTTGCAATTAGGGCATGCTTTAGTGGGGTTGCTTTTCCAGTTGATATGTTGAGGATCACAAGCACCCGATGCACTTCTGATCTTTGTCGCAATTCTGTTGCTGTCAACCAACCATGATGGTCTGCATTTTTTCAAATATCATGCATAAACCATAATACAATTAGTAAAACATTTTTTCATGTAAAACATCCCACATAATTCGATTATTTACAAACATCATGTTCTCAGTATTGTGTATTTCTTTATGTAATAACGTCTGCATTTGGTGCATATATAAACACATAAGAAATTACAAAACAAAGAAATGTTGATAACAGACAATCAGCCAATGCGGTAACATAAGCGTATGTTCTTCTTAACATCAAAGAAAGATAGTTTGCATCCATTATTTAAGCCACCATAATTTTATATCCCTCTTTCAAAAGCATTTGGCCCAAATTGACAACTGAACATAGATTTCATACTTGTAGCCACTACCCTCTCTGTTCCATGAAGATTTACAACATTTATCTTGGCCATTCCATAAATGTCTAAAATACCCTTGATTTTTTTAGCCAGACAAGAGAATCTTGAAAACAAAAAGTCAATAGCCTGAATGTCTGTAATGATGACAAGAAGGAATCTTGTAAATATTATTAATGATTGATGACAATGGGCAACCATATACATTGACTTCAACTTCCAAAATAAAGAAGTTTTTCATTCTTCAATGGATATCTAGAACTACTAACCAGATTGATTATCAGTAACAAACAAGTTCAATCAAGTACTAGCTTAATGGTATTCAGCACATCTCTACCCTAGCTGATGAAACAAGACCTAACCCACTATTCCAATTTGAAAAATAACATCAATTACCAAATGAATAGCACTTATAATAACAGAACTAATGATTCTACAACACTTTCAAAAGCTTAATCAACCATTGTGATCCTTAACCCTAAACAGCCGCCAGCATTACTAAATCATTATACTAAACAGTAACAATGGAGGATCTTATATCCCCCTTTGACCCCTTTGACTTTCCCCAATCATATGCCCAAACACAAAAACCCACAAAAATTTCATCAGATTCTTTGGTTTTTCTAACAACCCACAACCACACTACCACAAATCAACATCAAGAATCCACTTTCTAAACTGGGTTTTCATGAAAAATCTCATCTTTGTTCAAAAAGGCATAAAATTTAAAAGTAATCAAGAAACTTGAAATCGAAGTTAATCATCAATATTCATTAGGGACAAAAAGAGGAATGCTTGCTTACCCAGCCATGGCAGCTGATTGATCGATAGCAAATAAGCTAGGGCACAATCGATCTTCTTGGGTTGACTGATGGTGGACCGAAGGGGGGAATGAGCGCTTAAAAAGGGTTTTAAACAAGTGTTTTTTTGGTTTTTTTCATAAATCCACACTTTTTCATTATTGATGAAGTAAATTTTGAATTTGGTCCCTAAACTTTATTGTTTTACCAAAACTCGTCCTTTAACTTTATTTGTTACTTATTTGCCCTCCTACATTTGCAAAATCTATTGCTTTTAGTTCCTCCATGTAACACTTGTTGCTTTTTTCTGTTAATTACAGTTAAATGAGGGATATTTTGATCATTTACATTTCAAAACTATTTTAAGGTTTGTACGTAAAAATCTGCCCTACCCTCACCTCTAGTGATGGATTTAAGTAATTTCATACCGGATGCAACAAATAAATACAAACAATATTAAAATATACAAATGTCTGATTTAGGAAAAAAAATAACCAAATTTCAATATAAACTAGGTCTTGCACTACCCTTTATCCTAACCTAGTCAAAGCAAATGGCAAAGGAACTAAGGAATGAATCAAATTACTTCCAACAGATTCAAGCTGAACAAGGAATTCAACGGTCAAATCATCCCCAGGTTCCCATAACGCAGAACCCCGCTCCTCAACAAGCCGCTAGTCCCACTACCACTTGCTACAAGTGTGGTAAGTTGGGACACTACGCTAGAGATTGCTCCGTCAAGTACAAGGATGCCGCGTACTTTGAGAGGAAGGCCGCGTTGATGAGGAAGAAGGAAAAAGGGGTTGCTTTGTTGGTTGATGAAGAGAACTGGGTTTGTGAAGAGGAGAGCTCAGACGAGGATGATCATTTGGTGAAGGGTCTATGCTTGATGGCTGACTTCGAGGGATCAGAAGCCGTTGGACCAAGCACTTATCAAGACATTGATCCGTCTGAGGTATCCTCTATTCCAGATATAACTGATACTGTGGCAATGTTGGAATCTAAAATTTGTGAATTAGAGAGATGTCTCCAATCGGAGAGGACTCTCGTCACGAAATTTAGAATCGACAGTGCAATCTACAAAAGCTCTCTCGAGGATTTGACCATAGTTTATAATCGTGAAACACTTGAGTCTGGCATTAGAGAGTCCAATTTAGCAAGCAAACTTGGTTGTCTTCAAAAAGCCCATGAGGAACTTAACAGTGATCATGGGGAGCTCAACATTAAATTCTAGTTACTTTCAGAAGAAAGAACTCGGTTGTTTTCAAAAATCCAAGAGCTTGAGGACAACAATTTCAAAAGAGGACAATCTGAACAGACTTTAAGTATCCTCACTCAGCATGCCAAAAAGAATCCTTTTTATAAAGCCAAACCCGGCCTAGGTCTATCTGAAAACCATGTTTTAGATAAAGCACCTTCTCATCTATACAATTTTGAGGATATGGCTGCCTCCAAGCCCAAACCTGCCCTAGTAGGAGGACATGTGACCGAGGAATTCGTTAGGCAGACTGTCACGTACACCAAAGTCATAAACGGTGAGACCATAACTAGAACCACCAGTCCAACGAACAGTACCTCTAGCAGTCCACCCACTAGCCCACCTCCTAATAGACCAATCTTTGTTCCGGCTAGTGATCCGACCAACTCTGAACCCACATGGGAAGGCATCAAGGCCAGAACCCCTAGAGTAGCAATGCCCCCCATCAACTATACAGACCTGAACTCAAGCTATGATACTAGGGAAATGGAGTTTTCAGAGGAGACCTTAGTTATCCCACCCGAGGATACTTCCGCAACTAAGAGTCCCGACCTAGTCAGCTAGAAAAGGAGGTGTTTGCTCTTAGGTTAAAAGCCATGGATTTGGATGCATGTCAACATCAGATCTTGAATCTGAAAGTAATTGTTTCGGAGAAGGACACCTTGGTTCGCACTTGGAAAAAGACTTGCTCGAGGCCAATGCCGAGAGGATTAGGCTTTCTTCAGAGTGTGAGAGGCAACCTCGACTTTTACTGATTTCCAAATCAAGGTTGCGGATCTTCAAACTCGATACGTTCTCCTAGATATCCATTTTGAACTTTTAAAAGAACTTGATCATGATGAAAGGATAATGTATCGCCGATCTTTAAATAACCAACTTGTGTCTAACTCCATTTTGAAAAGGAAAGTTATGAATCTTGAAAACCTTTACTGTTCAAGACTCAGTTGATGATAAGACTGCTCCAATCCCTAACCATCCGGTAGCCAATCTCCAACCCAAACCTGTCATAGATCTTGAGAACCATTGCACCATAGACTCAGATGATGATGAACCCCCTAATTCACACCACAGGATAGCCGAACCCAAGACTGTCCATGATCCAAATATTGAATATGATATGAAGGTGTTTTTAGATGAAGGTGATGATCCTTCAGGCTTTATTCCAAAGAAGCCAAAATCTGTTGTTGTCAAATCTGAGATGCCTACTGAGTCACGAGCTCCTATTTCTGAGAAAAGTAACCCTAAGGGTGAAAAATGTGTTGGTACTGACAAGGGTAAGTCAGTTAAGCCTCACGCACCCAAAGGACTCCAGAAAAAGCATTCAAAGTCTAACGATGCTCGTAACTCAGTCAAGCCCATTAAAAGCCTTGACTTTCATTCAAGTACCTTTGAAGTGGGTGAGACTTCTCAGTTACAACCCAATCAACCTTTCAATTCCACAAAACCTAAATTTTCTAAAATATCATCTGGAAAAAGGTGGCAACTCCATTCCCACAAAGCCGTCCTCTAACTCACACCGTGCTTTTCATGCAGATGCGAGGAGGAAAGATGGTGGACAGAATGTGAAGCCACCAAGAAAGGATCATCATGGAAGGAACAACTCTTTTTCTGCTTTCCCTAAGCAGCATAGTCCTAACCGTGCGGTTTAGGCTATGCTCCACCTAGTGTAGGAATGAATTCGAACATGTCTGTTAATTGTAATCGCAACTTAAACGATGCCTTTAATACTTTTCGCAATGACATGTGCTTTATGTTTGATAATTTCCTGCGGTATGGTGTGTCTAACTCTTTCTATGCTCCTCAATCTAATGTCAAATCCCGAAAGAGAAGGGGAAGAAAAAGAGGGAAAACTAAGTCCTCTTCGTCAGTGAAGTCCCCTCCGCCTAAGGAGAAATCCGAAAATGGGACTACACCAACTGATTTATCTGTCTCTAACCCAAAGGAACCCATTTGGCAATGGGTCCCTAAACAAGCTTAGTCTGTCTTGCAGGTCAGTCATGTGTGGTACTTCGATCGGGCATTAGACACTGACTGGTCAAGATCCTTCCTTTTCGACTACGTGAAAGGTTTGAGGGATATGTTAAAACAGCCGACAAGACACCTAAGCCAATGGTGGGTTATGGGAAAATTAGGATGGGAGATACATCATCAAAGATGTAAGATATGTCGAGGGGTTAGGATACAACATGTTCAGCTCCAGTCAGTTCTGCGACAACGGATACTGGGTGAAGCAATTTCAATATGGAAGCGACGTGAATGATGAAGACAACAACGTCATGCCTTAGTGCACGGAGGAATGGCAATCTTTACTCCACCGTCTTCCGTTCAATCCCTCAGACACACCCACAGTTTGAAGCAATTTCTGATCCGAAGAATGCAATCTGTTTGCTCGCAAAGGCTTCAAAGGAGGACAGTTGGTTATGGCATCGAAGACTCTGCCATCAGAATTTCAAAGACATGAACAAGCTGGTTTCGAAAAATCTCGTCAAGGGACTACCGGAGACTCGCCTTTCCAAGGATACATTTGTCCCGCTGCGAACAAGGAAAGATGACGAGAAGCTCTCATCCACCAAGGATGGACACGAATAGCAAGAGTCCCCTTGACATGATTCACATGGATCTGTGTGGACCTACTAGAACCGAGAGCCTTGCCAGAAAGAAATACATGTTAGTTCTCGTTGATGAGTTCTCTAGGTTCACTTGGCTTGAATTCCTACGAGCCAAGTCTGACGCTACCGATCGAGTCATTGCCTTCATCAAGCGGATTCAAGTTCTCTTGGGTCGCCGAGTGAAGAAGTTGAGAAGTGACAACGGGACCGAGTTTCGCAATGCAAAGCTGCAATCCTTTCTTGAAGACGTGGGAATCTCTCACAACTTCTCAGCCGTGCGCACTCCTCAACAAAATGGGGTAGTGGAAAGGAAGAATCGGACGTTGGTCGAAGCAGCGATATCTATGATGGCTCATTCTGGTGTCCCTCAATCATTTTGGGCTGAAGCAGTATCAACAGCATGCTACACGCAGAATCGAACCTTGATCGTCAAGCGGACCGGTAAAACCGCCTACGAGATGGTCGAACAGCGTAAGCCTAAATCGATTACTTTAGAATTTTTGGATGTAAATGCTATGTTTTAAACGACCGGGATGATTTGGGAAAGTTTAAACCCAAGTCTGATGAGTCTATCTTCATCGGATACTCACACAACACATAGGCTTATAGGGTTTTCAACAAACGGACCCGAACCATCCTGGAAAGCTCAAATGTTGATTTTTCCGAAACCGAAACTTATTCTGTTGCAAGTCCAAGTAATGTAAATGCCTCTTTTCCTGAACTGTTCACCGCACCACCGAGCACAGATTCTTCCACTAATTTTTCTGCTTTAGACTTCTTAGACCTCGCAGATTATGATCTACCCACACTCACGGGTCCGATTGTAGTTCCTGCTCATGCTGGTTCAACCTCTACTTTAGTGACATCCGATGCCTTCGTCACCGAGCCTTCTTCAAGCACATCTACAAACTCAGTGACACCAGAATCGGCGATCTCTCCCCCTGAAACCTCATCCGCTGCCTCACGGAACCCGTCCGAGAACAGACTACACACCCTGTTCTTGCACCTATCCCGGAAGAAGCTCCACTACCATCACCTAGTCAGCTCAGAGAACTTACGCTTAGGTAGTGCGTGAGCTCCGGTTGGAGGCAGCTCCGCAGAATAATCTGGAAGCCGGGTCATCAGTAGAAACCAGCGAGAGGTCTTTGCCGTGCAAGATGAGAACGACGCCACCAACAACCAACAAGCTTATGTCACTCTTCCGCACACTCGAAAGTGGACACGAGATCATCCCCCCTCCCAGATCATCGGGAGTCCATCACAACCTGTGCAGACAAGATCTTCCAAGAACGTAGAAAACCTGATTCTATTCGGAGGATTCCTTAGTGATTTCGAGCCTTCGGATGTTTCCCAAGCTCTGACTGATCCTGATTGGGTTTTAGCGATGCAAGAAGAGCTTACGGAATTCGAGAGAAACAAAGTATGGCGTTTGGTAACCAGACCGTGGGGAAAGTCCATAATCGGGCTGAAGTGGATATTCCGGAACAAGAAGGACGAGAACGACCTCATCATCCGGAACAAAGCCCGATTGGTTGCCAAAGGCTATCGTCAGCAAGAGGGTATTGATTACGATGAGACGTTTGCGCCCGTAGCTCGGATCGAGGCAATTCGGATCTTCCTTGCGTATGCCGCACACAAGAACATGACGGTATATCAAATGAATGTCAAGTGTGCCTTCTTGAACGGAGTTCTTCAAGAAGAGGTGTACGTCGAACAACCGGAAGGATTCGTCGATCCCAGATTTCCAGACCACGTGTACGTGTTGGACAAGGCGCTTTACGGTCTCAAGCAAGCTCCTAGGGCATGGTACGAAACTCTCACTGATTACTTGCTAGGAGTTGGCTACAAGAAAGGTACAATTGATCCCACTTTGTTTCTTAAGAGATCAGGTAAAGACTTAATTATAGTCCAGATATACGTGGATGATATTATCTTTGCATCTACGAAGCCTGAGATGTGCCAAGAGTTTGAGAACACCATGAAATCCCAATTCAAAATGAGCATGATGGGCGAGTTGACGTTCTTTTTAGGACTTCAAGTTCGACAACGCCCTGATGGCATTTTTATAAACCAAGCCAAATATGTTCAAGATCTTTTAAAACGATTTGATTTCGGTGGTTCAAACTCTGCGGCAACACCAATGCCCAGAAATTTCAACTAAATGCAGATACTTCTGGTAAACCGGTTGACCAGAAGACTTATCGGGCAATCATTGGTTCTCTCTTATATCTCACGGCTAGTAGACCAGACATTGTCTTCTCCACGGGTGTCTGCGCTCGTTTTCAGTGTGATCAACGTGATTCACACCTGTCTGCAGTCAAAAGAATCCTTAGGTATCTGAAGGGCACACCGGATTTTGGCCTTTGGTACCCAAAGGATTCTGGTTTTGAACTAATTGCATATACAGACTCAGACCATGCAGGTTGTAAGCTCAACAGGAAAAGCACATCTGGTGCTTGCCAGTTTCTCGGAGACAAGCTGGTGAGTTGGTCATCCCGGAAGCAAAATTGCGTATCCTTATCCACCGCGGAGGCAAAGTATGTTGCCGCCGCCTGCTGCTGCTCGCAAGTTCTGTGGATGAAAACCCAACTTGCCGACTTCGGATACATCATGCAACGGATTCCCATCTATTGCGACTCCAAGAGTGCAATTCAGATCACGGCAAATCCGGTTCAACATTCTCAGACGAAGCATATCGACATCCGATATCATTTCATCAAAGACCACGTCGAGAAAGGTAATGTTGAACTTTACTTTGTTGAGAGTGACTATCAGCTTGCTGATTTGTTCACGAAGCTGTTTGACGAGAAACGTCACTTCTTTCTCCTAAGTAAGTTAGGAATGCTAGACCTCCCTGCCTGAGGTCTAGGGGGAGTCGGGAGTTCATTTTATGTATGCATGTGTGTAGGGGGAGTCTTTGAGAGATTGCATGTATTGAGGGGGAGTACTAAGTCTTGATTATTGTTGTGTTCGCTAACGTTCTCGGATCCACAACACCTTGGATACCATTTTATACTTTGTTTCGTAGGTGTGGATCCCCACGACGACTTCTGGTTACTTCAGATCAGAACTCGCACAAAACCTAGTTGAGACGCACCAGGTAAGTCTCTTTTCTCGGGAGTCGAGGGCTGAACTTGTAAATTTTTGTGAACTTGAAAGTTCAGGGGGCGGTAGAGTACATGTCTTGAACTTACAAGTTCGGGGACTAACTTTGCCACTTTCTGATTCTTAAAGTTCAGGGACTCGTTTTGCACTTTTGTGAAACTTGTAGTCCAAGGTCTGTTTTGAAACTTTCTAAAACTACAAGTTCAGGGACTTGTTTGTAAGTTTCTTGAAACTTCAAGTCCAGGGGTGGTTTTTGCCAAAAGGTGAAAGTCGGGTTAAGAGAGCCAAACAGGAGAGCCAAACAGTATTTTTCAAGCTAAACACAGTGTAAACTCGGTAAAAATATAAATACCGACTCTTAAGAATTACTGTTCACAATTTAAAAAATTTTCACTTTTTCTCTCTGAAATCTCACCCGATAACCACTTCGCGCTCGTCTCCGAAATCTGCTCGTTTTTGCTCCGATCGTCAAACCGTTTACGTTTTCGGATTCCTGGTAAGTAATCGATCAACCCTTACGTAGTTATAACGTTTAAATCTATCATTTAAAGGTCTGGATCGAAGCCTAAACTTTTCAAAACTTACCCGAAACCCAAACTTCTTGGAATGGGATTTTGGGGCGTTAAATCGATCCATTGTTGATTATAAACTTGTTCATAACTGATTTAGGATGCATGTTACTAGTTTAGAGCCTTAAATCGACGTTTGGTGAGCGGTTTTTGTTTTTGGAAGTCGAACAGTTGCGTTTTCCGAATCGGAAAACATGAACATTCATGTTTTCCGAATCGGAAAACATGAATGTTCATGTTTTCCGCATCCTTAAACGATAAGCATTCATAATGCTTTCCGATTCGGAAAACCAGATAAATCCGATTCGGATTATCAGGTTTTCCGAATCCAACTTGTGCCTAGTTTTTCATGTGTATCTTTTCCGATTCGGAAAACATGGAATTACCCTTATGGGTTTCCGAGGTTTTCCGAATCGCGTGTGAGGCCAAGTTTTGCCAAAATTTTTCTAATTATTTCGTTTTCCGAATCGGAAAACAATGTTTTCCGAATCGGAAAACCCATCTGTTATACATGATTTATTTTTCTAAGTGTTGAAGTTCTCCGATTCGGAAAACCATGTTTTCCGAATCGGAAAACTTGTCTTTAAATGTGGCTTAATTTTTCTATGTGTAGAGTGTTCTCCGATTCGGAAAACCACCTTTTCCGAATCGGAAAACCCCCCTCGTGTGTTTGCTCGTTTTTTCGACTCGGAAAATACGAAATACTCATTTTTGGGTTTTCGAGGTTTTCCGACTCGCGCCTAGTCGAGGGTATAGTCTTTTTCACGTAGCATCTTTCAAAACACTTAAGTTATTTTATAATTGTGACTTGACAGAAATGGCTCGTCAACCGAATGCTCCTGCTCCTCCCTCCCCGGTCAACAACGCTGCTGACCCAGCCCTCATTGATCCGACTGACATCCGTCCGATCCACCAGAACAATGAGTATGTCGACCTGACTAACTTCACTGTTCAGGACGAGGTGGTTCTGGAGATACTTAGGCCGCATCCACTGGCGTATGCGATGCAGTCCACTGCCGACATTCCCGTTCTTTACCTTCAGCAGTTCTGGAGGACCTCTCACGTGGAGACTCGAGATGGCGTGCAGACCATCGTGGGTCGTGTTGACCACACTGAGCTTACTATCACTGTGGAGGACCTAAGGCGAATCCTCCACCTGCCTGGTGCCACTCCCGAGGCCCCGTTCGAGCCACTAGTCACCGGCCCCGAACTTTTCAGCGAGATACTCGCGCTTGGGGTCCACTTCACACGGAATCAGAGACCGAACGGGATCTCCCAAATCACTCAGGGGATGCTGCCTCCGATTTGGTTCTCCTTCTTCAACATCCTCAACCGCACGCTGTCATCAAAGACTCACGGAGTGGACCGTGCTTCCACCCAATTCTAGCACGTCATTCATGCAGTCGCCTACGGAAGGCGAATCGACTTTGCTCAACAACTTTGGGCGGACATGGTCACCGACATCAGAGAAGGGCCTGCAAGAACTCGTCACACATCCATCCCTTGGATGCCGTTCTTCAGCTTGATCATCCGTGATCACATGGATCACCATCGGCCGTCAGACGTAGATCCGGCCACCACGCTTCGACAGCCAACAGATCGGCAGGATGAACCGAAGAAATCTGCGACCTGGTCAGGTAGAAATGCCTATCCCTGACAATGTGCTTAGTATGGCGGACCGTAGGGCGGAGAGCGTTAGATTATACCGAGCGTCCATAGGATTAGAAGACGCGTCCACGGACTCTCAGAACCGAGGAGCCCTACCCCGGACGCGCGACCCGTCCTTCCTAGGGGTCGTGCCACTGGCACGGCAGGCAAGAGCTCCAGTGGGGGAGCTCGAGGCTCGGGAGTGATGAGTGTGGTCGTAAGGGGCGAAGCGGGTAGAGTTGTTGGAACGTCCGCCACACCGCACATGTCGCGAGCCGAGGCCTACCAGATGATGGTCCGGAACCGAGCCCGTAGAGCACGAACGCCAACATACGTCGATGAGTCTGCCGAACAAGACATCATGAGAGGCTACCGGGTAAAGCAGTACACCGGGATTCTTCAAAATCCCCGGTACACTCGTCATTAGAAGAGCGCCGATCGCCATCACCGCCGCATCAACCCGAACCGACTGGTGAGGAAGTGGAAGCTTCCCCACAAGAACAAGCACACTTTCCTTCACCACCACACGCGGCGGCCGTTGCTACTCAAGCAGGCGAACCCTCCGACAATCCCTCCGGCGATGACTCCGACGGTCACGAATCCTCCGAGCATACTCCTTCGAACCGTCGTGAGGCCGATGACGAGGCGACAGATTCAGAGATGGTAGATTATGGATCTGACTCGGAGTTCCAAGAGTCTGAACCAGCGAAGGGCGGAAAGACCCAAGTGATCGATATAGATGAAGCCACCTCTTCCTTCAACGAAGACAGGATTTCCGGGGATCCGTCTAGTTGGGATCTAGTTCAGATGACCGGACCGTCGGTCGTGAGGAAGAAGGTGAGGCCGAAGTTGCTACCCGGATGGGGAAGAGAAGATAGTGAGGAAGAAGAGAGAGAGAGAGGAGAGAAAAAGAGACCGAAGATGTAGAGGTCCAGTTAGACGAGCCGTGGGCTCAGATTCAGGAGGGAGGCGGAGAAGAAGAGCCGCATAGGATAGAAACGGAAGTTCCCCTTACCTTGAGTCCATCCAACACAGAGGCTACCCAAACCGAGACCGGGCACCTTATGGTGTCTGGTCAAGACGCTAGCAGCCAACTAGCGCATCTGCACACCTCAACCAGCCACTCGACCATCTCTCAACAGATGGTCGTTTCAGTCAGTCACGGGGATGTAGCACAACTTCCACCGGCCACTCAATCGGAGTCTGCCGGTGTTGAGATAAGAGAGGATCTGCCCCACCTCTCGACTTCGTTTGATGCACGTAGAGTCATAGAGCCACTTCCCGGGACGTTTACGATCCCTTCCATCATTAGGCCACTATCTGCAGTGACACTCGCGGAGATCCCACGGGACTCCGCCGGAACGGGGAGAGTTGGTGCGTCAGGAGACGCCCTTCGAGGATCCGCCGGAATCCCTGACACCGTCAACATCATACCAGCGGTGACGTCAGGCCGAGAGAGCACCTCAATAGGACTCTTCTCGACAACTGGAGCCCAAGTGGCACCGGGCTTAGTACTACCGGGACCGGGTCCGACAGACCGAGCGAAGTCTCTAAAGACGCTCACGCAACACCGGGGCTTTTAGGCCTGACGGATTCGGGTGGAATCCCTAAAACCACCCCAGTACCAACGGGACTTCAAGGTTCGACGGATCGGACGACATCCTAAAAGTCGTCCACTCACGACTACTGGCGATGGAGGAAGCCAACCGGGCTAGGGATGCACGGGTCGAGGCGTTGGAGAAAGCCTTGGCCGAGACCGAGAGAAAGAGATTGGCGGATCTTGAGGCGTCACGAAAGCTTCAAGATGACAGGGATGCGGAGCTTTATGAGCTCAAACGGCGAATGAAGGGCAAACACTCGGAGGCTGCCCCGTCAACCGAAGCACCGATTCCTCGTCAATCAGAAGACGTTCTCAGACTTGCTCCTCCGAACTCAGGCGATCTACCGTACATTCCGGGGTACGTTACTGAGGTGGAACACTCGATGATGATTACTTCTACACCACCCAGAACGACCGCCTCTCCGCCCAGCTTCGCGACCTGAGATGCCCAGATCGAGCTTCTACAACAGCGCATCCGGGAACTGGAGGCCATGTGTCGGTCTCAGGCTCAGCCTTCCAAACGGAGGCATGATGAACCTGATGACTCGGCACCAGGTCCTCATGAGGGGGAGGTGCAAGCTTCATCCAAAAGGCTTCGCACCGACCTCCATTCTGCCTCCGGTTCCGGTTCTACATCCGCTCCAACATCAACGCTGCTCGCTTGAGTGCCCCATCAGAATCTGCTGCCGCCGACACTCCCTATGTTGATTCAGACACGGAGGAGATTCCTGATATGGGGAGTTGGCACTACGAGCCGATCCCGGAAGGTGAGGCAGTTCAGTTTCCTCATCTGACCGATACAGCACAGATTGAAGTCGTTCCCCCGGAAGCAGCACTGACAGATCTTTCAGATGTCCAGATTCCGGAGGAATCCCGGAAAATCCTTCGGTGCTTGCTCAGAGCCTTAGGATCTTTCAGAAGGGGGACGACATCGTCCGGATTCAGACTACAACAGCTTCCTCTCAGCGTTCGAGTTTCCCACTCCAGAAGCTCCACGGACCATCCACACGACGACTCCAGATTCCTCCGCTCCAACAGTCATCCAGTTAAACTGGAACCACTCCGTCATCTTCAGACCGTTCCTTGAGGAGACTTTCACCCGCATCTTCCAGCAGGAGAGGCTGCACGTATGGTCCCGAAAGGTCTACTTCGGGATCTCTCACATCAAGACGAAGAGGAGAAGGACTGCTTACGTGCACCACAGGATGTGCAACTAGGCCACCCACGGACGCCAAAGAATCCGACGTCGTTTCATCAAGGTAACTGCGATGCGCCCTTACAAACATGGACATCAGTTATTCCTTGGGTACGAGTCCGCATGTACGGGACCGGCATTCCTCGAGGAGAGTTGCAGAACTGGTCATTCACAGAAGCAGATCTGGATCGGGTGCACTTAGAAGATCTCCTCACGCTCATCAAGTACCCCCTAGGGTCCAATTCTCCGACCCGAACACTACCGAGACGGCACCGAGATTCTGAAGAAGTACGTTCGTCACGCGATCACTCTTGCGGGGTGACGGACTACCAACTAGCGATCGAGAGCCGCCAAAGCCGAAGGTCAACCTGCTCAGACTGAACCTGTTTGTACCTGGTATTGATGCTTACCTTCCGTATATGCCAACCAGGATACTGGAGCATGGGGTCCTCTATGTGACTAGGAAGAAGAAGGAACGCAGGTTTATGCATTTTGGCGAGCTTGCTAAGTTCTGCGATGGGACCCTTCTCTATGTCTACAATGGGATGCAGAGTAGACTTTTGGCTGATCAGATACCAGGGCGGAAGATCATTGACGGGAAGGGAAAGATACTGGAGGGCATGAACTTGATCGAGAGAAAGCTTAAGGAGAGGCTGATGTACAGACGTGTTGAAGCTGCGATGTAGATGAGAGCGAGGATCATTGGAGAATGGGAGGAATTCTTGCAGATGTCAAAGTGGGAGCCGGCGCTGGAGCTTCCACCACCTTTCTGACTTCTTCACAAAGGGGGAGATTGTTGGACCTCCTTGTTGTGAAGAGTCAGAAAACTCTATCTTTATTGCTTTCTAGTTAGTCATCAGTTAGTTTGTTTGAACAATTACTTTTTGTAAGCCCTTGTGGAGAGGTTTGGAACCTCGGGGGCCATTTGTGAACATCTTTGAATTTACCTCTTACCTATAAAAGGAAAGAGATGTTTAGGGTTTTGGTATGAATTCACAATCAATTGGTTTTTACTCTTTAAGGCAATATATCAAATATCACCATTGATGCTACTTTCAAGCTTTTGTGTTCATCAATATTCTTGGATTTCAATCCTTTTCTCCTCACATTCTTGATTTTTGGGACAACAAGCTTTGTTCTTGAGAAAGTATGAATTTGAATTTTTTAGGGCTTGGATCTTGATGGAGATGATCAAGATTGGTATTTGGGTTGTGATTATATCCCGACTCGGGAAACATGAATAACCCGACTCGGGTATTCGAGTTTCCCGACTCGCTCTTAAGTGGAACCTTTGATTTTTCATGCTTCCCGTCTCCAAATTTTTTATTCCCGAGTCCAGATTTTGTTTTCCAGCTCTAGATTTGGAATCGGTTGAAAAAATGGTTTGGGATATAGCAAGCTCGAAAGTGATACGGGATTCTAGAGGTTGAAATTGGAAATCATGGATTTCTATTTGGAATTTAGTATGAAAATTATTTGTGGAAGAAAAAGCTGGAATCGGGGAAAAAAATGTATTGGAATAGACTTGTTTTCAATTCAGGAAATGTTAATATGGTTTCCCGAATCCGTGTTGGCCAGCCATGAGATTAACTTCAAAGTTTGAAGACTTTGACAAGTTTAGCCCCTGAAGTTATAAAGAGGTTATAGTATTAAGGGTCAAGTTTCACATCTTGTCACTGCCAACCCCTGGGCCACTTAATGATAAATTTATGGTTCTGTCACTTTTGGTCCCTGCAGTTTCCATCAAGATTTAGTTTGACAAAGTGACAGATCTTATCCTGGAGTTTTATCAGATATTATCTTCAGATGCGTTTTCAAGTTTTTCAAGATTATACGATCAATCAGGCTTTCAACTTTTATTCATTTTGGGCCTTGCATTCTTATTGGGCTTTGAAGATTAATTGGCCCAAATGATTGATCACTTTCCGCTGCGCTCTAGATCCATCCAAATTCAAATACATCTGACGCTTTAAAATCCCTGCGCTTAAAAAGCCATCTTTCTTTCCAATTGGCTCGTAAAGATCACATTAGCCGAGTTTTAGCCCAATTCGGTTTTCAACCATGAAAATTGAATTTCTCTCATATCCCCAACTGTTCCAGATTCTTTGAAGACATGTCTGATTTGTAACGATTTCAGAACGACGGTGATCGGATTCTGTATTTGGTTAGATTACTCAAAAGTTTGACGCTCTGCAACCATTTTTCTAGAGTTTTATTAGATGGAATTATTCCTCCTGGGTGTGCGAGTTGAATTTTTCCTTTGGATGCCAGCTTCGGTGAATGGTACTATTGTTATGTGCTCAATTCCTAACTGATAACACCAAAATTATACATGTTTTGGTTGAGCTTAATCGTATGACTTTGCCCCGTTTCTCACCCGTTTCTGATCATTTCACTCACCAATTAAACTTATTATTGCTTTTGTAGGATTTGGAGGCCGTGGAACGGAAAAGTACGAAAAAGGTGAGAAAACATGAAAAATGCACAAAGACAATCCAGTATCCTTTTGGCGATCGCGAGATTTAAGTTTAGCGCCGCCAAGATAGCCAAGTTCGAATTCTAGGGTTTGCCCTAAGTACTTCGCCTGCAAAGGGCCGTTTGGCGAACGGGAAACGGGCTCTGACCTCTCCTTTTAAATACCAGCCTCCTCCTTCAGTTGTGATATATATGCATATAGCTAGATAGAGAGTGATATTAGAGTGCTGCCGATACGCTACGGGGTTCGATCTTTGATCATCCGTCGTTGTACCGTCGGTATAATGTCTGTGTCTACTCTTGTTTTATCTGTTTTTATTATGTCTAGTGAGTAGTCTTTTATAGTGGTACTTATTGTGGTCGATGAACCATTGTGGATGATAATTTTATAATTAATGTTTATTGGTTTGTTTTTGGTTAATTGAATATGTGTTATGGTTCCGTTTGATTCATATTGTTTGGTTATTTGAACTCGTTGGTTGGGTGTATCTGTTTTGACCAAGATAGATAGACTCCGATAGGATAATCAACCTTTCTTGACCTACCCTGTTCCGGAGAGTTGTGTTAGGTGGTTACGTCAGACCGAGAGCGACCAGGTAGTAGAAAACCATGCAATAGAATTAGGATTGGGTGACCGGTACTAGATTGTCTGACAAACGACCTAAGTATTGGAACTAGGAGGATCAAGACCTAGTTGATAGCCATAATAGTCACATGTTAGGGTGTCTTAGACTTAAATTCCTACAATAACCAAAACAACCAAACCTTTGTCCTTTTAAATATCCACTTGGGGATTCATATACCATGATAAGTCACTATGTTTTCCTTCATATAGTTTTAATCACTCTTTTAATTGCTTTCTTAGTTTTTAATTAATTTAGTTGTCTTTTTAGTTATTAAACCTTTTTCAAAAAACCCCCCAAAGCTTTAGGTTAATTAAACTAGTCAAGATTAACAGTGTACGATAACTTGACCGTTCCCAGTGGTAGATACGATACCTGGACTTTCCTAAACTATATTACTCACGATCAGGTACGCTTGCCTGTATATGTGGTAAGACAGTGGCTAGGCTTTTAGAGGTTAAAACTTGTTTCGCTTTTTATGTATGATAATTACCGCATCAAGTTTTTGGCGCCGTTGCCGGGGAACGGTAGTTTGTAGATTTTAGTCTTTTTTAGTTTTGTTAATCGATCCTTGTGAGGGATTCTTTCCCTTGCAAGTTTTTTTTTCGCTTTTCTAGTTTAATTAGTTATTTTATTTTTATTTTATCTCTTTGTTTCCCGCAAGTTGCCCGTAATCGTTTTTGGTTGTCAGGATGGCAGACGATCAACCCATGTGGGGTAAGCGATCTGGAGTACAGTTCACCTCGAGATCCGCAATCAAGAAGACCGAAGGTAAAATTGTGGAAATCAACAAAGGACTGATCAAAATGATCAACACCATATCGTTTGATGGAGAATCAAGCGGAAATCCTTATCAGCACCTTGAAGCGTTCGTGGACATCTGTGATCTATTCAATACCAGGGAGGATGAGGTAAAACTTTGAGTATTTCCTTTACCCTGACAAATAAGGCAAAAGTCTGGTTTAAAAAATTACCCCAGGATCCATCACAACCTGGGACGATTTAAAATCTGTCTTTTTGTCAAGGTACTTTCCCACTTCCAGGGTAAACAAAATAAAAGCTGAAATCCGAAACTTTAAACAAGGAACAGACAGCCTTGTGAAAGCTTGGGAAAGGTACAAGGATCTATTCTTAATATTCCCAAACCATGGCATTGATGATACTGAGATGATGAATATTTTTTATGCTGGATTGACTAACGATTCTCGATTAAGGTTAGACTTATCTTGTGGAGGTATTTTTCCGTATAAGTCAGTGAAAGAAGCACGTAAACTCTTGGACGACATGGAAGCGCATTATCTGGATTGGTCCACTGACGAGGAACAAGAGGAGAAGCAACCAGCACATCTGAATGTAGCTTCATCATCCGAGGAGCATGCTAGTCCAACTGAGGACTCCACTTGGAAGCCAACCCCTCTTTCGCAACCAGAGCCACATAGCGGAATGATCGAACAATTGTTCCATCAATTCTCACAAGAACGAGGAAAGATGGGTGTGGACGTCGAACAGAACATTCAAGGGTTTGTAAATTTTGTTGTAGGATTACATAGGAGCACAGATCAGTTCCTCCGAGATGTCAAGGAAACATTTCCTCATATGGAGACGGAAGCACAGGCTGAAGTGTTCACAACCACGAGAGGAGGTAAGGTAGTTGTAGAACCACCTATGCCTCAAACTAACCAATTCACAACCACGAAGGAGTAAGGTAGTTGTAGAACACCTATCCTCAACTAATTTGCAGGTTGTTGAACCGGAGGTCGAATTACCATCACACCCGACAAAAGAAGTCAGGGACGAAGCAGTCAGGCCAAAGGAGTCTGCAACACCACATGTGCCTACACGAGTGCCATATCCTGCACGACTGTGGAAAGAGAAGAAAGAGGCCCAGTATCGTAAGTTTATTGACTTGATTAAACGAGTGGATATTAATGTGCCTCTTGTGGACTTGATTGCAGGTGTACCAAGTTATGCAAGATTCCTCAAGGAGTTGGTGGCTAATAAAGCAAGGATGGGAGCAGAAGAAATAGCTTTTCTAAATGCCGAATGCTCAGCCACACTTTTCGACACCCTCAAAAAGGGTGATCCAGGGAGTTTCATTATTCCTTGCTACTTTGGTAAAAGTGTTTCATGTAGAGCCCTAGCAGACCTAGGAGCCAGTATAAACCTAATGCCGTTATCCTTTTACCAAAAGCTGGGACTAGAAAATCTAAAAAACACACGAATGACTATACAACTAGCTGATAGATCCATAAAATACCCTGTAGGAATAGCTGAGGATGTCACGGTGCGGGTAGATAAGTTTACTTTCCCTGCCGACTTTGTGATCTTGGACATAAAAGACGAGGTTAAAATTCCTCTAATCCTTGGTCGTCCGTTTTTTCAACACGGCTAGTGCTGTTATCCATGTTGCCAAAAGAGAACTTAGTCTAGGAATTGGTGAAGACCGAATCACTCTTTCCATTGACGGGATTCTAGACTGTGAGGAATCAATAAATACTCTAGAGAGCTTAGATGACTTAACTGAACCGTTTGAATCCAAGCTTAATGATCATCTTTTTGAATCAGGTGAATTGGAAGAAAGCTTCTCCATTGAGAAAAGATGGGATGAAACCGTGGAGAGAGAAGAAGAGGAATTCAAGGAGTTAAAGCAGGAAGATAAAGTTAGGGTGAGAACCTCTTTGGAGGAACCACCAAATTTGGAGTTAAAAGACCTGCCCGAATACCTAAAGTACTAGTTTCTTGAAGGTAACAATTCTCTCCCGGTAATTATTTCTGCCTTGCTAACAGCCAATGAAAAAGAAAGACTTATTGAGGTTTTGAAAAAACACAAAAAGGCTTTAGCTTGGAAAATCTCGGACATTCCCGGAATAAGCCCTTCATTTTGTACACACAAAATTTTAATGGAAGATAATTTTAAACCATGTGTGCAAAAACAAAGGAGGCTTAATCCGAAAATGCAAGAGGTTGTAAAAAAGGAGGTTATCAAACTGCTTGATACCGGGATCATCTACCCTATTTCTGACAGTCCTTGGGTAAGCCGCGTTCAGGTGGTCCCCAAAAAGGGAGGACTCACAGTTGTCACGAATGATAACAATGAGTTAGTTCCCACCCGTACTGTTACCGGGTGGAGAGTTTGCATAGACTATAGGAAGCTTAACGATGCCACTAGAAAAGACCATTTCCCTCTGCCCTTTATTGATCAAATGCTTGAACGATTGGCGGGAAATGAGTACTATTGCTTCCTGGATGGATTTTCGGGATACTTCCAAATCCCCATTGATTCCGAGGACCAAGAGAAAACGACCTTTACCTGTCCCTTTGGAACATTTGCCTATAGACACATGCCTTTTGGTTTGTGGAATGCACCCGCTACATTTCAGCGATGCATGACGGCCATTTTTCAGGACATGATAGAGGATTGCATGGAGGTTTTATGGATGATTTCTCTGTTTTCGGTAACTCTTTTGATGATTGTCTAAACATCTTAGATAGGGTCTTAGCTCGATGCGAGAAATCTCATTTGGTTCTCAACTGGGAGAAGTGACACTTTATGGTAAGAGAAGGTATAGTTCTTGGACACAAAATCTCAAAAGATGGTTTGGAAGTGGATAAAGCTAAGATAGACACCATATCAAAGCTCCCTCCACTAACAAACATAAAAGGGGTTAGAAGTTTCTTAGGTCATGCCGGGTTTTATAGGAGATTTATTAAAGATTTTTCAAAAATAACCCGACCTCTAACTAAACTTCTTGAAAAAGATGCACCTTTCATTTTTGATGAGAAGTGCATTTCTGCTTTTGAAACTTTGAAACATCATTTGACTAATGCCCCTATTGTGGTCCCACCTGATTGGGATCAACCTTTAGAGATTATGTGTGATGCAAGCGATTACGCCGTTGGTGCAGTTCTTGGTCAGCGTAAAAACAATCATTTTCAACCGATTTGCTATTCGAGTCGAACTCTGAACGATGCCCAAGAAAACTACACCACGACTGAAAAGGAGCTTTTAGCGGTCGTTTTTGCCATTGAGAAGTTCCGATCCAATCTTGTGTTGTCCAAAATCATAGTGTACACGGATCACTCTGCCCTTAAATACCTCTATGCTAAGCCAGATGCTAAGCCCAGACTCATACGATGGATACTTCTGTTGCAAGAGTTTGATAGAGAGGTAAGAGATAAGAGAGGCGCTGAAAATTTAGCTGCTGATCATCTGTCTCGCCTGGAGAATCCAAACATGGATTCCGGGGGCATTGAAGTCATTAGGGATAAATTCCCTGATGAAGACCTCAACATGATTAAGACCATAGGAGAGGACCCTATACCTTGGTATGCAGATATTGCAAACTATCTTGCCGCCGGTGTTCTCGTGAAAGGTATGACTCATCAACAAAAGGGTAAGTTTTTCTCAGACCTAAAGCATTACTTTTGGTTCAAACCCCATTTATTTAGAATAGGACCTGATAGGATGCCCTGTCGATGTGTCTCAGAATCTGCTGCTTGGGACATTCTCGATAACTGTCACAAAGGCCCCACGGGAGGCCATTTTGGAGCTAATCTCACTGCCAGAAAAGTCCTCGAATCAGGATTTTATTGGCCTACGATTTTTAAGGATGCTCACACTTTAATAAAATCTTGTGATGCCTGTCAAAGGGCAGGCAATATCACAAAGAAAGATGAGATGCCTCAACAGAGCATTTCCGTTAGCGAGGTGTTTGATGTTTGGGGAATCGATTTCATGGGACCCTTTCTCGACTCCAAAGGCAACAAATACATCCTTGTGGCAGTTGATTATGTTTCCAAATGGGCCGAAGCAAAGGCTTCACCCACAAATGATGCCAAGGTAGTTGTTGACTTCGTGAAATCTCTTGTATGTAGGTATGGATGTCCGAAGGCGATCATCAGCGATAGAGGTACTCATTTCGCAAACTATCTCTTGGAGAAGACCTTAAAAAGGTATGGAGTACATCATCGGTTTTCGACCGCCTACCATCTGCAAGCAAACGACAAGCGGAAAATACCAATCGGGCATTGAAACGGATCTTGGAAAAGACAGTCGATAACAACCCGAAAATATGGTCAAAAAAGCTTGAAGATGCACTATGGGCATATCGTACGGCCTACAAAACACTGATTAAGAGCACTCCTTATCGAATGCTATACGGGAAAGCGTGTCACCTCCCATTCGAGTTTGAGTACAAAGCATTGTGGGCACTAAAGAAAATTCACTTTGATGACATTGGAAGTGGAAAGGAAAGATTGATAAGCCTACATGAATTGGAGGAGCTTAGATCTCTTGCATATGAGAACTCGAAGATTTACAAGGAACAGCGGAAGAAATGGCATGATGCGCATCTAAAGGAAGTAAAGGTGTTCAAGGAGGGGGACAAGGTACTAATGTATCAAACTCACTTTAAATTCTCATCAGGTAAGTTAAAGTCACGGTGGATAGGTCCATATGTTGTCTTAAAAGCTTATCCCTCCGGATATGTGGACCTAATGTCCGAAAGAGGAGAATTCAAGGTAAATGGCCATAGACAAAAACTTTATAATGAAAATGACCCAGTCAGAAATGGCGAGGTCTATCATCTTTCTGAAAGACCAATTACCTAGTTGATCTCCCGAGTCAGGCTCGCGACTCGTTACAAAAACAAGCGCTTCTCGGGAGGCAACCCGTGTTTTTATTAATTATTTTTGTTTTTCTATGTTTTCTAATCAATTTTGCAGCGTTAGTCAAAGGAAATCACAACCCGATCAAAATTCGACAAAAGCCAAACAGAAGCCTCTTCGCGTTCGCGAAGTTTTAACTTTTGCGACGCGAAGTGAGTAGGCAAGGTAAGTTCCCTTCCTGATGTAGTTTAGCGATCGCCAATTTTCAAGTTTCGCGATCGTGAAGGAGGAGAATTCTGAAAATAGTGCTACAGTTACAACTTCACGACGCGAGGCTCTTTATTTCGCGACGCGAAGTTCGAAACGAAGGGTTTAAAATTGATTTCTAAAACCCTATTTTCAGTATTCCTCCCCTTCCCTTTGGTTTTTTTCTACAATCCTCTTCCCATTCTGCAATTCCATGGCGTCAAAGGTATGTATTTCTCCTCTAATTGCTTTAATTTGAAGATCCTTACAATCCCTAGTTGTTTAAACTTATGAATGTGCCCAAAAAGGGGGGGTTTCTTGGGTGAGGATTTCTTTAATGTCTATGAGGGGGAATATCTCTTACTTTGATTTGTTTAGATATACACACTTGAGTTTAGTTTTATAATGTTGTAATGTGTTTCAACTCAAGTCTGGGGAAGGGAGATTTTAAGCATTGTGGTGATTTATGTAGAGAGCTTCATCTTCTCGCAATGTTCAAGACCACCCATGCTTGTCTTTTGATTCCGATAACATCTTGCGTAGCGAAAAGATGTCTTTGATGATTGAGCTTGATCGCTTGAAAAAGCGGGACGTTGAGATTGACTCGATTGTAGACTTGCACTTTGTTAAGGAAATTGGATTTGGGGATAGGCTTTCAAGCCTCTTGAGGAGAGAGTACCGCGATCACTTTGGTGTACTTCGTTTTGTGAGCAACGATTGGGAGAAATCACTAAAAACTCACGAGCCGATCTACTATGAGCTTGTGCTTGAGTTTTTGGCTACGTTTAGCTTCGATGTGGAGGCATATGAGGAAGATAGATTTGATGGCCCTTGTGTACGATTCCGTTTGTAGGAGAATGGTATGGGGTTACACTACCTCGTTTTGGTGTGTTACTCGGACTCTTCACGGCGGCTCAATCGAGGTCAGAATACTTTTCTCGCTACTTCCTAACCGGTGCTTGCGAGCCTAGTGCCGAGTTTCGGGCGCGGATTTTTGGGCAACCATTGGATCGGGACCGTATCTACAGTCCAATACCAAGGAAAGTTCTATCATTCTACCCGAGCATCGCCTTCTTCATCTGATGCTAGTTCACTCATTTGCTTACCGGAAAGCTATCAAAGAAAAGTTACCAGAAGGTGATCTTTGGCTTCTTTCGCGATTGGTCGATCGGAACGCAATAACCAATCTCTCTTTTGTGATGGCAAAAATGTTCCAAAGCACCAGCAAGGTGCATGATAAGGCTGGAACGGGGTGTTAGGACCAAATTGTCCTAATTAGAAAGTTTTATAAAGGAAGCTTTGAGAGGGATTAATTAGTTTTTAATTAGCTAGTTAATTAGTTATTGGGCTTGGGTTGGGCTTTTGTGTAATGGACCTATATATAAGGTCTAGGGTTTGGAAAGGAAGGGGTGGAAAGTCATTCAATGAGAGTCGATTAAGGTGTTTCTGTGTGTGTTCTTGGTGTTCTTGAGAGCTCTCATAATAAAATACAAGAACTTTCCATTTTCATCTTTTGATTTCTCTTCTTTTCATCTCGTTGTTTGATTGTTTGGACCTCACAAATGGTATCAGAGCCAAACAAATCATTAGATTTGTTTGTTCCTATTGCATCAAACAATTAGAGATGATTTTATTGGGTTTTTGAAACTTTTTTTTTTAAAAGTTTCATTTTTGAGTTTTTGGGGTTTGGATCTTGATGAAGATGATGAAAATGGGTGTTTGGGTTGTGTTTTGAAGCATCTTTGAGCTTGAAATGATGTATTTTTCAAGTTGCTTCATTTTTTGGATCTGGATAGAAGTTTTGGGCTAAATATTCAAGTTTTCCGAGTTGGAAAACTCATATTTTCCGAATCAAAAAAAAAAAAATTCCGAATCGGTGAATAGTGCTTTTCCGAATCGGAATAGTAAAAAAAAAATCCGAACCGGATGAATAGTGTTTTCCGAACCGGAAAACCCTATTTTCCGAACCGGATGAATAGTAAAAAAAAAAAAAATTTTTGAGTGCCTTTTTGTTCTCATTTTCCGACTCGGGAAACATGAAATACCCTTTCGGGTTTTCTAGATTTCCCGACTCGCTCTTGAGACGAGGGTATGCTCAAATTTTGTTAAACTCTTGAACTACCTTGCCGTCCTTATTTTCCGACTCGGGAAACATGAAATACCCTTTCGGGTTTTCGAGTTTCTCGACTCGCCTTTGAGTCAAGGTTATGTTCAATTTTTGTTAAAATTTCCGAACTCCATTTCCACTCGGGAAACTGCATTTTCCGACTGGGTATCATCTTCAGATAAGCTTTCAAGATCATATTCCGCTGCAATCTAGACCCACCCAAATTCGAATACTTTTGTGTTTCAAAACCCCTACGCTTAAATAGCCACCTTTCTTTCCCAATTGGTTCGTAACGATCACATCAGCCCAGTTTTAGCCCAATTCAGTTTTCAATCGTGAAAATTGAATTTCTCTCCTTTCCGCAACTGCTCCAGATTCTTTGAAGACATGTCAGATTTGTAACGATTTCAGAACGAAGGTGATCGGATTCTGCATTTGGTTAGATTACTCAGAAGCCTGACTCTTGCAACCATTATTCTAGAGTTTTTCCTCGATGGATTATTCCTCCTGTCCGGTGGAGTTGAGTTTTTCCTTTGGATGCCAGCTTCGGTGAATGGTACTATTGTTACGCGCTCAATTCCTAACCATTTTACCGTTGTGGAGGTTTAGTTGCGATCTAGAATTTTGAGTGACGGTCGTCATCCATCTGACTAAGAAGACTAGAGTTGGATCTGATTACTTGACACTTTGGAAGATTTCAGGAAATCGACTACCTTCTGAGCAGCAGAGAGATCAAAGCAAAGTATCTCGTTCAGTATCTACTCCCAGTTTTTTTTCTCCATACGGTGTTTCGGTGATCCAAGCTTCAGTGTTTCCCAGTTGTAAGCTTATCAGATTTAGAGCTCTTTTGCTGAATTCCTATTCAACACGGGGTCAAAGACAGATCCTTTATATTTCTTACTGATCTGCACAGTAACTCACACATGCATCTATCCCTTTGTTTCTCTTGGCTGGAGATCAACATAGTTGGATGAATCAACATGCTCTGGTGCAAGCTGTTGTATTCTGCGGTTATCAGACGTGTCGAGTTATTTACAGGTTGAGCTGTAGTTTGTGCAATCAGTCGCGGTTATTGCAAATTGGATCTGGTCTTTCAGTTGAAACCGAAAATGAAGAGCTACAATCGAGGGGGAGCTTGGAGATCAAAATGTAGCCGAACGCCACTAAGGTTTTCTCACGAAAGCAAGGGGGAGAAGATCAGAGATGCCTCCTTTACAAAACTTTAGGGGGAGATTGTTAGGACCAAATTGTCCTAATTAGAAAGTTTTATAAATGATGCTTTAAGAAGAATTAATTAGTGTTTAATTAGCTAGTTAATTAGTATTGGGCTTGGGCTTGGGCTTGGGCTTGTGTATTTAGGCCCTTATATATAAAGGGTTTTAGGGTTGAGAGAAGGGTGAAAAATCATTCAATGAGAGTCTAAGAAAGGTGTTGTGGTGTTCTTGGTGTTTTTGAGATCTCATAATAAAATACAAGAACTTTCATTTCCATCTTTTTGATTTCTCTTCTTTTCATCTCGTTGTTTGATTGTTTGGACCTCACACGGGCCTTTGTGGGGGACATTTCATTACGGTTATAGCGGAGAAGTTGGGAACCCTTACACCGGACGTTTGTGAAACTCTCACCAAGTTGTCTCCTATGGGATTTCTCGATAAAGTTCTTTTTCGTTCTATGAAGCTACTTGCACCAGGAACTCGAAGGGGTACTTTTGTTTGGATTGGGGATGCTACACCCAATGAAGGGCCGATTGGCATGGCTACTTCACCGCCTCAACCAACCTTTCCGGGGCAATCGAGCAATCCTCCACCGGCAAATCAACAAGGATCGGGATCTATTCATGAAGCTATTCAAGGATTATCGGAACAGATGGGAGTTGAGCATCACGAAATCATGGAACGACTTGATCGGATTTCGTATGACATGTATGGTGTTCGTCGGGAATTGTCTTGGGTCACCGCGCCGATGAGCGAGTACTTTGAAAGCGTGGGACATGCTCCCTCGGCTCCTCTCGAACCTCATCCCGTTTGGCGCGATAGAGATGACGGTCCCGCTGGTTACTCAACCTATGATGAATGGGCTTTTGAAAACCGTAACTAATCGGTATTATTTGATTCGATTGGTTTGTACTTTACTTTGAACTTTAAACTGCGTGGTTTGGTGTGTTTGGTTTGGTTGAACAATTTTTATTTTTCTGTTTGGTTTGTTTAGGACTAAGTACTTTTTAATTGCTTTAGTTTGGTTTTTTTCTTTAGTTCGTTTTTACTTTTTTCTTTTTCTTTTTGGTAATAGATACAACGACCTATGATCTTGAATCGAGCACGATTTTGGAACATTCTCTCTCAGATCAGAACAGATTTCGTCACATAACCCGGGAAGTTTCTCTTTTTCCCAATTACTCCTTAATTGTTTTAACTATTGCATTGAGGACACTGCAAATTTTAAGTGTGGGGAGGGGGTTATGTAGACTTATCTGTTTAAATGGGTTCACTTTTTGCTTTGTGGGTTGTCGTTTTTCAAATTTTTGAAAGCTTTGAGATTTGACCTCAATTTTTTTTCGAAAACTGAGATTGTTTTTGGAGCTGAGTTGCTTGCATAGGAGAACACTGAATAGGATTAGTTGAGTAAAAGGATGCCTTGGAATACCAATTACCATGAGTGCCTCACCCAATTCCTTTGAGAGTTTGAGCCTAATTGTTATTTATTTTTGTGAGGAATACCGACTTTGACCCAAGGTAGAACTTGTCATTTGAATGCTTGTCGAGACCACATAAGAGAAGTATTTATCACCATTGCACTGATAGAGGCCTTCGTTTCTAACCCTTTTAGCCTTTGATTGAAAAGTACTCATCTTTAGTACTTCATCCCTTGTAACCCTTTTGAGCCTTAGCCTTTTCATTTCTTTACCCACTATACACTTTATCCTTTAGCCCAATTTTTATCTATCTTTTGGCCGTAGCTCAAAGTTGAAAGCTTTTCATGTTTTTGGTTCGTTTTATGAATCTGACAAATACAGAAAGGGATTGTGAAAAAGAAAGAGAGAAAAAAGAGTAAAAAACAACATAGTTGCTACTCAAGAAAAAAATAGAGAGCTTGAAAAAGAAAAGAAAAGAAAAGAAAGATAGAAAACGACTCATTCAAAAAGAAAAATCAAAAGAGTCGATGTGCTTAAAAGAAAAGAAAAATATCGAAGCCACAAATAAGCAATATGCTTAGGCCGATATACAAGTGTTAGTGATCGAAATCCCGAGCTCTAAAAATCTCAAAAGTCAGATGATTAATTTGGATCTTGAACTGATTGGTTTTCAGGTTTTTGCTACAACCCTTAGCCACTTATATATCCTTTATCCTACCCTTAACCCTTAGCCTAACGTTACAACCCTAAAGTCCTCTTGACGGTTGACAACTTCTCAGTGGTGGAGATTAGATTTGGTGACAAGCTTATGCATGCGGGAATTAGTCGAGTATTGGTGTGATCACTTACATATACACTTTTACCCCCGAGAGATACACTTTAAATTGTCGATTTATATCATGTGAGGGTAAAAGGTTGATCTTGGTATCCGATTGCTTGATGTATCTTGTTTGTGTGTTCGATTGTGTGAGTATTCTTTGTTCTCTTGAATGATCTTGGGTGGAGATAATTTTGGCGTTATCTTTCAGTCTTTTGATTGAGGACAATCAAAGCTTAAGTGTGGGGATTTTGATAACACCAAAATTATACATGTTTTGGTTGAGCTTAATTGTATGACTTTGCCCCGTTTCTCACCTGTTTCTGATCATTTCACTCACCAATTGGACTTATTATTGCTTTTGTAGGATTTGGAGGCCGTGAAACGAATAAGTACGGAAAAAAAGGCGAGAAAACGTGAAAAATGCACAAAGACAATCCATTAGCCTTTTGGCGATCGCGAGATTCAAGTTTAGCGCCGCCAAGATAGCCAAGTTCGAATTCTAGGGTTTGCCCTAAGTACTTCGCGCCGCGAAAGGGCCGTTTGGCGAACGCGAAACGGGCTCTGACCTCCCCTTTTAAATACCAGCCTCCTCCTTCAGTTGTGATATATACGCATATAGCTAGATAGAGAGTGATATTAGAGTGCTGCCGATACGCTGCGGGGTTCGATCTTTGATCATCCGTCGTTGTACTGTCGGTATAATGTCTGTGTCTACTCTTGTTTTATCTGTTTTTATTATGTCTAGTGAGTAGTCTTTTATAGTGTGTCACACCCCGCTAAAGCGGAAACACGGAGTGTAACAGCGCAAAGTAGCACAACACAAGTATAGACAATAAACGCCATAGCATATCAAAATAATTAAATTTTACAATGTTACATTGTACTAAAGTCTTAGAAATTATTACAACGAAAATCAGTTTACAACGGAAAGGAAGTTTAATCTTGATATGCATGAAGGCGTAACACACGTGCATTTCAATCTTCTTACTTTGGCTCGCCTGAAAAGCATGAGAGTTAAAAGGTCAATTATCGTCATAGTTGGTGAGTTCACGGGTTTTACAACACACATACGTATCGTTCGCGTTCCAAAAATAATACCGGAGATAATAAGTTCAAGCAAAAAGCTTAATAGTTGGATCATACGCGTACCCCGCGAGATCCCGGCATATGGTACTTATCATGCAATACTTACTTACAATAGATTAACGAGCCACTACTAATCTCCTAATAGCATAGTTTTTGCCCCGCAATGCCATGCTTATCGCAACATGACCAACAATCGTTCCACAAAAAGTAATTAAACACCAATCGTTATCGTTACCAACCCCATTGCAAGCGGGGTACGAAATGGTGGGGTTGCCAACCCGATAGCGCTACCATTGATTACTCGGTCCACCGCAGTGAATTAGACTTAGTAGTGTGTACGAGGACTTGCGATAAGAAAACACCCAATTAATCTAGATAAGTATGCATACCATAGCCAAAAATCGTTCCAAAAACAAATCGTTCCACAAAATCGTTCCACAAATTCGTTCCACAAAATCGTTCCACAAATTCGTTCCACAAAATCGTTCCACAAAACGTTTCACAAATCGTTTTAAAAGTTTAATCAACCGGTAGTTTTATCATGCTTTCCACCCCAAAAATGTAAAAACGTAAAAAAGGGGGCCGTGAATAACTCACCGAGTTGTTAGCTCAAGAGTCCCGAGTTAGCGAGGTTCCACCGAATTCCGACCTAGTGATATAAAATGTTTTAATAAGTTCCTTGACCCATTTAAGTTCCTTTAGTTAAAGTAAAATTATACGCGCGAACGAAATGTTAGTTTTTATGACGATTAACGATAATACGAGCTCTTATGATTATAACCGAAACGTGATAGTTGGTATATGGTCATGCATGTGTGCTTTATATTAATTCTACTTCATCTTATTCCTCAATTAGTCTTTTTGTGTCCAACAATTTACTCTTTATAAGAGTGTTTTAGAAAAATACAAGTTTACATAAAATAACACTTTTCAGTTTTTTAACAATTCTTGACAGATTCGGAGGCTGTTTGGGACATGCATTTGGGTATGATGCATAACTCTAAAAATTACGAAATTTTAATATGTTTTAGCCATATGAGTTTACTAATTACTGACCAAATTTCATAATTTTTGGAAAAGGTTACGGTCCCCAAACAGAAGGTTTATTAAAATAGTGACAGCAACTAGAGCTGTTGCGCAATCTTTTTGTACGGACTGTTTGAGGGTCCGTAACTTGGAATTTTGGCAAACGGCCAGTGGGGTTTGAAAGATAACTCAATGAACTTGAATTTAAAAAAAAGAATCATGTCATTTGGACATTTTATGAAGGAGTTATGGCCTCTCGAAGTTGGGTCCGAATCTGTCCAGAATCTGTTGGACGAATTTTTAGACTAGTTGTTGAATAACAAAATTATTCTTTTGTTTAGTAAATTTTATGATGATTTCTCTTTACCAAAGTTTAAGACCAGATGTGTTTGAAGGAATATCACTTCTTAAAACACATTTCACACATGCATTCACATATTTACCAAATTAAACAACAAGAAGGTGTTCATAAGCCATCAACTCACTTATTGCTTGAATCTTTAGAGGATCCAAGCAAAGAAAGGGTATTTGGCTATATGAATTCATCTAAACCACATGCAAGATGGTAGATGATCATGAGAAAACAAAAATAAGAACATGATTAATGGAGCAATGTGGGTTTATAACCTCACTTATTGCTTTATTCACAATGAATATATGCATAAACTAACAACATGCAATGAGGGATTTACCACTCTTATTGCATTTATTCGAAATTATAAGAAGAACATAAAAGAAATGCTTGGAAATGTAAGTTATTACAACAAGAATATAGATGATGAACAAGAATTATGAAGATCATCCATTCATCTCAACTTTTGGGTGATCCTAGATGATTTCCTTATGCATAGAATGCAAGTACTCTCATCTCACACCATTGAGTGATGATGATTTGAAGAAAACATGATGGAGATCATGTAATTACCTTTGATTGTTCTTGAAGAACTTGAAGATCTTCAAGAACTTGAAGATGTATAGAGAAAACTAGAGAGAAAAGCTAGATGATGTTGAGAGGATTTCTAGTGAGAGAGTTTAGAGAGAGAGTGAGAGTTAGAGAAATGAATTGAAATGAGGGTTGTAGGTGGTATTTATACCAAGTAAAAGAGGTGGTTTGGTAGTAAAAATGGTGGGTGGTGGACGGTTTTGGTGAAAGGGAAAGGGGGAGGAAAGTGTGTTGAGTGTGTAAGTGTTTAAGTGTGTTGTATATTGTTTGACTTTAACAAGATTCTTGTCTCCCACTAATTCAACTCATGTGCAATGAAATAGTTTTCTAGAGAATCAAATGGCTGAATCAATTAATTTGATTTAGTAGAATTTTGTAGCATTGGGTGTAAAAAGTTGCTAAAAATAGAAACCGTTACCGAAAACGGGCGTTTTTGCGATTTTTGCGTAACGAATGCAGTTTTCGGATTTTTATTAAGGAACTTATTAGAAATTGATATTTTTATTATTTTGGGTCATTTTAAAAATTTATTCGACAGTCTAGTGGTCGGAATCGGGACCTGCTGATAACAGTCAGTCGGTTTTGCGTACCGACTATAGTGGCGACTCAATAAACGTCAAAGGCACTTATCTAGCCTTTACACAATAAATGTTGTCATACAATATTGTTTTTGACAAAATGATAGTACCAAAATATTGTTCCGCTCCGGTAAGTCAGTTAAAGTTTTACTGTCCTGAGGTGGGAAGTGGAGGGTTGTCACAGTCTCCCCCGGTTAGAAGAATTTCGTCCCGAAATTCACTTATTGTTACTTCCACACCTAATCAAGTAAAGAGTTGAGGGTAATTCTTCGTCATGAAGTCCTCACGTTCTCACGTGTATTCTGGTCCACGTCTGGACCTCCAATGTACCTTAACAATCGGGATTTTGCTCCTTTTGAGCTTCTTGACCTCTTTGTCAAGAATTTCTATGGGTTCCTCAACGAAGCAGAGGGTCTTGTCCACAAAGACTTCCTCTAGAGGAATAACTTGAGATTCATCGGTTATACACTTCTTGAGATTCGACACGTGAAAAGTGTTATGAATCTCACTCATTTCCTCAGGTAGCCTAAACTTGTAAGCAACTGGGCCGACTCTTTCGATGATTTCGAAAGGTCCAACGTACCTAGGGCTTAACTTTCCTTTTTTTGCCAAATCGTACTAGCCCTTTCCAAGGGGAAACCTTTAAAAGTACTCTATCTCCCACTTGGAATTCCAATGGTTTTCTACGGTTGTCAGTATAACTTTTCTGACGATCCCTAGCAGCCTTAAGCCTATCCCTAATCAAGCCAATTTGTCAGTTGTTTCCTGGATTAACTCGGGTCCTGTCAGTTGGCTATCTCCAACTTCTACCCAGCTGAGCGGAGACCGACACTTTCGGCCGTACAAGGCTTCATAGGGAGCACATTGTACGCTAGTGTGGTAACTATTGCTGTAAGAAAATTTCTACCAATGGTAGATGATCATCCAGTTCCCTCCAAGGTCTGCGACACATGCGTGCAACATATCTTCCAAGGTTTGGATGATCCTCTCACTTGACTATCGATCTAAGGATGATATGCCGTACTCTAGTCCAATTAGGAACCTAAAGCTTTTTGCAGCGATTGCCAAATCGCGACGTAAAATGGCTTTCTTAGTTAGAGATAATGGAGATTGGCACTCCATGGTGTGTTACTGTTGCCTTGATATAAGTTCGTGCAAGCCTATCCATCTTATAGTCCTCTCGGATAGGGAGAAAATGAGCTGACTTTGTCAGACGGTCAACTATTATCCAGATTGTATCGTGGCCCTTAACAGTTTTGAGTAACTAGGTGACTAAGTCCCTAGAAATTTGCTCCTACTTGCATTGCGGTAATTCTGGTTGTTGCAGGAAACCTGACGGTTTCTGATTTTCAGCCTTGACTTTAGAACAAGTCAAACATTGTTCCTCATAGGACGCTATATCCTTATACATCTTGTCCGCTCCTGGATGAATGGAATACTATGACTCGTGTGCTTCCCTCAGGATTAATTCCCTTAGGTCGCCTGTCTTAGGTATCCAAACTCTTTCCTTAAAGTACCATACGCCGTCGGTCTTAAGGTTAAACCTTCCTACTAGGTTATGGAGAGTTTCATCCTTTAGTCTACCCTCTCGTAAAGCCTCTTCTTGAGCCTTTAGGATATCTTCTTTCAAGCTGGAATGTACAAGCATTTCCAAGGCTTGTATTCGTAAGGGTTTCATCCTTTCCTTACGACTCAAGGCATCGGCTGCTACATTAGCCTTGCCCGGGTGATATTTGATTTCACAGTCGTAACCACTAAATAATCCTACCTATCTTCATCGCCTCATGTTCAGCATCTTTTGGTCTAAAATGTGTTGTAGACCCTTAAGGTCCGTGAACACTGTGCACTTGGTTCCATACAGATAGTGTCTCCAAATCTTAAGTGCAAAGACTACTGCTCCCAATTCTAAGTCATGAGTAGTGTAGTTCTGTTCGTGGTTCTTAAGTTGTCTAGATGCATAGGCTATGACCTTATCCCTTTGCATCAGTACACATCCTAGTTCCTGACGTGAAGCGTCACAATACACAACAAAGTCCTCTGTCCCTTGGGGTAGGGCCAGAACTGGTGCGTTGCATAGCTTTTGCTTCAGGAGTTGAAAGGCGTCCTCTTGCCGTTTTGGGTCAGCATAGTCAGAGGTTGTGCGATTTTTGAGAAGCCTTTATTGAATCCCTATAATATCCTGCCAGTCCTAAGAATTGGCGGATTTTTCCGTTGGGGTCTTCGCGGTCTCTCACCTTGCATTTACCTTAATCTTTACCGAATCCACATGGATTCCTATCTTTCCAACTACATGACCAAGAGAACGTACCTCTCGAGTCCAAAATTTGCACTTGGAAAATTTGGCGTACAATTTCTGGTTCCTAAGCAACTCTAAAACCACTTTCAAATGCTGCTCGTGCTCTTATTTACTTTGGAAGTAGATGAGTATGTCATCGATAATTCGATTACAACTATCTAGATATGGTCTGCATATCCTATTCATCAGATCCATAAACACGGCTGGTGGATTTGTGAGTCCGAAAGGCATTACCATAAACTTATAATGTCCGTAGCGTATCCTAAACGCTGTCTTATGAACATCTTCCTCCTGGACTCTTAATTGACGATGCCTTAATCAATCTTAGAGAAGAAACTAGTGCCTTGAAGTTGATCAAACAGATCATCTATCCTAGGGAGAGGATAACGATTCTTAATTGTCAACTTATTCAGCTCCCTAAAGTCTATGCACATTCTAAGAGATCCATCCTTCTTCTTGACGAATCACAAAGGGGCTCTCCAGGGTAAAGAGCTTGGCTGAATAAATCCTTTATCCAGTAAGTCTTGTATTTGGGTGAACAATTCCCGCATCTCGGTTGGTGCTAGGCGGTAGGGTGCCTTAGCAACAGGGGCTGCTCCAGGAATTAAGTCGATTCGAAATTCGACTTGTTTAGTCGGAGGTAGTCCGGGTAACTCGTCCGGAAACACTTCAGGATAGTTCCGTACTACCGGATTATCCTCGAGTTTCTTTATTTTCGACTTCTTTTCTTTCACTTATACTAGAAACGCCACATACTTCTTCCTTAAATAACTATAGGCCTTCATACAAGATACTATTCTTAAGTTCCTTTTAGGTCTTTCTCCTTCGATTACCATAGTCCTGCCATCAGGAAGTAAAATTCTCACGACCTTCTCATAACACCCTATCGTTGCTCTATTCCGCGCTATCTAGTCCATGCCTATAACTATATCGGACCTTCATAGCTCTATAGGTACTAGGTCTATACTAAACAGTTCGCCAGCTAGACTTAATGTGCAATCAGGAATTACATCTTCCGCCTCTAACTCACTTCCGTCAACAAGTTCTATCGAGTAAACTCTATCTACTTTCTTAGAGGTTAAATGGATTAGTGGCCTAAATCCTAGGGATATAAAGCTTCTATCGGCACCGGAGTCAGAAATCACCATTGCATAATGGTCATTTAAGGGAAACGTACCTGTTAACTTATGGGGATCCTGACGTGCCTCTTTCGTTCCCATCACAGAAGCTCCTTCTTGAGCTTTGCACCCTTGGTATTCTCGGGCGACCCTTTTCTTTTTGTTTCTTTTACTGGTATTGGTCGACCCTTTATTCAGCCTAGGGTACCTATCCCTGAAGTGGCCTACGTTTCCACACTTAAAGCAATTCTTCCTATCATCATTCTTACAATATCGTGCAGTATGTCTTAGTTGATTACACCTCGCGCACCGAAAACAAACTCCGAAATGATGTCGGTTACAATTGTTGCATTTTGGAAGGGAACCAAGGTACCGCCTCGAGTTCTGGGCCTTTGCCCTAGCATTCCTGCCTACCTCGTGGCTCCTACTTAAATTGTTCCTAGTCATCTCCTCTTGCTGGTGCCCTACCTTCCTTGCCTTACCATCCTTCCATTTGATGGATACAATAACTTCATCATTCTTTCTTCGTGCAATGAGGTCGGAAACTACTTGGGTGACTAGGTTAGGGATGGCAGCTTGGACTTGTTGAGCTACGAGTTGGGCTATGTTCGGGGTTTGATCGTCTGGGGTTGTTCTTGTGCTTCGGGCGTTTCGAGTTGACATAGTTCTATAATGTTTAAAAGAAAAGGATTTAATTAAGGATGTAATTGAAAAAATCGTAGAGTTTCCCCTTTCGTTGAATCGGTTATAGTAAACAAGTCAAGAGAACATATAAATTTAAAATACTAGATTTCATTTTATAAACCAAAAGTTGACGTTACTACGTCGTTACAGATACATCTTCGAGGCGAAAGGGAAATGGAAATACATAATGGGAACTTCTAAGGTCCGAGAAGCACAAGAATCACAAGCCCAACAATCACTACAGAGATGGTTACAGCCTGACATTGTAGCTCCGTCCTCCTAGCCATCCGTCCGACCGTCGCGGCTCTTTCTACAGCTCCCGAAGTAGCTTGTTCCAGCTTATGAGTCAACTCAGTCAACGAACGTATGACTTGCGCTTGTTTATCTATCCTAGTCTGGAACCTCTCAATCCTATTCTCAAGGATACTAATCCTACGAGTATCTTCCATCGGTAGTTCCACGCATCCCAGAATGGGTACTCCCGGAGGGGCACGGGAGGGTCCGGCAGCAAGGTCACGGGGGATAGTGATTCTACTAGCAATGGGAGGAAGAACTCTCTTCCTAGCGGTCTCTCTAGTGCGAGGCCTAGGGAGGTTCGGTTCAGGTGCGGGGTTACTCGGCGAGGGTTGAGGTATAACATCTACAGGGGGATTTGGGTGCGAGTCGTCGAAGGCTTCATCACTCGACACTTCGATATCCGATCCTGAGTTTTCGGAAGGGTCCTCTTCCTCTTCGGAGATCCATCCAGCGTTTAACGACATAGTGACTGAAGCGTTTATATATTTTAATAAGTAAGTTCGATAGTGGCTTCCTATTGCTAACGCATTAGTGAGTCATAGTGTCATTACAACTATTCAGTGCATCGTGACCACACACACAATATGTCATGCATGAAAAACTTTATGGTTTTTATACTCCCATCGTAACTTTCCCTAGTTTCGTGTTATTGCCTCTTGACTAAACATAGTTGATCAGGCTATGTTTAATTAAGACCCAATAAACGACTCCCGGGTTAATCACTTTGGAAGCATAAGAAAATATTTTAGAAAAGTTTCCTCCTTCCGTTGTTATATTTTGATGGCTATAGTACTTGATTTTCTCGTCAGAAAATCGTTATTCTCTATAACCTGGCTCTGATACCAAGTCTGTCACACCCCGCTAAAGCGGAAACACGGAGTGTAACAGCGCAAAGTAGCACAACACAAGTATAGACAATAAACGCCATAGCATATCAAAATAATTAAATTTTACAATGTTACATTGTACTAAAGTCTTAGAAATTATTACAACGAAAATCAGTTTACAACGGAAAGGAAGTTTAATCTTGATATGCATGAAGGCGTAACACACGTGCATTTCAATCTTCTTACTTTGGCTCGCCTGAAAAGCATGAGAGTTAAAAGGTCAACTATCGTCATAGTTGGTGAGTTCACGGGTTTTACAACACACATACGTATCGTTCGCGTTCCAAAAATAATACCGGAGATAATAAGTTCAAGCAAAAAGCTTAATAGTTGGATCATACGCGTACCCCGCGAGATCCCGGCATATGGTACTTATCATGCAATACTTACTTACAATAGATTAACGAGCCACTACTAATCTCCTAATAGCATAGTTTTTGCCCCGCAATGCCATGCTTATCGCAACATGACCAACAATCGTTCCACAAAAAGTAATTAAACACCAATCGTTATCGTTACCAACCCCGTTGCAAGCGGGGTACGAAATGGTGGGGTTGCCAACCCGATAGCGCTACCATTGATTACTCGGTCCACCGCAGTGAATTAGACTTAGTAGTGTGTACGAGGACTTGCGATAAGAAAACACCCAATTAATCTAGATAAGTATGCATACCATAGCCAAAAATCGTTCCAAAAACAAATCGTTCCACAAAATCGTTCCACAAATTCGTTCCACAAAATCGTTCCACAAATTCGTTCCACAAAATCGTTCCACAAAACGTTTCACAAATCGTTTTAAAAGTTTAATCAACCGGTAGTTTTATCATGCTTTCCACCCCAAAAATGTAAAAACGTAAAAAGGGGGCCGTGAATAACTCACCGAGTTGTTAGCTCAAGAGTCCCGAGTTAGCGAGGTTCCACCGAATTCCGACCTAGTGATATAAAATGTTTTAATAAGTTCCTTGACCCATTTAAGTTCCTTTAGTTAAAGTAAAATTATACGCGCGAACGAAATGTTAGTTTTTATGACGATTAACGATAATACGAGCTCTTATGATTATAACCGAAACGTGATAGTTGGTATATGGTCATGCATGTGTGCTTTATATTAATTCTACTTCATCTTATTCCTCAATTAGTCTTTTTGTGTCCAACAATTTACTCTTTATAAGAGTGTTTTAGAAAAATACAAGTTTACATAAAATAACACTTTTCAGTTTTTTAACAATTCTTGACAGATTCGGAGGCTGTTTGGGACATGCATTTGGGTATGATGCATAACTCTAAAAATTACGAAATTTTAATATGTTTTAGCCATATGAGTTTACTAATTACTGACCAAATTTCATAATTTTTGGAAAAGGTTACGGTCCCCAAACAGAAGGTTTATTAAAATAGTGACAGCAACTAGAGCTGTTGCGCAATCTTTTTGTACGGACTGTTTGAGGGTCCGTAACTTGGAATTTTGGCAAACGGCCAGTGGGGTTTGAAAGATAACTCAATGAACTTGAATTTAAAAAAAAGAATCATGTCATTTGGACATTTTATGAAGGAGTTATGGCCTCTCGAAGTTGGGTCCGAATCTGTCCAGAATCTGTTGGACGAATTTTTAGACTAGTTGTTGAATAACAAAATTATTCTTTTGTTTAGTAAATTTTATGATGATTTCTCTTTACCAAAGTTTAAGACCAGATGTGTTTGAAGGAATATCACTTCTTAAAACACATTTCACACATGCATTCACATATTTACCAAATTAAACAACAAGAAGGTGTTCATAAGCCATCAACTCACTTATTGCTTGAATCTTTAGAGGATCCAAGCAAAGAAAGGGTATTTGGCTATATGAATTCATCTAAACCACATGCAAGATGGTAGATGATCATGAGAAAACAAAAATAAGAACATGATTAATGGAGCAATGTGGGTTTTAACCTCACTTATTGCTTTATTCACAATGAATATATGCATAAACTAACAACATGCAATGAGGGATTTACCACTCTTATTGCATTTATTCGAAATTATAAGAAGAACATAAAAGAAATGCTTGGAAATGTAAGTTATTACAACAAGAATATAGATGATGAACAAGAATTATGAAGATCATCCATTCATCTCAACTTTTGGGTGATCCTAGATGATTTCCTTATGCATAGAATGCAAGTACTCTCATCTCACACCATTGAGTGATGATGATTTGAAGAAAACATGATGGAGATCATGTAATTACCTTTGATTGTTCTTGAAGAACTTGAAGATCTTCAAGAACTTGAAGATGTATAGAGAAAACTAGAGAGAAAAGCTAGATGATGTTGAGAGGATTTCTAGTGAGAGAGTTTAGAGAGAGAGTGAGAGTTAGAGAAATGAATTGAAATGAGGGTTGTAGGTGGTATTTATACCAAGTAAAAGAGGTGGTTTGGTAGTAAAAATGGTGGGTGGTGGACGGTTTTGGTGAAAGGGAAAGGGGAGGAAAGTGTGTTGAGTGTGTAAGTGTTTAAGTGTGTTGTATATTGTTTGACTTTAACAAGATTCTTGTCTCCCACTAATTCAACTCATGTGCAATGAAATAGTTTTCTAGAGAATCAAATGGCTGAATCAATTAATTTGATTTAGTAGAATTTTGTAGCATTGGGTGTAAAAAGTTGCTAAAAATAGAAACCGTTACCGAAAACGGGCGTTTTTGCGATTTTTGCGTAACGAATGCAGTTTTCGGATTTTTATTAAGGAACTTATTAGAAATTGATATTTTTATTATTTTGGGTCATTTTAAAAATTTATTCGACAGTCTAGTGGTCGGAATCGGGACCTGCTGATAACAGTCAGTCGGTTTTGCGTACCGACTATAGTGGCGACTCAATAAACGTCAAAGGCACTTATCTAGCCTTTACACAATAAATGTTGTCATACAATATTGTTTTTGACAAAATGATAGTACCAAAATATTGTTCCGCTCCGGTAAGTCAGTTAAAGTTTTACTGTCCTGAGGTGGGAAGTGGAGGGTTGTCACATAGTGGTACTTATTGTGGTCGATGAACCATTGTGGATGATGATTTTATAATTAATGTTTATTGGTTTGTTTTTGGTTAATTGAATGTGTGTTATGGTTCCGTTCTAATTCATATTGTTTGGTTATTTGAACTCGTTGGTTGGGTGTCTCTGTTTTGACCAAGATAGATAGACTCCAATAGGATAATCAACCTTTCTTGACCTACCCTTCGTTCCGGAGAGTTGTGTTAGGTGGTTACTCGGACCGAGAGCGACCAGGTAGTAGAAAACCATGCAATAGAGATAGGATTGGGTGACCGGTACTAGATTGTCTGACAAACGACCTAAGTATTGGAACTAGGAGGATCAAGACCTAGTTGATAGCCATAATAGTCACATGTTAGGGTGTCTTAGACTTAAATTCCTACAATAACCAAAACAACCAAACCTTTGGCCTTTTAAATCATCCACTTGGGGATTCACTATACCATGATAAGTACTACTGTTTTCCTTCATATAGTTTTAATCACTCTTTTAATTGCTTTCTTAGTTTTTAATTAATTTAGTTGTCTTTTTAGTTATTAAACCTTTTTCATAAACCCCCCAAAGCTTTAGGTTAATTAAACTAGTCAAGATTAACAGTGTACGATAACTTGACCGTTCCCAGTGGTAGATACGATACCTGGACTTTGCTACACTATATTACTCACGATCAGGTACGCTTACCTGTATATGTGGTAAGACAGTGGCTAGGCTTTTAGAGGTTAAAACTTGTTTCGCTTTTTATGTATGATAATTACCGCATCACTAACCATTTCACTATCGTGGAAGTTCGATTGCGATCTAGAATTTTGAGTGACGATCGTCATCCATCTAACTAAGAATACCAGATCTTGATCTGATTACTTGACATTTTGGAAGATTTCAGGAAATCACTATTTTCTGAGCAGTAGAGAGATCAAAGAAGAGTATCTCGTTCAACATCTACTCCCAGTTTTTCATTCCATACGGTGGTTCGGTGATCCAAGTTTCGGTGTTTACCTTGTTGTGAACTTATCAGATTCGGAGCTCTTATTCAACATGCGACCAAAGACAGATCCTTTATTTTTCTTGCTGATCTGCACAATAACTCACACATGCATCTATCCCTTAGGGGGTGTTTACTAAGAGCTTAATGAGCTTAATGGAGGGTGCAGCTTATTCGCACAGCTATATCAAGGTGTTTACTTAGGGCTTAATAGAAAAAACTGCAGCTTATTCGCACAGCCAGGTGGGCTCTCTTGTCCAGATTCAGACGCAAACTTTACCAATCTACCCTTAAATAAAAAGAAACCTATTTGGAAAGAAAAATAGAAGCCTGCAACACATCTCCTTCCCTCCCAACGGGCTCTCATCTCCTTCCAAAGAATGAAACCTGCAACTCCTTTCTGAAAAATAGAAGCACCGTCTCTTCCTCGTTGCCGGCCAAAGCAAGTCGTCGCCGGCGCTGGCTCTTTTGTACAGAAAAGCATCCTTCCGAGATGAGAAACCCTTGCTCGTCGGCCTTCATTCCAGCAATCAGCAACTATTCCGGCGACCTCCTTTCCGACGGCATCTATGAAGGGTATCGTTTTGTAGATCAGGTTCTACCTAATGCCTCTGGATTCGTCTTCAGGAAGAATATGAAGGAGAAGGGGAGGATTGGTGAAAAAATTATAAATAATGAATAAGAAAAATGGTGCTGTTGATGTTGGAAATTGGAAATTGGAAGAGAGATGTTTGCTTTTGATGTATTTGATGTTGGAAGACAGCTATTTTCTTTATATTTTGGTTTGATAAAGAATTTTCATTTTAGAATTTGGATTAACAATAAAAACAAGAGAACTAATCAAATTGTGTATAACTAATATTGAAGGGTAAATTGGTCATTTATATCATTCAGACAGTTAATTCAGATAAAAAGGTAAACACTAGCATCAATTTATCCAGACAGACAAATTTATCCAGACAGACAAATTTATCCATACAGACATACAGACAGGATTTGGTAAACAGCCCCTTAGTTTTTCTTGGCGGGAGATCAACATAGTTGGATGAATCAACATGCTCTGGTGCAAGATGTTGTATTCTGCGGTTATCAGACGTGTCGAGTTATTTACAGGTTGAGCTGTAGTTTGTGCAATCAGTCGCGGTTATTGCAAATCGGATCTGGTCTTTCAGTTGAAACTGAAGTCAAATAGCTACAATCGAGGGGGAGCTTGTAGTCAAAAAGTAGCCGAACGCCACTAAGGTTTTCTAACGAAAGCAAGGGGGAGAAGATCAGAGATGCTTCATTTATAAAACTTTAGGGGGAGATTGTTAGGACCAAATTGTCCTAATTAGTGAAAGTTTAATAAAGTAAGATTTGAGTAGGTTTATTTTGTAATTAGCTAGTTAGTGTAGCTAATGGGCTTGGGATTGAGCTTTTGTAATTAGGCCCTATATATAAAGGGTTTATGCTTGGGAAGAAAGTGAGATTGAAGCCATTCCAATGAGAGTCATCTAGAGAGAGAAAGTGTGTGTTCTTGTAGCTTTGAGAGCTCTCATAATAAAATCAAGAACTTTCATCTTTTGTCTATTGATTTCTTCTCTTAATCCTCTAATTGTTTGATTGTTTGGGACCAACAAATATCTTTTAAAAGATGTTTGTTTCAATTCGCACGGAGATTTAGTATATAATGTATCTTATTTTCACTCGGAAGATTTAGATATTAAAACAAGAAAAACATCCTCTTCAGTCTCCGAACTTCATATTCTTTGCAAAAAGAGTCTATTGATTTTTAGTCTTGCATCCCAGGTTGAATCAATATTTGAGCCTAATGATTATGATGATAGTTTCTTTGACACTTGCACGAGTCTATGTGATTCCAATTGCATATCTATGTGATGTTGCAGGAATAGTCTGAGAACTTGGTTTTATAACTTTATTTCAGTGATGATTGGAATTCCTATTAGTATTACCCTGTTGCCAACAAAGAAATAGGCCACACAATTTTATTTTTATAAATTGTTGTGTTAATAGTTGCTAAATGTGCTTCTATGTTAGATGTTACCTATTTTTGGAGGGAGGGGGCAAATTGGTCTGAGTGACATACCTTGTTTGAGGGGAGCAACTTGTTTTGATGAAACATTATTCGAGGGGGCAACTTGATCTGAACGAGATATCCTTGTGAGGGGGAGAAATTTTATTTGATTGGCATATTTGTTTAAGGAGGAATATTCTTTTGATATAATAAAGAGAAATTGTTCTTTGTATGCAACTTGGTGATGTCTTTGATTTTTCATGATGCTTAGAAGTTCTCCTAGTCATCACGAGGGGGAGAAATGATATCAAAGACATACACAAAGATATTGTGTGTCATGAGAGAGATATATGATATTATGAAGATATATGAAGAGGAGAAATGATTTTATGAGGATATGCTGATGAATTTAAGATTTTGGTTGATTCAAGAGTTTGTGAACATTTGTTGATGAGATTGGTAGTAGAAATATGGATTTATTCATTTGTTGATGTTGTGAAAGAAATGATGATAAAGAAAAGAGTAAGCAAGTAAAGATTAAGTCGCAACTAAAAAGAAAAGAATTTAATTCTTTGAATCTAAGGTTGAAAAGCCTTTGGATTTAAAGATGATGATGATGATATGGTTGGTTCATATCTTGGGATGGTGACGATTTTAGTACACGTAGTGTCAAAGCTTTAAACCTATCTAAAGTTCTTTTGCTGATTGTTGAAGATTTTATAGTTTACTTCAAGAAGAAGAGTTTGATTCTAAAGACGTTGATTGAGATAAGGGAAGATTGTTATTGAGTTATCAAGGGAAGATTGTTAAAAGATTGATTATGTTAAAGAAAGATTCTTCAGGTGAGATTTTTAGTTGATTTCAAGATAGAAGATTATGGAAGATCTTTAAAGATGAAATTCAATTCAAGATTGGATTTGAATACAAAGGGAAAGATTGTTTTGTCTTCAAGATGGAAGATTGCTAAAGTTCTTCAATGCTGAATCCAGAAAGCGTTTTTGTTTGTAATAGTTGTTTGTTTACAACTTGAATACAAAGTGGGATATTGTTAGGGTCAATATATTTGTTATATTCAATTTGTAAGGTTTCAATTTGTAAGGGGTTTACTTTGTAATATTGTAAAAGTAGTAGGGTTTATTTTTTAGGGTTATAAATAGGTTGAGAGAGTTAGATTGGAGTAGAAGAAGCCTTATTGTAATATCTAGTCAGAGAGATTGGGAGAGTTAGGGTTTCATGCACGTATTCATGGAGTAATGAAGAGATGAATTCATGGTTGCATGTTTGATTAACATGAAGATGAACTGAATCTAGGATTTACAAACTCTTTAACATTTATTACATTTAGTTTAACCAATAAGAAGTATTATGTATGTTTAGTTAATGGCAACAATCAAATATGGCTATTGGAATCGTGTTTTCTTTTAAAAAACAAACTTATAAAAGCCTATTGTTGCTAGTGGGTGTTATCTCTTAAAAACAACCACATTTAGAAGGTCACAACCTTGTGTTATGATAGAAGATGGCTGAGGGGAAGGCCGATATGGTGGTTATACCCGTTGTGCTAGAGATAGAAATGGAGTTGATGGTAGGGGTGAGCATCAGAACCACTTACTCGCAAAAGCGATAGCTATCTACGTAAGCAAAACTTTGATAAGGCAAGAATGTGATGATCACCCAGGGGTATGAGGTAGCGCCCTTGGAAAGTTCCCTAGTTAAAATGGGTAAACTGTTATGCTGTTTGAACTTACTCTTGTTATTAGATTGGTCTAATGTCTGGGTGCGTATGGCGGTACACTGAGAGCACCTTTCAAGTCAGCTGAAAAAGAAAGAGTTCTAGCTTCCCTAAGGCTTTCCAGAGACTAGAAGACCTCAGATGCGGGATTACTTGTTGATGTGGTATATGAGGTCTCTGCCATCCACGTACGGCTCCATGAGAATGGCGGTGGACAGAAATGGCTTTGTTGTACCTCACTCTCGTCTTCGATGGGGTCTACATTTTCTTTTGTATGGAGCGGAGCCTAGGAGTAATGTAGTAGATAAGATAGAAGAAGGGGTCATGCTCCCGGGGTTAGGCTCCCGATGGAGCAGAGGGAGCAACTCCAAAAAGCAAGGCCTGCTTAAATAAGTAATGAGCTTTCAACAACGTTAACAACACTACGATGATACATCCCGCGAGCGCCAGTGAAGAACACAAGGAAAGTAGGAGCTCGTCTTTGGAACCGGAACTGCTCCAAAACTGTCAGTTCCGGAACCGAAACCAATGGTTCGTGTTCCTAATATACACAATGAAGATTGGTTTCGGTTCTCATTTTTTTGGAACCGTTACCCGTTGGATACCCACACGGACCGGTTTCGGGATTGGGTACCCGAAATCGCCAGGTACCTAAAACAAGAACCGTCGGGTTCTTGCTATTTTTTTAACAAAAATTATTTATATGTGTAATAAAACCAAATAGTTTCATAAGTGTTGATGACTTGATGTGAATTATTATGGAAGTCGTTTTGCATCAGGAGTTTCAGCATTTCTTGTATTTATTAATTATTACTTTAAGAGTGTAAGTTGTTTTACATCAAGACTTACGGCCTATTCTCGAGTTTAAAAATTTATAGAAAGAAAGGGACGGGGTGGAAAAGAAAAGAAAGGGTTGGGGAAAGTTATCCCTTAAAATCATCCCACTTTTGGGAGGAAATGGGAGGATAACTTTCAAGAGAAAAAAATAAGAGTTATCCCTCCGAATCCTTCTTTTCTAAAGATGCAAACGAATCGGGGAATCCCCGCTTTAGTAGGTAATGGGTCAGGGATGGAGCTTAATTTTCTTACCCGAAGCGGGGACGGGTATAATGGTATCCGCCCCGTTTAAGACCCGATATATATATATATATATATATATAGTTGATGGTTTTTTCTTTAGTTTTTACCAAACTAAATGTCTTAATCATCTTTTTCGTACTTTTGTGGTGTTTGCGAAATGAATTATAGAACTTTTACTTATTGTGATTCATGTTCATGATTCTATGTTTTCAAAGTTATAAAAAAATTGAATTTTATTTACTAAATGAGTATCCATCGGGTTCCCCAACCCCGATGGGGATTTTCTTACCTGAATCCAATGGGGATTTGATAGGACGGGGGCAAGTTAGATATTTTGTTAGTTGTGTCAATTTGTAATTCTTTAAAGATAGTTTCCATTTGTGTAAATTGTGGTTGAGGCCCATTTGTTTAGGGCCCATCCATTTGTAAAAGCCTAGTCCATTATGAGTAGTATAAATAGTTGTATTTCACTTCATTTGTATCTTCCAACTTTTCTAATCATTGTGAGAGATATTTTGTGTTCATACTTGGTGTTGATTTGGAACCTACAGTTGGTATCAGAGCCTACGAGCCTACCACTGCTCTTGATCCGTTGTGTGGTATCACTTGACATAGCAGGTCACCGCACATACTCTTGATATAGCAGGTCACCTGCATATACCAGGACACCCGCATATACCAGGACACCCGCATATACCAGGACACCCGCATATACCAGGTCACCCGCATATACTCCTGTTATACCGGAACACCTGCATATACTCCTGTTATACCAGAACACCTGCATATACTCCTGTTATACCGGAACACCTGCATATACTCCTGTTATACCGGAACACCTGCATATACTCCTGTTATACCAGAACACCTGCATATACCAGGACACCTGCATATACCAGGACACCCGCATATACCAGGACACCCGCATATACTCCTGTTATACCGGAACACCTGCATATACTCCTGTTATACCGGAACACCTGCATATACTCCTGTTATACCGGAACACCTGCATAGTCACTATACCTTGACATTACACCTCACCTGCTTAGTCTCCAAAGGTACATAGCACCTCACCTGTGGTGTCATCACACTTGGATCATACTAGTGGTTTAAGATCCACAATCAACATCACGATGAACACACGTGACGCTCTTGTGATAGGGTCCGATACCCGACCATCGGTTCTCCATGTACATGAAGAAGAATCTGATGAATAGATGAATGCCATAAAGAAGGTCCTGGCGTTGATCACCAAGTCTATGTCCAAGAGAAATACAAGAAAGCCTATGTCTTCTAACAACCATCGGTACTCAAGTGGAAAGAGGCATGAAAGACAACCTAATCTGAAGAGAGTTGAACAGGGTGGTAGAGCTGACTACCAAATGCCCGAGGATAACACCAAGCCTGATGACAAGGGCAAAGAACCAAAGAATACATGATTCAAGATGCAAGATGAGGGAACAACACTTCTTGCTGATGATGAAGCTTGGCTCAGAATGTCAAGTGATGATGAGGAGGAAGATACCATATGTATGCTTGCTGAGGATCTGACTAGTGATGAAGGAAGAGAAGATCAACTGTGCCTGATGGCAAATCATGGTGAGGAGGAAATGTACTCAGAAGACGGAGATCGTGATTTCAACGACCTTGACTCAGACCATTCTGGGTCATCTTCTACTGAGATACTTCCTGGCCCGTACATTGAACTTGAAAATCAAGTAAAAAGTCTTGCACTTAAAGTTTCTGAATATGATAAGAAAATTAAACAAGCAAACAACTTAACAACCATTGCTGAATCCAAACTAGCTAGTGAACATGCCTTAGTCGTGAAATTCAACATTGAGTTAGCTCACTCCAAGGATACAATTAACATGCTCACTCTTGCAAATAAAACTCTTGAAGATAAAGTAACATGCATGAAGGATAGTATCACTAACCTACAAAAGAAACTTCAAGAGGCTGAAGTCTTGAGTAGGGAAAGTGTTCACAAGTATGAAGCAATTTTTGCCAACGAACAAATCTCTTTGCAAAAATAAAAGATATGGAGGACAAGTTCCTAAAGAGAGGCCAAACCGATCAAACCATTCATATGAACCAACCTAAAGAGTTCAATTACTATAACCCTAAAGAAGGCATTGGATACAAAATTTCTTGCTACCTTAAGCGTGTCATATCCAAGACTCCTACCATGTATGACCTTCGGTACATGAGTCTTGGACAAAAAATCGTTTTCATGAAAGACTCCGATGATCCTGAACAGTTGAAGGAGATTAAGAAGAAGGAAAAAGATAGAAAAAACAAACACTCCATTCCCTTCAACTAATCATCTCTCAATACTAGTTACGCAACGCGTGAGATCCCTTTGTCTAAGGATTACACGCCTAGCTACACTAAGGCTGAGATAAACCAGGAAGTTCCAATTCTCGAAAAGATTTACAAAGACAACAATACATTTTATGAGAAAAGGATTGCTAAACTTGAGGAGGAACTCGAGGATGAGAGGCGCATGAGCCTTAGGGAGAGGGACTTGTTCTTGAGTAAAATCAATGAACTTGAAATTGCCCTCAAATCCAAGAGTCCACCAAGAGACAATCAATCCTCATGTGGAACTTGTGGTAAAACACCTCATCATCACCATGCGTGGAATGTTGATGCACCCGATTTCAGACCTTCAAGTACAAATTTTCAAAACTCAAAATCAATTGTACTAAGGTCTCCAATTTGCACAACTATCTCATACATGGACACTCTAACTAACATGGCACCAAAATCAACGGTACAAATATCTGAGATTGTATCAGATGATTGTTCCAACATGGTTGGTGAGGGTGGTAGATCAAATAGTACCTCTAAACCTGGAACTAGTACTCCTGTGAAACTCACTCGGAAAGACAAAGAGAAGGCTACTGTAGTTACCCCCGAGACTGAAGTTGCGAGTACATGTCGTTCAAATGTGACTGCTCCTAAGAAACGTAGACGATCTGTTGTTCCAGATTCAAGTTCTAATCAACATGCAACAACTAGAGAATGAATTGAGAAGCCATATGTCATTGATTCTTGGATGAAATGATTACACACACTCAATACACCAAGAACACACACACTTAATAACTAACTTTCTCTCTTCACTCTCCTTTCCATGTTTTTCACATACATGCATGTCATACTTACAATGAACTCACTATGGGTATTTATACCCCAACACTAACAACCCTTACACTATAGAACATTTACACTTTCTACCCTAACTATTACAAACTATAACAAAAGGAACATTAAAGCACTAAAACATTAAAAGCAAACTTTGACTTTGTGGACTACTTTAACTTTGCCTTTTCTTCACATTGAGCACCAACTTGTGATCTCGGATACAATCCGATTTTGCATCTAACACGATCTCGTAAGAACAAGAAGTCGTCTAAATCTAAAGAACAGTCACACAACTTCCACCCGAAAAACAAATCTTCAAATCACCATTCTCATGCCAATCACACTTCTTCAAATGAGACAAATCAAAATGTGAGACAGGGTAGGCATAACTCAAAGGAGAATGGAACTACAAAAGGCAGTCATCCAAAGTCATGTGCACATAAGCCCAAATTTGCGAAAAACAGATTTTCCAACGATAAATTTCATAGATCTCACAGTCATGTACCTCATACTCTTTTTAATTTTCATGAATGTGAACATGTTGCTTATGGATATCGGAGTGATTATCGATGTCAAAACTGTTTTCATTTTGGCTTTTGTGCGAATGCCTTTGTGAATGATCGATATTGTGCTCCTAACTTTTATGGATTCTACAATCATGCTTATCATCATGACACTCATCATGCTAAGAAACATAACTCTAAATCCGCTGATACTAACCCGAAAGGATCCATTCCCAAATGGGTACCTAAAAATGTTTGCACTTGATTTTGTAGGCCGGTCATGTGTAAGTTATGGTTGAGGTTGTCCCAAACACATGACCGGGCGAAGTGTAACACCCCGCTAAAGCGGAACCGCAAGGTGAGACAGCTAAGATTTCATCGCGATAGGAGATAAACCACACCAATCATTCATAATATAAATTAAGATAGTTTAAAAAGTATTACAACCCAACCATAATTCAAGTTTTACAGACTTAAGCAAAATAGACATTGTCTTGATTGGTGAACACAACATTCCACTAAAGACCTGATCAAACTTTCGGATTTCCTGAAAAGCATGTTAAACAAGTGTCAACTACAAGAGTTGGTGAGTTCACAGGTTTTATAGATGCAAAACAGTTATGTACAACATCAATTCTGATAAAACGTTTGTTCGCAACATTTTCTTTGTAAACAGTTTGGTGAATCAGTTCATTAACCCCAAAAATAGCAGTTTTGTATCAAACAGTAAGTAAATTTTCCAAGTGATGTGTTAATTACATGATATGCATTAGTGAGTTACTACAATCCTTCATTTTATGACATAGCTACGCCCCTATCCAACCTTGCCGGGGGAAAACTAATTCCAGCCGGGGTGAATATTTTTCAATACAGTGCACCTATTTTCTCGTCAGTCAAGGTGGGTATGTCAAACCAAATAGCGCTATCCACTTGTATCATAGGCCCAATTTGTAAGGGTTAATAGTAGTGCAGGGGACATTTTCATTTATTGCTCACTATATCATGTTTCAACATATCGAAAATTTTATCTCATAAAACATTTCATTTCATTTTATTTCGATACTCGAATTCATTTCATTTCAATTCATTTCGATACACAAAGCATATTCCCATTTCATTTCATTTTAAATTGCACAAAACATTTCATTTCAATAATACATTTCATTATCATACTCACATTTCAATTTATTTCATTTTATAAAAACATTTCATAACATTTCAAATAAACGATTCATTTCATCATGTCACTATAAATCATTTCATTTCACAACAAGTTCACAATTAAACACATTTTATTCATAGACATGCTTTTCACCCCAAAACTTAGTAAAAGCGGTAAAACGGGGCTGTGAATACTCACCTCGGGTGTTTAGTGCGGATTTGAAAGGGTTGATGCGTGACCTAAATCCCGGCTCCGAACTAGGGTCGTCCTATCAAACACGAAATTTTAACGTAAGTTCTAGGTCCAACGGTCCTTATCTAAAATCGTACCGAAATCCATATAATGCCATTATATTACTTTTATAGTCCACTTAATAAAAATTCATTTTGTCACAATTGAAAGCCTTCCAAACATTTTGGAAGTTCAAAATTTGTAAAATTGGGGTTTTAAGAAATTTCCAGAATCTGTCACAAATTTTGAGTTGTAAAAATTGCTATTTTGAACTTAGGTCCTCTAAATATTAAATCTTAAAATTTTTACCCTCTGAATTAGGGGATGTTAGGAACAACTCCACCAAATTTCACAATTTTTAGAGTTCTTTTACTATTTTTAAACAATTTTACAAAATCAGTGGTAAAGGCTGAAATTCCAGAATACCTTTTGGTAAAGTTTAACTCATAGATTATTCAATACACCACTAATTCACGAATTTCAAAAGGGATTTTCTAACCAACACACATACCAAGCTAATGAGACAAGATTCAAATCATTAGAGTGATTTTTGAGGGAGATATGCCTCTTTGAAGTTGTGCATGTGGTTCTGCCATTATGGGACAGATTGCACTATCAATTCATTTTCATTGGTTAAACCCTCAAAACTACTCTAAATGACTTGATTTTGGATTCTATAGAAAGCTAACTCAGAATACTTGAGTTTAGAATCAAAAAGTTTGTAATTTGGATGATTTACCAAAGAGTTATGCATGCATGAATGTGACTTAAGTTTCTGACCAAGTGCTGTTGCACACGAAAATGTTTTTGGATGGTTTGAACTCAAATCTTAGTGTTTTTATGCAAATCTAGTGGGGTTTGAACCCCAACACCTTAAATTTCATCCCATAAAAATTTCATAAAGAAATGAATACAACAAGACCCTTTTTGAGTCGTGTAAAGTGCATGCAAAATTTTTGACAGAATCTGTCTCAATACTAACATCAAATCCACCAATAAAACACATAAAATCATAACTCTTTGGTGTTTTTCTCACCCTTTTACCCCCAAATCAGATTGTATACATGAAAAACAAACTAACCATGATTTGATACCATCAAAGCTCATGCATGAACTATCAAGTAAGTCTAGCCCAAGATTGATGGTCAAAAACAACATTTAACAAGAATTTTTGCATCCAAATGGTGTTCTTATGGGGAAATCATAGATTCTCACCTTCATAGATTGTTTTTCCAACATTTCTAAGGTGGAATCTCTTTCCCAAACACCATAAGGATTAAAAATCCATAGGAGGAGGTTTAACCTCAAGAAAACATGAAAATAAAGCTTGAAAGGGTTGAAAAACGAATCTAAACTCCACCTAACTTTCTTACCTTTGAGATTGTGATATTATAAACTTTGAATGTGCTCTTAATCTTCAAGAATCTGATCTTGAAGATGATTATGGGGCTGGAATTGAGAGAGAAATGAGAGAGTTTTAGTGTGAGAAAAAGTTTAGAGAGAGAGAGAGAATTTTGAAATGGTGGTGATGATTAATTTTGTAGGGAAAAGAGGAGAAGAGAAAGAGGTAGGGGGGGGGGGGGTGGCCGGCCCCTAGTGGGTCCCACCTCTCTCCTCTCATTTCTTTTTTTTTTTTTTTTGTACAACTTACACTGATTTTTTTTTTCGATACGGTACCGGGTTTTTCGGCGTTTTTTTTTTGGCGAAACCGACATTTCGAAGGTAGTTTTAGATTATTTAGGTCAGTTTACACATATTTTAAACAAAATAACTTAAATTTCCAAGATTTGTTTTAAATTTGGCATTTTAGGATTATCGGGTGATTTCGGGCCGGTTCGGGCTTTTTCGGGCAGTTTTCGGGACTTCTAGGTTTTAGCCTAACTTTTTCACGCAAACTAACCTAGGTTATCCAGGCAACTTAAATTCTACCTTTTTCATCTACGGGAACGCTACTGAGTGAATTTAACGAGTAGCTAACCTGAATGTCAAAATTGACGGATGTCACAGTTACCCCCGGTTGAAAGAAATTTCGTCCCGAAATTTAATTCTTGCTGCTACTGCCGGGGTTTTCTGTGAAGAGATGCGGGTACTTGCTTTTCATGAAGGCCTCCCGCTCCTAAGTAAACTCTGGTCCGTGCCTAGAGTTCCATTTCACTTTGACTATCGGTATCTTACTGCACCTAAGTTGCTTGATTTCTCAATCAAGGATTTCGGTTGGTTCCTCAATGGTACGCAGTTGTTCATCGATTTGGATTTCCTCCAGAAGTAATACCACTGTCTCTTCTGACGGAAATTTCTTCAGATTTGACACGTGGAAAGTGTCATGTATAGAGCTGAGCTCTGGGGGTAGGTTTAATTCGTAGGGGACTAGTCCGATTTCTTTCCAAGATCTCAAATGATCCAACGAATCGGGGGCTCAATTTCCTTTCTTTCCAAATCCTATTAGCCTTTTCCATGGTGATACCTTCAGTAGTGTTCTATCGTCAATCTGGAATTCCAACGGATTTAGATTGGCATCCCATGCCGCATACGATTTCGTTGAGAAATTTCAACCCATCTTCTCTGTTTCCTATTCAGCATTTTCTGATCGAGAATATACTGGAGACTCTTGTGGTCCGTATAGATGGTACATTTGATGCTGTAGAGATAGTGTCTCCATATCTTAAGGGCAAACACCACTGCTCCAAGCTCCAAATCGTGGGTGGTGTAGTTCTCCTCGTGAACCTTCAGTTGTCTGGATGCATAGGCAATAACCTTCTCGTTCTGTACCAGGACACTTCCCAAGCCTTGATGTGAAGCATCGCAATACACCACAAAGTTATCCGTACCTTCGGGTAACGCCAGAATGGGTGCATTGCACAACTTATGCTTGAGCAACTGGAATGCTTCCTCTTGTTTCTCTCCCAGATGAACTTCTTGTCCTTTTGCGTTAGGGTTGTCAGCGGCTGCACAATTTTGGAGAAATTTGCAATGAATCGCCAGTAGTAACCGGCTAATCCGAGAAATTGTCGAATTTCCGTTGGTGTCTTCGGGGCTTCCATTCCTTTACGGCCTCAACCTTGGCTGGATCGACGTGGATTCCTTCTTTATTCAGCACATGTCCTAGAAAGTAAACTTCTCGGACCCAAAATTCGCATTTTGAGAATTTTGGCGTATAGCTGTTCGGCTTTCAGCAGTTCCAATATCAGCCTCAGGTGATACTCGTGGTCCTCCTTATTCTGTGAGTAGATTAGAATGTCGTCTATGAAGACAATTACAAACTTATCTAAGTATGGCCGACATACTTGGTTCATCAGATCCATGAACACTGTTGGAGCGTTCGTCAGACCAAAAGGCATGACTAAGAACTCATAATAACCATAACGAGTTCTGAACGCTGTCTTTGCGATGTCTTCCTCACGAACTCGCATTTGATGGTAGCCGGATCGAAGATCGATTTTGGAGAAATACGTTGCTCCTTGCAGTTAATCGAACAGGTCGTCGATGCGTGGAAGAGGGTAGCGATTTTTAATAGTGATCTTGTTCAGCTCTCTGTAATCGATGCACATACGAAAAGATCCGTCCTTCTTTTTGACGAACAACACAGGGGCTCCCCACGGTGATGAACTGGGTCGGATGAATCCTTTGTCTAATAACTCCTGAAGTTGATTTGACAGCTCTTGCATCTCGGATGGTGCTAGTCGATAAGGCGACTTTGTTATGGGACCTGCTCCAGGAACTAAGTCAATGTGAAACTCCACTTGTTGTTGCGGAGGCAATCAAGGTAATTCTTCCGGAAATACCTCTGGAAATTCTCGCACAACTGGAATATCCTGAATTCAGTTTTCCTTTGCCTTTGTATCTATGACGTGTGCCATGAACGCTATGCATTCCTTCCGTAGATGACCTCGCATCTTCATATACGACACGATCTTGATGTCTCTCTTTGGCCTATCTCCATACACTTCGAGTAGTCCTCCATCAGGTAATGGTAATGCGACTATCTTCTCAGCACAACATATTGTTGCTCGATGTTTGGACATCCAGTCCATACCGACGATTATGTCAAAGCTCCCTATCTTGATCGGGATCAAGTCTATGCTAAAATCCTTTCCAGCTAAGCCTAGAGTGCATTTTCTGATTACTTTGCTAGCCTTAACTAATTCTCCGTTGGAGTATTCGATTACATGATCCTCTTTCAGATTCTGTGACTTTTTATTTATCTTAGGCCTAGATTCTAGCGACACAAAACTCATATCTGCTCCGGAATCAAAAAGCACAGAAGCAGGATGGTTGTTGAGAAGAAACGTACCTGTAACTACGTCTGGGTTTTGCCTTGCTTCCTCCGTCCCAATAACAAACGCTCTCCCACGAGCTAGTCCTCCTCGGTTTCCTTGATTTCCTTGGATCCCTGGATTCGCCGGCTGTGCCTGATTTGCGTAAGGTCTCGCATTCAACTTGGGACAAGCATTCCGATAGTGATTGAAGCTTCCACATTCAAAACAGGTTCGCCTTCTGCAATCCTTGTCAACATGGCCTCCCTTGCCGCACTTAAGACATATGACGCACCCTCCAGTATGATGATTCCCGCACTTGCCACACTTCAGATATGTCCCCTTTTCCTTCTTCGCCACCTGAGTCTGAATTCCGTAGTCTCTGGTTACTCTTCTGTCCTTGCCTGAGTTTCTCTTGAACTGCGGTTTGGTAGGTTCCTCCATCTTCCTCTTTCCCTTAACCTTGTCGTTGGAAATTGTTCCTGATCTGATAGCGTTGCTGGTGAATCTGGTTACCACTTGACTAATTATGCTAGGGAGAGAAGCCAAAACTTGTTCCAAAACGAGCCTTGCAAGTTCCGGATCTTCCTTTATTAGAGGCATGTTTCTAAAACATAACCATAATAGAGGCATTTAGTGACAAGGTATTAAAGTCTAAGTTCTTGTAACTTATGAACTACACTACTTAATCTAGCCATAGTTATTTCGCAAGTTAGCGACTATCATTCTATCCAATGAGATCGTTAGTTGCATAAAAATCAAACATCCCAATTATAAACATATCATGCAATTCATAACGTGAAATTCATTCTAAGCATAAAGTCATAGCATAAGTATCATCGGTTAGACCGAATACCCCAAAAGATCATCATAGTTTTACAATCATCCAAAATAGTCATGAATTGTTCGAAAATTAGGCATCACGCCTCAAAGATAATCAGTTCATAAAAGAGAGTTCGACAAACGGTCTACCAAAAGATCCCTTTTTCCTAGAATCTCGCCCTCCAGACAGTCCACCCGAATAGCAGCACCACCAAGGCCACCACCACATACACCACTATGTACAAGTGGTGAAGCGAGGCCATGGTGTGGCTAAGAAGAGTCACCACTCGAGTGAGCTGCTGGCTATCAGCTCCGGCCACATCGATCAGGGAATCGATCATATGATCATGGTGGTCGATCATATGCTCATGGATACCCTGACCTCGGGCGAGACGTGTGACCTCCTGACGCTCAGTCTGAGTCATTCCTCTCATGCATAGGACGGGGGTACGAGCCATGTGTGGCGGTCGAGGAACTGGTGATGGTCGGGCAACAGGCGGTGGTCGGGCGGCAGGCGGCACTGAAGACGATGGTCGGTAGGGTGGTGGAGATGCCGATGTCGAAGATGACGACGACGAGGAGGATCCGCCTCGGCCTCTCACCCGAGATGGCCCTGCCCCGTCCCCAGCGGGAACACGGAAGGTCATCCTGGTGGGTAAGGGCACGCTCTTTCGAGCGGTAGCGCGAACCCTAAGTCCAGGTCGTGGTGCCGGGACAGGTCGGTGCGAATCGGCATCGCTATCACTGTAAGGGTCACGGGGGACACTGTTCCCACTCCGGGGATGCTCGGGAGATCCATGGGATTGGTATTCGGAAGGGTCTGTCTCGTGAGACATGATACTGCGATAAAAGAATTTAGTTAATTTACGGGAAAATAAAATTTTTCTGAAATAAGTAATTTTGTACATGTCATATGCAAACTCACACAATTTCACATTTTTCAGGAAATTTTCAGAAAGTTTCAACTTTTAAACCCTAACAGTATGATCGATTTATAAGTCTTATCCTACTTATATCGTGGCTAGGCGTAGGTGATCAGGCTCCGCATATCTATGATATATTAGAATAAAACCTACACTAATCATACTAGTATCTAATTCTCCTATTCCTTGAAATCTTAAAAGTTTTAACTTATTTTGGAAAAAGCGGGTTATAGTACTTGGTTTTTATGAAAAACCGATGTTCTCTATAACCTATGGCTCTGATACCAAATCTGTAACACCCCGCTAAAGCGGAACCGCAAGGTGAGACAGCTAAGATTTCATCGCGATAGGAGATAAACCACACCAATCATTCATAATATAAATTAAGATAGTTTAAAAAGTATTACAACCCAACCATAATTCAAGTTTTACAGACTTAAGCAAAATAGACATTGTCTTGATTGGTGAACACAACATTCCACTAAAGACCTGATCAAACTTTCGGATTTCCTGAAAAGCATGTTAAACAAGTGTCAACTACAAGAGTTGGTGAGTTCACAGGTTTTATAGATGCAAAACAGTTATGTACAACATCAATTCTGATAAAACGTTTGTTCGCAACATTTTCTTTGTAAACAGTTTGGTGAATCAGTTCATTAACCCCAAAAATAGCAGTTTTGTATCAAACAGTAAGTAAATTTTCCAAGTGATGTGTTAATTACATGATATGCATTAGTGAGTTACTACAATCCTTCATTTTATGACATAGCTACGCCCCTATCCAACCTTGCCGGGGGAAAACTAATTCCAGCCGGGGTGAATATTTTTCAATACAGTGCACCTATTTTCTCGTCAGTCAAGGTGGGTATGTCAAACCAAATAGCGCTATCCACTTGTATCATAGGCCCAATTTGTAAGGGTTAATAGTAGTGCAGGGGACATTTTCATTTATTGCTCACTATATCATGTTTCAACATATCGAAAATTTTATCTCATAAAACATTTCATTTCATTTTATTTCGATACTCGAATTCATTTCATTTCAATTCATTTCGATACACAAAGCATATTCCCATTTCATTTCATTTTAAATTACACAAAACATTTCATTTCAATAATACATTTCATTATCATACTCACATTTCAATTTATTTCATTTTATAAAAACATTTCATAACATTTCAAATAAACGATTCATTTCATCATGTCACTATAAATCATTTCATTTCACAACAAGTTCACAATTAAACACATTTTATTCATAGACATGCTTTTCACCCCAAAACTTAGTAAAAGCGGTAAAACGGGGCTGTGAATACTCACCTCGGGTGTTTAGTGCGGATTTGAAAGGGTTGATGCGTGACCTAAATCCCGGCTCCGAACTAGGGTCGTCCTATCAAACACGAAATTTTAACGTAAGTTCTAGGTCCAACGGTCCTTATCTAAAATCGTACCGAAATCCATATAATGCCATTATATTACTTTTATAGTCCACTTAATAAAAATTCATTTTGTCACAATTGAAAGCCTTCCAAACATTTTGGAAGTTCAAAATTTGTAAAATTGGGTTTTTAAGAAATTTCCAGAATCTGTCACAAATTTTGAGTTGTAAAAATTGCTATTTTGAACTTAGGTCCTCTAAATATTAAATATTTAAATTTTTACCCTCTGAATTAGGGGATGTTAGGAACAACTCCACCAAATTTCACAATTTTTAGAGTTGTTTTACTATTTTTAAACAATTTTACAAAATCAGTGGTAAAGGCTGAAATTCCAGAATACCTTTTGGTAAAGTTTAACTCATAGATTATTCAATACACCACTAATTCACGAATTTCAAAAGGGATTTTCTAACCAACACACATACCAAGCTAATGAGACAAGATTCAAATCATTAGAGTGATTTTTGAGGGAGATATGCCTCTTTGAAGTTGTGCATGTGGTTCTGCCATTATGGGACAGATTGCACTATCAATTCATTTTCATTGGTTAAACCCTCAAAACTACTCTAAATGACTTGATTTTTGATTCTATAGAAAGCTAACTCAGAACACTTGAGTTTAGAATCAAAAAGTTTGTAATTTGGATGATTTACCAAAGAGTTATGCATGCATGAATGTGACTTAAGTTTCTGACCAAGTGCTGTTGCACACGAAAATGTTTTTGGATGGTTTGAACTCAAATCTTAGTGTTTTTATGCAAATCCAGTGGGTTTGAACCCCAACACCTTAAATTTCATCCCATAAAAATTTCATAAAGAAATGAATACAACAAGACCCTTTTTGAGTCGTGTAAAGTGCATGCAAAATTTTTGACAGAATCTGTCTCAATACTAACATCAAATCCACCAATAAAACACATAAAATCATAACTCTTTGGGGTTTTTCTCACCCTTTTACCCCCAAATCAGATTGTATACATGAAAAACAAACTAACCATGATTTGATACCATCAAAGCTCATGCATGAACTATCAAGTAAGTCTAGCCCAAGATTGATGGTCAAAAACAACATTTAACAAGAATTTTTGCATCCAAATGGTGTTCTTATGGGGAAATCATAGATTCTCACCTTCATAGATTGTTTTTCCAACATTTCTAAGGTGGAATCTCTTTCCCAAACACCATAAGGATTAAAAATCCATAGGAGGAGGTTTAACCTCAAGAAAACATGAAAATAAAGCTTGAAAGGGTTGAAAAACGAATCTAAACTCCACCTAACTTTCTTACCTTTGAGATTGTGATATTATAAACTTTGAATGTGCTCTTAATCTTCAAGAATCTGATCTTGAAGATGATTATGGGGCTGGAATTGAGAGAGAAATGAGAGAGTTTTAGTGTGAGAAAAAGTTTAGAGAGAGAGAGAGAATTTTGAAATGAATGGGAAATGGTGGTGATGATTAATTTTGTAGGGAAAAGAGGAGAAGAGAAAGAGGTAGGGGGGGCGGTGGCCGGCCCCTAGTGGGTCCCACCTCTCTCCTCTCATTTCTTTTTTTTTTTTTTTGTACAACTTACACTGATTTTTTTTTTCGATACGGTACCGGGTTTTTTCGGCGTTTTTTTTTGGCGAAACCGACATTTCGAAGGTAGTTTTAGATTATTTAGGTCAGTTTACACATATTTCAAACAAAATAACTTAAATTTCCAAGATTTGTTTTAAATTTGGCATTTTAGGATTATCGGGTGATTTCGGGCCGGTTCGGGCTTTTTCGGGCAGTTTTCGGGACTTCTAGGTTTTAGCCTAACTTTTTCACGCAAACTAACCTAGGTTATCCAGGCAACTTAAATTCTACCTTTTTCATCTACGGGAACGCTACTGAGTGAATTTAACGAGTAGCTAACCTGAATGTCAAAATTGACGGATGTCACACGAAGGAACCTTCTCACTCCCTTCAAGAGTTGTACTTGGTGAGAAGTTCGTTTTATGAGTGGTAATAAATCAAGGGAGAACGTCACCTACCCATGCATGTCGCAAGGGGGAACATCACCCTGTGGTGCATGTCACCCAGTGGTGCATGTCACCCTGTGGTGCATGTGTCCAGGGGGAACATTGCCCACCTATGCACGTTCTTGGGGGAAACGGTGTATACACGTGCATGTTTTGAGGGGGAACACTACCGGGTAAGACGTAGGTACATCTCCAAGGTAAGTTTCCTATCCTTAAATAAATATATATATATATACATGTTTGAACCTCGAGACCAAGTCATTTCAGCCTTCTAAAAGCTGTTCTAACCCTCCCTCTGTTCCAGCTCGTGCCGTGAGCCCTACACTTCGCGCCGCGAACTGTGTTGTCCGCACACACTTCGGCCCTGCTTGACCACACTCATTTCGGACCTTAACATAACCTTCACGCCGTGAGCATTAACCCTCGCGCCACGAAGGGTATCTGCACCCAACACCCACTTCGGCCTTCAGCTCAACCCTCGCGCCGCGTTCCTCGCGCCGTGAAGGTTCTTAACCTCCGACCTTGCACACTATTTGGCCTTGTGTAGTCTGCATCGCACTTGCGTCAGCCCTCCACACTACCCTTGTGCTGCAAGCAATTACCCTTGCGCCGCGAGTGTGTTCAGACCCTTGTGGCTTTGTTGTCCTTCCTCTACATGTCGTGTGTCATGCTTGTTCTATACCTTGAGTACTTGTGTTGTCACCAAATTGATGCGTGTGTATGTATGATACATTCTCGTGTACGTATATGGTGTATGAATTGGAACTTGTGTATGACATGTAATGTGTGGTGTGTCTACCATTACTTGATTGCTCGTGGTGTCATCTTCTTGTTGAGTGCATGTGTGGTTGAATGCTTGATTGCATGTTGAGTATGTGTGTCGTATGTTGAGTATATTGTAAGGTATTTTGGCTAGTATGTGTTACATCACCTTTGAGCTTGGGATGATTTTTCTTCTTGAGCTCGGGTGCATGTTGTTCCTTGAGTTGTGTCTGTGTGTATGTACACCTTACACCACACTTGTGCACCATGTTCTCTTAATATCAACTTACTTCATGGATGGCATCTCTTGCTGGTAAGGTTACCTTGGGATACTCTTATTGGACTCATATCCCTCACCCAATGAGTTGCACTTCCTTATACCAACACCTTGGTCTTGATATATAGGAGTGCAGGTCAATGCTGTGAGGGTCTTCTCAATAAATTGTGCCTACACCTACATACTAATTGCTTATCATTTTCAGGTAAAATGGTGAACACGAAGATCCCAAATCCTCGTTCTGATGATCACAATCGAAGGACATAGCGGATTTAAAAAAAAAGAGAGAGAGAGAGAGAAAAAAGAAAAGAAAGAAAAGAAAAAAAAGAGAAAAGGAAAAAAAAAAGAAAAAAAAGAACCAACACTACACCCCTTCACCTCCACTACACCCCCCTACACTCCTACACCTCCACTACACCCCCTACACTCCTACACCTCCACTAAACCCCTACACTCCTACACCTCCACTACACCCCTACACTCCTACACCTACACTACACCCAAACACCCCTACACCCACACCTACACCCCAACACCTTCACCCACACCATCACCCACACCCTCACCTACACCTACACCAACACCATGTTTCGAGGGGGAACAACGACATGCATGAAGTACCTCTTACCTCAAGGTCCTCATACATATGCATACTCAAAGCATCTCATACCTTACCTAACATCCCTCTGCCATACTCCCACACTCCCTATGCCTTACCCAAAAACTCATGATATACCGATGACGCTTGCATAACTTGATCCTGGCAATCATCATTCACCGATTGTGAGAGCATACTTAGCTTCTCTACCTCTACCAGGCCCTCCAGAGCAGGAGGCTGGAACCTAGGAGGTACCCCTTAGTCGAGAGAGTGAGGGTATCGAGCGAGGTCATTCATTTGGGGATGATGACCATGGGCTTGAGGATGAGGTGTCGGGGGGACATGACGGGGGTAGATTAGGTGGTGATGATGATCGCTCCGAAGCTTGTACCATACATGTTCATGACAGTCACCAAAGCCTTTCACTTTTCCCTTTGGTGTACTATGATTCAATGACTCCGGTGATGACCGCCCATCTGAGGGTGAGGACGACATAAGGTTTGAGGGAGACCTAACAGTCGAAGAAAGTGAGCAGAGCAAGGGAAGTAAAAGAAATGATGAGTGTGAGATAGGACCAAAGGTTTTAACCGGTCCTTCCTTCTCCTTAGGTAGATGCCGGGCAGCCACATCCGCTACCCGTACACATGTGTTAAGTACGGGTATTGAAGAAGACACCTCCCACCCAGAGGTGCAATTGCACTCCCCACCTAGCCACTCATTCATCTCTCAAAATGTGGATGTTTCATTCCACGGGGATAAAGCACAACGGCTATCAAGCCCTCACTTGGAGGGTGATGATATTGAAACAAGAGGATCCCTGCCCCGATCCCCATACTTCCTTCATGTGCACCAAAGTCTAGAGCCTTAGACACTTTTAGGTAAACATACTGCCAGTCTATGTGACGCAGTCTCTGCTCCACCCATCACGATTCTGAGTGACGTGATCGAAACCTCGAGAGTGGCGTCCCTGACGGGCGTTTCACGATGACCGACGGGAAGTCCTACCATGGTCACTATCTGTAACACCCCGCTAAAGCGGAAACACGAGGTGCTACAGTCAAGATTTCATAACGATAGGAGATACGTAACACCAACCATTCATAAATAAAATTTAAACAGTGTTTACAAAAGTACATCCCAACCATAATTTAAATGTTTACAATCGTTCACAAAACACAAATAACTAGCATGACAAGATTTGTGACCACTAAATTCCATAAAAAGCCCTATCAAACCTTCGGATTTCCTGAAAAGCATGTTAAAAAGAGACGTCAACTACGAGAGTTGGTGAGTTCACAGGTTTTGATATGCACAAAAATTTTTACATGCAGACATATTATATAAAAAAAAAATTATTGAATCTTTTTAACCATTCACAACCACGTGTATACTTGGACGTTCGCTCACGCCAAAATACACAATTATGCATAAGATATGTAAAACTTCGAGCCACTACCAAACCGATAACCCCAACGAATACCTCAGAGGTGGTTGCTAACCACATGGGCGAAACGTTCGTGCGAACTACCTCAGCGGTGGAACTCACGTCCACATGTGTAGGTCGTCTTTCAACGAGTACCACAGCGGTGGGATCTTTTGCCCCACATGTGTAGTCGTTACTTCAGAAATAGTGCACCCTTCACTCGTCAGTCCTTCGGGTGGGTATTGGTACCAAATAGCGCTATCCACTAAGTCCATAGGCTCCTAAATGAGTTAATGGTAGTGTATATTCTAAGGGGCAAACTTTACTCGCACATATCGTCACAATGCATACTCACATAATCATGCTAAAAAGCATACGTGTACACATTTCATTTAACCATGCCAAAAGCATACGTGTACATAATTCACATAACCATGCTAAGAAGCATACATGTACACAATTCACTTAACACTTGCTAAAAAGCAAATTTTCATAACTTTTATTAACAACATGCTTTTCACCCCAAATACGTAAAAACGTTAAAAACGGGGCTGTGAATACTCACCTCGAGTGATTAAAGAGTTCAACAAACGTTAGTGTGTGTACGAGTCCCGGCTCCGAAACTAGAATTGCCCTAAATCATAAGTATTTAACGTAAGTTCCAAGTCCAGCGGTCCATATTTTAATAAATCGTAACTGTAGAACCCAGGTGTTGAGAAGAGTCAGAATCATCTATCTTTAAACTGCTTTCTAGTTTAGTTTCCTTATTATGTAAACAATGATGTTTTGGTATGCCCTTGTTTAGAGGTTTGTAACCTCGAGGGCCTTTCTCGTATCTTTGTCAAACTTCCTTTTACCTATAAAAGGTAAAGGATTTCTAGGGTTTTGTGGAATGAAATCATATCTTTACCAAATTGGGCAACATTATCACCATTGTTGAATTTTATCAAAGTTCTCATTGATTTCATCCTCTTGATAGGATTTCCATCCATTTCTTCTTGCATTTCATTGTTTCTAGGGACAACAATTGGTATCAGAGCCAAACTTGTTGATTCCTTGGCTTTTGGTTTGATTTCTAAAAAGTTTTAGAGGTTTTTCAAGTTTTGAGTTTTTCAAAACTTTTGGATTTTCAATCCAAAAGGTGTTTTAAAGGGCTTAAATTAAGTGTTAAGTGATTCCCCATAGTTTTCTAAGCATTTTCCTACATTTTGGGGGTCTAAACACTGATTTTTAAGAGGTTTTTAAGAGTTTTTGAGAAATTTTTTCGAGCTTTCTGTGCAGGTTTTCCGCATCGGAAAACGAGAGCTGAAATATCAGCTCAAATTTTCCGAGTCGGAAATTGCTCATTCTCCGAATCGGAGATCTCTCCTTTTCCGAATCGGAAAACTTCGTTTTCCGAATCGGAAAACGAGTCTCTGACTCGGGGTCTTGCTCCTGAGAAGTTTCCCTTTTTCCGAATCTTTTTCCGCACCCACCTTTTCCGAATCGGAAAAGCTCATTTTCCGAGTCGGAAAAGTGTGTTTTCCGCATCCTGTTGTTTGAGCCAAATCCGAATCGGAAAACATCTGTTTCCAAGTCGGATTTCGCCTCTTTGAGCCGAAACTCTTGCAGTTTTGTTTCTCAAATCCGACACTAAGCTTGCTTTCAAAACCTTTTACTATTACCAAGCTTTCTGTGTCCCGAGGCGCTCGTAACACCAGCTTTTTCAAACCTTTTCTGTGTTCAAGCCAAGTGAATCTTTCAAGGAGGTCTCATTCCATTCTTAGAAATGTCGAAGGAAATCCTGGGGATTGGTTCCGAAACTCGCCCTCCCGTCCTGGTGATGGGCGAGTACCAGCAGTGGAAGCGCCGGATGATACACTTCCTGGACTTACTCGATGAAAACCTCATGAAGTCAATCCGTGAAGGCCCAATCCGACCAACTGTCACGGTTGCCGCTGTTCCCAAAACCGACACGTGTCCCGAACTTCCATCGTACGTAGTCGAAAAACCTGTTGAGATGTTCAATCCAGAACAAAGGGCTCGACACCTCATTGACAAGCGTGCTCTGACCCTCCTGATCATGGCTCTTCCCAATGATATGTACGCAAGAGTGGATAGTCTGACAAACGCACGAGACGTTTGGTTAGAAATAGAGCAGCAGATGCAAGGAGGTGACTCCGCCCTCGAGAGTCAAAAGGAGAGTGCCCTAAATGCTTACGAAGGCTTCAAAGCCAGGGAAACCGAATCCCTCAGCGAGTCTTATCAAAGACTGAACGCTTTCGTGAATGACCTACGAAGACTCGGGATAGAGAAGTCAAAATACGAGGTAAATGTTAAGTTCCTGAAGAACCTAACATCGGCATGGCAAAATCTGGCGATCAACTTACAGCTGAGTCGAAATCTGGGGATTATGGGTCTACATGACCTCTTTAGCATGATGGTTCAGCATTAGGAATTCATCACTGGCGGCAAGTTCAAAAATACTGTTGACCCTCTGGCACTCGCGGCAGTGCCATGTGGAGGATCAAACTCAGCTCCCCTCCAGCATCAGCAGTACATCCACTCTCCACCTCAGCATTATCAGGAGAACTACAACCAGGAGTTCAACGGGAACTACGATTCAAACTACCGTGAGTTCGACTCGAACTATGGTCCAAGCTATCAACATTCAGATGATCCTCTAATCATCTCAATCTCCGATAATGAACTCTTCCATGTGAATGAGTCTCTTGCCCTCATCACTAATAGCGTACAGAAGTTGAATTCCAACCGTGGATACAACAGACCTAGGGGATCTGGATACCCCAGTGGAGGAAGGATGGGGCAAGGCCGAGGTGGACACTATCAGCAGGAACGAGTTCAGTTTGGGAATCAAGGAAGAGGAGGATACCAGCAAGGGGACAGATTTCCGAGTCAGCATTCAGGAAGATACCGTGGTGATCAAGGCCGGCATAGGGAAGTGAGAGGAAGTTACAGAGATAACACTTATCTCGACTATCAGGGAGGCCCAGGAGATCAGGGAGATTGGAGAGGACAGGTCTCTCATATCAACTATCGCCAAAACCAGAGAAACTACACTCCTGAATCGGGATACATTGATCGTCAAGGATACAGCAGCGGGTATGAAGGTGGCCAAGATGGAAGACGTGAAGATGGCAGATATGGAGGATTCGTAGGTGGTCACAGTGGTCCGGGATATGGTCAAGAACAGGAGAGGAACTACCGGGAATATGATGGTCAGTCAGCTCATGGTAACAGAAACTACCAAGAAGGGAACCATCAGAGTAGTTCTTCTAGGCAAGCTCCGAGAGAAGGACATCAACAAGGTCCAGTCGAAATTGGTGATCAAAGGTTGAATGCTCCTCCAGCTCCAGTGAATAGTGGTGGTCCTAACCCAGCTCCTCAAAAGATCGCTAGTGCCACTACATCCTGCTTCAAATGTGGCAAGCTGGGTCACTATGCAAGCAGCTGTCCTGTCAGATACAAGGATGCTGCATACTTTGAGAAGAAAGCAGCTTTGATGAGGAAGAAAGAGAAGGGAGTTGCTCTGCTAGTCGATGAGGAAAACTGGGTGTGTGAGGAAGAAAGCTCAGACGAGGAAGATCATCTTGTTGGGGGTCCGTGTTTGATGGCAGACTTCGAAGGACCTGAAGCTGTTGGCCCCAGCACATATCGAGACCTCGACGCTTCTGAGGTATCCACTATTCCTGACTTAACTGATGATGTGACAATGTTAGAATCTAGAATTTGTGAACTTGAGAGATGTCTCCAATCGGAACGATCTCTCGTCACGAAATTTAGAATCGACAGTGCCATATACAAAAGCTCTCTTGAGGACTTGACCATAGTGTACAATCGTGAGACTCTTGAGTCTAGTGTCAGAGAGTCCAATTTGTCCAACAAACTCAGTTGTCTTCAGAAAACCCATGAGGAACTTAACAGTGACCATGGAGAGCTCCAAATAAAATTCCAGTTGCTTTCAGAAGAAAGAACTAGACTGTTTTCCAAAATTCAAGAGCTTGAAGACAACAACTTTAAAAGAGGACAATCTGAACAGACCTTGAGCATTCTTACGCAGCATGCCAATAAAAATCCTTTCTATAAAGCCAGACCCGGACTTGGACTGTCTGAGAACCATGTTTTAGAAAAGGCACCTTCTCATATATACAATTTTGAGGACATGGCCGCCTCCAAACCCAAACCTACCTTTGTAGGAGGACACGTCACCGAAGAATTTGTTAGGCAGACAATCACTTACACGGAAGTAATTAATGGTGAAACCATTACCAGAACCATAAGTCCGCCCAATAGTTCTTCGAGTAGTCCACCCTCAAGTCCCGTTCCCAACAAACCTATATTTGTCCCAGCCAGTGATCCAACAAACACTAAGTCCACATGGGAAGGCATCAAAGCTAGGACCCCTAGGGTAGCTATGCCTCCCATCAACTACTCAGACCTTAACACTAGTTATGACACTAGGAAGATGGATTATTCAGAGGAGACCTTAGTTATCCCACCAGAGGATGTTTCCGCAACTAAGGGTCCCGACCTCGTCGAACTAGAGAAGGAAATGTTTGGACTTAGACTAAAAGCTATGGATCTGGACGCATGTCAACATCAGATACTGAATCTGAAAGTGCTTATTTCTGAAAAAGATAACTTGGTTCACACTTTGAAGAAAGACTTGCTCGAGGCAAATGCCGAGAGACTTAGAATGTCTTCAGTTTGTGAGACCGCAGCCTCAACCTTTAATGATTTTCAACTTAAGATTGCGGATCTTAAGGCCCGATATGTTCTCCTAAATGTTAATTCAGAAATTACAAGAGAACTTGATCATGATGAGAAGATCAATTATCGTGTGGCCTTAACCAACCAACGTGTATCAAATTCCATTTTGAAAAGAAAAGTCATGTACTTTGAAAACCTTTCAGACTCAGTTAATGATAGGACTACTCCACTCCTCAACCATCCGATAGTTAATTCCCAAACCAAATCTGTTACGGATCCAGAGGACTATTACACCTTACTGTCAGATGATGATGAACCCCTCAACTCACACCATAGGATAACTGAACCAAAGACTATCCATGATCCAAATGTTGAATACGATCTGAAGGTGTTCTTAGATGAAGGGGATGATCCTTCAGGCTTTATCCCAAAAGGGCCTAAATCTGTTTTTGTAAAACCTGAGAAGTCTGTTGAGTCACGAGCTCCTGTTTCTGAGAACAGTAACCCTAAGGGTGAAAAATGTGTTGGTACTGACAAGGGGAAGTCGGTTAAGCCTCACGCACCCAAAGGACTCCAGAAAAAGCATTCAAAGTCTAATGATGCTCGTAACTCAGCTAAACCCATTAAAAGTCTTGACCTTAATTCAAGCAGCTTTGAAGTGGGTGAGACCTCTCAGTTAAAACCAAAGCAACCTTTCTCTTCCACAAAATCTAAATTTTCAAAAACATCTTCTGGAAAGGGTGGCAACTCTTCTCCTATTAAACCGTCATCTAACTCACACCATGCTCGTAATGCAGATGGGAGGAAGAAGGATGGTGGACAGGAAGTGAAGCCACCAAGGAAGGATCACCGAGGAAGACCCAACTCTTTTCAAGCTTTCCCTAAGCAGCATAGTCCTAACCGTGCGGGTCTTGGCTATGCTCCACCTAGCGTAGGAATTAATTCACACATGTCTGTAAAACGTAATCAACATTTAACTCATGCTTTTGACTCTTTGCGTAATGACATGTGCTTTATGTTTGACAATTTTCTGCGCTATGGTGTTTATAATTCTTTTAATGCTGATGTGCCTAAAATCAAATCTCGAAAGAGAAGAGGGAGAAAAAGAGGAAAGGGGAAACCATCCTCGTCAGTGCAGTCCCCTAAGCCTAAGGAGAAATCCGAAAAGGAGACTACATCGACCAATTCAACTGTTTCTGACCCTAAGGAACTGTTGGTCCCAAGTAGGTGACCTTCAAGTAAGGATAGTGTTTGGGATTATAGAAGGGGGGGTTGAATATAATCACACAAATTTCTCACTTTTAAATTCTTGTTTTATAAACAATATGAATTTACAGATTGTTGCGGAAATAGAGAAGACAATTAGTCTAAACTAAACAATCTAAGTTCTTTCACTATGCACTAAGTGAGAAGAGAATAAAGAAAGAAGATAGAGGGATAAAGAGAGAAAGGACTTGAGTAGAATTAGGATGAAGAAGAAGTATGGAGAACATCTCTTCACGTCCTATTTATACTCCATGCATTTAATGCATGCAGACCTACTATTGTGACGTGTCACAATGTGAATGGTCTGTTGTACTATTTACTATAAACAAATACTCTTTGCATGGTGTGCAAAAGAGGATGTTTGTAAACAGTTGCCTTATGGTCTGATAAGTACGGAGGGAACAGTAAAGTAACTGCCCTTATGTACTATTGTGTCAGAAAAGGCGTGTAATCCTTTTGTGCATTAGACTAAGACATTGTTCTAATTCCTTCAGGATCAGGATACTGATCAGTGACTAGAGTCCTGAAACGTGGGACGTTCAGGGTCACGTGTATCCTGATGAATCTTCAGGATGTCATACGATAGTGAACAGACTGCTATCACTGAGTTCCGTCTTCAGATCACGAGCATGCTGTTCCTGTCATCAGCTATTTCTTCGACGTCGCTGATGGTTCTTTTTGTATGATCTTAATGTCTTCAGGAGGAGGTCTTCACTTCAGTGGACAGGATCAGTAGACTGCAGAACAGACTCGTTAGTCTCCTGATCCTGATCCTGATCTATAAAGTTAAGTTACAGCATAAGTAACATGGAATAACACTGAACAGACTCAGTGATAATTCCTCAAGCTATAACAGAAGTAAAAACCTATTCACTAAGTAAAGAATCAGGATCATTATCATTTCATCAGGTCTTAGGAGAGCTGGATCAACAATCTCCCCCTAAATGATAATGATAAGACAACAGAGTAATTGTCTTAATCTAGAAAGGTTAGAAATAAATCTAAGTCTAGAACTAAACAGTAGGAAATAGAACTCATCGTTGATGGCCATCGTTGGCGAGGTCACATGTCTGATGGCCATCGTTGAAGAAATCGAGCCTGCTCTTATGGCACAACTCGAAGACATCCCTGAAGAAGAAGTCCCTACTACTCCTGCTTCGACCTCTGATCTTCCTCAGGTATCTACTTCTTCTCCTTCTGATGCTATGACAGCGATGAATGCTTTAACCATCGATCTGTATAATGCCTTAAATGGCAAGTCCTCTGCTGAAAAGGTCAACTTTGACCTTAGGACTGAGCTCAAAGAGTGTCATGAGAAACTCAAAGAACTCGATGTTTATGAGGCTAACTACAAAGACCAAGTTCATGCAAACCAAGTTCTTTGCATTGAACGTGAACAGGCCATTGCTGAGAGAGAAAAAGCTCTCGCTGAGCTAAATTCAGAGAAGGTCACTGTTAAGAGCTGGGCTGATGCCTCTGAAAAGGTGGATGAAATTCTCTCCACCCAGCGTCATCCTAAAAACAGAACCTGCTTGGGTTTTGTTAAAGGAAAACATCATGCTATGGATAAATCTGATAAATCTAATTTAAAATTTGGCATGTTTGTTACTTCTGACTCCAACTCTCTAAGTTCTTCTTCCATCTCTAAAGATGAGGCTTCTACTTTTGTTCAGCCTCCTAAGAACTCTAAAGGCAAGATCCTTCCAAACCATCCTCCCAAATCTAAGAAACAAAACCACAAGACTTCTAAAGTCTTAGGTGTTGGTCCTTCGGGATCAGGGGCTAAGAAATCTGCCCAAAGCCCCACTCCCAGAATCAAGGTTGACTTAAAGACCAAACCTCAGGAGAAGACTCCACTTCCTCCTCAGACCAAAGATATAGGCATTCTTGGACCTGGACCAACTCACCTTAAGTTTAAAAATCCTAAGGGTCCCTCTAGAACTAAGACCTATAGAAACTGCTATCACTGTGGTCAAAATGACCATATCGCTAGCAAGTGTCCCCATGATGTCTACGTCATCAACATGGACACGTCTACTGAAAATGTGTGCTTCATGTCCAGGGCCTCTTCTAAAATCAACTGGCTCTGGCACAAACGTCTCTCCCACCTAAACTTCAAGACCATAAACCAGCTCTTCATCAGCAACCTGGTGAAAGGTCTCCCTGAAAACAGCTTTGCAAAGGAATCTTTTTGTACTGCTTGTGAAAATGGAAAGCAGACAAGAGCTTCTTTCAAATCCAAGCAAGTCTCTACCATCAACTCTCCACTCCATTTATTGAACATGGACCTCTTTGGACCTGTAAATATTCAGTCTATGGGTGGAAAGCGATTCACTTTGGTGATAGTGGATGAATACTCAAGATACACCTGGGTCTTCTTCCTTAGAGCCAAGAGTGAAACTTCTCAACTGATCATTGCCTTCATTCTTCGGATGGAGAAGTACAATCAGATCACTGTTCGTTCTATTAGAAGTGATCATGGCACTGAATTCAAAAACAGTGTCTTGGATGAATTCCTTGTTAGCAAGGGAATCTCTCAAAACTTCTCTTCCGTTCGTACTCCTCAGCAAAATGGAGTCGCTGAACGAAGAAATCGCACGCTAATTGAAGCTGCAAGATCAATGCTGATTGAAGCCCGTCTTCCTATTCAGTTCTGGGCTGAGGCTGTCAACACTGCCTGTTACACGCAGAACAGGTCGCTGATTGTGAAAAGGTTCAAGAAGACAGCCTACGAACTTTTCAGAGGAAGGAAGCCAAACATCGAGTACTTCCACATCTTTGGTTGCAATTGTTATCTCAAGAACAACAGAGATGCTCTAGGAAAGTTTGACGCCAAAGCTGATGATGGTTTCTTGGTTGGATACTCTACTATATCCAAAGCCTATCGTGTCTTTAACAAACGAAGGCAAACCATTGAAGAGACCATTCTTGTCAAGTTTGATGAATCTAATCCCTTCTCTTCTTCTTGATTTTTTGATAATAATGATATAGATCAATGGGCTAACTCTTACTTTCAGGTCCCTGAAAATGAAGCCCCGGATGCTAACATCCCTGCTGCAGGAACACCATCTCCAATCCCTGATGGATTTGAAGAAATACCTGAAATTCCTCAGGATCCTCCAGTTTACTCTGCCGTTCCTATAACTCAAGTTGCTCCCACAACTTCTCAGGAAGACATCCCATCAACTTCAGGATCTTCTGAAGCTGCTCCACTAGTCGCTGATCTTCCTCAACTTGATGCAGTCGCTAAAGAATCATCTTCTACTGTGGCTGCTGAACCTCTTCAGGTTGTTCCTTAGCCCCCTGCTCTCAGATGGACTAGAGATCATCCTATAGATCAAGTCCTAGGTGATCCATCTACTGGTGTAAAAACTCGACATCAGGCTAGTAATCACTGTCTCTATGTCTGTTTCTTATCTGAAAATGAACCTTCTAAAATAGAAGAAGCACTCACTGATCCATTTTGGGTTTCAGCGATGCAAGAAGAACTCGCTGAGTTCGAAAAGAACCTTGTCTGGATTCTTGTTCACAGGCCATCCAGGAAGACCATCATTGGTCTGAAATGGATTTTTAGAAATAAACTTGATGAACATGGCATTGTGATCCGCAATAAGGCTCGTCTTGTTACACAATGATATAGACAAGAAGAGGGGATAGACTATGATGAAACATTTGCCCCTTTGGCTAGATTAGAAGCCATTAGACTTTTTCTTGCTTATGCGGCACATATGAAATTTCAAGTGTTTCAGATGGATGTCAAGAGTGCGTTTCTAAATGGGAAACTCACCGAAGAAGTCTATGTTGCTTAACCTCCAGGCTTCACTGATCCTAAACACCCTGATCATGTTTACAAGCTAAACAAGGCTCTGTATGGATTAAAGCAGGCTCCTAGAGTCTGGTATGAAACCTTATCTACTTATCTTATCTCTGAAGGTTTCACTCGTGGAAAGATGGATAGCACGCTGTTTATCATGAATTACAAAGATCATGTTTTTCTTGCCCAAATTTATGTTGATGACATCATCTTTGGGTCCACGAAAGCCAAACCTTGCAAAAAGTTTGAAGCACTCATGCAGGCTGAATACAAGATGTCCATGATGGGTGAACTAACCTACTTTTTAGGTCTTCAGGTTAAACAATCTGAAAAGGGTATTTTCATCTCCCAAGGTAAGTATGTTCGAGAAATGCTTGCTAAATTTGAACTCACTACCTGTTCTGAAATGAAAACACCTATGGCACCTCCTCTGAAACTCGACAAAGATTCCAATGGGAAATCTGTTGATGTTACTCTCTATAGAGGAATGATGGGGTCACTGCTGTACCTTACAGCGAGCCATCCTGATATCATGTATGCTACCTGTCTTTATGCACGATATCAAGCTGATCCTAAGGAGTCCCATATGAAAGCTGTTAAGCGTATCTTCAGATATCTGAAGGGGACTCCCAACCTTGGTCTCTGGTACCCCAGGGACTCAGGGTTCGATCTAACTGCTTTTTCAGATAGTTATTTTGCAGGCTGTAAAATAGATCGAAAGAGCACCACTGGCGGCTGTCAGCTACTTGGTGGTAAGTTGGTGAGCTAGACAAGCAAGAAGCAGAATTCAGTATCCACATCAACCGCTGAAGCAGAATATGTCGCTGCTGGTAGCTGCTACGCTCAAGTCCTTTGGATGAGAAATCAACTGTTGGACTATGGGTTTCAGCTATCAAAGATACCCATCTACTGCGACAACACTACAGCGATCGCCATCGCTAACAATCCTGTACTTCACTCGAAGACAAAGCACATTGAAATCCGATATCACTTTATCAGAGATCATGTGATGAATGGCGATGTTGAACTCCATTTCGTTCCCACTGAATATCAACTCGCTGATCTCTTCACTAAACCGCTGGACGAGAAACGGTTCAACCAACTCATCAGGGAGCTAGGAATGCTAAACCCTGATGTCTGATCTTCAGCATGCTACATTTCTAGTTTCTCTTGTACATTATCTATGTATTTTCCTTTTTCACTGTACTGTAATCTTCTTCTTAAATGAAATGAATTGATCTCGCTGATCATATTTTTTTTCTGATACTCTCTTCTTCTGAGACATTGCATTTATTTCATATGTCAGTGATCTCACCTACCTTAACACATTAAATGTGATAAGAGGATTCTTCCTGCTGATAACCTTTCACATTCCTATGTTTAAGGATAATCATCAAAAAGGATATGTTTTCCTTTTTGAAATGATTCGTATTCAGAATGCTGTCTTTTCGTACATAAGTGCTATTTAATGCGAGCAAGTCTGTGTCAGGCGCGTGACAACGAGTAGAGCGCGTAACTGAGAGTGAGACGGTTTTACGGCCCGTGATAACTTCTGTCATCATTGCTCCTAAAAATTTGGTACACGTCTACAACTTTTTTCCCTCTTCTCTCTCCTCTTCACTACTATATAAACTCTCATAACCTCCATTGTTATTCTTTACGCTCTCAAAAACTCTCAAGCACTCAAGCAATCACAGCATTCCAGCAAGAACAACCTTCAAGAATCCTCTCAAGAACCTTTGTTCTTTCTCAACTGGTATGTATATTTTGCCCTTTTTCGAATGTTTCTGAGATCGTCTTTCTCTTCAAGTTCATGCATTCTTATGCAAGAACTCTTGATTCTGAACATAATGCTTTCCAGAATCAAGAGAGATGAAACTTTTGTTTTCTAAATTAAAAAAAAACATCTTCTTCTTACTTGATTATGAAAACCCTTATTCAAAAAGGGATTATCTTTCAATCAACCGTAAACTTCTAGGGCTCTAAACTCTTTCAAAAGAAAAGGAAATTTTGAAATTTTTCAAAATTTGAAAGTCTTTCATCTTTTTCAATAAGTTTGAAAGTCTTTCATCTTTCTTTTATTTCTTTTTCATTCTAAGTTCTGTGTGTTTTTGGCAGATTCAATGGCTTCCACTTCTGATGTGAGCAAGAATGTTAGTGAAACCAACACTGAATGGGACATCCTCAACGAACCCATTCCCACTGCTGAAAACCCATCTGCCACTTCTGATGCTACACCACTCACTACCACTGAAAAGCCAATAGTGGTAGAAGAACCCCTCCACTCGAACCCTACTGAAGAGGGTTCCAACCTGGATCTGATCTCCTTCGAAAATGAGGATGATGCTGATGACGATGATGACAACCAGCATGATGAGGATAACCTCTCTGCTTATCTCTCTCTCTCTCTCTCTCTTGGGGATCCAACAACTTCATGGCCATCATCGATCTCCCCCTGGCAAAGAGCACCTCACTGCCGCCAGGGACTTCCTGCTAAGCTGCCCTCTGAAGACTGCCTTCACGATCAACGTCCCCCCAAACAGAGAGCTATTGAGCGCTCTCTGGGTTTCTACAAAGGTTGTATCACTGAAGAACTCCAGCGGGAAGGACGCTGAATGTATTCAGTGTCGCTTACCCAAGAGTCCCAAGGGTAATGAACCAGGGACTCTCACTTTCGGAGTAGGGTTACTCCGAAGGGTTCTAGGGCTACCTGTCCTTGACGCCTACTGCAAGGAGCCTTCTAAGGAAACGATCATAGCCTGGCTGGAGAAACTTGATATCCAGTGGTCTATCGACGAGAACACTGGAGAGCCCCTCAAGAACGCCTCCACAACGAAGAAGAACTTCCTCAACCCTGTCTTTGGGTTTATTGGGCGCACTTGAACTATGCTAAGTATATCTATGACGATATACTACTTAGGTTCAAGAAGGCCACCAGGGAGAAGTATGTGGCATACCCACGTTTCTTTTCAGCGATTATCGCTGATTATCTGGGTGCAAACTACCCAGCAGCCACTCGTGGTTACTCCCACTCTACCATTGGGAGCGAGTCGCTGCAACACAACTCCACGAGCATCACCGTCCAGCTTCAGGACGTACTGGTCACTGGTGGTGGTGCTCCTCCTCCCGTCGCTCCACCTGCTGCTGCTGTTGCCGCTGACAAGACGAAGAAGCCTTCTTCCTTTAAGAGGAAGGCACCAGCGATCGAGCTCAGCTTAACGCTGAAGAGGCCAGGCACCTCTCCACCTCCTAAGTTGAAGAAAGCCAAGCTTGGGCATCCCTCCAAGGATACCTACCCCTCCAAAGACAAATCAACGAGTATTTTCTTAACTCCTAAAAATTCCCTTGTCTTTAAGTTTTACTTACTTCATTATATTTCTTTCTACAAAACTCTAACTCTCTTATTTCTTCAGGTTCTGGATCTTTATCCACCCCACCTGAAGTCTCTGAAATTGAGTTTCAGGAAATCGCTGCAAAGAAAGCAGCCCTTCAGAAGGCCACTGACGCCAAAGCTGAGGCCTACAAGCAAGAGCATGACCGAAAGGTCCAGGCCCTCAAACAGGCTCAAGCTGAAGCTAAAGCTGCAGTTGCCAAGGCCGCCGCTGAGAAGAAGGTGATAGTGGATGCTTCCTCTTCTTCCTAGAACCTAGGGATGTTTCTCTCAATCCCTCCCCTAGGTTCCATTAATGGGAACATGGAGATCCTGGCGCAAGCCTCAGGGGTCCTGGGTAATTCATGGACAACCTAACTACTCGGGTTATCCCTAAGCTTCACGACTCCATCAAGACGGGCCCCACTGCTCTCCCATCCTTCCAGCACGAGGTATTCCAGCATTTGGATGCTCAAGAAAAGGCCATCAAGGCCATCCAGGATCAGGTCAAGGACCTCGATGCCAAGATTGCTGCTATTCCTCCTCCTCCACCTCCGGCTGCTCCATGCTTCACCGCCAAAGATAGATGGCTGCTAGAAGGAATAGCTGCTAACATGATTCGCCAAGGCACTGTTAGGTGAATATGGCCTCCTTCCTCCAGCGGTACCTGTCAACTGCAGCACATGGTGCTGCATCTGAAGGGGAGAATCTGAGCAGTTCCGCTGAAGAACCAGCGGAGGGAGATGATGACGGCTTCATCAACACTGAAGCTGAAGATGCCTCCATCTCAGGGGGAGAACTTCAAGGTACCCCTTCTATCCCTTCTCTCCCTGAGGTTCAAATTATTCCTTCTTCTAGTTCTAACTCTGAAACCCTTACCCCTTCTCCTAAAAACAACCTTCAAATGGTTGTTTTCCAACCTCCTCAAAACCCATCTCCCGAACCCAAAACTCAAGATGTCAACTATGGCTCTGTCACTGGTGATATTATTCACCTGATGAAGAATAGTATTTTAGCCAGTACAAGAGCTGAAGTTGACAAATTGGTTTTCTCTGTCAAACCCTTAGAAACCAAAACCTTACCCACAAACATCATTACCATTTCGTCATTAGAGGAATCCTTTGAAACCTCCTCTGATGAAGACTCCGACAGCTCCCATCCTAACATAAATGATCAAACTTACAGGGAATTGAAGCTGAAGGAGGTAGTCTCTCACCTGGAGATTTCTAGAATAAAAATCCCACCTGGGATATCTGATGAAGTGCTCAGGGAGCACGAGCTGGCTCTGAAGCAGCTCGAGGAAAATCAAACGGACGCTCTGGCAGCTCAATAACTCGCTGAAGAGTTTGTCAAAGAAGATCCTAACATAAACACTTACTCCATCCGAGCTCAGTAGGCTGCCCTTCAAGCCTTCGAATAAATAAGGGATCGGAGAGAGCTCACGTACGCTGAAGCTGAATCTAACTGGTGTCTGGAGAAGATCAACAAAAGAAGAAGACCAGCGAAGATTACTTCCGTCAAGCTTCAATAGACCAGAGCTAAGATGAATGCCCCCACATACGTAAGAATCACTGCTTCTAGAGAGGATGATAGGGATATCACTCACTCTCTGAGAACTTTGGAGGACTACGGGCTGACGGAGTGGCATGAACTTTTTAAATGCCTGAAGAAATCAAGGTCTCAAGCCAGACCTCAGGTGGAGGAACTTCTCAAAAATCTCATCAACAGAGTTCGAAACTTCGAATTCATTCAAACACCTAAGGTCCAAGAAGAATCTCTTGCTGCTTCAACTTCCAGACCCTCTACATCTTCAAGGCCATCTTCTTCAAGACCTGGCATCTCTGAACCAGGCTTCATCCGTGTTAATCCCTATCAACACATCCCTTACATTAATCCTACCTATGCAGACACCTCAGGGCTTGATTTATCTATCCCTGAAGGTTTATCTTTACATGTGAGGCAAGTGATCAAGGAACCGCTTTATGGGCTTTGCTTCTTTCATGGGTCCTATCATCTGAGGCTTCTCCGATTCAACGAAATCCCCATTGCCTCAACTCAGCTGCTGATCGACCTTCTGATATCCTTCATAAATCTTAACCCTGAGGGTACTGTATTTGGAAATGGGATAAAGGCTGAGCTAAGAAAAAGAAGTATCGTTGGAGAAGAAGACATAGATCAATACCTGATCAAAGAAGAACCTCTAGAATAGTTTGATCTATGTAATTTATTTTGTTTGTTTCTTTCAGTGACTTGTATTTGGTTTCCCTCTGTAATTGTAATTATCAAATGAAATAAATACAAGTGTTTTTCTATCCCTGATTTTCCTCACTGAAAAAGATCACTTCTAACAGTTAAATAATACAAGTACCTTTCATATGTTTTATTTCCTAACTGTAGAATCTAGACTTAGAAAATTTTTAAGTCACTATAATCAAGGCAACCTCTCTGTTATCTTATCATTGATATTTAGGGGGAGATTGTTGATCCAGCTCCTCTATGACTTGATGAAATACCAATGATCCTTGTCTAATAACTGAAAAGTACTTAGCATTGCTGTGATGAAGTTCACTACTTCAGCGAGTCTGTCTCGCTGATAGTTTGGACATCAGCAATCGCTGATCACTGACTCCGTTCAGTATCAATGAGAGCTGACATCAGCTAAGTATCCTTTGAAGACAAATTGTCATGTCACTATGAAGCCATTAGCACCATCTATTGATGCAAGCTGATGATAGAGTCAGCAATGCTAATGATCTGAAGTTGATATCAGTGATAGGTAGCTGACTACTCTTACATGACGTTCCATAAGAGAACAAGTCATAGTGCCTCCCTGATCCTTCCCAAGGATCAGCGACTCTAAGGCCTGATTAGTGACTTGTACTTTTAAGAATACTATATTTGTTTTCTTGTCCTATATGCACGAAAAGGATTTGATTTGCCTTTCTGACAATAGTACAAAAGGGATGTCTCTTTACTGTTCCCTCCGTACTTATCACCCATAAGGCAACTGTTTACCATAGGCCATGACCCTACCACGCATGGGCATTATTTTATGGTACAATAGTACACCAAACCCAACCTTTACCTGACACGTGTAAAGTTGGGGATGGCATGCATTTAATGCATGGGGTATAAATATGAACGTAGTGTTGTTCTTCAAACACACCTTGATCCATCTTCTATACCCCAATCATGTCTTCCTTCTATCTTCTAATTCTTTCTATCTCTTCTATTACTTGCTTTGTGCATAAGCAACGGCTTAGTGACAAAATACTTAAAAAGATTGTTTGGATCTTGACATAGTCTTGATCTGTTTCAACAAACAATCTACTTCAGTTCACACAGAGGCTCCATAGGAGTCGTGGACCGAATTAAGTGGAAGAAACTGTGTTGATTGTATTCAACCCCCCCTTCTACAATACAATTTATATTATTGGGCATCAATAGAGGACCAACAGTCTACGTGTTTGGTCTTTGTGTGTTGGACTGGATTGCAAGAGATAATGATCGTGCTCTTTGAATCACAGTAAATCGGGATCTTATCAAACTTGAAACCGTAATCTCGTAACTGGGTACACATCCAAATAATCTGAGAACAACAGCTTGCAGCAGCCACATATTCAGCTTCGGCAGTTGAAAGTGATACACAATTCTGCTTCTTGGATGCCCAGCTAACAAGCTTATCTCCCAAAAACTGTATGTGTCCTGTCGTGCTTTTTCTATCTAACTTGCATCCTCCGTGATCCGCATCAGTATAACCTGTCAACTCATACCCTGAACCTTTAGGATACTGTTGTTCCAGATTCAAGCTCTAATCAACATGCAAACAAATAGAGAATGATTTGAAAGCCATATGTCATTGATTCTTGGAAAATTGATTACACACACTAACCACACCAAGAACACACACACTTAAGAAGTTAAACTCTCTCAAATCACACTCTTTCACAACGAAGCGTATGTGCATGTCTCAACTACCAAACTAACTCACTTTGGGTATTTATACCCAAACATTAACACCCCTTACACTATAGAACATTTACACATTCTACCCTAAGAAAGTAAAACTATTACAAAGTACATTTAAAGCAAGTAAACAAACAACTAACTTTGACTTTAAACTTTGACTTTGACTTTGCCTTTGTCTTCACTTCGTGCACCAACTTGTGATCTCGGATACAATCCGATTTTGCACCCAACAATCTCCCCCTTTGGATTCGAGATCACAAAAAGAATTAGGAAAACGTCTTCAAGAAAGCATCAACACTTTAAGCATCAACAATAAGCTTCCTTGAACGATAAGCTTCCGTAATAATCTTCACGAATCATCCAAATCTTCATGAAGCTTTAACAAACTTTGAACACGAAGCTTTAACAAACCGAGATATCTTCAAATAATCACCAAACTTCAAACATCTCTTGCAAACATCTCTTGTCATATCTCATAATCTTCTCTTCATTTTGACATTTTGGAATCATCTCCCCAAAGTATCTTCAAAAAGCATTTCTCGACTTTACATTTCTAAACCATCTCCCCCTTTTTGATGAAATATGAAATAATCATCAAAATCTATAGAAATGTATGATCGGATAACTCGTCTCGTAAAGATACAAACATGTAAAAGTACCACCATAGATATCAAAACCATCTCACATAACCATCTTCACCTTGTTACTCCAGAATTCCCCTTATTACTCCAAAGAAATACCGTCAATTCCATAAAGTAATCCGAATCTTTTCAAATTCAGATTTAAGTGGAAAATCCTGAAACAACACATGAATCAGTTGGAATGCCTGTGAGAAGCACAAAGCAACTCAGTGCAACAAATGCACTATATAAAGAGCTTTAGTGATGATCACTCCCCAGGGCTTCCGTTCAATCATCGCAAACACTAAAAGTATTCCTATGAACGTTCCGACAAAGAAACAAATTCCTTGTGTGTATTTGTGATGAAAGAAAATAGCATCATGTGCTTTCATAAGGCTCAAAATGTGAAAACATTTCACGACTCAATGTGTAGAAATGAAGTTCGAAGGCAGGGCAGCTTCCTTCTGTTTCAATATCGATTTTCCAAATGAAAACCTGATAGATTATGTGCTGCGTCCCCGTGATGAAATGAAACATCTCCTTGTTAAGAAGGAAATGAGTAGCTAGTGGGGTAAAAACGAGAGTCGGCATTGGGCTTTGCCTTGTTTCAATATCGGTCACCAAAGAATGTGAACCAATAGATGATGTGGTTGCCCGGCTTAGAAGTGGTTGGTGCAGAGTATTATTTTTCTTTTAACTCTGTTCTCACACCCTCTAATACTTTTAAAACCCTCACTTCTAACCAATCTCTCATAGAATATTTTTCCACTCAATCACTATGAGAATAACTCGACCACCTGAGTTATCTCCCCCACTCTTTGATGGAGACCCCTCACTCATTTCTCAAGGATAACTTCTTGGGTAGGATTGCCGGTTCTGGAAATCCATAGAAGTTCTGGTAATCTCACACATCCCATGAAATAAGTTTCCTAAACATGAAAGTACAATGATTCAACGGGTGAATCAATGAGCCAATATGAAACATGCTCGAACAGATATATATGAACAATATAGGAGCATAAAAATTACTTCAAACAAGTATATGAAATGAAAAACATGAATGATATAAACTTGTTTGAGAAAACTGATTCATCATATGATGTGAGATATGTTCTGGAAAAGCTTTGGTGTACACAAAATGAATGAATGTTATCTATACGATCAAGATATAGATATAGCAATGAAGAACGTATCTGATCAAATAAACGATGAAGCACAAATAGGAAGATATCAAGCAAGCGTATTACCACCGAATAATATGAGCATATAGAGACGTGGTAATAACAAGACAAAAGAAGCTAAACCGGTGTGTATGAATACTTGAAAAGTATATGAAAAGATAATACGCAAGTATTAACTTTGGAAACACACGGTTAGAAAATATCCGTCAATTCATCATGATATGAAAACATGGAAAATCACACTTCTAATTCGAAAAAAAATCATTTGAGAATCGAGAAGTGAGTTTGAACATTTAAAAAGATTTTTCATACCTGAAAGTTGTTCATCTTTCAAATATGTAAGCATTAAAGCATATTATAACACTCCCCCTAAAAATAATATCTCGTTTATGTACTCCCCCTCAAATGGATAATCAAACATTTACTTAAAATTCTCCCTCAAAGTAAGAATAATACCTTGAAAACCATTAAAGACCGTTGAAGAGCGGGTCTTGAACTAATGTATTCAAGAGCCACTTGCACATTGAGAAACGGGTCCTAAACTGATATATTTAGGAGCCTCTTGCACTTTGAAGATCGGGTCCTAAACTGTTGTATTCAGGAATCACATGCACTGTGAAGATCGGGTTCTGAACTGTTGTATTCAGAAGCCATTTGTACATTGAGGAACGGGTCCTAAACTGATATATTTAGGAACCACTTGTTCATTGAAGAACGGGTTCTGAACTGTTGTATTCAGAAGCCACTTTATTGCAGATTCTCCCCCTTGAATAATGCATATAATAATATGGGGACCTGCAAAAACAAAATCATACAGATTTTGGTATCCACTTGAAAGTGGATCCTCTTTTGTTAAAAGAAGTTGGTTTATAATTTGGAATACTATAAGTACCATACCAACTTTCTGACGATTCTTTTCGAACAAACTTATTTGTTCCACAGTAAGAACAACACATTTTCTTTTGAGATAATCTGATCATATGATTTACAGAATAAATTGGATCAGATTTAACAAAAGATTTAGCTTTAAAACCATTGTTCTTTTGAACATTTTGTTTAGGAACAAATAACTTTGGTTTATCTACATTTGGTGTAGACCCTTTAACTCTCCAAACAAACTTACCTTTCTTCGAATGATTTTTACCTGAACCGTCAATCTGATGATCATAGAAAAGATTAGAAGGACGAATCTGATTAGTTGGTGTAAAAACTTTTGTTGAAGAAACATCTGCATGAATAGAACTTGGAGCAGTTTTGAATGAACAAACAGAATCAGCATAATCAACATATGGTGATTGTACTATAACATCGGGACTCTTTGATTCATTCAAATTAACTTTAAAAACAATATCTTCAAGATCTTTCACCATTGCAGATAAAAGATTCTTTTCTTCAACTGTTTCATCAAGTTTCTTTTTCAGATTAGAACTTATAATCTGTTCTTTCATAATATCAGAAGACAATTCAGATAAGCTACGTGTAAGTTTCCTTATTTCCATCTCAAAAACTTTCTTTTCCTCTTCAAAATCATTCTTCTTAAAGGTTTTGTTCTGAAGTTCAGCAATCATTTGCTCAAAACCTTTTATCTCACTCTTTAAAAGGTGTTCTTTTCTTTTAAAAGCACTTCTTTCATCCGAAAGTTGCACTTCTAAATTAGCAATCTTTTTCCTAAACAGAACACTCTTTTCTTCAAAAGCTTTTCTTTCTTTTTCAAAACCTTTACTCTCTTCCTCAAACTCAAACTCAACACATCTATCTTTTTCAACACGAACATTCTTTTTTCTTCAAACCTTTCTTCTTACTTTCGAAAACATGCTTCTTTTTCTCAAAATCTTTTCTTTCATTCACAATCTGTCTCTCTAAATCAGAAATCTTCTTCGAAAGTTTATCACTTTTCAACTCAAAAGATTTTCTCTCTTTCTCAAAAACCTTTCTTTCTTCTTCAAAAACTTTTCTTTCATCTTGTAACATCTTTTCAATCTTAACCAACTCACTATCCACAACATTCTTCTTGTTGGTACAAGAATCGGTACAAGACTCAAGAGAATCAAATACATTCATTCCATCATAAGAGTTGGAATCATCATCATCATAACAACAATTAACATAACATGTTGATTCAGAAAACTCTTTGAAAATCTTGTTTTCTTTTTGCTCATCAAAAACCGATATCTTCAAAGAAAGTTCACCAATCTTAGCTTCAAAAGCTCGTCTTTCTTTCTCAAAGTTACTTCTCTCGATGATCACGATTTTCTCAAAATCATTTACTTGGTTTGAAAGTTCTATCACTCTCGAATGAGAAGATATAAGTTTGTTTTCAAAGACTTTCTTATCTTCATCTAATTCATGAACTTTCTTTTGCAAACATTCATTTTCTTTCCTCAAAGAAGTTACAAGTTTTAAGTTTTGAGCATTTCCAAAAGAATGTTTTAACATTTCATCATGCTCATTTTGCAAATCAATTTTCAAACTTGTAATTAAACTTCTTTCATTAGAAAGTGACTCTTCAAGATCAGTAACTTTAATAACAAGATCAGCCTTTTCAGCATTTGATATAGATAAACTTTGCTGAAGCTCACTTATCTGTTTTGACAATTCTGAATTCTCCGATTCTTGCCCTTTTTCACTCTGTAATAACTTCTCTAAATCCACAATCTTCATTTCTAACAAAGATTTGTCAGAACTCAACTTTAGATTTTCCTGATTTAGCTCAAAGACACGCTGACTGTATGTCATATAATTCTTCCATAATGTATGATGGTCAACTAGCTCCGTCATCTTGACTAATACGAAAATAGAACTTGAAAATGATCGATAATTCACTGAAACTGATAGATTTCTTCTAAACTGATGGAGTTATACAAATCTTAGAATCTGTGGCTAATCTGAACACTTCTTTTGATCAACGAAAAGGTTAGTGACAAAAGTCAAAAAGTCAACAGAAAAGTCAACCGGTGAATAGTGAAATCCCGAGAAAAAATATTTTTCAAAAAATTTGAAGTTGATTTTGACTGTGAAATTGAAAGTTTAGTCCAAAAATACAACCTCTCGGAAATCACCAAAATCTCGGAAAAACCGGCATTTTTCGGGAAAAAATGACCTTAAAAAAAGACTGAACTTTTTCACCGTAGAATCAGATAAGAAGTCTAAAAAAGTTTACGTGAAAAAACGCCCGAAAAACGCTTCCAGACTTTTTTTTTTTTTTTTTTTTTTTTTTGCTTAAACTAATCCGATTCGGAAAACCCTATATTCCGATTCGGATTTTTCAATTTTCCGAATCGGAAAAGATGGTTTTCCGAATCGGAAAAATAAACCTGATAGAGTTCCGAGAAAAATTTCGAGTTGGTATTTGGGCAATTTCCGAATCGGAAAATGATGTTTTCCGAATCGGAATTTGACTAATACCAAGTCGGAAAATGAGTATAACTAACTTCGAACACAATTTCCGAATCCAAAAAATTTTCCGATTCGGAAAACTTCAAAATTCCGATTCGGAAAACTTGTATTTTCCGATTCGGAATTTATGAATATTCCGATTCGGAAAATATGAACAGTAATTCGGAAAATCGAGGAAAAACCGAGCAGAAGGTAAAAAAACTCAAAAATTACTGCTCAAATCACCAAATTTTGACTCTAAATCACTCCTAAACACAGTAAAAACATCATATTAACCACAAACAATCAAATTCAGATCCAAACAATGATCAAATGAAGAACATCAAAACTCAAAATACCCCAAGTTCGAAAATATACAAAAAAACTCAAGAAATCATACCAAATTTCAGCGAATTTCCAGCTCTGATACCACTTGTTGTTCCAGATTCAAGCTCTAATCAACATGCAAACAAATAGAGAATGATTTGAAAGCCATATGTCATTGATTCTTGGAAAATTGATTACACACACTAACCACACCAAGAACACACACACTTAAGAAGTTAAACTCTCTCAAATCACACTCTTTCACAACGAAGCGTATGTGCATGTCTCAACTACCAAACTAACTCACTTTGGGTATTTATACCCAAACATTAACACCCCTTACACTATAGAACATTTACACATTCTACCCTAAGAAAGTAAAACTATTACAAAGTACATTTAAAGCAAGTAAACAAACAACTAACTTTGACTTTAAACTTTGACTTTGACTTTGCCTTTGTCTTCACTTCGTGCACCAACTTGTGATCTCGGATACAATCCGATTTTGCACCCAACAGATACCATAGACCAAGATTAACAGTACCTTTTAGATATCTAAAAATGCGTTTGACTGCTTTAAGATGAGAGACTTTAGGCTTTGACTGATAACGAGCACAAAGACATGTCGAAAACATTATATCAGGTCGACTTGCAGTTAAGCACATTAAAGAACCAATCATTCCTCGATAAGTTGTCACATCGACATCTTGTCCATCAGGATCAAAATCGAGTGCACAACTTGGTGACATTGGTGTTTTCATAATCTTAGCATCATTTTCCAAGTTAAATTTCTTTAAAATATCTTTTATGTATTTTGCTTGATTAATGAAAATGCCCGCCGATAATTGTTTAACATGTAAACCGAGGAAGAAATTCAATTCTCCCATCATCGACATCTCATACCGAGTCATCATGAGTTTAGAAAAAGTTTCACAAAAATCAGGACAAGTAGACCCGAAAATAATGTCATCTACATAAATTTGTACCAACATTATATGCTCGCCTTCACGTTTAATGAACAAAGTGTTGTCGATTTTACCTCTGGAATAGCCAGACTCAACAAGAAACTGAGATAAGGAACCATACCATGCCTGTGGTGCTTGTTTCAAACCATATAAGGCCTTATCGAGAATGTAGACATGATCAGGATGATCTTGATCAACAAACCCTTCTGGTTGTGAAACATATACCTCCTCTTTCAAGACGCCATTTAGAAATGTTGTCTTCACGTCCATTTGATAGACGGTGAAGTCTTTGTGTGCCGCGTAAGCAAGAAACATCCGTATAGCCTCAATACGAGCAACTGGAGCAAATGTCTCGTTGTAGTCTATTCCTTCTTGTTGTTTGTATCCTTTGGCAACCAACCATGCCTTGTTGCGAACAACAACATTATCCTCATCTTTCTTGTTTTTAAAAATCCATTTTGTATCAATGATTGATTTGTCTTCAGGTTGAGGTACGAGTCTCCGGACTTTTAGTCACACAAACTGATTGATCTCCTCTTGCATGGCTATAAATCAATCTGGATCTGCAAGAGCATCAACAACTTTCAGTGGTTCAACATTGCTCAAAAATGCAGCAAACAAGCCTTCATTCGCAGTCGTCGATCGTGTTTGCACTGGAGCGTTCGGATCACCAATTATTTGATGAAGTGGATGATCTCTTGTCCACTTAGTTGTATGAGGGAGAGGCCTGTACAATTGAATATCATAACTAGAATCAGTATATGAACTTGTAGAAACATCTTGCAAATATTCAAATGAAGGAACAATTTGTAAATCTTGAGGATAATCACCAAAAGTGGATTCCATTCGAATTGGAATCGGAGTTGATATATCTTCACTTGAACCAATATCTGCCTCTTGAATTTGGGAACTATCAAAAATCGGGGATTGAACTTGGGTAATCTCTTGAGACTCGGGAATCGGAATGATCGAAGTCTGAACTTGAGGACTTTCTACACTCGATGTATCTTCTGAGATAGTGGAAGTCGATGGACCAGAAATTGAAATTGGTTCCTGAACGTTCACTGTTGTATCCCTGTGGATAGAAGACGAATTGTTAATAGTTGTTGAACCGGACGATGATGAACCAAAATAGTCATTATAAAAATTTTCAAACAATAAATCCAAGTCAGAACTAGTGTTTGTAGATGTTGAAGCTCCATCCTTTTGCTTTGTTTGAGTAACATGATCTGGATTAACCAAGTTAACCGCTAAAACACCAGTTAAACCGGGTTCTGAACTATCGTGTTCAGAAGCCATTTCCGTATATGGATCAAACTTGACATTCATACTTGTGAGGTCCAAAGAATCAAACAACAAGATGATACAGAAGAGAAATCAAAAAGATGAAATGCAAAAGTTTCTTGTATTTTATTATTGAGAGATCTCAAAATGCTTACAAGAAAAACACACACACACCTTAATCGACTCTCATGAGAATGGTTTTCCACACCCTTCCATTTCCACATCCTAACCCTTTATATATAAGGGCCTAAATACACAAGCCCAAGCCCAAGCCCAATAAACTAATTAACTAGCTAAACACTAATTAATTCTTCTCAAATCATCCTTTATAAAACTTTCTAATTAGGACAATTTGGTCCTAACAATCTCCCCCTAAAGTTTTGTAAAGGAGGCATCTCTGATCTTCTCCCCCTTGCTTTCGTGAGAAAACATTAGTGGCGTTCGGCTACATTTTGATCTCCAAGCTCCCCCTCGATTGTAGCTCTTCATCTTCAGTTTCAACTGAAAGAACAGATCCGATTTGCAATAACCGCGACTGATTGCACAAACTACAGCTCAACCTGTAAATAACTCGACACGTCTGATAACCGCAGAATACAACAGCTTGAACCAGAGCATGTTGATTCATCCAATTATGTTGATCTCCAGCCAAGAGAAACAAAGGGATAGATGCATGTGTGAGTTACCGTGCAGATCAGCAAGAAAGATAAAGGTTCTGTCTTTGACCCCTTGTTGAATAGGAATTCAGCATAAGAGCTTTAAATCTGATAAGCTCACAACTGGGAACACTGAAGCTTGGATCACCGAAACACCGTATGGAATGAGAAACTGGGAGTAGATGCTGAACGAGATACTCTGCTTTGATCTCTCTACTGCTCAGAAAATAGTCGATTTCCTAAAATCTTCCAAAATGTCAAGTAATCAAATCCAGATCTAGTCTTCTTAGTCAGATGGATGACAATCGTCACTCAAAATTCTAGATCGCAACTGAACCTCCACAACGGTGAAATGGTTAGGAATTAAGCACGTTACAACAGTACCATTCACCGAAGCTGGCATCCAAGGAAAAACTCAACTCCACGGGACAGGAGGAATAATTCCATCGAGGAAAAACTCTAGAATAATGGTTGTAGAGAGTCAGGCTTCTGAGTAATCTAACCAAATGCAGAATCCGATCACTGTCGTTCTGAAATCGTTACAAATCTGACATGTCTTCAAAGAATGTAGAGCAGTTGGGGAAATGAGAGAAATTCAATTTTCACGATTGAAAACTGAATTTGGGCTAAAAACTGGGCTGATGTGATCTTTACAGAATCAATTGGGAAAGAAAGGTGGCTATTTAAGCGCAGGGGTTTTGAAGCATCAAAAGTATTTGAATTTGGGTGGGTCTAGATCGCAGCGGAATATGATCTTGAAAGCTTATCTGAAGATGATACCCAAGTCGGGAAATGCAGTTTCCCGAGTCGGAAATGGAGTTGGGAAATTTTAACAAAAATTGAACATAACCTTGACTCAAAAGCGAGTCGAGAAACCTCGAAAACCCGAAAGAGGTATTTCATGTTTTCCGAGTCGGAAAATAGGAACAGCAAGGTAGTTCAAGAGTTTAACAAAATTTGAACATACCCTCGTCTCAAGAGCGAGTCCGGAAACCTAGAAAACCCAAAAAGGTATTTCATGTTTCCCGAGTCGGAAAATGAGAACAAAAAGGTAGTCAAAAATTTTTTTTTTTTTTACTATTCATCCGGTTCGGAAAACACTATTCATCCGATTCGGATTTTTTTTTACTATTCCGATTCGGAAAATGCGGTTTTCCGGTTCGGAAAACACTATTCATCCGGTTCGGAATTTTTTTTTTGATTCGGAAGATTCGAGTTTTCCAACTCGGAAAACTTAAATATTCAGCCCAAAACTTCAATTCAGATCCAAAAAATGAAGCAACTTGAAAATAGATAAGATCAAGCTCAAAGTTGCTTCAAAACATAGCCAAAACATCCATCTTCATCATCTTCATCAAGATCCAAACCCCAAAAACCCTCAAAAAATCAAAATGAAACTTTTTCAAAAATAAAGTTTCAAAACCCAATAAAAACACCTCTAATTGTTTGATTCAATAGGAACAAACAAATCTAATGATTTGTTTGGCTCTGATACCATTTGTGAGGTCCAAAGAATCAAACAACAAGATGATAAAGAAGAGAAATCAAAAAGATGAAATGCAAAAGTTTCTTGTATTTTATTATTGAGAGCTCTCAAAATGCTTACAAGAAAAACACACACACACCTTAATCGACTCTCATGAGAATGGTTTTCCACACCCCTTCCATTTCCACATCCTAACCCTTTATATATAAGGGCCTAAATACACAAACCCAAGCCCAAGCCCAATAAACTAATTAACTAGCTAAACACTAATTAATTCTTCTCAAAGCATCCTTTATAAAACTTTCTAATTAGGACAATTTGGTCCTAACAATACTCTCATTCACTATCTTTGTTCGCTTGTTGTACACACGATATGCAATCGAGTTCTTTGAATAACCAATGAAAATAGCTTCATCTAATTTCGCTTGAAGCTTATCTCTATCCACTCTATCATTCATCACGAAACACCTGCAACCAAATACTCTAAAATGCTCTATGTTAGGTACTCGGTTATTATTAAGTTCATATGGTGTTTTACCAAACCTGTTGTTCACAATCGAATGATTCTGAGTATAACATGCCGTATCAACCGCTTCAGCCCACAAAAACATTGGTAACTTTGAACAAGCAAGCATCGTTCTAGCCGCTTCTACCAAGGTTCTGTTTCGACGTTCAACAACACCATTTTGTTGTGGTGTACGAACTGCGGCGAAAGTATGTTGGATACCAACCGAATCTATATAACCACCAAGTAATTTGTTCTTAAATTCAGTTCCATGATCAGAACGAATTTTCTAAACCTGTGACTGTAAATTCACTTGAACCTCTTTCAGAACAGAAATGATAATCTCAGGTGCTTCATCCTTAGATCGTAAGAATCTTACCCATGTATACCTTGAGTAATCATCAACCATAACGAGAACGTACTTCTTACCACTAATACTCTAAACGCGCATCGGGCCACATAAACCCATGTGTATCAATTGTAACGGCTTTTCCGTTCCATGCTCAAGCTTTGACTTGTGCGAAACTCGTTTCATCTTCCCTAACTGACAAGCGGCACAAAGATGCTCCTGTTGGAATCTCAAATCAGGAATACCAATTGCTAAGTTTCCAAGCACCAACTTATTCAAACCTTTGAAATTCAGATGTGACAATCTTCTATGCCATAACATACTTTGTTGATTAGAAGCTTTTGACAACAAGCAAAGAGTATTCTTAGCTTTGACATCTCTCAAGTCTATCTTGTACAGATTACGCCTTCTAGAACCAACAAAATACTCCTTACCAGACTCAGTCTTAACTACACATCGCCTCTTCTTGAAACCCACTTCGAGATCTTTATCGCAAAACTGACCAATGCTAAACAAATTGTTTCCTAATCCCTCAACTAATGACACTTTCTTAATCGTGATTTTGTCTTGAACCACATCTCCGTAACCTAGAATCGGAGCATACTGTTCATTACCAAACTGAACTGAACCACAGAACTTTTGTTTGAAATTATGCAAAATCTCCTTACGCCCTGTCATGTGTTTCGAACAACCAGAATCGAGATACCACACATGAGATTCTGCAAAATCAACTAGATCACTTTAGGTACCCAACTCAATTTGGGTCCTAAGGGGTTAGAAGACTTATGTGCAATTGAGATCCAAGGTCTTTTCTTATAAAGATAAGGATTATAATCATGAAAAGTACTATGATTTACAAAATCATGCTGATGCGGTAAATATTATATATATATATATAGCGAAACAAGTTTTAACCTCTAATGCCTAACCACAATTACCACATTCACAGGCAAGCGTACCTGAGCGCGAGTAATATAGTGTAGGAAAGTCCAGGTATCGTTCTTACCACTGGGAACGGTCAAGTTATGTAGACTAATAATCCTAACTAGTTTAATTAATCTAGAATGATGGGGGGTTTTTAGGAAAATGATTTAATTAACTAAAAGATAACTAAGTAAATAACTAATTGACTAGAAAGCAAAAAGAAGATGATTTAAACTTTATAAGAGAAAACAGTAGTACTTATCATGGTAATAACGACTCCCCAAATGGATGATCTAACTTTGCCAAAGGTATGGTTGAATTGGTTATTGTAGAAATTTAAGTCAAAGACACCCTAACATGTGATGATTATGATTGTCAACCAGGTTGGTCTTCCCGACCCTAATACATGGACTGGTCGTCAGGCAGTTTAGTAAAAGTTACCCAATTCTATCACTATTGCACGAAACTCTACTATCTAGTTGCTCTCGGTCCAAGCTAACCACCTAACACAACTCTCCGTGTTACCGAAGTGAAGGTCAAGAAAGGTTGATTATCCTAACGGAGTCTATCTATTCTGGTCGAACGGATACACCCAACCAACGAGTTCAAATAACTATACAATGATAATAAAACTGGAACCATAAATACACATTCAATAAACCAATAACAAACCAATAATCAATTAACTCATAAAACTATCATCCACAAGGTTCATCTACCACAATAAGCACTACCAAATAGAACTACTCACTAGACATAATTAAAACAGCAATAAAACTATAAAAGATAGACATTATACCGACCGTACAGCAACAGATGATCGACAACCGGAGAACAAACTCCAAGTAAGATCGAATCACTCGTATCGGCACAATACTCTCTCTCACAGATTATTAAACTAAGACTAAATTGACTTCTGGATGTGTATGTCTTGATGATTTGATTCTCTGATGATTTCTGAATTGAAGGAGGATGCTGATACTCGTTTCGCGATCGCAAAGCGGTAGCTTCGCGGCGCGAGGCACTTAAATAACCCTAGATTTCCTTTTTAAGCAAGTTTTGGAGTCTTCCATCGAGGGTTTTTGCCTACTTCGCGGCGCGAAAATCTCCAGAGTCGACGCGAAGTCAGTGAAAAGCATGAATCTTCTAGAAGTAGCTCTCTTCACGGCGCGAGACTTGAAAACTCACAGACGCGAAGAAGCTTCTGAGTTTACTTTGCTCAATTTCCACGCTTTTCCGCCTTTTTCGTACTTTTCCGTTCCAAGGCCTCCAGAACCTACAAAAGTATGATTTAGCCCAAAATGTGAGTAATCAGATCAGAAATGGGTGAGAAACGGGATAAATTCTAGCAATTAAGTACGACCAAAACATGTATAATTTTGGAGTTATCACATGCAAGCCACAATTTGAACAACAAAATTTATCACGACGCAGATCAACAAATTGCTTTATTGGAAAATTTCGTGAAAAAGGTACACGATTATTGTATGAAAAAGCAACATTGTTTCGTACATCATAATGAACTTTGGTATTACTAAAACTAAATGTAGGGCTACATGAATTTGTGAATTCCTTCTTCCCCCAAACTTGTTTTACTTGTCTTCTTTGAAAATTATCTGAAAAATCAGACGCACTTGAATTAGTAAAAGAAGAATAATAACCATTCGTTAGTTGAACATGCACTTTCTTTCTTGTATTCTGTGGATACTGAATGAATTTATCTTTTGATTTGTTATTATCCTCAGAGAAATTCATTTGTTTGGGCTTTAAAATAGATGATGAAGGTTGACCTTCATGCAATTGCGGTTTAATGTTTGAAACATGCTTTGCTTGTTCTTTTTCAGATTGAGAAAGACTAGACGAATCAAACTTTTTATTGTCATTCACCATAGAATTCATTGCTTTTGTTGAGAATTCAGCTAACTTATTTGTAAGTCTTTTTATCTCACATTTAAAAAACTCCTTCTGTTTTTCAAAATCTGTTTCCACAACAGGTTCTTTCTTATGTTCATCAAACATTTGTTCAAAAGCTTTTTTTCACTTTTCAAAACTTGTTCTTTCCTTTTGAATTGATTCATTTCATCAGATATCTGATTTTGCAAGGCAACAATCTGTTTTCGAAGTTCTAAAGATTTCCCTTCAGAAGATTTACTCACGGATTGAATTGTTGTCTCTCGAAATCCATCTTAATTGCTAAATCAGAAATCTTGGAGGAAAGATCAAGAATGTTTTCTTCAAAAACTTTTCTTTGTTTCTCAAAGTTGTTTCTTTCAAGAATGATAAGTTGCTCAAAATCTGAAATTTGAGTTGAAAGCTTAGCATTGCGTAACTCAAGTGACTTTACTTTGGAAACAACTTCAGATTCAACAAACTTTTTAGCTGAACACACGCAACATATTGAATTCACAATGGTAGAAAGTTGAAGTGCATTCTCAGTTTTTACACTATCTTCTGAATTAGTTGAAGCACAAACAAATGAACTGTCAGAAGTATTTGAATTCTTATTGTCAGAAGAACTCGAACTTGAACAACTCTGTAATTCTCCTTTTAATTTGAAAACTTGTTTTTGAAGATCAGAAATTTTACAAAGCATTTGATCTTTTTCAAAAGAATTCATTCTTCTTTCTTCATCAAGATCTTTAAGAGACTTATAATATCGAATTTCGTAAAATTTACTATTATGAACCGGATAATCATCAGATTTCAACTGTTTAAGTTCCTCTTCTGAATAACTTCTGATATAATCATCAGATAATGAAATTTTCCTTCTACTATAACTGTCATTCAGAAGTTCGTAGTTGAAGGGAATTTGAACATTATCTTTTTGCTTTGTACGTTTATCATGTTCAACTTCAACTTCCTCAGATGATCTTGTAAAACGCATTCTATACTTCTTGTCTAGATTAAAATATATAGTATCATAAAGTGTAGGAACTAATCTGATTGCACGTTCAAGTAATGTGGATTTTCAAATCCCAAACCTTCTCTAACATTATAAGCTTTGAACTTTTTTGGTTTATTTAGAAAAATTGTTTGATCAGTCTATCCTCTATTTAAAAGCATGGTTTCAACCTTTTTAATGTGCCCAAGTAAAACTTCTTTTTCTTCAGAAAGTGCAGAAAATTTCTTTTGAATGTCATTATACTCCTTTTCCTGAATAGATAGTTTATCAGAAATTTCAGACAACTTAGCTTTATGCTTATTATCGAAAATGACTGATTGTTCCAAAAACTTTTCATTTTCTTTCATCAGATATTGCACAAGATGTTCATTCTGAGCATTTTTGTCTGAAAGCTCAACGATTAAGGCCTCATTCTGTTTAGAACTGGCTTCCCATTTATCTGTGAGCAATATCTGAGTTGTTAACTTCTTCTTAAGATTTGCCATGTTATCATTTAAAGACTTGATGTAAGATTCAAACTCGACATAAGGGTTAAGAAGTACCTCAGATTCGTCCTCAGAAGAATGATCGTCTGGATTTGCCATCAAGCAAAGTTGATCTTGTAGTTCATCTGAAGAATCATCAACTTCTGAATCTGAACCTATCACCACATCCTTAGTATCGTTATCTTCAGAAGAGTCTAACACCTCTATAACCTCATCTGTCTCGGAACCATCAGACACATTAATAATCTCAGTCACTTCATCATCTGAACTAGCTGAATCATCCATTATTCCCAATGAATCATCGGAAGAATCAATAAACCAATCAGCAAGAGAATCATCTGAGTCATGAGGATCACAACCTCTCAAAGAAAAATCAGTCTGTTGGCCACTCTTGGGAATCATTTTAGGCTTAAAAGCCTTTACCATCATGCAAATCTCGTCATCAGATTCAACGTCAGTGGCGTTTAACCAATGATCTTCTTCAGCTAGTAGAGCTTTTCCCGATTCCTTCTTCTTTGCCAAAGAAGCTTTTTGAATGTATTAAGAATAATCTTTAACTCCACCATTCGGACAATCTCGTGCAAAATGGCCTGGCTTGCCACATTTAAAACACTTTTGAGCCTCGTCAGTCTTTTTCTCATCCTTCTCATCGATTCGTTTATCTCCAAACCTCTTTTTCTCCTCATATTTGCCTTTCTCAGAATATCTTGTCGAGTCAATCTTCTTATCACTCCTCTTGTCTTCATGTCTACCTCTGTACTCAGACTTCCAAGAAGTAGACGAATATCTTTGCCTATTAGAAGACGGATTCTTATAGAATCTCTTTTGAAAAGCTTTCGTCATCATTGCCATAGCTTGTTATAATTCGGCAATATCAACATCCGAATCACTGCTTACTTCCGGAGCGTCAGATGAATCACTTCTTTCGCTTGATCTGTGTACTACGTGTTTCATTCTCTTATCTGCCATCAAAGCTAATGCGTCTGTCTTTTCTTTCTCAGTTTTCATCTTTTCATCCAAAGCATCTTGAACATCGTCTTGACTTTGTTTCAAGATCTCATAAACAACATGAATATCAATATCTGCTAAGGACTTGTTTTGAAAGACAGAATTGGAATAAAGCTTCCAGACAGGCTGTAGATTAGTTAGAAACTTGACGTTGTTCTCAATCTTTGTCTTAGTGATTCCGTTCTTCCTCAACTCGTTCAACAAATTGCATAATCTTTCATATGTATCCTCCAACTTTTCATCTTCTCTCACTTTGAATTGCTTATATCGTTTGATGATGTTCGTAACCTTCATTTGTGTACCTACACTCGTACCAAGCATCTGCTTCTCAATTTGATTCCACATTTCCTTGCCAGTTGAATTATGACTGTCAATGGTAAAGTAGATATCATTTGGAAGACCCAAAAGCATGAATGATTTGGCCAATTTATCAGCTTTGTGTCTATTTTTCTCTGGATCAGTCATATCCTCAAACTTCTTGATAACCGTATGAGCAGCAACTGGAGGATCAGAACGGGTTGAGCAGGCTTTTCCTCAGTAAAAACTTTCGGACCCTCTTTCAAAGATAGACGAATGTATTCACCCAAATCCCGTCGATCTATAAAATCCAAAAATCTGTCTCGCCACATGTTGTAATCTCCTCTGAATAGAACAGGTGGCTTGGTATTGGAACCAATCGCTAAAGCTTCTATAGTTGTCATGATGAACTGAACGGATCTTTTGATCAGTAGATATTGAAATCTGAAATAGTTGAAAATTTTCACCGAACAGTTTTCCTTGAAAAACCTGAAGCAATGTCAGAAACTCTGAAATACTGAAAAACTCAAAGTCAGTAACTGAAATCAAACTGAACAACTTACAAGAAGTAATGAAAATTCACGGTTGAAAATTCACTACTTAAAGATTCTCGGGATTTGTTTGCGAAAGAAGAAAAAAAAATTTCAGTAATAAATCTGAAAAATGAAAACTTTCAGAAAAATGAAAATTCTTGGATGTGAAATTGGACTTAAAAAAATTGTGTTGAACCAAAAAGATGAATTGTTAGAGATAGACTTGAATTAATCCTACACAAAAAAACAATTCTTGGGCTTGAGCTTAAAAACCAACAATAATGGACAATGAAACTTGGGCTTAAAACACATTTAGGCTTGTAATTAAAAGAAATTAAAAGCCCACATGCATATTGCACATGCCAAGCACATGACCTCCTTTTAAAATTTTTGGTCAGCACAAATAAGAGAAGTGCTGACCGAGTTCTGACTCACAATACAAGTATTGACCGAATTCTGTCTGACAATACAAGTGTTGACCGAGAAAATACACTTGTTGACCGAGCTCTGACCCCTATTTTGAGCTCTGACCGAAAAATAAAGTTGCTGACTGAAGAAATAGATGTGCTGACCCAGGAATTCCACGCTGACCGAACATTTTAAATTGCTGACCGTGAGTTTTCTAGTGCTGACCGAATAAAATCACTGCTAACCAAACCGAAAAACCAATATGGCTCGAAAAATACAAAAAAAATGGCTCGAAAAATACAAAAAGTGGCTCGAAAAATCAATATGTGGCTCGAAAAATCAGATCTAGACTCGAATATGTCTCGAAATACTCAAATATGGCTCGAAATTACAAAATGAGACTCGAAAAAGTAGATCTGGACTCGAATTTGGCTCGAAAAACTCAAAAATGGCTCGAAATTAGCTACAAAGACTCAAAAAATTCTCAAACTACTCAACAATGGCTCGAACTCAGCTACAACGACTCGAAGAATATCTCGAACTTCTCAACCAAGGCTCGAAAAATAAGAACTGCATTCGAAAACCTCCATTAGAGGACCTCCATTGATGAACTTCGAACAAAACCTCGAAAATCCATCAAAATGTGCTCAAAATACATCAAATCTACACTTTTAAGCACCAAAAACTGAAAACTAACAACAATCTAACACCAATCTAGATCCAAAACGTTGAATCTTCAATATCTTCAATCTCCGATCCAAATTTCACCATTTTTGCTCCAAGCTTCAAAAATCCAAAAGATTACCTCCAATTGCTTTAGATCTTCAACAATTCTTCATTGATCACTAGCTCTGATACCAATTGTTGATTTAGAATTCAATCCACCATGACTATGAAGCTTTATCAATCACAAATCTCACTTTTATTATATATGAAGAACAATATGAACACTCTCTCCCTCTACTTTCTCTCTCTATCAAGCACTTGATCTGTACAATGAAGAATCCATTTCAAATCTAACTCACACAAAAGCTTTTATACCCCAAGGGTATTTACAAAAAGCACCCCTCAACTTTACACAAAATACAAAGGGTACAACAACTTGAATACAATTACATTTTTACCCTAACAAGGACCAAATATGTTATAAATCATATTATTGAATTTTTTATGTTTTTAATCTCCATATTGGAATTATAGGGCTTGTTTGAACTTAAATACGTTGTAATTAAATATTTTATAAATATTAAACGTTTTTTTTAATCCATGATTTTAGGAGGGACTAAATATGTTATTGAAACAAAAAGAAATGAAAAGGACGAATTTACCCCCTTCTTAAATTACCATTTTTAACAACGTTAATGTATACGGACGTTGGTTGTTATTAAAATAAAAGTACAGGGACGTTGGTTGTTATAAAAATAAAAGCACAAGGACGTTAGTCGTTAAAAAATTGAGGGACTTTAGTAGGTATATTTTGTAAACCACATGGACCAAATTTTTATTTGTTAATGTTCACAAGTATATTTTAGTATTCTTCAGTATCTCCTAATATTTTCTTAATAATGTTAAGTACCTTTTTCATACAATTGAAATGACTCAATTTACAATTCTTAATAAAAATAACCACTTTAGTATTTGTGCTAGGTAAAATGTTTATTATCATTTTACACATTTAATTTCAAGTGATATATATGAGGTTTATTTGATTTTCTTTGATATCATCAAAATACATGTGTCGTTTTAAATCTCGGTCGTAAATCTTAAAAGGATACCTAAGTTCCTTTAACAAAGCTATTGTGTTAGACCATTATAAATCTCAATTTTGTGTGTTTTTCAAGGATCAAAATATTAGATGATTAAATCCAAATTTGAATGACTTAATTAATACGCATTTTTTTTGTGAAAATCACAAATGTTAACTATAGTAAGTGATTACTATTTTTTTCTTCAAAAAATGCACAAAGATGTAGTTTTAGGTTATATACATTATGTTTCTTATTTGCTTTGATCCCCTCTCGTTCGAATCGTTCTTGTCATATTTAGTTAAAATCCTCGGCGGGAACAACTGTCTAGCTTGCATAGGTTCCCAACCCCTTCAAATAGTTTATTCCGGTACATATTAAGGGTATTTTTATGTCTTTTCGCCATGGGCATCCAACACCTTACGACCGTCCCTAAGTTGTTTACAATTAGTTTGAGCATAACTGCATAATTATCATTATATAGAACGTCTCTAAAATTCAGTTTAGCTTTGATGGTACATTATGGTACTATATAATTATAAGATATGAGTTATAGAAGACACTTATTATTCGGTAATAGTAACAAAGATTAGTCTTTAAAAATAATATACTTTTATGTCTTATAACATTAAATAATGGGGACAAATCATGTCTAGCTCAGTTAGTCTTCCTAAGGGCGGTAACATCCTGAGAGGGGCTGTCGCTGGTATCCCAGTCTACCCGGGTTTGAATCCAAGGGGAGTCAATTTAAGGGCATGAGGACTACCCAGTCCTTAGGCAGGTCCACCCATAGACTGGGCCGCCCCCAGCCCAATCAAACACTGTGGTTGGTCTCTAGGTCCAGCGTAAGCTGGGCTGGGACAGTGGCGGATTAGTAGGCTGCCCTTGGATGCCTGATGCCGCTGGGGAGGCGTGCATGTGTGTGTATGTGTGTGTGTGTTCGTGTTAGTCGTTTGTTGGTTTAATGGTGCTATGCCTTCCAAAAAAAAACTTTTAATAATGGAGGCATTATGTAACCTCTTCGCCAAGGACATAAAAAACCCTAGGACCGGCCCTAGCAGATAAGATACACATTGGTATCTTATACCAACTAATACTTAAGTTAAAAAATACAACATATAACGGAAAACAATCTAAGTTAATCTTAAGTAACCTTAACAGTGAAAATAAGTCATAAAAGTAAAACTTTATAAATACCGAGCCGATAGGTAAATAATCCAAAACTTTTGGGTAACCATTGTTCAAAACCAAAACATTTGTTCCAACTTAAGAGAGTATAAAGTTCATCAAAAAAAAATATGTTCATGAACTGTTTCAAATGTTTATCCACTTCAATAGAATAGAACCTTGGTCATATCGGAGCTTCAAGCAGATCCCTTCCTTTTATCCATCTTGGAAGTACCTATCACTAAAAAGTAGAAACCACAACGGGTTAAGCTTTACGCTTAGTGAGCACAAACCACACATCACAGCAACTACACATCACATAATCACATACGTAATAAGAAACTGAACATGCAATACACATAATGTCCTTACGGCTCTCTACCATCAAGGACCATAGACACCGGTACCAGGCTACCACACCACCGATACCCACGGTGGCCACCACCACTACAATGGGCATGACCAAACATGCAAGTTAGCCTTATTTTGTAACATCCCAAAAAGGGGGAAACCAGTTTATTTATTTGTTTATTTAATTTTTCTATTGTATTTATCTATTTTTTGTTTGGATTTGTTGTTATCTCCAAAAAGAGAGGAGAGATAGAGTTGACTAGGTAGGGGTTAGGTCTATTTAAAGTATTTTAAATCAAGAGTGGGTTATCAGATTCACTTTTCTTTGTACTTTGAGAGAAAAGAGAGAGAGAGAGAGAGAGAGAGAGAGAGATACAGACCGAGAGAGAGAGAGACGGGAAGAACGAGAGAAATCAGCAAGTCGCCGGAGTGAGTTCGATTCGCGTTTGTGTTGTCGATAATTTGAAGGTAAGGCCTGATTTTAGTATTCTCGTAGGTTTAATTTCGATTTGGGAGAGGTTTTGGGCGGTTCATGGCGGTAGCCATGATCGCCGGCCTTAGCAGCAAGGTGGTGGTGGTCCGGGGTGTCGGTGCCGCCGGCTTTGGCTGGTGGTGGCAGAACACCACCGCTACTGGTGATGTCCGACGGTGGTAGCCTTAGCTACTGCCGCTGCGTTTTTGTGGTGTGGTCGGCCGGCAGTGGCGATAATGCCAATGCTGTTGCTGTTGTTTGTGGAGGGCGGCGGTGGCCGTCCGTTGTCGGCTGCCGCTAGCTGCTCTGGTTGGTGGCCTGACCGGCGGTGGTAGTGGCGGTCCTCACCGCTGCTGCTGCTGCCATGGTGTGGTCCGGCGGCGGTGGTGGCAGGTTCCTTGCCGCCGCTGCCGTTGAGCGAGTTATCCGGCGGTGGTGGCAGGCTACCTGCTGCTGCTGCCGTGAGGTGGTGATTGGGCAGCGGTGGCAGCCTTGATGCTGCTGCCGTATCGTTGTCGTCGGAGCGGCGGTGGCGGTGGCGGTTTCTTATCGTCATCGCTGCTGTTGCGTAAGGTTAGCGATGGTGCCATTGCGTGGTGGCTGACCGGTAAGCCACGGCTGTCCGGTAGTGTTATCGCGTCAAGCGGAGGGTTTAACCGCTGATACCGCTTAGAGTGGTGACCGATAGTCACGGTTTATACCTATGGCTGTCCGGCAGCGGAGTTTCGAGCCGGATCGACAATCGAGTAGACCGTGTTTAGTCGTGTAGCGCTTACGGGTTTGTGAGTGTACTTTTGTCCCTCGCGTAATGAGTCGATAGATATAACTCGTAGGGATTTATATTGGTGTTTTAATTACAGATTTGTTGCGTGGGTTGTCGTTTACGCGGAATAGCTAAATTGCGTTTACGTTTCGAGGTGAGTGGGTTACGTATATTATGTCGTAATTGCATGTATGTATGTATGTGTATATTGATGAGTTGATGTAACCGAATCGTGGGACGATTCGAAGAGCGAGCAATCGCTAAGGCCGGGTCATGGGACGACTCGGTGAGTGGGCAACCACTAAGGTCGGACTGCGGGGCGGTCCGATGAACGGGAAACCGTTAATGTGGTTTATGTATATATGTATGTATTGTGTGTAATGATGTAGTGTACGTATTATCTGCTCACTAAGTGGTTGTGCTTACCCCACGTTTATTTTCTCTTTTAAAGGTACCAGCTCGAGCGTGGATAAGGGCAAGGCTCCGGCTTGATGGGATCCGACGAGATTGCTTCCGATCTTAGACTTGATTATTATTTTGGAACTTGGTTTTGGGTTTTATTTTAAACTGACGTATTAAATTTTAAAGTTATTGATTTTTATGAAAATTTTTAGTTTTTGAGAATTGGGTTTTTACAACTTGGTATCAGAGCCGAGGTTTAAGAGAATCAGCATGCGCACTAGTGGGTGTGTGTGTGGTTGGACTTAAACTAGGCGATTTTGGGAAAAGTAAGATCGGAAAGGCTAGCGGAACCGTCAAGACGGAGGTGAGCAATGATAGTACATTATGCATATATATGTTATACACGTATGAAGTTGATTTGATATATGAGTTGTATGTGGATACCTGCAGTTATGCGTAGATATGTGCGAGTAAATGCTATCATTTTATGTTAGTTGGGATTGTTTAATGTGCAAATACCTGCATAGTCGATAGGTTAAGGCCCAATTAGGATGGTATCAAAACCAAACGAATACACCGTGGTCTATTGAGGACGGGTCATCGGGCATGTTCTTGTTTGATTGTTGCCCGGTGGTCTTGAATTGACTGTCATGTAAGGATGGTTATAGTAATACGGCGCCAATAATAGTATTACTATAAACTCCGTGTAGTGTTGGATTTGATTAAGTTCTGGGGACTTTAATATATTGATGACAGTAGGGACGAGCATATGTGTGTTGAAGTTAATGTTTGCATGTGATTAGTTGCCAAGTGTGGTACCTATGTGTTTGGGTGAACTAGTTACAGGTTGACATGCGCGTTATAACTAGAAATAGGTACCAGCATGAGCACTAATTGAGTAGGAATGCGGTTAGATGAACTGCCTTATGTGAATGTAAACTAAATGCCTCGAAAACTTCAGAATGGTGGGAACTAGGCAAACACCTGAAGGGAGCGGGGCCGAACATGCGGACCAGCTTGCCGCGCGGATTACTGAGACGTTGCAGGCAATTCTGCCCGGACTTTTCGATCAGATGAGAGAGGAGCTTATCCAGACCGTGGACCAGCGCCTTTATGCAGCGCTTACGGCACGTAGTACTGGGTCTGGGAGCACCGCACAGTCTCAGAGCCGGACCGTCACTTACAAGGACTTCATGATGTGCCAGCCGCCGTTCTTTGAGGGGCAGAAGGACCCCGTTGCTTGTTACCGTTGGTACTCGGCGGTGGAAGGGGCTTTCCGCACAAGCGGATGCCCGGCGGGTTCGAAGGTGATATTCGCGGTGAATCTGTTGCGGAATGCGGCTAAGGACTGGTGGGATCTGGTCCTCATGAGGCTCTCAGAGGCCCAGGTTACTGCTTTGACCTGGGAGGAGTTCAAGGTTATGATGGATGAGGAGTTCGCGCCGAGTATCGAGCGGGAACGTTTGGCAGCTGAGTTCCTAAACATGACTCAGACGACAGAGTCGGTGAACGAGATCACCGCAAAATTTCTGGAGAAGCTACTATTCGTGCCAGGCTATGCGAACGACGAGTCCCTGAAAAAGGCTCGTTACTTGGGGGTCTTGAAGACAGACATCAGAGGGGTAGTGTCGACGAAGAGATGCCAGACCTTTAGCGAGATGGTGGACACAGCGAGGGCACAGGAGATACATCTGGAGGAGATTCAGCGCGGGAAGCGCAAGGCAGATGATCATTCGGCGCCAACCAAGCGGTTCAAGGGAGCGAGGGGCGATGCTAGAGGTGGGTCGACGGGTTGCGCCAAGTGCGGGCGGAACCACAAGGGCGAGTGTAGGGCTGGGGAGACGGTATGCTTCAAGTGTGGCAAGCCGGGCCACTTCAGCCGCGACTGCAAGGCAACGGTGAAGACCTGTTTCCGTTGTTTCCAGCCGGGGCATGTTCAGAACGATTGTCCTCAACTGAAGGACACATCGGCTTTACCTCCAGCTCCAGCGCCGCTCCTGATTACCGATGGTACCATCAAGGGGGAGAGTGGAGCCTCTTCTGGTCGTGGGCGAGCCTTTCAGATGACCGCCGAGGAGGCTCAAGCGGCACCGGATGTGATCACAGGTACTCCCCTAGTTTCGATATGTCATTTATAAACTGTGTTAGACTGCTTATTCAAATTTTTTATGCTTATCCACTCATGCATGAATCAGGCATATTCTCTGTAAACGAACAACCTGCATGAGTACTTTTCGACACGGGGGTCACGTGGTCCTATGTGTCACATAGGTTTTGTGAGGACTTCCGGTTAGAGCGTGGTAAGTTGGATAAGCCCTTAGCGATAGATGTAGCTGCGGAAGAGGTACAAGTAGTCGAGGACGTGTTCCGAGGGTGCGTCATAGATATCTTTGGCGTGCAGTTCAGCATCAACCTCATACCCATCCCCATGAATGGGATTGATGTAGTAGCGGGAATTGATTGGATGTATCAGAATCATGCGACGACTGATGTAGCAGGACAGTTGGTGCGTATCCAGAACCCAAGTGGGGGAGAACTGGTGGTGTATGGTAAGGGCAGTAGAATGAACACCTTGTTCTGTTCGGTTGCGAAGGCGCAGAAGTACATTCAGCAAGGGTGCTGGGGGTTCTTGGCTTACGCGGTGAGTGAGCAAGCGGAGGAGGGAAAACCAGTGGTAGCTGATGTACCGGTAGTTAGCGAGTTCCCAGATGTGTTTCCGGAGGACTTACCTGGCCTTCCACCCGATAGGCAGGTAGAGTTTGGTATCGATCTGGTGCCCGGAGCAGCTCCGATTGCACGAGCTCCTTATCGTTTAGCACCACCAGAACTTCAGGAGTTGTCCAACCAGTTGCAAGAACTCTCAGGGAAGGGGTTTATCTGCCCGAGTGAAAAAGAAGGACGGTAGTCACCGTATGTGCATAGATTACCGAGGGCTTAACAAGTTAACCATCAAGAATAGGTATCCTCTGCCTAGGATTGATGACTTGTTTGACCAGCTTCAGGGAGCGTCGTGGTTTTCTAAGATCGATCTTCGGTCGGGGTATCACCAGTTGAGGGTGAAGGAAGCGGAGATTCCCAAGACTGCGTTCCGAACCCGCTACGGCCATTTTGAGTTTTTGGTGATGCCGTTTGGTCTTACCAACGCTCCAGCCGCTTTCATGGACCTTATGAATCGGGTCTGTCGACCGATGCTCGATCGGTCCGTGATTGTGTTTATCGATGATATCCTCATCTACTCAAAGTCGAAGGAGGATCATGTTGTGCATCTACGAGAGGTGCTTGAGGTACTGAGGAGGGAACGTCTCTACGCCAAGTTTTCAAAATGCGCCTTCTGGTTACAAGAAGTTCAGTTTCTGGGCCACATTGTAAATCGGGAGGGCATCAAGGTAGATCCAGCAAAGATTGAGGCGGTAATGAATTGGGAGGTTCCGAAGACACCAACTAAGATCCGGAGTTTTCTAGGGTTGGCCGGCTACTACAGACGGTTCATCAAGAATTTCTCCAAGATCGCGGTGCCTTTGACGCGGTTGACGAAGAAGAGCGTGACGTTCGAGTGGGGTCCCGAGCAGGAGGAAGCATTCGAGACCTTGAGGAAGAAATTGTGTGAGGCGCCAGTACTGACATTACCGGAGGGGGTGGAAGACATGGCGGTCTATTGCGATGCATCGTACCTTGGCCTAGGGTGCGTGTTGATGCAAAGAGGTCGGGTGATAGCCTATGCGTCGAGGCAGCTGAAGTCGCATGAGGCTAACTACCCCACGCATGACCTCGAGCTTGCGGCAGTGGTTTTCGCCCTTAAGATTTGGAGGCACTACCTGTACGGGGTGAAGTGCACCATTTATACGGACCACCGCAGCCTGAGGTATTTCTTGGAGCAGCCGCACCTGAATATGCGGCAACGGCGATGGTTGGATGTAGTTAAAGACTACGACTGCGAGATACTCTATCACCCGGGTAAAGCGAACGTAGTTGCGGATGCTTTGAGCAGGAAGTCGTCGCCTATTTCATTACGGGTTTCGCATCTGAAGATGGCCGTGACTACTTCGTTTCTGGAGTTGGTTCGTCAGGCGCAAGAAGAGGCGAGTCGGGAGGAGAACCTGAACAAGGAGCGGATTCGGGGCCAGTTGTCTTCTTTGGTAAGAGATAGTCGGGGATTGTTGACTAAGTTTGACCGTGTGTGGGTTCCTCGTGCGGGTACAGCTCGGCAGACCTTGCTTGAGGAAGCACACAAGTCCATATTCTCGATTCACCCGGGAGCTACCAAGATGTATCGAGACTTGCGGACTAGCTACTGGTGGCCGGGGATGAAGCGGGATGTAGCACGTCACGTGGAGGCGTGTTTGACCTGTCTAAGGGTGAAAGCGGAGCATCAGAAGCCTCACGACAAGCTTCAGCCGTTAGAGATTCCGGAATGGAAGTGGGAGAACATCACTATGGACCTGATCACCAAGCTTCCGAAGACTCCTCGGAAGTTTGATGCGATTTGGGTAATAGTGGATCGGCTGACTAAGAGCGCCCACTTCTTGGCTATTCGTGAGAGTTCGACGGCGGAGCAGTTAGCGGAGATTTATGTTAAGGAGATAGTCTCGAGGCACGGGGTGCCAGTGTCGATTATTTCGAATAGAGATGTGCGTTTCACTTCTCGTTTTTGGGAGAGGTTTCACTCGGAGTTGGGGACTAGGTTGCACTTCAGCACCGCGTACCACCCACAAACTGACGGACAGAGTGAACGCACGATTCAGACGTTGGAGGACATGCTCCGAGCTTGCATGTTAGACTTTGGTGGCAGTTGGGATACGTATCTGCCATTGGCGGAGTTCTCGTATAACAATAGCTACCACTCGAGCATTCAGATGCCGCCTTACGAGATGCTGTACGGGCGGAAATGCCGAACCCCTATCTGTTGGGGTGAGGTCGGCCATCGTGTTCTCGGGAGTACCGAAGTGGTTCAGAAAACCACGGAGGATATCCAGAAGATCCGGGAGCGGTTGCGAACGGCTCAGAGTCGACAAAAGAGTTATGCCGATCGGCGGAGGTCGGATTTGGAGTTCCAGGTGGGTGACCGTGTTTTGCTGAAGGTCTCCCCTTGGAAAGGAGTGATCCGGTTCCGTAAGAGGGGCAAGCTTGGTACCCGCTACATCGGACCGTTCACCGTTCTCGCGCGAGTTGGGAGGGTGGCCTACCGGTTGGAATTACCAGAGGTGTTGGGACAGATCCACGACACGTTCCACGTGTCTCAGTTACGTAAGTGCTTGGCGGACGAATCCGCACACATTTCGATGGACGACATTCAGGTAGACGAGAGCCTGAATTATGTCGAGAGACCGGTAGCGGTGTTGGACCAGAAGGTGAAAAGGTTGCGGAGCAAGGAAATAGGAATCGTGAAAGTGCAGTGGCAGCACCGGAAGGGTTCCGAGTGGACCTGGGAGCCGGAAGCGGAGATGAGGGAGCATTATCCGGAACTTTTCTCCGATTGATTTCGGGGACGAAATCCCGGTAAGTGGGGGAGAGCTGTAACATCCCAAAAAGGGGGAAACCAGTTTATTTATTTGTTTATTTAATTTTTCTATTGTATTTATCTATTTTTTTGTTTGGATTTGTTGTTATCTCCAAAAAGAGAGGAGAGATAGAGATGACTAGGTAGGGGTTAGCTCTATTTAAAGTATTTTAAATCAAGAGTGGGTTATCAGATTCACTTTTCTTTGTACTTTGAGAGAAAAGAGAGAGAGAGAGAGAGAGAGAGAGAGAGAGAGAGAGAGAGATACAGACCGAGAGAGAGAGAGAGACGGGAAGAACGAGAGAAATCAGCAAGTTGCCGGAGTGAGTTCGATTCGCGTTTGTGTTGTCGATAATTTGAAGGTAAGGCCTGATTTTAGTATTCTCGTAGGTTTAATTTCGATTTGGGAGAGGTTTTGGGCGGTTCATGGTGGTAGCCATGATCGCCGGCCTTAGCAGCAAGGTGGTGGTGGTCCGGGGTGTCGGTGCCGCCGGCTTTGGCTGGTGGTGGCCGAACACCACCGCTACTGGTGATGTCCGGCGGTGGTAGCCTTAGCTACTGCCGCTGCGTTTTTGTGGTGTGGTCGGCCGGCAGTGGCGATAATGCCACTGCTGTTGCTGTTGTTTGTGGAGGGCGGCGGTGGCCGTCCGTTGTCGGCTGCCGCTAGCTGCTCTGGTTGGTGGCCTGACCGGCGGTGGTAGTGGCGGTCCTCACCGCTGCTGCTGCTGCCATGGTGTGGTCCGGCGGCAGTGGTGGCAGGTTCCTTGCCGCCGCTGCCGTTGAGCGAGTTATCCGGCGGTGGTGGCAGGCTACCTGCTGCTGCTGCCTTGAGGTGGTGATTGGGCAGCGGTGGCAGCCTTGATGCTGCTGCCGTATCGTTGTCGTCGGAGCGGCGGTGGCGGTGGCGGTTTCTTATCGTCATCGCTGTTGTTGCGTAAGGTTAGCGATGGTGCCATTGCGTGGTGGCTGACCGGTAAGCCACGGCTGTCCGGTAGTGTTATCGCGCCAAGCGGAGGGTTTAACCGCTGATACCGCTTAGAGTGGTGACCGATAGTCACGGTTTATACCTATGGCTGTCCGGCAGCGGAGTTTCGAGCCGGATCGACAATCGAGTAGACCGTGTTTAGTCGTGTAGCGCTTACGGGTTTGTGAGTGTACTTTTGTCCCTCGCGTAATGAGTCGATAGATATAACTCGGGGATTTATATTGGTGTTTTAATTACAGATTTGTTGCGTGGGTTGTCGTTTACGCGGAATAGCTAAATTGCGTTTACGTTTCGAGGTGAGTGGGTTACGTATATTATGTCGTAATTGCATGTATGTATGTATGTGTATATTGATGAGTTGATGTAACCGAATCGTGGGACGATTCGAAGAGCGAGCAATCGCTAAGGCCGGGTCGTGGGACGACTCGGTGAGTGGGTAACCACTAAGGTCGGACTGCGGGGCGGTCCGATGAACGGGAAACCGTTAATGTGGATGATGTGGTTTATGTATATATGTATGTATGTGTGTGTTATGATGTAGTGTACGTATTATCTGCTCACTAAGCGGTTGTGCTTACCCCACGTTTATTTTCTCTTTTAAAGGTACCAGCTCGAGCGTGGATAAGGGCAAGGCTCCGGCTTGATGGGATCCGACGAGATAGCTTCCGATCTTAGACTTGATTATTATTTTGGAACTTGGTTTTGGGTTTTATTTTAAACTGACGTATTAAATTTTAAAGTTATTGATTTTTATGAAAATTTTTAGTTTTTGAGAATTGGGTTTTTACAACTTGGTACCACAACACGCATACGAGCAATTAGTACATATAGCCACGCAATGAGGGTTAATGTACTCACCTTTCACAACGTCCAAAGATTTGTATTTGATACACCACACGAGAGTAAATCAAACACCTATAAAACACATATGTAACACAATGGTATCAAACCTCCTAGGAACTTCAGAACGATTCTAGAATAACCCTATAATGACACCCTACACCTCAAACCCAACTGTAACACCTTAGACATATCCCATATCGGCCGTGGACAGGAGTGATGCTGAGTGTTATAAGTAATATCTTGGCCTTTCTAACAACAATGCGTTTCGGGGCCTAATGCACGGTAGGTTCTTGGAACACTGCAGTTAAGCTTGCTAGGGTGAGAATAGTACCAGGATGGGTGACCTCCTGGGAAGTCCTCACCAGGTCGTCGGAAAAAAAGCCGTGAGCCAATGGGACAAAGCGAACAATATTGTTATCGAGGAAGGCGGGGTGTTACAAATGGTATCAGAGCCACTCCTATGCCGTTCGGGATATGGGGAAAACCTCATCGAGGAAGATGAGTCCCAAGGGGGGTGTTTGTAACACCTTAGGCATATCCGATATCAGCCGTGGACAGGAGTGATGCTGGGTGTTATAAGTAATATCTTGGCCTTTCTAACAACAACGCGTTTTGGGGCCTAATGCACGGCAGGTTCTTGGAACGCTGCAGTTAAGCGTGCTAGGACGGGAGTAGTACCAGGATGGATGACCTCTTGGGAAGTCCTCACCAAGTCGCCAGAAACAAAGCCGTGAGCCAATGAAACAAAGCGGACAATATTGTTGTCGAGGAAGGCGAGGTGTTACACCAACTAATGAAGAAAGAAAACTTAACAAGCAAGAATTAGGCACCGCGCGGATGGCGGCGTGGCCGTATCCACGTCGACGAAACGCTGACAATAACAAACAGTATCACACAGACCCTTCCGCACAGATAGCACCGGAGAGCGGCGCAGATGGAACCGCCCCAATAACCACGCCGATGACCTAAATCATCTTCCCAGCAGGATTTCACACGAAACTCGAACCCAAACCCTAAAATCAACATATTGGGTCCAAAATACTCAAATACAACATATATCCAACATCTAGAACAATCTATAACACAAAACTAACGCGTATATAACCAATTGATCATCAATTTCACCACCAATCCCAACAAAACCCTAACCCTTTCTTAGACTTCAAAATTCTATAACAAAAAGGGAATTAAAACTCATACCTTTGAGAAAAAAACTCCACTAAACACACTTGAATCCTTGATTGCTAAACTCCAAATGGTGCTCCCCCACTCTCAATTGAAGGCACCAAAATCGTTAAACCTCTCCTCCTCTCTCTCAAAATCATTCAAGACAAAATGAAGATAATTGGGGCTTCTAACCCTTTCATATACATGCTACTTCTAACCTCCAACTTTTAGAATTGTCACTACGAGCCCCAAAGTTTTGAATTTCACAACATCATCACACTTGATAACTTAATCCTTACAAACACAGTTAAATTCATAACTTTGGAAAACGGAGCGTTACAAACTATCTGAGCACACATGCACGTCCTTAGTACTATTGAATAAATAGGAGCCATGGATGTCATTTTTGTCATCCAAGATGAAGAAATGTTGTCTTGATTCCTAGTACAACTAAGTGATATATGATCTACCTAACAACCATTTTTCACCAAGTGATAAAATGACTAGAATCAATTATCAAAGCACATCACTCTCACACAATGCAAACTTCTTGATCTTAAGAGGTCTATGACACACATATGACAACCAACGAAATTATAACACCCAAAAGTTGTGTTACTAGTATACTGATTTATACGGGAAATGGATGCATTACCTACTTGTAACCATAGTTAAAGTAGTTGTATTTGGACTAAAATATAAGTGTTGATCCAGCTCTCCTAAGACCTGATGAAATGATAATGATCCTGATACTTTACTTAGTGAATAGATGTTTTGCTTTTATTACAGTTTGAGGAATTATCACTGAGTCTGTTCAGTGATCTTCCTAATTGTTCAAGCATCAGAACGTAACTACAGTATCAAGAATAGTGGGTAAAGAGTCTGTTCAAAGACTATTAAACTGATCATCAGCAAAGCATCTCTTGAAGACAAAGAAGTCATACTCAAAGGACCATCAACGACGCCGAAGAATTTGCTGATGACAGGGACATCGTGGCTCATGATCTGAACACGGATTCAGTGATAGAAACTTGTCCACAACATGCATGACACTCTAAACACATCAGGTTACAGCGACCTTTGATCGTCAATGTAACAATTCATATCTAATTTTTCTAAATTTAACGGAAATAGTTGACGAAAATAATTAAAAGTAACATTTTTCAGCGGAAATAATAAAAAGTTCAAACTTTAAAACCCATAGTTTATAAAACAATCCAACATTTAGCTAAATAATAAATCCTCCAAAAATGAGGTTCGTCCATGACTAATAAACCACATTTAAACCAAAACCACAAATCCCAAATTTGTTAAAGTAAAACACGTTCTTTTCGTAAATCGAGCTGAGCCACACCATCAAGACCGGAGCTTCAAGCCAAGCCCTTCCCTTTATCCTTCCCGGAGGAACCTGCAACTAAAAAGGGAATCCATAGACGGGTAAGCTTGAAAGCTTAGTGAGCACAAACCACAATACACGTAAACATCATATCACAAATCACAACGTAATGAGAACTAGTAATGCAACCACATATGTCCTTACGACACCCACCATCAAGGACCATAGACACTGATATCAGGCTACCACACTATCGATACTCACGGTGGCCACAACCACTACAATGAGCACGGAACACAAGTAAGCTAGTCTCATATCCACATACGTATCACACGCAATTCGTATATAAAGCCACGTATATAGGGTTAATGTACTCACCTTAGTTCGCTTCACAACACTCAAGTCAACACACCACACGATTGTGTATCAATCACCTATATATCACAACATAGCATAGCACACATAAATAACATTCACAAGGACACCTTAATACTCATAACTGAAACACTAGTCTGGGAGTTAGACCCTCTAAAAGGGTAGGTAATTCAATTATGAACCCAATGGTCTTTACGGAATCAAAATCGGAGCTACAACGCAAAAGTTATGGCCAAAACAAGTTTTCACTACAAACAAGGTGCTAGCTAGCGATCGCTAGGTCTCAGGCTAGCGATCGCTAGCTATCGATTTCCCAACTTCTGCCCGAGCTCACTACCACCTAGCGATCGTGAGCCCCTTTCCTCAACAGCTAGCGATGGCTAGGCTTTCCCCCTAGCGATCACTAGGCACTAAAAAATTATAATCGAACCCAAAATTGTGAATTCTTCTTTTTGGCCTAACTTTCACATCCAAACTCCGAATTGGCCGATTCAAAATGCCATGGTTTCGATTTTCTAGGCTCTACAGGATTACAACAATGATTCTAAGACCAATCTAACTACCACACTCAATTGGTGACCCAAAGATCACCAATTACATCAATAATTCACAAATAAACCCTAACCCTTGAAAGAACTAACCAATCGACATGAACAAAGATGAAATTGATGAATACCTTACAATACTAGCACTGAGAATCAATCACCAACACTTTGCTTTCTTTAATTGAATTTCCTCCCTTGAAATTTCTCCAAGAAGATCAATCAAGCCTCCTCCCCTCTCTCTCAAAGTCGTAACCGGCCAAATGAGAAGGGTTTGGGCTTTCAACACTCTTATTTACATAACATGACTAGCCCTTGGGTTTCTACAATTACACCTTGACCATCCAACCTGAGAATTTACAAAAAGACACCAAAACTAACTTATCTTAACGAAATAATGATAAGTCTTAACTAAATGGAAACGGGGTGTTACAGTCAGCAGTATCAGAGATCTCCTCGCTGAACAGTAACCTGATCCTGAAGACTGAAGATTGTCGTTTATCTAATGCGTAAAATGATTACACGCCTTTCTAACACATAGTACAAAAGGACAGTCACTTTACTGTTCCTTCCGTACTTATCAGCCCATAAGGCGATTGTTCACTATAAGCACCTTTTTGCTCAACATGCAAAGGTATTTGTTTATAGTGAATAGTACAATTGGACCATCCATTACGCAACTCGTGTAAAAGGTTATTCTACCATGCATTAAATGCATGGGGTAAATATTGGCGTAAAGAAGATGTTTTTCATATTTCTTCTTTCTCAATCAATACCCGCAATCCTTCACTCTTCTTTATCCTTCTAAGTTCTTTCCTTCTTTCCTACTCACTAGTGCATGATGAAAGTGTAAACTTTAGATTGTTATACTAGGTTTTACCTTATCTATTCCGCAACAATCTTGTAAATTTAATTTGTTAATACAAAGAATTTAAAAGTGAAGAATTGTGTGATTGTATTCAACCCCCCTCCCTTCTACAATCCTTATTAACTTGAAGGTCACCTCTTGGGACCAACAACAAGTCTAAGTTTTGTGTAAAGCAGCAATTATGTAAAAGATAAACTTACGGTGGGACTATAAATGTTAATAAAAATCCAATGAAGGGCCAAGGTCGAATTAGGCAACGATGAAGGCACTAGGTTGTACAAAATGTAACTTTCTCATTACGAGTCATGTCTGCTACACAAGATCTCATCTTATACATATATGTAAATTCTATATCTCCATATATGTAACAACCCAAAATCCAAATAGATAATAACAAATCTCGGTGATCTAACGCAACGGAAAATATAATAAATATCTTAATTTAGCCCTATGCCTAATTCATCAAAAACCAGAAAGTGACAATCTAGTTAATACTGCCAGTAGAACAACCCTCCACAGCTGAGATATAATATTAACTATTGTTCAACTACGAAGGTCCCAAGGTGACCTCTCTGTCCTAGCTCTAAACTTTTCCTTTACTTTTTACGATCTCACCTCTACGTGCTTGCCCTGAAATTGTTTTAAGAAAGAGTTTGAAAGCGAAGGTTAAACCATAAGGTCTAGTAGATTCCCTCAATAACAGTTTAAAAATAGTCGGCCCGCTGGCCCAAACAAAAACAATAAATCAACGATAGTGCATTATGGACACAGGCATTATAACGGGTCACACAGAATTCATCCGTGCCCCAAATACCCTTCAGGGTCACCTGAAATAGTCTCAGGCCCCAGACTATCGCCCTTTAGGGTCGCACGTCAGGGACGTGCCCTAAGCTAAAATCTCACTTCCAAGGAACGTGCACCGAACCTTGGTATCCTAAGTCCACTACGCAACATACCACCAAACAATCACATATAATATAAGCATGCTCATAATGTGAGATTGAAAGAAAAACAGTTTATCACAGGTAAACAATTTACAATCACATTCCAGATTATCAAAAATGGGGTTTGTCAAGGGAACTCACCTCAGCCTAGCCACAACACACTGTTACCATACACCTTCGACTCAGCAAATCTATAACATCGATAATTCAAGCTTAGAGACTGTTTAACCCATAACAGTATTTTCCCTAGGCAGACTCAGCACGAAGTTCGACCCGAACAAGTCTGTAGTCCCACTCGGACAAGTCCGAAGTCTGACTCGAATTAATCTAGAAATTCCAACTCGGACAATTCAAATAATCCAACTCGGTGAAAAAGTCAGATTCAAGGGTTTTCTAGGCTTCAAGGAGACTGAACCTGGTACCTCAAAATCCATCCAAAACAGCTCTAAAAACTCACAAATCGATCTTAATTCATATAGACTAGAGTTCAATCAAAAAGAATAGATATAACTTACCCAAAATGATGATAATGGCGATGATGAAGATGTTGATGTTGTTGCTCTTCTCCCAATTCACGCATACACACACAGAGAATATTTTACCATAAATGGTAAAATCCTTAGCTCATCATCTATTTATATCTTGGGCTTTGGTCCCTTGGCCCTTAATTCTTTACCTAAAATAGTAAAGCCCAATGGTTTGATTAATTATTCTCAAGGGTCACATTTGGTCCCAATTCATAATTGATCTTTCAAAATAGATCCCAATAATCAAATAAATTAGAATAAACATACGCCCTTAAATCCCGGTTATTACAATATAAATCCCAATATTTATTAGTTGTAATACGATATTACTGCAACCTTAGTTGACCCAATATTCAACTACATACATGTCACACCCCGCCAAAGCAGAAACACGAGGCAAGACAGGTAATAGTATAGTACATTAGGAAATATTAAACATCAACCATTCAATAAAAGTTTACAATATAATGTTATTATTTTACAACTTCAAAATAAAGTTCATTAAAAGAAAAGTTCTTAAGCAAAATCTAATCCAATGTAACTTTGGTTGATGCAAACAAGCGCACAATTTATCTAATTGTCGGGTACCTTCTTAACTCCTAAAAAGCACGTTAAAAACAAGCGTCAACTACAAAGAGTTGGTAAGTTCAGATTTATATGCACAAAATGAATTTATATGCAGAAAACTTTATCGCGTAACCATTGTTCAATTCAATCTTTGAATAATAATATTTATGAGTTTCAAAATTATAACAACATTATACATATGATAAATAATATCAAGCCACTACTAAACCTAACACAGCCCCAACGGTCTACCTCATAGGTGGTAGCGAACCACATGGGTAGAGTTTTCTTACGAACTACCTCAGCGGTGACTATACATTTTACAATACAATGTTCCAAAATTATTTTACGTTTAGATAAAACACATAATAGTATGTAAACATTATAATTACGCAATGGCTTTCGTTAATTATCACGACACAATGTGTAAACAAAATATTCCGATTATTGACTTTTGGGCATACACACTTGTTGGATCCCATTTTTGTGTTTGGGATACGGATTTACACTCAATAGATGCTTAATTATATATGAATAGCGGAAGCAAATGAAGATATAAGCAAATATGAATGTGTGATAGTGAAACAGTGACTAAGTAAACATAATGATGATGAATAGAGTAATCAGATCTACTTGAATCAAATGTTATAAAGAAAAACACCAAGAACATGCACAAATTATGTGTAGAAACATCTCTCAATTCACTGATTACAAAAAGGAATCACAATAATCTTTCATGGAAGCATATTAGATACAAAAGGCGAAACTAGTATTTATACTAGTTGCAACTAAGCACGGACAAATAAGATTGTGACAGATGCTAGTATTATATCTCCAAGATATTCTTGTAGGAAGTTAGTTGCAACTGCCTCGCGTGAGAAACACGTGATCAGCTTACCCTTGTACAGAAGTTGTAGTAGTTGATTCTTCAGAGGTAAGATGCGTCAGACCCTGTGTTAGAGTCCACAAAGCTTCTGAAGATTATTGTCTTGTTTACTTCTGAAGTCTTCTACAAGAATCCTTTTGGTAACCTCTGTCAATACTTAGCCTTGGTGCTTCAGTCAACTTTACACTTAGCTATTTTTTTCAATGCTTTTTCACTTTTGAGAGATACAAGACATACCTCTTCCTTGTCACTTACAGTTTCAAAGCTCAAGAGCTAAACATCACCCTTATGTCGGCTCTCATGACTTCTATGGCTAGATCTTCTTTTAGCATGGCACAGTATCTTCTGTTGAATTTGACATCCAGACCATTATCACATAGTTGACTCACACTTATGATATTGTGTTTGAGACCATCCTCATATGAAACTTTGTTCTCATTTGACAACTATTCCATATCCTTTGACATTTCCTTTTCCATTGCCACCAAAAGTGACTGAGCACCCTTCCTTTTTCTTGATAAGAGCTTAGAAGCTCCTTATCACCGGTCATATGCCTAGAACATTTGGAATCTTCATACCAAGTAGACACAAACTCTTTCTTCTATAATTAAATAACAGAAGTTTTAGGTACCCATTTTTAAATGGGTCCTTTTGAGTTAGCTTGTTTTGGAGATGCCAAAGCATTCCTTTGTTGGGCTTACTTTTCTGTTTGAAATTGCCAAATTATGCATGATCATCCCTAGGAATATTGTTCTTGGAATGTGTGACCAGACAGGATAAACATGCTAGATGTTGAGATAATGCATGCATGATGCTAAAATATTTGTAGAAAGCAATTTCACAAGAAAACTGTTTGAACTTTTCATTAAAATCCTCAAAAAAATTTACAAAGTGTGTATTCTTAGAGCCCTTCCTAGTTTTGGAATTCTTTTACAAAATTCCTTAACTATTTTAGCCTCTTTAGAAAAAGTCATTTTTTGTTTTCCTCTGTTGATCACCCTTCTTTGGTTTTCCTGCACTCACTATCGTAGAAGCAGAGTTATAATTAAGCTCAGACCATTTTTACTTTTGTAGCCATGTAAACTTTGGTTTCTGGGTGTTAGAGATGGAGGACTGACTTGTCAAAGACTCTCTGTTTTTTCTCTTTTTCTCTTCTTTCAAGTTGAGTGGAGTTTTAGCATTAAGGCACAAATCAATTAAATCTAGACAAATTATCTCAAGTATCATACACAGAGGATAACATGGATATCTCAGAGCATGATTCAGATTCTGTCTCAGAGGTATCTGATTCAGAAGAACCTTCTGTTCTAGAGTCATACTCTGTGTCAGATTCTGAACTAAGAAAGCCTCTTTCATTGAAGACTTGAAATGAACTTGTATCACTTATGACTTGAATTGTGTTTGGTGATATTTTAAGACTTTCTTGATCAAAAGAATTTTTTTCACTAAGGATTGAAGATTCTGGGTTTTCTGAGTGAACAATGTTGCTGATAGAGGCTTCTTTAGCATGACTTGGTATGAATTCATGAGCTTCTAATGAAAGTTTCTTCTCAAGATGAGAAACTATGCATACAAAAGCATGAGAACTTTGAGTCTCTGGTCGACCAAACTTAATGATTCCAATTTGCTTTTGACTCATGTATTTCCTTATAATGGAATCCTTCATTTCTGAAGGTGAGAAAGACTTAATGTAGTCTTCATATGCTATATTTGTCATGAGCAATGGTTTCTTCTCATTTGATTCAACATAGGTTCTTTGTTTCTTAAAAGGTGAAGTTAGATTTGGGCATTTCGTCTTCACAACCTTTGCAGAGCAAAAAACATTCTGTAAGGACTTGTAGGTTTTGAAACCTAGTTTGTCGTCAAATTCAGAAAATCCAAGTCCTCTTCTGCCCATATTTACCCTTATTCTATCAAAAACATTTTGTGCATCCTGTAACTTTCTAATCTTGAGTTCTTTATCAAAAAGATCTTCATGTAAAGTTTCTTTTTCTTTTTGGAAGAAGTTTTTCATAGAGAGAACATTGGATTTCTCATGATCCATCATCTTTAACTCATGAACCCTGTCTTTTAATTCCTTTTCAAGCTTGAAAACTTTATCTTCTAAAACTTTTTTCAGAGAAGTGCAGCTTTTATTAGTCCATCTACTTTTTATAGAATCTATCATTGTCTTAAGTGAGAAGACTTGTTTCTCTTTCAAATAAGGCTAGTTTCCTCATAAGTTTTGTGTAGTGTGTGTGACATGCATTAAATTTTTCAAGAATTTCATCAAAAATAACAATTGGGTGAAGAGATTCAGAGTCTGAAGTTGATACCTCAGAGGCTGGTGCTGCAAAGGTCTCATATTCAATCTTGGCCATACCACAGAGAAGACCCTTCTATGGCTCATCCTCTAAGGACTCATTAGTAACAAGATCATTCTTCTTTGCCATTTAAAGTCTTATGTGCATAGTAGTCATCCTTCTTTTTGAAGTATGCAACATCTCTAGTAGGCTTCTGTGATCTTGTTCTTGTTAACCAACACTCTACTGCAAAATGTCCTGGCTTGCCACACTTGTAGCAACCATCATTCTTGTCACCACTCTTCTCATCCATATTATGTGGAGATCATCTCTTTCGCTCTTCCATTTTTTAGATCTTCTGTCATCTGATCCTCTATTGTCATAACTTTCTCTCTTACATCTTTCACTAAAGGACTTGTATCGTTTTTCGTATTTCCTAGTCATCAATGCCAGAGTATTTATCATGTCCTTCATACTTACTTGATCCTCATAACTCACCTGATCACTTTCTGCTACCATCATCATCTTTTTATTTTTCTCTTCCTTCTTTGATTTTCCTTCATGCTTCTCCTTCTTCACAAAACTATTAGCTTTTGTGGCTTTTCCCATCAATGCTAGAGGACCACCAATCTGCTTCTTCAACCTTTGAACCTAAGATTCTTGACTCACGAGTGTACCATCAATGTCTGACAGAGACCACACTTCTTGGTCTAGAGTTGATTGCATTGACATAGTCAAATTCAGTCGTTCTTCATTAAGACTGCAGGAAACGCAATTGTTTTCTTCTCCCATGCGATTTACACCAAATCTTCTGCACTTTCAGATTAGAGAGTTAAATCTCGAGTAAGTGCCTTGTAGAGACTCATTTTCCAAAGTCTTGAATGCATGGTATTCATTTATGCATATGGCACGGTTGTTCGGAGTCTTAATACCCCCCTTAAGTTTGCCTTTGTCATTCAACCCACAACTCTTCGAGGTTTCACAGGAATCCAGTGATTCAAAGATATCATTTGGAATTTCCATGATCAATAGCCTTTTCCATCTTGCACTTACTTCGATAAATTCTCGATCAAGATCACTCCAATCTTCAATGGGTTTTACTTTGGAGTATTCAAAGATTTCAGCAGTAGTGGCAGTAGCTGGAACTCTTGGGATCAATTTGGTGGGAACATATGGTGCATTTTGAAGATATTCCACAATTTTGGGATGAATTCCCTCTAGAAATAAGACCATACGGCACTTTTCATTGTTGGTATTCATCTTGAGAAAGAGTAGGAGGTTTGGATGGAGATCTTGTGCTTAGAAAAGTAGTACTGGTTGTGTTTGCAATGATTTATCCATAAATAGTTGTGAAGATGATGAGGAAAAAAGGAAAATGAGCAAAAACAGGGTAAAGAATAGTGAATGATCTAGAACATGTAATAGATGGTGTTCTAATCACAAATCAGTAACACAAACATGAATCAATTGAATGGAAACTTCAATTCCTAGTCTGATACCAATTGTTGGACAAACTATGTGTAGAAGAACACCAAGAACATGCACAAACTATGTGTAGAAAAGTCTCTCAATTCATTCACTGATTACAAAAAGGAACCACAATAATCTTTCATGGAAGCACACTATATACAAAGGGCGAAACTAGTATTTATACTAGTTGCAACTAAGTAGGAACAAATAGGATTGTGACATATGCAAATATCAAATCTCCAAGATACGCTTGTGGGAAGTTAGTTGCAACCGCCTCATGTGAGAAACACGTGATCAGATTTCCCTTGTACAAAAGTTGTAGTAGTTGATTCTTCAGAGGTCAGATGCGGCAGACCCTCTATGGGAGTCCTTAGAGCTTCTGCAGATTCTTGTCTTGTTTACTTCTGAAGTCTTTTGCAGGAATCCTTCTTGTGACCTCTGTCAATAGTTAGTCTTGGTGCTTCTATCAACTTTACACTTGCTATTTTTTTGAATACTTCTTCTACACAACTTTGGAGCTAACAACACTAACACCATCTTTGTTATCATCGCCATAATCGCCGCCACCGCCAATGTTGCCACCGATGTTGCCTTCACCATTTTCACCATCATCACTCGTTGTCGCTGCCACTATAACCGCCACTACTATGTTCGTTGCCACTATAACTGCTACCTCTATAGTCGCCACCACCAATGGTGTTGCTACCATCATCACCTTCACCATTGTCCCACCCACACCACTCACTATCACCGCCGCCCGTCTATCGCCACCGTTATTAATTAATATTAATATTATTATATGTTATTATTAAATTTATTGTTATATAGTATTTATTAAATAAACAATAAAGTATGTCAAATATCTAAAGAGTTATTTTAATAATTTGTAATAGACTTTATTGTAATTAGATTTTGTTATAATTTGAAGTTATATCTAGAGAATTAACCAATCAAACAACTTTTAATTCTTTTACATGTTTCATTCTAATTTCTTCGTATCAAACATATAATCAAACCTACTGATAGAGGCACATGATACCAAGAGGGAACATTTGCCCCCCACCCCCGCCCCACCCTCCTCTTCTAAAATCTTAATTTTCTTCTGATTTATTTGCTTTTATTCCTTAGACATTTCTACTCGTCCATTCCGTGCTCCCTCACTGAACTTTTTGATATAGTTGCTTAACTTATTTTCCAATAAAAGTTTAATGCATGGAAAATAATAACTTATATAGTTTTTTATTTTATTTTGATTTGTTTAAGCATCAGCACGACCCATGACGAGTTGTTAGGTTGTACGAGAAATGAAAGTAAAATGTTATAGTTTGATGGATTATTCAAAATGCGATATCGTAAGATTTCCAAATACGCACAGGGTCGTTCCTAACATTTACAAGCCCTAGGCGAGATGTGAAGATGGGCCATCGCTAAGTACAATTTTTGTCAATGTAATTATTAAATACATGTTTTGGCCTTTAATATAATACGAAATTCCTTTGGATCATGTTAGATACTAAAAAAATTTATCTCTTTTATTTACAATTTTTTTATTACAACCATATACTAAACTCTATAAATTTGGGGGCCCTATTTCTTGTGGGTCCTGGGCGTATGCCCGGCCCGCCCTCCCCCAGGCACGACCCTGAATATGCACGTATACAATAGAGAACATGAGCAGGGGTGACAATCGTGTCGTGTTCGGGTTGGCGGGTCAGAAAGACCCAATCAAGACATGACCCGTTTATCTTATCATGTTGAAATATTTACCTCTAATCCACGACCCGACAACCCGAACACAATCTGCATAACTCATTTAACTATACAGGTTGGTGGGTAAGCGGGTTAACATGCTATAAATAGGTTGGCGAGGCATAATCGGGTTACCGGGTCAAATACAATCTACTTAAAAACTTCAAATACTACCAAAATAAAATTCAATTTACTGACTTATAAGGCACTAAATTGAAATTGAAAAGTTAATACTCAAAAGTCATAATAAAAAATATAAAAGATAAACAGGTTGGCGATATGACTTGCAAACCCATATACCTACCCAAACACGATCTGCAAAATAAACGGTTTGGCGGGTTGGAAAACTCAATCCAAAACCGTTTATCTTCGTATAGGGTTCGTGTTGTATTTCGTGCCGTAAATCAATATTTTGGAAAAACACATAAATTTAGTTTCTTAATAAATCAATATTTTTAATAAATGAACGTAAAAATAAAAGTAAAAATAATAGAAAACTTGAGAAAAATTTGAGAAAAAATCTAAGCCATAGCGTATACATTAGAGAACATGAGTAGGGGTGACAATCATGTCGTGTTCGGGTTGGCGGGTCAGAAAGACCCAATCAAGACATGACCCGTTTATCTTATCATGTTGAAATCTTTAGCTCTAATCCACGACTCGACAACCCGAACACAATCTGCATAACTCATTTAACTATACAGGTTGGTGGGTAAGCGGGTTAACATGCTATAAATAGGTTGGCGAGGCATAATCGGGTTACCGGGTCAAATACAATCTACTTAAAAACTTCAAATACTACCAAAATAAAATTCAATTTACTGACTTATAAGGCACTAAATTGAAATTGAAAAGTTAATACTCAAAAGTCATAATAAAAAATATAAAAGATAAACAGGTTGGCGATATGACTTGCAAACCCATATACCTACCCAAACACGATCTGCAAAATAAACGGTTTGGCGGGTTGGAAAACTCAATCCAAAACCGTTTATCTTCGTATAGGGTTCGTGTTGTATTTCGTGCCGTAAATCAATATTTTGGAAAAACACATAAATTTAGTTTCTTAATAAATCAATATTTTTAATAAATGAACGTAAAAATAAAAGTAAAAATAATAGAAAACTTGAGAAAAATTTGAGAAAAAATCTAAGCCATAGCGTATACATTAGAGAACATGAGTAGGGGTGACAATCATGTCGTGTTCGGGTTGGCGGGTCAGAAAGACCCAATCAAGACATGACCCGTTTATCTTATCATGTTGAAATCTTTAGCTCTAATCCACGACTCGACAACCCGAACACAATCTGCATAACTCATTTAACTATACAGGTTGGTGGGTAAGCGGGTTAACATGCTATAAATAGGTTGGCGAGGCATAATCGGGTTACCGGGTCAAATACAATCTACTTAAAAACTTCAAATACTACCAAAATAAAATTCAATTTACTGACTTATAAGGCACTAAATTGAAATTGAAAAGTTAATACTCAAAAGTCATAATAAAAAATATAAAAGATAAACAGGTTGGCGATATGACTTGCAAACCCATATACCTACCCAAACACGATCTGCAAAATAAACGGTTTGGCGGGTTGGAAAACTCAATCCAAAACCGTTTATCTTCGTATAGGGTTCGTGTTGTATTTCGTGCCGTAAATCAATATTTTGGAAAAAACACATAAATTTAGTTTCTTAATAAATCAATATTTTTAATAAATGAACGTAAAAATAAAAGTAAAAATAATAGAAAACTTGAGAAAAATTTGAGAAAAAATCTAAGCCATAGCGTATACATTAGAGAACATGAGTAGGGGTGACAATCATGTCGTGTTCGGGTTGGCGGGTCAGAAAGACCCAATCAAGACATGACCCGTTTATCTTATCATGTTGAAATCTTTAGCTCTAATCCACGACTCGACAACCCGAACACAATCTGCATAACTCATTTAACTATACAGGTTGGTGGGTAAGCGGGTTGACATGCTATAAATAGGTTGGCGAGTCATAATCGGGTTATCGGGTCAAATACAATCTACTTAAAAACTTCAAATACTACCAAAATAAAACTCAATTTACTGACTTATAAGGCACTAAATTGAAATTGAAAAGTTAATACTCAAAAGTCATAATAAAAAATATAAAAATTAAACAGGTTGGCGATATGACTTGCAAACCCATATACCTACCCAAACACGATCTGTAAAATAAACGGGTTGGCGGGTTGGAAAACTCAATCCAAAACCGTTTATCTTCGTATAGGGTCCGTGTTGTATTTCATGCCGTAAATCAATATTTTGGAAAAACACATAAAATTAGTTTCTTAATAAATCAAACATAACCGAGAATCTTATCTGGTAAGAGGAAACCCAAGGATTAAGAGTCTTACTCATACGTGATGGTGACGAATCCTGATAAGCTCTTACTAGTTAAATTATTGCATATGACATTGTTTTGGCATACTACAAATTTACTTGATAAATTAAGTTATAGTGTTCAATCTTATCGATAAACGCTTACCGGTTGCATTTGGATAAATGATTCCTAAGTCTATAATAATTTGTAAAATACATCAAATAAGTCAACTAACTTATGTATAATTTTGTTTTATTTATGCCAAAATGACAACAAATTTAAGCCCAAATCAACGCCTTTTGTTAAATACTAGTTAATGGCCCGTGTAATACACGGACGATTTAAACATATTGTTTTAGTTTCTAATAAGAATTAACATTTGCATTATAAAGTTCACAAATAATTCACCACAAACCAAACGTAATATCCAATTAGCAATATAAATATGACTTAGTTAATTGATAAAATAAACATTAATGATTTAGTTTAATCATAACCATTTAGAAAATTATATATATAACATTTAAATTACTTTTCTTTCATTTTTTTATTCAAAGCTTTCTTTGAAATTGAGTAAGTAGATAGTTATTATTTATTAAAATAATTCTAATTAATCAACGATTTAAATGAAAAAAATTACTCTTACTTTATTATTAAATATTTTAGTCATCTAATAGTTGTTAAAATATCTGAAATTCTTTTGTTGAAAGATTTGGATTTCGTGAATGATTCTAAAACGGGAGGGATTCTGAAATAAATTATATAGTGTTTTTGATTTGTAAGGTTTTAAAAAAAATATTATTTATAAATGATCTATAGAATTAGTAAGATTAAAAGGATGAAATCTTTAAATTTCAAGAACATCAACAATAGCGTTTTAAATAAAATAAACTTTTATTATTTATAAATAATCTATAAAAAAATTTAGATTAAAAATAGGAATCTTTAAATTTCAAGAATATCAACCATAGAATTGTAATCAAATGTAAACAACTTAATTTATATCTATTCTTAATATTTACTAATATAAATAAATTAAAAAAATATTCAATATTATACTCATTTTGAAAGGTATCATCGAGACGATTATAAGGGTGTAATTTATAAAAAGAAAAACAAAAAACTTAAATGGTTTTAATTCAAATACATTATTTACCTTAATATGTTAAGAATGTAAAGTGAAAATTGAAAAACTTAAATTTCAAGAATATCAACCATAGAATTGTAATAAAATGTAAACAACTTAATTTATATCCATTCTTAATATTTACTAATATAAATAAATTAAAAAAATATTCAATATTATACTCATTTTGAAGGTATCATCGAGACGATTATAAGGGTGTAATTTATAAAAAAGAAAAACAAAAAACTTAAATGGTTTTAATTCATATACATTATTTACCTTAATATGATAAGAATGTAAAGTGAAAATTGAAAAACTAAGGGGTAATAAGTAATTTAATCAAATAATTATAAGGATACAAAATGTAAATTATAAAAGGGAAACTAATAAATTAATGAGAAATTTTAGGTATGTAAATTTTGGAAAAAAAATGGAAATAGATTATGACATCATCATTTAATAGAATTTGTTTAATTGACCAATCAAATCACTCAATTTCAATTTGATGACATCAGCAAAAACCTTCTTTTAATATATATATATATATATAAAAACAAAAAACTTAAATGGTTTTAATTCATATACATTATTTACCTTAATATGATAAGAATGTAAAGTGAAAATTGAAAAACTAAGGGGTAATAAGTAATTTAATCAAATAATTATAAGGATACAAAATGTAAATTATAAAAAGGAAACTAATAAATTAATGAGAAATTTTAGGTATGTAAATTTTGGAAAAAAAAATGGAAATAGATTATGACATCATCATTTAATAGAATTTGTTTAATTGACCAATCAAATCACTCAATTTCAATTTGATGACATCAGCAAAAACCTTCTTTTAATATATATATAGATTCCCTACACCCATATCCATTTTTAACTAAACTTATATGTCATTTGTTACTCTTTTGCTTCTTGAATCAAAATTTAAAATTTATACTTTGGATTTCATGAATTACAACACATTAGTTTCATTCTTTACAATGAGGTTGCTAAAATACGTCCATATGAAGCCATCCTTAATGGTATCGGTAGGAGACTGGTACCACCCCTTTACTAATGGGGAACACCATTGAGGATGAAATGTATGAAGGAGCATCGGCAAGGTGGTGCCGATTGCCTACCCCACCCCACCCTACCTTACCTTACCTTTCTCTATATCTCTCTCTTCTTTTCTTTTTCTCTTATTTTTTTAATTAATTATTTAGAGATGTATGGAATTGGTACGATCAAGGATGGTGGCAAAGAAAATATAATTGGGATTCGTCATCTACGTCATATTAGCGCTCCTGTCAAACTAAAGCCTCGCCACGCCCTTGGTCAAACTTCATTAAATTTCCTCCCAAATTCCAATTATTTAAAAATTTCATTTATTTAACCGGATCATTTTGTAAAACAACATGAACACATCGCTAACAATATATAAGCGTTAAAAATTCAAGTGATGACCCACAACCACAAACAACCCTACAAATGGTTGTAAGTCGGATGTTTTTACTTTTTACGAGAGAAAAGTATAACTCTTAGCATTTCGACAACAAAAATAATTGACAATAGTTTTAATACATTATAATTGATATGTTTGCTAGAAATCAAAAGATCTTGCCTCAAAATTTTGAATAGAAATCAATATTATTGAGATAAGAATTATTGAGATCAAATTAATTATTTTTAGTATAATTTAGCGATACTATTATATATGTTAGTTAGAGTCAATTGCAATTTTGGTCCTTGTGGTTTATTGTTTTCAACACCTTTTGTCCTCACAAAATATTTATTGCAGAAAAAACATTGGAGTATGCAATTTTGCTTGGTTTAGATCCCTAAGACTAACAAGGTTAGTTCTCTCTCATAAGTCCTCCCATGTGCCTTGCACACAAGGTCTTTTTACCAAAAACAAATTACAAGGACCAAAATTGCAATTCACTACTTTATTATTATACAATTTGTTTTAAAATTCAATTAAATTTATTTATTTATATTTATAAAATATAAACAAACCAAAGAAAAACCCAGATTCATCATGTTCCCGCCCCCTTCCGACGATTCCCTTCTCCCTCCAATGACTCCCTAAGCGCAAAACCCTATCACCTTCGTTCACTTCATCTCTTTCTCCCGTTCTCATCCATGCTCACCCTTACCAGATCAATGTCCCACCACCAAATCTGCACCGCCCTGAGTCCGTCATAGCGACAACCATCACCATTAGATCTGTAAAGGAACCAGATCACCTACATTTAATCTGGTTCTTCATCTACCGTTGTGCATGGGTCGGGTCGGGGGGGGGGGGGGGGGGGGAACACTACCCGTATATGACAATCGGGGTTTGTGTTTGCATGGGTTCAGGTAAGTTCGTGTTCGGGGTGGTTCGGGGTAGGTTGCTGGTACTGTTAGATTGCATCGACTCCATGGAGAATCCATCAATTCCATGTAGCATCTGAACTCCATGTCATCACTCATCCACTTTTGACTTATGCATTGTAGATTGTGCAATTGCCAATTTGCCATAATGCATTGCAAGTTATCACTTATCCACATCCCTACATGCGCCGCCCATGTAGCAGATTGCCATGAAAAACTGTTGGGTTTTTGTGGGTTCCCTCGGATCAAACTGACTCGAGGTTTAACACAGATCTAACGAACCTCACTGGTTTGATATATCTCATAGGTTTAACAATCAAACTGATAAAACCCATACGATCAAAAACACATTGATTTGATCTTTTAATGCGGAAGCGATAAAGTTAAAAAAAACCCTTAAACACTTATGATCTTTAATCGTTCTAGTCTAATTAATTCTAATAGTTTTAGATCAGTTACCTGGATTGCTCGAGAATTAGTCCACCAGTGATCGACCAACGAATGTTCCTCTAGTAGAACTGAAACCTGAAAGCTGAAAAACCAAAACTGGAATTCGACTGGAAGGAGGGCGGTGGCGGCGCCGATTTGGGAGAGAGAGAGAGGGAGAGAGGAAACTGGAAACTGATTCTTAGATGGTTGAAAGCTTTTATTTTTCCTTAACCCATAAGCCTTATTTATATGGAGGAAAAATACAGTTTGAATAGAATCCAGTTTCCATATTATAATTATCTCAAATCTTTTCCCTCTTTAATTACTGAAAAAGAATTTGCCTATGATAATTATATATATATATATATATATTTATCTAATATATATATATTACTTATTAATTAACTATTATATATTTATTTTATCTAATAAATATATAATGTTCTAATTAATTAATAACCCTCCAACTTTGGGATTTCTGACTGAAATTACCCAACTGATTTATAATTCACTATTATAAATCCTAACTTCCCATTTCCGGGTTTCATTTAACTTATTCGATTTATAGGTCCTCACAGGTGTGACCCTCAAGTGTCTTGCAACATTGATGTGTAATCACTTGGTTTGTCAATTCTGCACATAATCCCTAACAGACTCCCACTTGTGCAAGTTGGCAATACCGCCTTTGATTACACTGACCTAAGGAGGCCCCTAGACAGGCACTTAGGCTGACCAGGTTACAAGAACTCTTATACCCAGACTGGTGATATAAACATTCCGTTAAGGAAATCGTATCTATGAAACTACTGTTCATTGATTGGGTATATCTTGGTTTTTCCCTTTGCATCGCGATATTTCATCTGTGAGTATGAGCTTGGAAAGTGTCAACTCTAAATACTCAAGATTTTGTTTTCTTGACTATCCGACTTTTACTGATAGGTAAACGACAAAGAACTAATCAGTTCGTTTGGGCATGGCCATGCACTTCATCAGTATACTCAGTCAGTCAAGATGGGCCCAGAAATATCTCTCTTCAGAGAAGAGGTGCAAATCCCATCTTGCATATCTGCCTTTAACACCACGGCTTCCGCTGAATCTAGTTACGCCCTTTATAGCTACCCTGTTACGGTGTAGCGGTTGAGTGCACTAAGTATTCAGTGGTCCTCATGATACTAAATCAGATACCTCAGGTAATAGGGACAACCACTGTGAGACTTACTTATGACTGATTCCAAGAAGTAATCTCAACTGCGGATCACGTCCGATATTTGCTACTCTATCAAATATCTGTGCAACTTTTAGTCTACAACGCTTGTAGCTGTTATTCAGCAACTGATCATAACTACCTAAAAGTTCACAATGACTTTAACACCTTATCATGTTCCCACAATGATAAGTTGTCACGGACAGGTTTTGAATGAAAACTGGAAACTGATTTCATTCCTGGATTATAAAACATGCAAAATGTGAAAGTGATAAAGAAATTAATTTTGTATAGTCCATACTACACGCTGTAATAATAAACAAATTAAATGTCTTTTTTTTAATAACTTTCATAATATCTATTTAACGTTTGTTAAATACTGGTCTAAAATGAAGTATCACCTATCTTCAGTTTAAACCCTTTGATTAAAGTTTACCATTTTAATCAAAGTGATAACCAAATAATACAAGTGTGTTTTTACGATCTACTTGTATTTGCTAATTATTGTTTTGCAAACACCTTTTAAAAACAATAACTAGACTTTTATCATATTCCATGAACTCGGAGACCTGGACTAACTTCCAGTTTCTGAATATGTAAAATCAAACTGCAACTTTCCTTAGTTGCTGTGTAGATGAATGATTTCTACCTGAAATCAGATTCCATTTACTATGCTGGTAAATTTACTGGAATTCTATATTTAGTCCAACACTTCAATTATTGACTTTTACTTTGTTTCAAGGGTCTTGAAACTTTTATCATTTTGATTATGAAGTAAATTATATCTTATGAATTCTTATCCCATCTGGATTATGAATTCCGAGATATATTGTATCAATAATTGTATTCTTTATCTCAGACTGGATAGAGAATGAATTGGGCTCCCACTTGCTTATATAAAAACTAACTATTACTCAAAATTTACTATTGACTTAGTCAAAACTTTAATTAGTCAATTCTATTTTAAGTAATGAACTTTGAGAATTTCCTTTTATAAAACTTAACTGGATTCGATTAAATCCTAATTCCAGAACTTGGATTCTTCCTAGTTTTATAAATACTGTTATTAACGCCATCTGAGTTAATATCCTAAATTCTCCTTTTAAAACATTTGAATAATAAAACTTGATCAAACTTGATTAGTTAATTCTGAGAATTTCTTTTATAAAACTTAACTGGATTTGATTAAATCCTAATTCCAGAACTTGGAATCTTTCTAGTTTTATAAATGCTGTTATTAACGCCATCTGAGTTAATATCCTAAATTCTCCTTTTAAAATAAAATTTGATCACAAAACTATTATTCATAAATGTTTTATTCTCAAAACACATTCTTATAGAATTTCGTGTGTTTTGATAGTTTTTATACAAATTACTTCAATTTAATAGATTTTATTGAAGTAACTATAACAGGCAACAACTAGGATCATACAGATTTAAGAATACTAAGCACAATCAGATATTTCAATGTCAAGACAATAACTTTTGAAATTAAAACCATAAAATTATAAATCTAAAACATAATTATCCCAAAAAATAACTGTTTTAAAACATAAATTCAAAATGTCTTGACTAATTTGAAATAAACTTGTACTTAAGATCCTCAGCAACTTCTGGGCACCTCACTTCTGACCTCCTGCAATAATCATTTGCTCTAGGTATCAGTATACTTGTAGACTAACAAGTAAGAAGTGACAAATTAAAGCAATCATAAATTTCTGAGGTTTACATACCTGCTTCATGACGCTTAGGGCAGTTTTGCCTCCAGTGACCGACCTCATTGCATATGAAGCAGCGGTTCTCGGTCCTAGCTTTATTTGGCTTAACCTTCTTGCCCTTGCCTTTGCCTTTGCCTTTCTTGGGTGCACTCTGGATGGCCTGGACAGGTCCTTTTCCTTTGCTGGTGCTAGCATGCCCATTCTTCTTTTTCACCCCTCCGTCTTTCACCATCAGGATGTCCTTGGTTTTTGCCTTTGGTCCCCATATTCAATTCAGCTGTCTTAAGCATGGAGTGCAATTCTGCTATTGTTTTCTCCATGTTGTTCATGTTATAATTGACCACAAATGGCTTGTAGTCGTCTGACAGTGAATTGAGTATAGTATCCGTTGCCAGCTGCAATGGAACTGGGTGACCAAGCCTCTCCAGATGATCCAAGTGCCTTTTCATTTTCATGACATGGTCACTTACTGATGTCCCTTTTATCATCTTGCACTCATTAAATGCTTTGGTGGCATCGTAACGTTCTGTACGAGCCTGGGTCTGGAACATGTCCCTAAGCTGGCGGATCATGTCATAAGCATTTGTATTTATGAGCCCTGCTTGCAGGTCTGGGCTCATAGTTGCAAGCATGAGACAGGCAACATCTAGTAGATCATCCGAGTGCTTCTTGTGGGCATTCCTAGCAGCAGCCGGAGCATTTGCCGGAGGTGCCTCTCCAAGAGGCTCTTCAAGGACATACCATTTCCTCTCATGTCTGAGCACAATCATCAGATTGCGCTCCCAGTCAAGGAAATTTGAGCCGGTCAGCTTATCCTTCTCTAGGATAGAGCGGAGGGAAAGATTGTTAGTGCTGGTAACAGTGCTTGCCATCTACACAAATTAAAACTTTTGGTCTTAGCAACTGTAAATAGATTAATTTCCAATAAATATCAATAAACCCTTAAATGATCAATTTATTGGACTAGGATCCTTATTTCATACGTCTTGATGTGCGTAATGTTCTTGCTCCACCAGGCCCGTATTTATTTCGGTAGGTAAGGACTTTTACCAATCATATCTAGCTGACATGACTCCTAGATCTTTTCGGAACCACGGTAACTGTACATGTTTCGGTTCCTCTAAGTGCATTTTGGCCCGGTACCTCCCGGTGAACTTAATAGTACCAAAATAGATCTCACCATTTTGGGGACCTGATCACTATACTCTGGCCGGTACCACCCGGAGATAATTCGCAGAGTTATGTAACCCCTCCAGCTTCAGTTTGAACACGGACGTTGAATGTGTGATCACTTACAACGCCTATGTACTTTACGCCGAAGGTGCCCCTAGATGGGTTGCACTACTGATCTATGATTTTCGGGGTTTTGAAAAACTTTATTTCCAGGATTTTTATCAAAATATAATTTTGAAAAATTGATTGTTATACTGATGTTATAGACTAACTGTTTCAAACATACATGTTATTTTAAAACTAACTGTCTTAAAATTACTTGCTAATTAAAACTAACTGTTTTTAATAGCACATCTAGTTGATTAAAACTAACTGTTTTGTCAACTTGCCTTTTTATATAAAACAATCATTTATAGGTTTTAAAACAAAAACTACCGTTTTGAAAAACTGGTAATACAAAAACCTATACACTTTTGTGATATAACCTAGTTTTTAAAATAAGCTTTCTATTTAAAACTACTAGCATGCAAGATATCACAAATAATCAATCAATCATGCAATTAAACAATTATAAATCACATAATAGCTAATTATAGTTTTTGCCAACGTTTATTTCCTAGGGACCAATAATGACTTATTTTAAAACTTCAAAAACTTGCGTAGCTCCCACTAGCCTCGCCACGTTTGTTAGTACTCCGGTAAGATGAAGAATTTTAGTAGCTCCCACTGGCCTCGTCATTGAAAGAATAAAATATTTATCCTAAGGTCATTATTACATAAGGGGTTGTAAATGGCACGCAGGCCTCCCCGTAAATATGTCAAGGGTCTAGGTTGGCAAAACACTATAATAGATATATATATATATGTACTCAAACTGAGATGTATATATAGAACTCAAGCAATCATGCAATTATATATATTCAATATAATAAAAGCAATATAGTAAAAACGAGTAATAAACCTGGATCCGTTAAAATTATCTTGTCTCAAATATCGCTAAACTTGGTTTTATAACTGATTCGAAAAACAAACTGTTTTATGAACCAAAATACTTTAGACTGAAGAATGGTTTTTACTTAAAACTGAGATTTATAAACAATAAATCCTATTTTACAAAACTAAAACCATTTTATCTAAAAATCAATCCTTTTACCCAAAAATTATATCAAACAGGTTTTATCGATCCAATCTTTAAAATACCGGCCTTTGAGTTTAAATAGTAAAACACAATATTGGGCCTATCTGAAAAACGGGTGAAAAATTTAATTTTATAAAACTGTTCATCAAACCGGAAAAACAATCCAACTGGTTAGAACAAATTTTATTAGATAAAAATTAAACAGAAAAATAATTTTGGATAAGAAAACTTAAAACCGAACGATCCCTTTTGGGCCATAATTTGGTCCAAAGAACTGGGCCTTGGGCTCGTTATCATTTTGGCCCAACTATACGAAAAACCCTAATCGCCGTGTATCGTTTCGTGTTTCGCAAACAATCATTACCAATTGTAAACGATTGACGATGGCAACAAACAAGTTACTATCGTCATTGACGATGGCAACCACGGCCGTCATCGTCTTTTGGTTGTTTGAAATCCGTCGATTGCTACTACCACAAGCGGTGGTGTGGCTCTCAATTGATTACCGCCGCTATCCGGCTGTCAACAACCACAATCGCCACCACCACCACGAACGGTGGTGTGATGGTTTGTTTCGGAGAATGACGATAGCAGCGGTATCCACCACCACCATCGCCGCCTCCACGGCTATTTCAAAACGTCACCACCACCGTCGCCATCTCCGGCTTAGGTGGTTTTAAGACCGCCGCTACCACCACGCTGGTGGTTTGGCTAGGTGGTCGCGGAATCGCCGCCATTACCACGTCCGCTGTTTTCGGCCTTCTTGGTCGATTGAACAGCCGTCGGCCACCACCATTCGCTGCAATCACCACCGTGTGGTGCGGCCTGGTGGTTTGGAGTGACAGCCGACGCCGCCACCACTCTGGTGGTTTGGCTGGGCGTTCGCCACCGCTTGGCGCGACCATTCGGCAGCTAGCGGTGGCCGGCTTATTACTGCCACTACCGATCGCCACCACCCGCCGCCGTTTTCACGGTCATCACCATCCGCTACAACCACCGTGCTGTGGTGCGGCCTGGTGGTTCTGGAGTAACAGCCGTCGCCGCCACCACTAGCTGTGGTGCGGCCGGCGCTTGGTTTATCCGGCGATGGCTACATCTAATACCCCCACCACGATCAATCACAGCCGCCACCACGAACGGTGGTGTGGCCATGATCGGGTTCGGCCTACGGCCACCACCGTTCTGGTGATGTGGCCTGGTGGTTCTCGAGCGGCAGCCGGAGCTGCTACCATACATCGTGGTGTGGTCTGGTGATCGACTACGGCTGTCAGCCGCAATCACCACGCTGGTGGTGGTGGTTTCTCCGGGTTTTTCGTTTGATAATGTTCTAACGCGATAGACAAAATTATAAACCATATAATAAATTTCAGATTTTTAAACTTGTTATACAAGAAACAATAATTATAACGGATCACAAAAAAACTGATAAAAACTAAAACGATTATAACCAATGGCTTTGATACCACTGTTGGGTTTTTGTGGGTTCCCTCGGATCAAACTGACTCGAGATTTAACATAGATCTAACGAACGTCACTAGTTTGATAAATCTCATAGGTTTAACAATCAAACTGATAAAACCCATACCATCAAAAACACACTGATTTGATCTTTTAATGCGGAAGCGATAAAGTTAAAAAAAACCCTTAAACACTTATGATCTTTAATCGTTCTAGTCTAATTAATTCTAATAGTTTTAGATCAGTTACCTGGATTGCTCGAGAATTAGTCCACCAGTGATCGACCAACGAATGTTCCTCTAGTAGAACTGAAACCTGAAAGCTGAAAAACCAAAACTGGAATTCGACTGGAAGGAGGGCGGTGGCGGGGCCGATTTGGGAGAGAGAGAGAGGGAGAGAGGAAACTGGAAACTGATTCTTAGATGGTTGAAAGCTTTTCTTTTTCCTTAACCCATAAGCCTTATTTATATGGAGGAAAAATACAGTTTGAATAGAATCCAGTTTCCATATTATAATTATCTCAAATCTTTTCCCTCTTTAATTACTGAAAAAGAATTTGCCTATGATAATTATATATATATTTATCTAATATATATATTACTTATTAATTAACTATTATATATTTATTTTATCTAATAAATATATAATGTTCTTAATTAATTAATAACCCTCCAACTTTGGGATTTCTGACTGAAATTACCCAACTGATTTATAATTCACTATTATAAATCCTAACTTCCCATTTCCGGGTTTCATTTAACTTATTCGATTTATAGGTCCTCACAGGTGTGACCCTCAAGTGTCTTGCAACATTGGATGTGTGATCACTTGGTTTGTCAATTCTGCACATAATCCCTAACAAAAACCACGTAGCATAAAGCCAAAAAAAACCATTTATGCTGCAACTGTTATGATGGAAAGGCAAGATGACCTTTGGTTTTCTCTTTGATCACAAATTTACAGTTATATTGGTGGGAATCGATTGGTCGATTTTCTCTTCGATCACATTCATAGGCGTCGCCGTATATCATAAATTATAATCCTTAGGGTTTGTAAAAAAGTATAAAAATATGCTTATATAGAGTTCGGGTATCGGGTCGAGTCGAGGATGTTTTCTTAAGATCCAAACCGAACCGCAAAATGGGCTTGGGTTATTGGGGATTGGGTGTGCTTGGGTTATTGGGGATCGGGTGTGCTTGGGTCATCGGGGTCGGGTGATGTCGGTTTTTCCGATTCGGGATTTTTGGTTTTTTCGAGTAGGATCGGGTTATGCACAACCATATCTCCATCTCTCCCGTCCATATTCCTACACCCAAGGCCAACCTTCATCTCCATCGATGCAAACCGGTAATAATCAAAACAAAACCCTAAAATTCCATCGATTCAAACCACGTCTTGTAAAAATAGAAGCCTTGGAAATTGTCGACAAACCTGAAACCAATTGAATTCTATTGCTGAATAGTGTGCACTGAAAAATCTTCTATAAAACCAACGAGGGGGGAGGGTAGATGTAAGGATTTATGAGAGGGAAGTAAATGAGAGTCGGAATGCAAAGGGAGAGAGTGATGGAACCAGTATTGATGGAGTGATAAGAAAGACGCCGAAGATGGTGGTGTTGCTGGGTCACCGAAGAAGATGTCCTCGCATGAGAAGACATCTGAGTTGGTATGCGAGTTTGACAAATGGAAAAGAAATGGGGTCACGACACACATTCAGATACACACATATACATATATTAATTTGTTATGTTTTACAGGGATGAAAAAAGCAGTTGTTAAAGAGCAGGGACGAAAATTGTTATAAACATCAAACGATAAGGACTAAAATCATAGTCTTGTAATCTAACCACAATGGCAATCTCGTAATTTAACAACGATGGCAGTCTTGTAATTTAAATATCCAACAACAAGGATTAAAATTGTAGTTTTGTAATTTAACAACAACGACAATCTTATAATTGAACAATGTTAACAGTCTTATAATTTAAACGATCACACTTATTTTTTCCTTGTAAATTATATGGTATAGTAACATGGAATCCTTTTAAACAATGTAGTTTAAACGTTATACGACTCGTTCATTCTAATGAAATTGTCAAGAAATTTACCATAATGTATACACTTAAAAGTATTAATATGAAAATTCAATGATGGCAACAACCCATAAAGTTTGTATATATTTTTGTTTTGGTGATTAAATAAATAATTAAAGGGTAAATTAATTAACTTTATGCTCTCTGGTCTCTGCTTCAATGACACTGTTGATTGAATTGAAATTGTTGCCGTTGAATTTCAGTTTTTTCTTCTTCTTCTTCTTCTTCTTCTTCCATGGCACCATTTCCATTCAAAACCCTAATTATCAACGACCACTTCCTTCATTGACTTCCTTCCAAACGATTCCACCATGAATCAGATTCAAAGCCTCCCTTCTTCTTCCGACGATGACTCTGGTTCCATGACCACCGCCCGTCAGGTAGCCGGAATTTCACTTTTTCCCTCTTTATTCATACATACTTACCAATTGTCTTCTTACCTTAATTTTTTGTGTAATTTGGAAATTTGTACTTGTATATGCATTAATCGGTGATTTTTCTGGATCGCAACTGCTATTCAATCTAATCTTAATTTTGAATTTGCATGTTTTTAGGTTTGAAATACACGAATCGCATGTTTAGGTTTCAGACTTTATGTTGATCTGTTTGATTTTTGTGGGGACTTTTTTCCAGGTGTTACTTTCAATCATTCAATTAGTAACATCAAACACATGGGTATCTCTGTAACAGCTTGTCAATTTTTTTGTTTTTTTATTTTAAAATGTCATGATCAGAGATGAACCTTCTGAATGCTGTGAGAATGATTGTTGTTTCCATTGAATTTTGACATCATGAACCATTTAGTGTTTTGAATTTGTGGATGCATATATAGATGTTTTAAAAATTGCTATTTGTTCCCTAATATTAATTGCTGAAAAATAAAGTATTTAGATTTAGTTGTGTTTTAATTCCATAAGATGATCTTGGTTACATACTATGGTCGGTCTTCAGATCAATAGGAAATCTAGAAATTATTAGAAGAATTTGGTACCTATGGTTAATTTATGTGACAACTATTACAGGAAAATTGTTTATGTTAAAATTGTAAGATTATGCTTGCCAACATTGAGTTTGCCTCTTTCCAGAAACAAAAGAAAAGAAAAGAAAAACATCGAGTTAGTGAAGTGTGTTATACCATGTATCTTTTTCCTGGATCAAACGGAATCTATATATATATATATAGAGGAAAGTTCAAATGAAAACTCATTTTTCATTGTAAACGTGAGGACCACTAAAAATCATGCCATGTGGCACGATTTTAGTGGTCCTCACGTTCACAGTAGGGGTGTAAACGAGTCGAGCTTTTATCGAGTAACTCGAGTTCGAACTCGAGCTCGGCTCGTTCGAGTCGAACTTTATCGAGTTCGAGCTCGAGCTCGAGCCCAAAAAACAAGCTCGAATATTTAACGAGCCGAGCTCGAGCTTTTAAGAGTTTGACTCGAGTTCATATCGAGCTTTTCGAGCCTTGTATAACATATATATATATTTTTTATATTATTATATATATTATGTATATATAAGGGGCATATATCAAAATAACCTAATATGTATCTTTCGAGCTTTTCGAGCCGAGCTCGAGCTATAACCTAAATCCTGTTTTTTACACAATTTCGAGCTTTTCGAGCCGAGTTCAAGCTATAATGTATCTTTCACGAGTCGAGCTCGAGCTTGAAGTATGAAAGATCGTCGAGCTATCGAGTCGAACTCGAGCTTAACATAAAGTCTCGAGCCGAGCTCGAGCCCTGTCGAGCTCGAGCTCGGTTCGACTCGTTTACACCCCTAGTTCACAGCCAAAATTGAGTTCACATTTGAACCTAATCCTATATATATATATATAGGGTTAATTACATGGGTATGTATCGAACTTGTCACGTTTTATCATTGTATGTACTCAACTTATAAACTTACCATTGTATCTATCGAACTTTCTAAAATTGCCATTGTATGTATCCAACTTTATCAAAACCTATCATTGAATGTATTCTACTTGTCACGAAAGTGTATCGAACTTGAGGTTTTGATAGAGTTGGATACATACAATGGCAATTTTAGAAAGTTCGATACATACAATGGTAAGTTTATTAGTTGAGTACATACAATGATAAAATGTGACAAGTTCGATACATACCCATGTAATTAACCCATATATATATAGTATAAGGTTCAAATGAGAAGTGCTAAAAAAATGAGAAGTAGAGAAGTGATCTCCACCACTCATCCAATCAATAAAAGCGGCTTTGACCAGGTCCCCTCCTTTAATAATCTCCACCCTCCCATGAATTGCGTCAATCCTCCGTGATTGCGTCCATCGTAACCGGTCAAAGCCGCCTTTATTGACCAGATGAGTGGTGGAGATCACTTCTCTACTTCGTATTTTTTTAGCACTTCTCATTTGAACCTTTCTCTATATATATTTATGTAAGTAGTAAAATGTTAGGAGCCATAGTAGACACTTGGGTGTTTCTGCTTGATGTAAATATTTTGAATTTGCATTCGTTGTCTATTACTTAATTGAGGCGTGTATTTGAATTATAGAGTGCAGGGGGAAGCCACATAAGTGCGGATAGTGGTAATTCGATGTCGATGGGCCCAGCTTTTGGAGGTTCACGCCATTGGCACGATGTGTTCTGGCTAGGGATCTTTCTTTTGCATATGATTTTAGTAGGTTTTGCACTTGGTGTACTTGGGCTTAATAGGTTTAGGAAGAAGGATAGACTTAACATAGATCAATACACAAACAGGTTCCTTGGAAGTCAAGCTGATTTAACTGAGGACTACTGGCCGTTGTATGGTATTGCTGCTGGGATTGGCACGGTTCTTGGGTGGGTTTGGTTGTTGTTGCTTGGTTCACGTGGGAATCAGATGATGAAGGTTTCTGTCCACATTCTGACTACTTATCTTGCAGTGCTTAGTGTTTTATGCTTTTGGGGCAAAATGGTTTTCTGGGGCGTTGCTTTTGCGATTGGTTCTGGTTTGCAGTTTTTATATATCATGTCGGTCATAGACAGGTAATAACCGAGACTTAGACTTGTATATCTATGTCAGCACGTATTGCTTTCTTATGGATGATTAGAATGATCAAGTGATATGGGATGGATAAGCATATATATATATATATACATATATCATCCTTTACCACTTCAATCATATTAGTTTGAAATAGTAACCAAAAGGATTTAACGATGTTTTCTATTTTACATGTCTTTGCATTCTTTATGGAACATACATTTCCTTTAATTTATATTTATGATTAGACTTTCTGTTTAAGCATTTAGTATGCATTACGTCAACATTTTCAAATTTCTCGTGGTGGCTCTCAGAAATTTATAATTTATGAATGTACTGTAAACATAGTTTAAATGTCGGCCTCATTGTTTCCTTGAAAAGAGAAAAGGTCGGTCCTCATTTTTGGTGGTTCGGACTCTGATGTTAGGATACTTTTACTTGCAATGTTTTCTCTTTTCTCCCAGTTCATAAATCATCAAGTAATTGGTGTTTTCAGATTACTAGTTCGCATAATACTTTAGAAACCTTTGATTCAGAACGTACCGAAAATTGAATAATACTATATGAGCAATCACAATTCACAACACATAGTATAAGATTATACATTTGAGCCAATTATGCACTGTGGTCGGGGTCACATTGTATGGCTTTGTTGCAATTAAGTTGGAGTTTAATTTTTAACCCAAGCAAGCTCACTCTCGTTATTACAAAGTTCTGAAATGCCCGTTAGCAGAATGTAGGTTTAAATTTTCGGATATGGGTATCGAGTCCCCATCAGGCAAGTGTGTGACATGGGCTTATAGACACTACATAATAACAGAAACTGCCTAAGGACATGGGTATTTTTCAAGAATGATCATGGAATCTGATGGGCATACATGTCTTTGAGAATTTTTTAGTTTGAATCATATCAGTTGGTTGTTAAATTGAAACAACCGACCTGCTGGCATTCAGCCATAAAATAGTTGAGACTGATTTAATCTATTCAGCAACATAGAGCTTTCATGACAGGTTTTTCTTTTCCAACTTTTTGTGGCAATACAACCATTTTTGTTCCTAGCTAGTTTGGTACTCTTTGGTTGTATTAGACCACAGACTATAATAAGTAATGCAGTTTATATTAAATGCATTTCCTCACTTCAAGATCATCATCATCATCATATCCCTTGAATGGGATATTTAGCAACAAGTTTTAGGGTTATAGGAAATTAGGATCATTGTACGTTTTCCGGTCATCAGTATTATTAACTTACGTTGGTCTATAGCAGAATTGTGCTTATTCTTTAACCTCTGTACTCATATGCAAAGAGATGATATATACTTGTTTCGGCTCTTGATTAAGTGTTTGGCTTTTATTTAGGCTTCCATTTACTATGTTGGTGCTGCAAAGGGCTGTAAAGATGGTATGGAAGCTTCCTGACGTTATGAGAGTAGCATGTGCGTTCATGATAATCATGTCTCTATGGCTTGCACTATGGTCCTTTGGTGCGGCTGGCGTGGTGGCTTCAAGCATCGTTGATGGTGGACGCTGGTGGCTTCTTGTGGTGAGGTGGCCAGTTTTGCTTTCGAATAGATTCCTAATTTCACGCAATAACTGAAATAAGTTTTTTTCGCTCATGTGATTGACATCTAGCTACAAATGTTGTTAATTTTTACTTTGCAGGTTTTCTCGGTGAGTTTGTTTTGGACGGGTGCGGTTCTTTGTAATACTGTTCATGTTATAGTATCTGGTATGGTGTTTCTGGTGCTTATTCATGGTGGTCGAGAAGCGGCATCGATGCCTCGCAACCCACTTTTGCAATCTTTTCGATACGCTGTGACAACCTCGTTTGGGAGCATCTGTTATGGATCCCTTTTCACGGCTGCTATTCGAACACTACGGTGGGAGGTATATATATATATATGCATTCTTACATATATACATCTCTTTAATTCGATAAAAGTCCCAAAGTTAATGTCCACAATGGAGAAAGGTACACAATTATTGGAATGTGTTGTGTTGGAGGCATTTTATATGCTTTTTAATTAGCTAAAATTACAATTTTAACCCTAATGATAAGGGACATTAATTTAGGGCGTGTTTGGTTGTGGAAAACTGTTTTCATTTTCATTTTCAGTTTCTATGAGAAATTTAAAAAACGCCTTTGGCTGAGATGGTGGAGTTCAAAAATGCGTTTAGAAAATTTTGAAAAGCTACTACAATCAGTTTTCTAATTTACGTAGAAGTTAGAAAATAGAAACAAATTCATCTTCTTGGAGAACTTTTGAAAATTGAATGAACCAAATGCATTTTTAAATTTTCATTTTCCTTGGAATTGTTTTTAGGAAACTGGAAAATTTTCCACAACCAAACTGGAAAACTGGCCACTTAATTTGGGGCAAATTAAAATAGAAATATGAATACTTATTTTAGGACGTAGGGAGTATTTAGTAACGGACTCCATCCTATGCTCATTTGGTGTTATAATGGTTTGATATATCAGATAAGGGGATTCAGGTCGAAGATTGGCAACAATGAATGTCTTCTCTGCTGCGTGGATTTTTTGTTTCATCTAGTTGAAACTCTTGTTCGTTTCTTCAACAAGTACGCCTATGTTCAGGTGCATATATATAATTTTCCATAATCAATTTTTTTTACTAGAATCTTGTTGTGGTTTTTAGAACTTTCATTGAACTAAATCCCATTTTTCTCATATTCTATTGGTTATTCCCTTGTTCATCTTACATCTTTCTCATGGAGGTACCATTATTGATTATTGTACACTGATATGATATATATATATATCTAACAGATTGCAGTTTATGGCAAAAGCTTCAACCACTCGGCAAGAGACGCATGGGAATTATTCCAATCCACAGGTGTGGAGGCACTTATTGCTTATGATTGCTCTGGGGCTGTTTTACTGATGGGCACGCTCTTGGGTGGACTTATTACCGGAACTTGTGCTGCAATTTTGACTAGGAATAAACATTCTGACCGAGTCATCATGATGGGCTCGACTGCAGTGTTGATGGGCATGATCTTGGTGAGTAAATGCCAACTTTTACATTTAGGATATCACATATCATCTTAATGCCTAAACCCTAGTAGAAAATACCTAATTGGTAAAGAAAGAATCATATTTTTTAAGATGTCTGCCTTGAATGAGTTTATCCTTACTACTTCACAAACAAGCGATTATATGACCTAAGAGACCTCTAGTATTTTCTGCTTCCTATTCACATTTTTCATCTAATGTACAAAAAGAGTTGTAATTTTCGTTTACAAAAGGAATTAAAACGAGTATTCCCGAGTTTTTTGACTGAGTAACGCTGAGTTGCCCGGTGGGTTTGACGAGTAATTGGCTAATTTACCCCAAGTCGCCTCGGCTAAGTACCGAGTAATCTAGATTTTGCATAAATGCTCCTTAATTGCCCTTTTGGGTTAAGTTACTTGTTATTTATCTTATAAGCTAGTTTTTACCAAACGTAACTACAGCAACAGCTTGGTTGATTTAGAGCGCTTTTTTTTGGTAGGTTGGGTTGGCGATGGTGGTGGTTGAAAGTGCAGTTACATCAATATACATATGTTATGCCGAAGATCCATTGTTGATACACAGGTGGGACCCGGAATTTTTCAACCAGATGTCGGAGACGCTTCATGAGCGTCTCCAACATAGAAGTTTGCGAGGAACACAAGTATTGAACCGAAGTCGGTCTGATGTACAAGAAACATCTCCATATGATCCTTAAGACTCTTTCTTTCTTTTTAACTTCTTCTAGTGTTTATTTTGTTGTATAAATATGGATTTCTGAATTCTTCTTTTTTGTTTTCCATTTGGGTCTTGATCTCTAATGTTTCATCCTGTTAGTGTCAATGAGCATCTAAATCTTTCACTTGGACCAGGATGCTGTAGATTGAACTTCCTTGATCCAACGATCACCAAAGTGCCACGTCATATTCGATCCTATTCGTGATAATTAGCAGTTTTGTATTAACTTGTGAATATTTTTAGTTTCTCTCTATGTAAGATTGATTGCAGTTTATTTTCTTTTCCTGTAAACCTGGTTCTCTGGGTTTTTATTAAATCAAATTGGTCATCACCAGTTACATAAGGTAGCATTTGGTATGTAGATATTATTGAAGTGGACTAAACTGGACAAGTGGGGTTGAGCAAACTAGACAGGAGGACAAATGTTTGCCTGGTGTTCAATACGATGACGATTGGATATGACAGGACTAAACAAGTTGACACTAAAATTGTTTGTGAAATTTACATATCATAAAATAGTTTTAAATAAAATAAATATATATATGAAACAATATCATAAGTGTTACCACGTAACTATAACTAGCCTTGGTTTTTTAACTCGTCTGTAGCCTAAAATGCGTAACCAGTGTGGTTCGGTGGTTCCATATGACTGGTTTGTTTACAGTATTCAAGACTTGGTGAGGTGGATTGGCCAAAAATACCAAATATAACACTAAACAAGATTTCTTAGCCCCAGGTGTAAATGAAAATCCAACTTCAATTTTAACCCAAACAACAAATGCGAATAAAACGAGATTTAAGGCATTGCAATGTAATTGTAACAACTCATCCCAAATGGGTAGAAAATGAGATTTAGGAGCTTCAAAGAAAGGATAAATGGCTTGATAAATTGTCTGGTAAAAATGAAGAAGCATGAGGCTTCTTTTATAGGCTAACGTCACACTCGCTAAAGCAGAAACCCGAGATATAACAACTAAGCGTTTCATAGCAAGGTATTAGACAACACCAACCATAACATCAGATACAAAAAAAAAAATACATTGTTCGAATTACAAGACATAGTTATATCGTGCTCAGTAAAAAGACACATAAACTTTTATAGAAATCAGTACTATGACACGTTCGTTCACACCATGTTTATGTAACGAAAGATTTAAGTAAAAGCACAAGGTATATAATGTATTATCTATACTTACTACTATATAAAACAAATTTCCTAAAACTCTTAAATACAACCCTTTAAAGCATAAACTTTTAAAACTCTTAAAAATGTACAAGTTCTTAAAGCCTAATATAATAAGTCTTGAAAGAACAAAGACCAAATGTACACTCAAATTCTTCCTCTTCCCAAGGCTGCCCTGATGCACGTCCCCAAGCCCAATGCGGCGATTCAAGATCTCAATCTCTCATATTCCCAATATCCATAATATTTATTTAGATTTTTGTCATTGCTTCCTCAGTATGGACGATTCCTCATCTCAGCCGATTCATTGTCTTCTTCATTAGGTTTGTTTTTTTTTTCTTCCTCACTTCATTATTTCTGTTGATGTACATCCAAATTTTGAATCTCCCATCTGCTCAAAAGGATTTGACATTTGCTCATTATTTATAATTTCATAATCCCAATTTAAACATTTATCTCATCATCTCTAGCTTTCTATTTTGCTGATTTAGGTTTTCTTCATGTCTGATTACAAAATCAGGTAGGTGTTAATTTCATGTTTCCCAATTTCTGATTGCATTTGGTATGTGTTAAATTCGGTCTCATTTATGTTCCCTTTTTATTGATTCAATTCTGTTTTTTAGTTTGGTATCTCATTGGTTGGAGAGAAGCACAACTTGACAACTTGGTTGTGAACCACTTTTTGGTTGTGAACGTGAGGACAGCCGAGAGCGCGACACGTAGCGGATGACTAGGCGCCACGTCGGCTTTGAGTGTGATCCCCCCCTTTAATTCAATGCCCTCCCCATGAATCGCGCCTAGTCATCCGCCGTGGATCTGACGTGGCGCCTAGTCATCCGCCACGTGTCGCACTCTCGGTTGTCCTCATGTTCACAACCAAAAAGTGGTTCACATTTGAACCCACCCCTATATATATATATATATTCTCAATATCCTCCATCTATAATTGGGTTATTCATCTACTTATAATGTTAAACTTTTTCCTCTTTTCTTCTTCCTAGCAGCTACGTTGCAAAGAACCTGGTGAGAAAATATGACATTGCAAGTGAGTGGTAGATTTTTTTACTTGTATGTATTTTAGTGTTCAATTTCATCTCTTATTTCATGATTATTTAATAGGTTATCAGGAGAGGAGTCAAATAATTGATATTTCATTTCTGTTTAAATTTTGAGTTACTTCTGTTTTTAGCTTCAAGCCACATTTTCTGAGGAAAGTCATCATCATGTCACCGGACACATGGTATGCCAAAATATTAATGCTTTCTAATTAAAATCATGTATGATTTGAGTATCTTGAAATTATTGTTATTTGCATAACAAAAGGTTGGTAGTCAGCTTCCATTTAGGAGACTAATGTTAGCAAAAACTTGTTTTTGGTTAAAGTTCATCTATTTTTGTTTGAATAAAACATGTTAGGTCAATCGATTTTTTCTATTGGAAATCAGGCAATGGATTTTTTCTCATCGATGATTGCTCTTAGCTATTGTCTAATTTTAAGAGCTCCCATTTATTTTGGTGGCTGCAGTCGCATGGCATCTCATTAGCCGGAGGTAGATCACGGTGAATGTCGGGAGGAATGAGTGCAGGACCGCAGTTCTGTGCTGGCTCGAATCTGATTTCAAGATGATACGGGTACAGATCTATGAGTGTGTGGCTGTGTTATGGAGTGCGTTTTTAAGGATCTAATTTGGAGTTTTCTCGTGTCTGGACCAGGTGGTAATAGCAATCTGGTTCACTGCCGGAGGAAGGAATTAACACAGCAGGTTTGATCTTATGTCTGGCTTCAGGTGGAGGCTTGAAGTGATAGCGGTAATTCGGGCAGTGGTGTGGTTTTCAGGCTTGTGCTTTGTCGGTTTAGACAAGTCTTTAGTCTTTGATCTGCAGCTCTATTTATACTTATGTCAATCAATATATTGTTTTGTACATGGGTCGTGTTATCTGTGGCTCTTTCAGCAGGCTTTTGTAGGTAGTTGGTTGGTTGCTGTATGTTTGGTTTGTAGTTAGATGGGGTTGGTTTTATCTTTCTGGGTGTTACATTGGCTTGGCCCTTCTTTTTGTATGTTGGTGAGTTTTGGTTTAATAAAGTGGCTTTAACTGTTCAAAATAAAAAGAGCTTCCATTTATTTGACCTTAGGGAGCTGCTAAGAACAACTGTCAGTTTCTCTGTTATTTAGGGATTGGGTTTTGTTTATTGCTGAGGTGTTTTTGGCTTTGAGGCGTAGGTCGATTTTGACTTTGAAGTTGTGTTTTGATTTGAATTAGACGAGTATGATCGTTTGATCGATCCTCTGTTGATTTTCTTTAGAAATGCTATAATCTGCTTCTACCACTCCAAGGTCTGCATTTGGTCCTTTGATTATATATATGTAGAGAAAGGTTCATGCGAGAAGCATAACTTTTTAAGAAAACGCGAGGACGATTCACAACCACTCATCCGGTCAATAAAGACAACTTTGACTTGGTTACCCTCCTTTAATCATCTCCACCCTTCATGAATCGCGTCAATCCTCCGTGATCACGTCCACCATAACCGAAAATGTATGACTGAGAATCGTCCTCATGTTTTCTTAAACTGACATCATTCTTGTATGAACCCACCTCTCTCTCTCTCTATATATATATATATATGTATACATATACCATATTAGGATCAAATGAGAAGTGCTAAAAAAATGAGATGTAAAGAAGTGATCTCCACTACTCATTCGGTCAATAAAGAGGCTTTTACCGGGTCACTCTTCTTTAATTGTCTCCACCCTCCATGAATCGCGTCAACCCTCCGTGATCGCGTTCACCGTAACCGGTCAAAGCTGCTTTTTATTGTTCGGATGAGTGGTGATGATCATTTCTCTATTTCTCATTTTCTTAGCACTTCTCATTCGAACCTCTCTCTCTATATATTAATGTTTTAGATGGTGTTAATTGGGTTGGATTTAAATCTTCGTTGGAAGGTTTCTTTTTTCTTTTTTTCCTTTTCTGTTTTGACATTATTGGGTTCCCTATATTAGTTGGTGGTCTTTTTGGATTCTCATTATGTTGTAGAGCTGCTTTTATGTTTATGACGGGGAAAGATAAGTAAGTAGATTAGATGTATGGATATATCTTTTGATCAATTATGAACCATCTATGATTTTGGGGGTGTGGTTTTCTGTTTTAGATGTATGTAATCTGTTTTGATGTATATGTAACAGATTACTTGGTAAGGTTTATTAGGTAAGAAATGTCATTTTTGAATCTAAAACTTAGAGCTAAAGCTTGTTTAGTTCTTTATACATCTTATCCAATGTCATGCATTAGTTATTAGGTTTTAAAATGAATGAACATGTAATTTATTCCTTAAAATTTTATAAAAATAATATACTCTTGATTTAGTGTTTTCTTTGGCAAAGAAAATTGAATGGAGAAATTTTAGTCTCATAAATGGATTAACGTATTTTTCAAATTTATTAATTCACCCATCTTTTTTTATGATTTAAATTATTGAGATAGGGATGTTTTGGCAAAATATCGTAAAATTTTGAAAAGTTCAAGTTGCCTAATTATTACTCTCAAGTTAAAGTGTCACAGCTTCAAAGATAGACTCCACACTCTTTTTGATATGGCCTTTTGGGGGGTCTAAACTCAATCATTTTTTTAGTGATTCAAATTGGATTTTAAAGCTAACATGTAAAACTATCTTCTAGAAAAAGAATCACCCATTTATATTGAGTTTTGAGGAAGTTATGACTCTTTTAAGATGCATGCAACAATATGTCAGAATCTGACTTTTTGCATACTTAACTTATTTTAAGTGGTTGAGACTTCTAACCTCCATATTTTTAAATGAAACCAAATGAATTTTAAATATAGCTCATTAAAGTAAAGTACATAAGAAAAATCCAAAGTTTTTGTGGTAGATTCAAAGAGTTAAGAATGTTTCAAGTAGGAGTTATTTTCCACCAGATGATCTTTTACACACAAATCTTAATATCGGTTGAGGGGTTAAAACTCCATATTTTCACATGAAACCACTCGGGTTTGAAACCTAAGTCAAGGAATAAAGTTCTAGAATAAAAATCATGACATTTAGACAATTATTTTGTAGGATATGGGCAACAGAAGTACATGTATTCTGCCAACAACCAAAAATGCTCTTTTCATGAACAAAAAAGGTGTTTTAGCACCATTTTCACTATTATGATGATTTCTTTGTTATAAAAGCTATTGTTGATCCAGCTCTCCTAAGATCAGATGAAATGATAATAATCCTACAACTTTACTTAGTGAATAGGTCTTTTCTTCTATTACAGCTTGGGAATTATCACTGAGTTTGTTTAGTGTTATTCTTTGATATTTAAGTTGTAGCTTATTGTTTAAATTTCAGGATCAGGATCAGAAGTTAACAGAGTATGTTCTGGAGACTATTGATCCTGACCTAAAGCGAAGACCTCCTGAAGACATCAAGATCAAACTCAAAGAACCATTAGCGACGTCGAAGAAATAGCTGATGACAGAAACAGCATGCTCGTGATCTGAAGACGGAACTCAATGATAGCAAGCTGCTCAAATTCGTATGACTTCCTGAAGACCATCAGGATACAGTGACCCCTGATCATCATCAGTATCAGGCCTTCCTTACTGATCAGTATCCTGATCCTGAAGGATTAAGAATGTCTTTATCTAATGCACAAAAGGATTACACGCCTTTACTGACACAAAGTACCAAAAAGGACAGTCACTTTACTGTTCCCTCCGTACTTATCAGACCTCAAGGCAACTGTTTATATAAGCACCCTTTTGCACGACATGCAAAGGTAATTGTTTATAGTAAATAGTACAATAGGACCTCTAAGAGTGTGACACGTGTTACATATTAGGTCTGCATGCATTTAATGCATTGGGTATAAATGGACGTGAAAAAGATGTTCTCCATACTTCTTCTTCATCCATATTCTACCCTAATCCTTTCTTCCTTTATCCCTCTAGTTCTTATATTTTCTTAATCTTCTCACTTAGAGCATAATGAAAGAATTGTAACTTAGATTGTTTAGGTTAAGCTTAGTCTTAATCTCTTCCGCAAGCAATTAGTAAATTCTAAGTGTTTATATAAACAAGAATTTAAAGTGACAAAGTTGTGTGATTATATTTCAACCCCCCCCCCCCCTCTATAATCTTATACACTAATCCTTACCTACTTGAAAGTCACCCTTAGGACCAACAGCTATCCTACCATCATTTTGTCCATATCTTTATACAAGAACAATAAAAACTCTCTACTAATACTTGTGGAAGAACTTATAAATCCCAAATTCTAAACACCAAAAAAACCACATGCATGATGATTCTACATCGTTTTCTTGAGTTCTAGTTATAGGGATCATGGATTACCACTATTTAACATGTCTTTGGTGTATAATCTACCCTTAGAACCAAAGAAATCTACCAATTCGCATTCACGTTCACCAAAGAGGCAACGAAGTTGTTCCTGCAAAACTTGAGGTTTTCCTCCGTTAAGAGGTTTTTCGGTAACTGGTGGTCGTCGACAGGTGCCCGACGAGTGGTGCTAACGAGAGGTTGTCGTTCATTATGAGGTTTTCCAGCAAGAGATGGAGAGGTTGTGGCTGTGTTTTCTAGCTAGGGTGGGTACATTGGATGAATACAAATATAATATAATATTGTAGAGTCAAGTTCATTTAGAAACAAATATTAATCCATGATATATTAGAAACAGATATATATAGATATATTATTTATTAATAAATAATAAAATACTTTACCATTTTGGTTCTCTAAATTCAACTGAAAATAAAAATACCTGTCAAATGATTAATATTAATTTTATTTTTATTTTTATTATATGTAATATTAATCTAAATCATAAATTAAGTTATATTTTTTTTGTAAATTTGTTTTAACAAATTATAAATTTAAAATGTATATATATATAAATAAATTTAATATTATTTCAATCAATATATTACATTATTCAATATCTTGTTTGTATTAATTAACATATTATATCGTTAAAGATTCATTTTAGTTATGTTACTAGAGATTTGTCCTACTTGTATTATAAAATATTTGTAATTAATTATTTATTCAACATGCGCTATTTGATCATTTTACATACTCATAAGCTACTTTTATTTTTGTTTCGGGCATAGGTTGTTTGTTGTGTTTTGTTATTGTCGGTTGTGTTTTGGCTCCACCTTATACTTGATATTCTCTACCTTATATAAAAATTTTCTTTCCCATTAAAAAAACTAGTGTTTGTCAAACATAATTTATTTATCAGCTAGCTTGCTAGTTAATGACTAACTTATTAGTCATCAGTTGGGTTATTCCCTAGTTTGCCAAACGTGGTATGAATATAAAAGAAAAACTAAAAATAAATTTAACATTATTTTTATTTGCACTAATTTTCTTTTGGGTTTTATCTTTTGGTAAATTCAAATATTTAAATGGGTTAAGTACAACAAAATGTATCTAAATTGTTATCTTTTATCATTGTATGTACTCAACTTAGGCCATCCACTGTCGACCCTTTACAAACCAATGGTTTCAGCTGCCACATCAGCGCCACATCAGCTTTCCACAAAACTACCCCAAACTACCCATTTAATCCACTGTCGACCCACTGCAACCCACTCCATCAAAATTAATTTTAATTAATTTTAAAATATTAATAATAAAAATTAAAAAAAATACATTTAAATTGAAAATAAAAATAATACTAACATTAAAACTAAAAAAATAAAAACGTTACAATAAAATTAAAATTAAAATTGCGTTAAATATAAAAAATTAAGAACTAAAAATCATTCGAGAGCCGGCCATCCGTATTTTCTTCGTAGCTCCTCTTTCATTTGCAACGTTGTTTGTAACGCACCGCCCGAAAGATGCGCATGCGGCGATATGTAAAACCTATAGTCTCGCCGTTGCTTCTTTTCCTCCGCCTCCGATTGACGAAACATCAAATCTCTTTCGCGCAAGTCCAAATCCCTTTGTTTTTGAGCGAGTATTTCGTGCGATGTCGTGTTGAGCGTTGTTAAATGACTAAACAACCCGGAGACGTATTCGCTCGAGGCGGCTCCCGTAGAAGCCGAACCCGAAGCTCTCGCCGCGTTTCTTCCGATGGGTCGTGGACGCTCCTCTTCTTCTTCGTTTTCGTCCTCCTCATCGACATCGACATCGAAAGGACCGTGTGCCTCGGAAGCGTCGGTGGTGGGCGTCGCGGATTCGGAAGTCTTTGATCGTTTGGGACGAGAGGTGGCACCTATGAGAGGTGTGCGTATGTATTTCTCGGACCCCTTGAGCACATCCCAAACATGCTCGTGTTGAAAAGCCTTCTTGTACTCTTCTTTGTAGCGGAAGCGAGCCTTCGTTAACCAATCGTTGTCACCCTCGCCGCTTTTACGTTGCGATTTTACGTTGTTGTAGATGTTGGTTAATTGTTGGACAACTTTACCCAACCCTACACATTTGCTCCTTATTTGATGCACGGAGCGGTATTGTGGTGGGCATCCCGTGCGATGTTCGAAAGATAGTCGAACCGTATCTCAAAAATCATCTACATCAAAAAAAATAAAAAAGTTCTTAAGTTGCGTTATATTGACAAAATCACACAATCCATATATAAAATACCTCCGTGACGATTGTTACCTACTACGGAATCCTCCGAAATCGCCACCCATGACATCGCCAACGCGACCTCCTCATCGGGTGTCCACTTTTTCGGCGGCTCCCGGTCGGGGAATTTTCTTTTCCCGTCTTTCGGGGAATTGGCTTTGCCTTTTCCTTTTTTGCCTTTTTTGCCCGTGCCCGATGGTGGTGGTGGTGGGGATGGCGGCGTTGGTTGCGTTTCGGGTACCTCATCAAATTCGGGCGAGCTATCTACTATATCTCGGGGCTCGTTTATATTTGGCCTCGTTGTCGGAGTTGGAGTTGATTGAGACGCCATGGGACTCGATTGAGTGAGCATTGCCGTAAAGGATTGACCCATCATCGGTAAAAAATTACCATGGCTCATTCCGTATTGCGAAAGGTTGGTGTTATAAAAATTCGGATCGTATACGGCGGCGGATGGCGGGATGACCCCATAAAAATTCGGATCGTATCGGATCGGTTGGTTTGGGTTTCTCGGCATCGGTTGGTTTGGGTTTGTCGGCATCGGTTGGCTTTGGGTTTGTCGGGTTCTTCTTTGTGTCGGAGTGTTTTGCGAATCCATTTGGATGTGTAGTTGAGTTGTGTAGAGAGTTGTGTGTATAGTGTAGTAAGTTGTGTGTAGTAAGTTGTGTGTATAGTTGTGTGTATAGTGTAGTATATATATAGTGTAGTAAATATATTGAATTGGGTTAAGTACATGGGAGTGTATCGAACTTGTCACGTTTTATCATTGTATGTACTCAACTTTAAAACTTACCGATTAATGTATCGAACTTGCTAAAATTGTCATTGTATGTATCCAATTTTATCCAAAGCCTACCATTCAATGTATCCAACTTTACACGAAAGTGTATCCAACTTGTTATGAAATACATACAATGACAATTTTAGAAAGTTCGATACATTAATCGGTAAGTTTTAAAGTTAAGTACATACAATGATAAAACGTGACAAGTTCGATACACTCCCATGTACTTAACCCTATTGAATTTTGAAAAAGGAAAAAAGAAAAAAGAAAAAAATATTAAAATAGCCGTTGGAGGCAACGGTCAAAAAATAATCGGCTTGGGGGAACCGATGTCCTCTTACCCGACGGAGGCCGCGGCGGTGTTCCCTTGGGAACCCGTCGGCTTGTTGCAAACCGAAGGCAACCCGATGGTGAGCCGCTGTCCACTACGGATGGCCTTATGTAGTTAACTTAAAAAATTGTCATTTTTGTAGATTTAATACTTAAATGATAAGTTTTTTAAGTACATTAAATTAATATATAGAATCGTAGTTTAGTAGATAAAATGACAATTTTAGCATAATGTTAAGTTAAATATCTAAAAGATAAAAGGTGGCAAGATTTTGATATAATTAACCCATATTTTGGTTTTCCGGTTTATATATTGTTGCTGTTGCAGATCATAAATATACTACGCTATTCAAAATCAGTTAGTCACTTACTCGCCATGGAATCCATTCAAAGAATCATCAACACCCTTCTGAGAAATCCAACTCTAATCAAATCCAAATCTGAAGCCAAACAGATCCATGCTCAAATCCTTAAGAGCTTCCCAATATACATATACACACCCACTCTCCTCTCCATTTATTCCAAACTCAACCTCTTACCAGAATCCCTCATTCTCTTCAACACCACACTCCCCTCTCCTCCCCTTCTTGCTTGGAAGTCTATCATCAAATGCTACTCTTCCAACGCCTCTTTCTTACAATCTTTGACTTCTTTCGTCAAGATGCGTGCTCTAGGAATCCACCATGATCGCAATGTCTTCCCTTCCGTCTTAAAATCTTGCACCCATTTGATGTATTTCAAGTTTGGGGAATCTGTTCATGCTTGTGTTATCCGGGTTGGATTAGAATCTGATGTTTTTATAGGAAATGCGTTGTTAAGTATGTACTCTAAGTTTAGTGCACTCCAGGTGTTTGATGAAAGTCCTAAGAGAATGGCATTTGATCAAAATGAGACTATATTAGTTACCAATCACAGAGTTGGTCAAAACCATAAAAAGTGTGAGAAAATTGATGAAATCATGTGTGGGAAACACAAAATGCAAAGTGTGAGAAAAGTTTTCGAGACAATGCCGGAGCGAGATGTTGTTTCTTATAACACCCTCATTTTGGGATATGCCCAAAGCAACATGTACAATGAAGCTTTGATGATGATTAAGGAGATGGGTAAAGCTAACCTGAAGCCGGATGCGTTTACTTTATCAAATGTTCTTCCGGTTGTTGCAGAATATATGGATGTCTGGAAGGGAAAAGAGATTCATGGGTATGGAGTTAGGCATGGTTTTCATAGAAATGAGTTCATTGTAAGTGGATTGACTGACGTTTATGCAAACTGTAACATGGTGGAAGATTCGTATCGGTTGTTTTCTTTGCTGCCTAAAAAGGACTGTGTTTCGTGGTGCTCTATTATTGCAGCATGTGTACAAAATGGTCTATTTGATGAGGGATTAAGATTGTTTAGGGAAATGTTAAGTGCTAATATTAAGCCTGTCCCAATTTCGTTTTCCAGTATTATTCCTGCTTGTGCACACTTAACCGCACTTCCTTTAGGACAACAACTCCATGGGTATATAATAAGGAGTCATTTTGAAGATAACATGTATATAGCTAGCTCACTTGTTCACATGTATGCTAGATGTGGAAACATTAAACTTGCAATGAGGATTTTTGATACTATGAAGCAACATGATTTGGTGTCATGGACTGCTATGATCATGGGATGTGCTTTGCATGGCCATGCATATGATGCCATCTCCTTATTTGAGCAGATGGAGATGGAAGAAGGGTTTAGACCCAATTCTGTGGCTTTTGTGGCTGTTTTGACTGCTTGTAGTCATGCAGGAATGGTGAATGAAGGTTTGAAGTTTTTTAACAAAATGGTAAAGGAGTATAAGATAACTCCTGATATTGAGCACTATGCTTGTATGGCGGATCTTTTGGGTAGGGCTGGAAAATTGGAGGAAGCTTTTGGGTTCATTTGCAGCATGCCGGAAAACAAAACAGCCAGTAGTGTTTGGTTACCTTTGTTAGCCGCTTGTAGGGTCCACAAGAATGTCGAATTGGCTGAAAAGGTTGCCATGCACATATGTGAATTTGACACTGGTGCCAATCTTCTGTTATCAAATACATATTCTTCTGTTGGAAGATATAAAGATGCAGCGGATGCAAGAAGAAGGTCGAGTAGTAGAAAGAAACCTGCAGGTTGTAGCTGGATAAGAATTGGGAACAAAGTACATGCTTTTATTGCTGGGGATGAATCTCACCCTTATTATGATGGAATAATAAATGCATTGGAAATTCTTTTGGGGCATACAGAAAAGGAAGGATATGTTGCTAATTGAGGGACTGCATGGATAAAGGTAGATTCTTCTTTGTTTGTTGTGCTCAATAAACCATCTGAAAGATAGATATGACCAATTTATCCCTTGCTGTTTGTTCATTAGGACTTTTGCTAAATGATGATTTTGCAATTGAGTTTGGAATCATCAAATTAGAAAATTAGAAAATTGATTTTAGTAATTTTCCAAAATTTTCTAAACACTGATTCCTAATTTTCTAAAATGGAAAATGAGAACAGTTTTCCACAACCAACACACTCTTAATTATTCATATTTTTAACTTTACGATCACTTTAAATTCTCCCTTAAATTTTAGTGTCTCCCCTCTTTGTGTTTGTTTATGTTATCTGATTGGACCATTATTGAAGTTTAGATCTTTTGTTGATGTGGTATTAGTAATATGCTTCTAGTTGAGTGGGTCAACTTTTTTGTTTATTGGTTTTTTGACTTCTTCACTGCTATGTGTAAATTGTTTCTGATTATTTGTTTTAATTATTTTGAAATATTGTTTCATGTGGGTGCTTGGCAGGCTAGTGACAGGTTTAACATCAACTCCCAACTTGATCATCTGCAGGATAAGTATGTAGGAATAGGACATGCAGATATGAATAGATTGCGAGTAATTTCTTTATTTTCTTGTATATATTAAGATTATATATCCTCTTCTTTACAAAACCAGAGATGCATTTACTTATGAGGTTGAAACATGTGTTTATAGTTTATAATTGATATAAACTCATTTGAATGTCTAAGGGGCTGTTTACTTGACGCTTACCCGGTAAGTGCTTACCTGGTCAATTTACCTTACCTGGTAAGAGCGATGGCAGTCTTACCCCGTAAGTGAGATCGACAACTCTTACCATGTAAGCGCTTACCGGGTAAATTGTTGCATACTATAGTACCATTTTGAGAGACTTAATATTTTTTTTGGTCTTTGTTTCAAAATTAATTGTCATCATCAAGTTTAGCTCAAAAACTTACAGGGCATATTAATGTTGAATTACAAAATCAATGATTTTCACATCAAAGTAACATCCGGCAATCTGCCTTTCTTTTGAGGTATAGGGTCTAATGTATAATGTACATATGTGTATAGTTGTCTGATAATTTCTTGTTTGCTTTGAAGTGAATGGGATGTTAATATCCAGCGAGACAGCTGTGCATCATATGTTGGACATTACCCTATGCTTGCTTATTTTGCAATAGCCGAAAATGAATCAATTGGAAGAGAATGCCACAATTTTATGCAGGTATCTTCCTTATCAACTTCTCCTCGACAATCTTTTTAAGGATTAATGTTTGTCTTTCCATGGCTACGTTTTTTATGATTGCTTGGTAAAAGAGTTTCCCTTTGATGTATTTGCATAAGGTGGTGTTTAACTATGACTTAATGGGCTATAAATAACTTATTCTGTGGGGATTTAGTTGTCATTATGGATTAGGATAAAGTGTTGTTCGGTTATTGTGTTTGAATGGTCTAATTTACAATTTTACCCTTGTTTGTAACCCACATTTCATAAACACCTTATGGCTTAACTAATAATATTTGATCAGGTATATATATTTTGACTATTCAACAAATGTTCAAAATTTGGTGTACGTATGTTGTAAGATGTTTTTAATAAAGACAAAATAGCATCACCTTGGACCCAAATATATTGTAATCAGAGAGGGATAGAAAGAAGAAGTGTATTTCTTTTCTATTTTACTGAATGATTACAAAGAGGGAATACAAAGACTATAAATAGACTAAAATCCTAAAAAGAAGAAACCCTAAGGCCCATGGGCCTAAAGACTAGCTATACACATTTACATTCTAACACTCCCCCTCAAGCTGGAGCATAGATGTTAATCATGCCCAGCTTGTTACAAATAGAGGAGACTCGCGAACCAGGTAAGGCTTTGGTAAAGACATCAGCCAGTTGACTGCCTGTTCGAACAAATGGAGTCGAGATGGTTCCATCTTCTAGCTTCTCACGAGTAAAATGGCAGTCTACTTCGATATGTTTTGTTCTTTCATGGAACACGGGATTGTTTGCAATGTGGATAGCCGCCTCATTATCACAATATAGGTTCATCGGTTTAGATTGAGCAAAGCCGAGTTCACCTAGCAGATTACGTAACCATATCAGCTCACAAGTAGTTTGGGCCATAGCCCTGTATTCAGATTCAGCACTTGACCGGGAAACGACATTCTGCTTCTTACTTTTCCATGAAACGAGATTCCCTCCAACAAACACACAATAACCTGTCGTAGACCGCCTGTTCGTAGGATCCCCATCATAGTCAGCATCTGTGAACCCTTCGATGACATGATGATTGTGATTTTGATAAAGAATACCAAGCCCAGGAGCACCCTTTAAGTACTTCAATATATGTCTAACAGCCTCCCAATGTGGAGTTCGTGGAGATGACATAAATTGACTCACAACACTGACCGGAAAGGCGATGTCAGGGCGTGTAATGGTCAGGTAGTTCAGTTTTCCCACAATTCTTCTATATTTTTCAGGATCCTCAAGTAGATCTCCATCTTTTACATTTAGCTTCATATTTGGAATCATCGGGGCCTCACAAGGTTTTGTTTCAATCATCCCAGAATCATTCAATATGTCCAAACAATATTTCCGTTGGGACAAACAAATCCCCTTTCGATTGCGAGATACTTCAATTCCCAAGAAGTATTTTAGAGGACCTAAGTCCTTTGTTTGAAACTGAGATGCAAGAAAATCTTTCAGCTTCATGATTCCAGTCTCATCACTCCCAGTAATCACAATATCATCAACATACACCACTAATAGAATACACCCAGACGAAGATGAAGCAAAAAACACAGAATGATCATAAGCACTCCTTCGTAGGCCAAACTCGGTCACTACTGCGTTAAACCGTCCAAACCAAGCACGAGGGGATTGCTTTAGACCATACAATGATTTACGCAGTTTGCAGACTCTACCAGACTCCCCCTGAGCAACAAACCCGGGTGGTTGCTCCATATAAACTTCCTCATGTAAGTCTCCATGCAAGAAAGCATTTTTGACATCCAGTTGGTGTAGTACCCAGTTATAAGTTGCGGCTAATGAAATAAACAGGCGAATAGAAGGTACCTTAGCCACAGGAGAAAATGTCTCGGAGTAGTCGACCCCATAAGTCTGAGCATATCCTTTTGCTACCAACCGAGCTTTCAAACGAGCCACAGATCCATCCGGATTAACTTTCACAGTGAACACCCATTTACAACCAATGGCCTTCTTGTTTGCCGGTAACTCTACCAAAGTCCACGTGTTACTGTGTTCAAGAGCATTCATTTATTCGATCATAGCATTTCGCCAACCAGGATGAGCTAAAGCATCTCCAACCGTTTTAGGAGTGGGTATGGAGTCTAACGAAGCAACCAATGATCGAGAAGCTGTAGACAGCTTAGCATAAGACACATACGAATCAACTGGATAAGTGCACGAACGTTTGCCTTTCCGAAGAGCAATAGGAACATCAAGATCTGGAGGAAGAGAGTCTCCTGCTGTATCAGAATCACTGGTGGATGGCGACTCAGACATTCGAACATCAGAATTGGGAATGTCTGTTGTCAAATGAGGAGACTGATTGGAACTTGGATCCGCCGGAGGAACCACAGACGGTTCAGAAGTAGGTCGTCGTTGCCTACTGTATACATGAATCACCGGAGGTCGTTCTGGTTCTGAAGACTGTGCAGAGTCAGATGGAACGGGAAGTCCACCATCGAACTTGGAGTCGGTATAGGATAGATCAGCAAGTCATCCTGGTTTTCATGATCAAGACAAGTGGAAACCGGGTAGAAAGGCACTTCCTCCATAAAGGTGACATCCCGTGAGACGATGTAACGATTGAGGACAGGTGAGAAACATCTATAACCTTTCTGAAGACGAGAATATCCCAAGAAAACACATTTGAGAGACTTTGGATCTAACTTACTAAGGTGAGGTCGAGTATCTCGCACAAAGCAACTACAACCAAATATTTTCGGTTCAATCGGAAACAAGCGTTGACCAGGAACAAGAACCGACATCGGAATCTCACCATGCAGAACGGAAGATGGCATACGGTTGATTAGAAAGCAGGCAGTAGCGATTGCATCTGCCCAAAATGGTTTCGGTACAGTCATCTGAAACAATAATGCACGAGCCACTTCAAGAAGGTGGCGATTCTTTCGTTCAGCAACTCCATTTTGGGCAGGTGTATCAACACACGAGGATTCATGACGGATACCTTGTTGAAGCATAAAGGACCGAAAGGTTTCTGAAGTATATTCCTTTGCATTGTCGCTACGCAAGGTTTTCACAGACACACCAAATTGCGTTTTAGCCTCAGCAACAAATGTACAAAAATGGGTGAAAACTTCAGATCGATTCTTCATTAGATATAGCCATGTAACTCGGGAGAAATCATCCACAAACGTAACAAAATACTTGAACCCGCTTTTAGACGTGACGGGACAAGGTCCCCAGACATCTGAATGAACTAATTCAAACAGGGATGCAGCTCGCTTATTATCTCTTGGGATTAAGTGAACACGGTGATGCTTAGCAAATTGGCATGAGTCGCAATTTAGCGATGACAGGTGTGAAAGTTGAGGATATAATCTCTTTAAACTTTGAAGAGATGGATGCCCCAAACGACAATGTAGTTCGAAAGGAGATAATGATGCCAAAGCTGCTTGTGATTTCAGCTCCTCAGGTTCAAATATATAGAGCCCGCCCCGACTCTCGTCCTCTACCAATGATTTGCTTTGTTGAAAGATCTTTAAAAATACAATGATAGGGATAGAATTTAACACTGCAGTTCAGTGTACGAGTAATTTTGCTGACTGATAACAAATTAAACGTAAACTTGGGTAGGCATAATACGGACGATAATGACATAGATTCAGAAAGTCTAACTGTTCCGGATCCAATCGCTTGTAAGATGGATCCGTTAGCGACTTCGACCTCATGGAAAGATCGATGTTCATTGAATTTGCAGAGTAGACTATGATTACCTGTCATATGATCTGAAGCACCAGAATCAATGATCCAATTGGAGGGGGATGATACAAAGCATTTACCAGAGTCAACAAACGCAACAGTAGAAGTAGCGGAGTTCTCAGCTCTAGAGGACTTGTTGCCAGATTCATCCATGATGTAATAAAACAGATGGCTTAAACAGAACAGAATGCTCACTAGATCGACGATTAACGACGCACTCACAGGGTGCCAGAAAACAAACAGCGACCAAAAACAAACCAGAAACGAACTAGAAACTCAATCCAGAAAATCGAATCTGAAAATCAAGCCAAAAAAAACTCGAAAAAACGAACCAGAATCGCTGCCGGAAACACTGTTCACGCTGCCGGAAACACTGTTCACGCTGCCGGAAACACTGTTCACGCTTCCGGAAACACTGTTCACGCTGCCGGAAACACTGTTCACGCTGCCGGAAACACTGTTCACGCTGCCGGAAACACTGTTCACTGCTGCCGAAAATACTGTTCACAGCCGAAAATACTGTTCACAGCCGGAAATACTGTTCACAGCCGGAAAAACCTAGGGCTAGGGCTCTGATACCATGTAATCAGAGAGGGATAGAAAGAAGAAGTGTATTTCTTTTCTATTTTACTGAATGATTACAAAGAGGGAATACAAAGACTATAAATAGACTAGAAATCCTAAAAAGAAGAAACCCTAAGGCCCATGGGCCTAAAGACTAGCTATACACATTTACATTCTAACATATATAAAATTACCTTATAATCAAATAATTTAGTGTTGAGGTAATGGTAATAGTTTTTCAAAAAATTGCATGTTGAGGTTTGATGGTAAATTCTGTATGACAAGTAGGAAAATCAATTGATATTTTTCAACTTTGCAGATGAAATGTAATATAGAATCTGCCAACATTGCTTGTTATTTTGATGATGCCTTTCTAAATCATTAATAATTTTCCAGTTGTTGCCAAATTTGCTCTTGTAGAGGAATGTATTTAGGAGGTTGGTCGTTATTCTCGCTTGTATATGTTGGTTTTGAGTGAATAAAATCTCACTCCTTGGTTTTGAAGAAAATGTTGTTGCCTTGTGAAAGAGAGGAGAGTAGAAATATAAATCAAGCATAGTTTCATGGTTGTGGTTGTCACTTTTTTATGGATGTATACCAAACCTTATTATTACATATGGACTCGAGAGAGTAGAAATATGATTCAAGTCCATGATACTGATACCATCCATATGTTCTGTATGATGTTTTAGTTTTAATAACAATGCTATTGTTTTAATATTCTTACGGGGTTGTTTGTAGTTTGTTGTATAGGGGTTGTGAATGGAAATGACTGACTGTTAGGAAATAATATCTCACCCCTATTTCAGTCTTAGGTGTTGTTTGTTTTTAAGAGGTCTGAAGTCTGATTTCGCATCTAAAAAAATAAGAGATGGATGATGCATCTCTTAAAATTTTAGAGGTGTTTTCAAATCTTTTCTTATAAATAAAACAAATAGTATGAAGTATGCAAACCTCTTGATTTTCAAACTTCAAAGGTTTTAAGAGGTATTTTTTTTTTAAAAAACAAACAGCCCTTTAGTGTGTTAAGAAATCTATTAGGGGATAATCCAAATCCTATTTTAGTCTTTTTGTGGATTGTTTAGGTTAAAAATGAGATCAAAAACCCTAAAAATAGTTGGTTGTTTTGTGAGTTAATTTGGGCGGTTTAATTAATTCAAAGATAAGAACAATTATCTAAGTATGTACCACTTGATAAGATCAAGAACCGGCGGCACTCCACGACCGATGGGGAGGGATAAATGGAAACGTGCCGCGTCAACCTCCACAAAGGAGACGGAAAGGAAGACGTGATGGCGGTTATTTTGGGGTATGTCGAGAGGTTCAACATGGAAAATGAAAAATTGCTAACCGTGGAGCAGGAAACATTGAAAGTCTTGAGGGAAAAAGCCGAGGCGGCAAGGACAAAAGCGGAAGTTCTGAAACAAAGAGAAGCACGGAAGAAGGCGGAGAGAGCAAAAAGATCTTGAGTTTTTACATTAGCCCACATGGTCATCTCACGGGTAGCAAGTTAAAAGCGGTTTTATCCCACAAAGAGCGCCTTCTAGAAAAATAGGGTTGGTGAATTTATGCAATTTCAATTTATGAGATATAATATTCATTGTTTTATTATATGTTAATTGTATATTTTGTGTATGTTGGGCCTCGGCCCATAGGCCTCTTTTTGTGTCTTTTAGGGTTTTGAGTCTTGTATATATAGAGGGTTCACCCTCCTTGTTTTATCATCAAATATACACTTTCAATACACTTTCATGGTATCTGAATCGTCTTCCTGGATCTCAGTCACCTCCTCGTCCGAAAGCTCGAATTGCCACTAGTGGTGAGCCTGCTGATCAACCTCCAGCCTACACACTTAGTGAGGAAGACTATCACCGACTCCAGCAACTCCTAGCCTCCCAGTCGATCTCCCCCACTCCACGTGCAAAACTCGGCTAAATCAGGTACATCTTCTAGTCTTGATTCATCTTGGGTTGTTGATTCTGGAGCTACTCATCACATGACTGGGAATCGAAGTATCCTATCTAGCCTGCATAAAGCTTTCCATCCACCCGTTAGTCTTGCTGATGGATCTTCATGTCCAGTTCAGGGGTTTGGATCCATTAACAATTCAACAAACCTATGCCTATCCTCTATTTTGTTTGTTCCTAAATTTCCTAATAATCTTTGTTCAGTGAGTCAAATTACAAAACAAAATAACTGTTGTGCAATCTTCTTTCCTACTCACTGTCTTTTTCAGGAATTGGGGACGAACCGACTGATTGGCACGGGTATTGAATCAAGAGGTCTCTACCATTTATCCTTACCTTCCCGTCCTACAGCAAACATGTGTGATTCCAGTATAAGGGAGGCTCACTGCCGGCTAGGCCACCCCTCTGCAACAGTTCTGAGACAAATGAGACCGGATTTTCCACTTTCGTCTATTAATTTTCATTGTGAGTCATGTCAGCTTGGTAAACACACTAGGAGTCCCTATCCCCCTAGAGTCTCTAGTAGAGTCAGTTTTTCTTTTGAACTTGTGCATTCTGATGTATGGGGGCCTTGCCCTACAAAGTCTACTTTGGGTTTTGAGTATTTCATTACTTTTATTGATGATTATTCGCGTGCTACTTGGGTTTATTTATTAAAATCTCGTAGTGAAGTATTTACCATTTTTCGAGAGTTTCATTCATATGTTCAGAACCATTTTAACTCATCAATCAAAACTTTACGATCCGATAATGCAAAGGAATGCTTCTCTACTGACTTTTCTTCGTATTTGAAAACACACGACATTGTTCATGAATCTTCATGTGTATACACATCCCAACAAATTGGTGTTGCTGAACGCAAGAATCGCCACTTGTTGGATGTCGCTCGAACACTTATGTTTCAATCCCATGTCCCTAAACGATTTTGGGGGGACGCTATTCTTACTGCCGCATACCTGATAAACCGCATGCCTACACCTGTCCTTCATAATAAATCCCCCTTTTCTGTCCTCTTTCCTAAAGGAACTCCCTTTCCTCTTACATCGAGAATTTTTGGATGCGTAGCCTATGTTCATGATCATCGTCCACAACTTACTAAACTTGATCCACGAGCCATTCGTTGTGTCTTCCTTGGTTACTCACGAGTCTAGAAATGGTATCGATGTTATAGTCCTTCTCTTCATCGCTACTTTACTAGTGCCGATGTCACTTTTCGTGAGTCATGCCCTTACTTCCTTGAACATTCTCATCTCGTTTCCGACCCGTTCCCTGATGATGACATACCAGACTCTCCCCTTATTCCCACTATTCCTGTATCCGATGTACACTCTGTTCCTCCGGTCTCAGATGCTCCGTCTCCTGCTACAACCAGCCTCCCGGTAGAACCTCCCCCGTTACTTTTCACATATGCTCGACGAGGTAAGGATCAAACAACAGAGCCACTTGATTCACAACCAAACCATGAGTCTGGTCCATCCTCAGTTCCACTTCCCATGAATGAGCCTAACACACCAATGCCAGCTACACCCTTACCAGAAACAACCATACCTACTACCATCTCGTCTACACCTGATGTTCCTATCTATGATTCTCCTGGAGCACCATTCCCTGACATACCTATTGTTAGGTAAAATGTTAGGTAAAATGTATTTCCCAAGATAATTTTCTATTCCCACTCAATTGAATATAAATACATAGAGAAATGCTACAAATCAGGAACAGATCACTCCTTATTTAGGGAGGATCATTAGACCAAATATACAACCTAAAATAGATAGGAGTCATTCTAAAAATACAGCTAATTTACAGCAGCTAATCTAATTTACAGCAGCTAATTGACAGTTAATAGGCTAATTTACAGCTAATACACCCCCTCAGTCTAAGCAGTAGAAGGACGAATGCATAGACTGGACCGAAAACGGTTAAAAAGATGACGCGGAAGCCCTTTTGTGAAGATGTCGGCGTACTGAAAATCCGCTGGAACATGTAATACCCTGACTGCACCGATTTTGACCTTTTCTCTGACGAAATGGATATCAAGTTCCACATGTTTTGTACGCTGATGGTGTACTGGATTTTCAGATAAGTATACGGCCGATATATTATCACAGTAAACAACTGTAGCCTTGCGAGTGGGAACATAAAGTTCCAGAAGTAAGTTGCGCAGCCAACTCGTTTCGGCAACTGCGTTTGCAACCCCACGGTATTCTGCCTCTGCACTTGATCGTGATATGGTTGGCTGACGTTTTGATGACCAGGAAACCAAATTATCCCCTAAGAAGACACAGTATCCGGAAGTGGAGCGGCGATAGTCGGGGCACCCCCCCCCCAATCGGCATCTGAATATGCAGTAAGTTGGGTCGATTTCGAGGGTGAAATACGGAGGCCATATGTAATTGTTCCTTTAACATAACGGAGAACTCGTTTGAGGAACTGGAAGTGTGGATCCCGTGGGGCATGCATGAACAAGCAGATTTGTTGTACTGCATATGTAAGGTCTGGGCGCGTGATGGTAAGATACTGTAAAGCTCCTGCTAGTTGGCGGTAATGAGTACCGTCAGGTAGAAGTTTGCCACTCGTGGCACTCATTTTGGGGGAAGTGTCAACAGGAGTGGAAGTAGGCTTGCAGTCCGCCATATGAGCCCGGGATAGAATGGTAGCGGCATAATTTTCTTGAGAAAGGAACAGGCCGCCGTCTTTACGTTTAACTTGGATCCCGAGAAAATGATTTAAGGTACCTAAATCTGACATAGCAAACTCACGAGATAACAGAGCAATGATATTGGTGAGAAGCTGGTCATTAGAGGCCGTGAGGACAATGTCGTCAACATATAACAGTAAATAGGCCATGTCATTTCCCTTTTTGTAAACAAATAGGGAGGTGTCACTAATGGTACTCCGAAAACCACACTTAGTAATGTAGGTAGCAAATCGGTCATACCATGCTCGAGGGGCCTGTTTAAGCCCATAAAGAGACTTGCGTAACCTGCATACATAACTAGGGTGAGTGGTATCGACGAACCCCGGAGGTTGAAACATATATACTGTTTCATTTAAGTCCCCGTGAAGAAAAGCGTTTTTAACGTCAAGTTGGTGAATAGACCAACCCCGGGAGACAGCCAGACTGAGCACCGTTCTGATTGTGGTCGGTTTGACTACGGGGCTAAATGTTTCCTCACAATCAATTCCAACCTGTTGGCATTTTCCGTTAACGACTAACCGGGCCTTGTATCTCTGTAAAGTGCCATTTGCATTAAACTTGTGATGAAATAACCATATGCACCGAATGATGTTCGCATTAGGGGGCCGAGGTACCAAGTCCCACGTTTGATTATCCATTAGAGCTCGATATTCGTCGATCATGGCATCATGCCAATGTGGATCGGAAAGGGCTTTGATGTGGGAAGTTGGTATGGGAGATATGGTAGGTTGGGTACTAGTATGTAGGTTAAGATGAGTTTGAGAGCTGGATGCTCGGGAACGGGTTATCATGGGGTGGGTTGATACGGGTGGTGGTGGCGGCGGATGGGGAGGTGGTGGAGGTTGAGGCATTGGGTCAGTAGTAGGTGAGGATGTTAGGATTATGTGCGAGACAGTAACGGGGTTATCGTGTCCAATGTTATAAGACACTAGTAGGTCACACTGCTGCACACCAAAATGAGAATGTTTGGATTATGGGAAATAATTAATTGGTTAATTAATTATTTAGAGAGAAAAAGAAATAAATAATTAGTTTAATTATTTATAATTAATTAATCAGTTAGATTAATTAATGGGATAATTATGGAAGTTATTTCAGAGATAATTACCAAGAATTATATATGGAATCAAACACTGCTTGTTTTGTCCATATAAATAAAGGGCTTGGGGTATCAAGTTAATTGATTGATTCAGCTCAAAAACCCAGAAAAATATTCTCTCTCTCCCTCTCCCAAAACCGGCGCCAAAATCCAGTGAGGAGGAAGGTTCGCGTTTGTTTTCGGGTAATCCTCGGTGGTGGTCTAGCAACTATCTCAACCGGTGACAGTAGCGGTGTACCCCTTACTTGCGTTTCAGAGTTATTGTTCGCAAAAGGTAATCCACTGAAACACCCTTAATTGTATCTGTATGGTTTAGGATTGGATCCTCGATTGGGAATCGGGTTTTGTTATCCGCTGTGCATGTTCTTGTATCCCTCGATTCCCAACAGTGGTATCAGAGCCACTTCCTAAAAACCTACAGATCAGGTTTGTTTATCATCTAGGTTTGTTAAAAATTCGATTTTTATGTTTATAATTGTTAAAAATTGGATTCTTGTAAAAACCTAACCGGTGGTGGAACGGCGGCAGTTAGCCGACCGAACCACCAGACCAAACCACCAACACGCGGCAACCGCACCACAGATGGTGGTTGCGGTGCCGGCTGTCCTCCGTTCGCCAGCCGCACCACCGTGTGGTGGCGGCGTTGGCCGTGGCAATCGAACGCCACCGAGTAGGTGGCGATTGTTGTTGATGATCGAGTCGGCCACCGAGGACCGGACCACCAAACCGTTTAACGGCGATGGTGGTGGCTGCGTGATCGAGCCGCGCAACACGGCGGCGCTGCGGTGAAAAACCAACCGCCGCACCACCGTTTGTGGTGGCGGCGGTGTTTGATACAACCACCGAAGCCGGAAACGGCGACGGTGGTGTTGATGATTATCGAGACCGCAGGAAGCGGCGGTGGTGGTGGCGAATGCTGCTGCTGCCGTCGTTCTCCAAAACGACCGCCACACCACCGATTGTGGTGGTGGCGGCAGCGGCGATAGTTTTGCGTCGATCGGACAACCACCGCAAACCCCGATTGGGCAGCGGTGGTGTAACGATGGTGGAGTAGCTGTTGTTGCCCAGTGGTGGCGGCAGTAGCGTGGAGGTGGCGGCGGCCTTGGCCGTTGTCACCAGTTGAACCACGAACCACCGAGCCAACCGCCGGCTGCCTTACGGCCTCGTCGGGCGGTGGCGGTGGCTGTTTGTTGTTTCCCGCAAGTGCAGGCCACACCACCGAACGGTGGTGATGGCGGTTGTTGTTGCGCCGGCAGGCGGTGGCAATGGCGATGAGATCGTGGTGGTGGCGGTGGTCGATAACCGCCGCAAAGGGGTATCGACCACTGCCAGATTCGGTTTCCGGAACACCAACCAGTATGGGGGCAGCGGCAGGTAGCTGTTGTTGCTCACGGTAGGTGGTAACGGATAAGGGTTATCTAAACCAGATAGGTTTTAAAACCCTAGGGATAATTTTATTTTTAATTTTTTAAAATCTTTTGATAAATTAGAAATTAAAAATTATCTGTTTGCGTCATAGTCGAATCCTTTAGACCCGTGGTTGTGTTTTTCATGTTTTATTTATTTAATTGTTGGTTACGGGAGGCCTGCGTGCCATTTACAACCCGCTTTTATAATGTAATAAATAAAATAACCAAAGAAACCGAAGACGGAGCACGGAGCCAAAGATGGATCTTGGAGCCAGTGGGAGCGCCGAGAAGTTCATGCATTGTGTGTTGCTGTCACTTAGGGTTAAGACCGTCGTTTTGTGTTGGCTCACAAAACGACAATAGTTTTAAGGGTTTTTGGCTATGACATGTCTTTTAAAAATTGCGTGGTTGCTTATATTTAATTGTGTACTTGTCCGAATAACGTTAAATATAAACTGAATGATTTTTTAAAAGACAAAGATGGATACAAATACAGTTTGTGTTTGAATCCAAGTTTTTTGAAAACTGGCAGTTGTTTTTTTGAGACCCTTGTTAAAAATCATAGATTAGTAAGTGCAACCCACTTTAGGGGCACTTCCGGTGTAAGGTACATAGGGCGTTGTAAGTGCACACACTATGAACGCCCGTGTTCAAACCGAAACTGGAAGGAGATAAAACTCTGCGAATTATCTCCGGGTGGTACCGGCCAGAGTTTGTCCAGGTCCCGGGTGGTGCAATCTATTTTGGTAATTATTTATTCACTGGGTGGTACCAGGCCAAAATGCACTAGAGGGACTAAATATGCACGGATTGTTGATATCCGATGTCCCGACGATCTAGAAGTCGTATTTTCAGATGGGAATACGATTGGTATAGTGTTACCTACCATAGATCGCATGAGTCGGTATGACATGATCACATGCTTCCCGACACATGTGAAATATGGATTCTAGTCTAATAAATTTATTTTAAGGGTAATAATTTATTAGAATTATATAATTATAAACTAAAACTGGAATTTAATATTCTTCTGTAGATGTCTCAAATTAGTATTCCGTTTTATTCACCTGAAGAGTCACTTCGCCTTATTATGGGCAAGTGGAAGCTTACGGGCCATAACTTTCCAGTTTGGAAGTTACACTTGAGGAACGTTTTATGTGCCCAGGATAAGCTTTATGTGATCAACAAACCCGTATCACGACCTAAAAGCAATGCCCCTGAAGAGGAATTTGCTGAGTATTTTAGATACTTAACAGATGAATCGGATGTAATGTCCATTCTGATTTTCTCTATGTCACCCGAGTTCACGGGAGATTTAAGAGTTAAATCATGTCACGAGGTTGTGAGAGATGTGGAGAACCAGCTAGGTCTCTACAAGCACACGGGGAAGCTATTGATCATGCAAGAGATTCTCTCCCTGAAGCTACAGAAGGGTCAGTCAGTTAAAAACCATCTTGTTGATATGAGAAGGCTTTTTAAATGTTTATCACGTCTGGGGTACAAGATGACTCAGGAAGAGTTAGTGTATCTCATGTGGTTCTCCCTCACAAAGGAAGTTCAGGACACAGCTAGTGCCTACATGAAGGAACCAAAGAGCGACGTGGATAAAGTTCATGCAGATATTCTGGCCAGTCTAGAGCCAGTACCCGAACCTGCGAATCTCATGGACACTGACATAATAGATGAGCTGGGAGATCTGAGTTGCCCAGAGTGCGGCAGCGAGGATATTTGCGAGCACTCGATGAACATCGACCAGATGGATATCGGTTTACCCGATACTCCAGGTATCTTTATGATAGATTGCTTAATCACTTCTTATGAATCATGGGTAATTGATACAGGCAGTGGTAACCACATTTGTAATCATTTACAGGGATTCACTAGAAGAAAGACTCTGAGGAAGGACCGTTCGAACCTACGAGTAGGCGAAGGCACTCCGTTGATTGCTGAAGCCGTGGGATCTTATAGTCTTAGTTTACCCTCGGGTCTAGTTTTGGAACTGAATAATTGTTATTATATTCCAAATATGATTAAGAATGTATTGTCTTTTGATTTGTTGGTAGACCAAGGCTTTTACTATAAATATTCTTATAAAATGATTTCGGTTTTTAAAGATAATATTTTCTATTTTAAAGCTACACCTGTAGATGGTCTATACACTGTAAATCTTAAAGACAACAATAGTGAAATCTATCATATAAGTAAGCGATCCAAGGATATTGAGGATCAGACTTACCTCTGGCATTGTCGTTTGGGCCATATAAACAAGAAACGCGTTGAACTACTCCTAAAGGGAGGTTTTCTTGGCAATTTCGATTACAAACCTTTTGATAATTGCGAATCTTGTTTATCTGGTAAAATGACAAAGCAACCTTTCAACAGTGAGAATGAAAGGGCTACTGACTTGCTTGAAATAATCCACACAGATGTATGTGGACCTTTCAGTCATGTAGCAAGAGGAGGATACCGGTACTTCATTACCTTCACTGACGACTTCAGTAGGTATGGATATGTCTACTTGATGAGGCATAAATCTGAAACCTTTGAGAAATTCAAGGAATATCAGAATGAAGTACAGAATCTACTTGACAAGAGGATCAAGTTCTTACGGTCAGATCGTGGTGGCGAATATCTCAGTGATGAGTTTGACAATCATCTGATGGAGTGTGGGATTGTATCCCAACTTACACCTCCGTATACACCTCAGATGAACGGTGTATCAGAAAGGAGAAATCGTACCTTACTTGACATGGTACGAACAATGATGTGTCATTCTTCGCTGCCAGTATCATTCTGGGGACACGCGCTCGAAACAGCAGCACACATACTGAACAGAGCGCCAACAAAGTCGGTAGAAAAGACTCCATACGAGTTATGGAAGGGTAAGAAACCTAACATATCTTTTCTGAAAATTTGGGGTTGTGAGGTTTACGTCAAACGACCTACCTCAGAAAAACTCAAACCCAAATCCGACAAGTGTTTCTTCGTTGGATATCCCAAGACCACCGTGGGATATTATTTCTACAACCCTGAAGAGAACAAAGTGTTTGTTGCTCGAAATGGAAAATTTCTGGAAGAAAAGTTTCTCAGTTTAGAGAACACCAGAAAGGATGTAGATCTACAGATAGTAGACGAAGAAAACACTACACCAGTTGTTGAGCCAGAAATTCAACATAACAATGTTGAACCTCAATCAGAGCCGATTGAGGAAGTGCAAACACAAGACCTTCGCAGATCCAGTAGGGTAAGACAAGAACCAGATAGGTATCTTGGGTTCCTAGTCTCTCAAGACAGTGGAGACTTAAATGAACCAACATCCTATGGAGAAGCTGTGTCAGGCAGTGAGTCTGAACAATGGCAGGAAGCCATGAAGGCCGAGATGCAATCCATGTATGACAACCAAGTCTGGGAGTTGACTGATTTGCCACAACACTGTAAGGCTGTTGGACGCAAATGGGTTTTCAAGAAGAAAACCGACATGGATGGAAATGTACACACCTTCAAGGCCAGACTGGTCGCAAAAGGATTCACACAAACTCATGGTATCGACTATGATGAAACCTTTTCACCAGTGGCCATGTTAAAGTCAATTAGGATTCTAATGGCCATCTCAGCGTACTTTAACTACGAGATTTGGCAAATGGACGTCAAGACAGCCTTTCTGAATGGAAAGTTAACAGAAGACGTCTATATGGAACAACCAGAGGGGTTTGAAGATCCTAAGAATCCTAATAAGGTGTGTAAACTGCTAAAATCTATTTACGGATTAAAGCAAGCATCTCGAAGCTGGAACTTACACTTTGATGAGCGAATCAAAGAGTTTGGCTTCGCTAAAAGTGAGTTCGAGCCATGTGTTTACACTAAGTTCAGTGGGAGCATAGTAACCTTCCTGGTCTTGTATGTAGATGACATACTACTCATAGGAAACAATGTACCAACTTTACAGAGTGTTAAAGAATGGTTAAGTAAATGTTTCCAGATGAAAGACCTTGGAGAAGCCGCTTATATACTAGGTATAAAGATCTACAGAAACAGATCTAAGCGGCTTATCGGACTTAGTCAGAGTACATACATTGACAAAGTACTGAAGAGATTCAGGATGGATGAATCCAAGAAAGGATTCATTCCAATGCAACATGGCATAGTGTTAAGCAAAACACAGTGTCCTGTTTCTAGTGAAGATCAGGACAGGATGAAATCGGTCCCATATGCTTCTGCAATTGGATCAATTATGTATGCCATGCTATGTACTAGGCCCGATGTTGCTTACTCAGTAAGTGTTACGAGCAGATACCAACAGAATCCAGGTGAGCCCCATTGGGTGGCTGTCAAGAACATTCTCAAATATCTGAGAAGAACGAAAGAAATGTTCTTGGTCTTTGGAGGTTCTGAGGATGAAATTAGTGTCACAGGATACTCTGACGCTAGTTTCCAGACCGACAGAGATGACTTCAGGTCACAGTCAGGGTACGTCTTTACCCTAAACGGAGGTGCGATCTCGTGGAAGAGCTCGAAGCAGGACACGATTACAGACTCAACTACAGAGGCAGAGTACATTGCAGCATGTGATGCGGCAAAGGAAGCTGTCTGGCTGAGGAATTTTCTATCGGATCTCGGAGTGGTTGCCAGTATCTCGAGACCGATAGATATATTCTGTGATAACTCAGGAGCCGTGGCGCAAGCAAAGGAACCTAGAGAGCATCACAAGTCGAGACACGTGCTCAGAAAGTATCACCTCATCCGAGAGATCATTGGAAGAGGAGATGTAAGAATATGCAAGATTCCATCAGAAGACAATGTCGCAGATCCGCTGACAAAGCCACTAGCAAGGGCAAAGCATGAGGCACATGCGAATTCCATTGGGATGCAGTACCTGGAAGCCAGTAGCTAGTACTTAGTTTATTAATTATTACTATAGTCTAATTTAGAAACAATGTAATCATGTAAAGTTTTTATTTCACAGTGTGTTGGAAATAAATGGAGGTTTTAATTTCATGATTGTTCTAAATTAACTATTTTTCGCATATTTAACGTATCCTTGATTCTACAAAGTCTTGTATGAAATCTAAATTTCCGTAGCTACTTATTGAAATGGGAATTTCAATAGGGAGTTTAACGCTATTATAAATACTTGATGATTTATTCAAAGTAGAGAATAAAAGCACAAGTGATGTGACCAAGTATTTATAGATACTCATCAGAGTGTTTGGGTATTGGAAGTGACCAGTAATCAAGTCTGCTTCATGGAGCCTCAGTCATAGGCACTGACTTGATAGGTTGTCCTTAGACCTGAGATACTTGGTTTGGGAACACGAGGACCACTGTACTCTTAGCACGTACTAACGCTGCACCGTAACTGGGTGGCTATACGGGACGTGACTAGATGCAGCGGAAGCCGTGGATCCAAATGCAAGTAGTCAAGAAGGGATTTGCACCTCCTTCAAAAGGAGAGATATTTCCGGGCCCCTTGACGATTAAGATTGGCAGAAAACGCGTGGCCACGCTCGGATAGAATAACAGGGGTTATTTAGTAATATCCGTTACTGCAGGCAATCGAAATCAGAGTCAAGAAATACTTGATTTTAAGAAATGAATCCTCCACTCCATGTCTTAAATCACTTTAGAAATATCGTGTGCAAAAGGAATGAACCTGTGTACAAATTCAAGCGTGAATTGTATCTCTGAATATAAGAGATCTTATAACCTGGTTAACCTAAGCGTCTGGCTAGGGACCTCCTTAGGCGAATGATAACAGTTCAGTTACATGTCTAGCACAAGTGGGAGTCTGTTAGGATTATGTGCGAGACAGTAACGGGGTTATCGTGTCCAATGTTATAAGACACTAGTAGGTCACACTGCTGCACACCAAAATGAGAATGTTTGGATTATGGGAAATAATTAATTGGTTAATTAATTATTTAGAGAGAAAAAGAAATAAATAATTAGTTTAATTATTTATAATTAATTAATCAGTTAGATTAATTAATGGGATAATTATGGAAGTTATTTCAGAGATAATTACCAAGAATTATATATGGAATCAAACACTGCTTGTTTTGTCCATATAAATAAAGGGCTTGGGGTATCAAGTTAATTGATTGATTCAGCTCAAAAACCCAGAAAAATATCTCTCTCTCCCTCTCCCAAAACCGGCGCCAAAATCCAGTGAGGAGGAAGGTTCGCGTTTGTTTTCGGGTAATCCTCGGTGGTGGTCTAGCAACTATCTCAACCGGTGACAGTAGCGGTGTACCCCTTACTTGCGTTTCAGAGTTATTGTTCGCAAAAGGTAATCCACTGAAACACCCTTAATTGTATCTGTATGGTTTAGGATTGGATCCTCGATTGGGAATCGGGTTTTGTTATCCGCTGTGCATGTTCTTGTATCCCTCGATTCCCAACAGAGGATTGTTGCAGGGGGGTTGGTGGGACAGGTGGTTGTGTATTCCGGCGATGGTAGGTATGGATAAGAGGAGGTTGTTGGAGAGTGGTAGATGGGGAAGTGTTTTGGGCAGAAAGGGTCGGGGAAGGTGGCAAAGGGAAAGAGACTGATGGTTCAAAGACGGTAGGAGTTGGGTCAGACTCTAGAAATGAGTAGGTGAAGGGTGGAGTGGGATGTTTTTCAGAGAAAGGAAAAGATGACTCGTCGAAAGTGACATGACGAGATAGGAGAACCTTGCCGGAAGAGAGATCAAGGCAGCGATACCCACGAAAATTAGCGGGATACCCGAGGAAAATACAACGACTGGAGCGGTGTTCCAACTTGTGTTTTCGTGTTGCGGTTGTGTTAGGATAACATGCACAACCGAAAACCCGAAGGTGGTCATAGGAAGGCTGTCGATGATAAAGAGCGGTCATAGGGGTGGTGAATTTTAAGAGTTTGGTGGGGAGGATGTTGTGGAGATAGCACGCGGTATGTAATGCTTCAACCCAAAAATGGGGTGGGAGAGATGCGTGTGTGAGAAGAGTAAGTATGATCTCATTGAGTCTACGAATCATACGCTCGGCTTTCCCATTTTGTTGGGAAGTGTGAGGGCAAGAGAAGCGGAAAAGAAGACCGTTTGTTTCAGCAAAGGATTTGAAATTTTGGTTGTCGAATTCACCCCCTAGGTCACATTGGAAAGCTTTAATTGTGATATTAAATTGAGTTTGGATGAATTTATGAAACTGGGAAAATTTGGAAAAAGTTTCAGACTTGAATTTTATTGGAAAAACCCAAGTATATTGCGTGAAATCGTCTATTAAAACCATGTAATATTTGTAACCTGTTTTGCTAGGGACTGGAGATGTCCACAAGTCACAATGAACAATATCAAACGGTAAAACAGTAGTAGAATTAGAATCCAAAAATGGTAATCGCTTGTGCTTTGAAAGCTGACAGGAATTACAAACCAAAGAACGACTACGCTTAGTACTTGGAATAACATTATTCAAACTAAGAAAATCCAAAACAGGAAGACCGGGGTGTCCCAATCGATCATGCCAAAAGTCTCGAGCACTGGAGGTGAGAAAGGTGGCGTTGGTGACTGGATATGTGAGAGGGTATAGACGGCTCGAGCTATTGTGGCGGGACAGCATCTGACCATTCTGGTAATCCTTCACAGAAAATCCATGAGGATCAAATTCAGTGGAAACATCATTATCAACAGAAAATTTTCTAACAGAAATGAGATTTTTAATGATGTTTGGTGTGTAAAGAATGTTGTTTAGGTGTAGGTTACGTATGGGTGTTGAAATGGATGAGGAACCCGATCCACGAACCGGCATAGAAGCACCATTACCAACAGATATTGAACCAATGGGACAATTTAACGAAGGTTTAGAAATCTTACCTTGGTCACCCGTGAGATGGTCTGTTGCACCCGAATCCATGTACCATTGATCATCAATTGGGTCCATGGTCATTGTTTGAAGTGCTTCGCCAAGCTGAGTTGGCTCAAGCGGATCAAAGGTAGTGAGATTGGCCTGGTTTGCTGCTGGACCAGAAGGTCTAGGGCCTGACTTGGGACGTGCAGGTGCGCCGTGAGACGTAGGCCAGGCTGGCATAGGAGGCCCGGCCCAAGGAGAGTGCCAGCCGGGGTTGGTGGGATACGGACATGGCGGAGGGCTCCAATAGGCCCAATTGGGCAGCCGATTAGGTTGAGAGTTCCACGACGACCGAGGAATTGGGCCGCCTATGTCCGGGCTTGTTATTGGAGCGTCTTCTATCGACATAGGTTGTAGGATCATGTGGTGGTTCAGAGGAGACAGCAGCCATGGCCGTCGGTGTAGACATGGTTTCCCGTGCAGTTTGGCGGTGATGTTCCAACTCGAGCATACTACATGCAGTCTCCCACGTGGGAAGACTTTGATTGATATATGACGCCACGGTGTCATATTCAGCCGGAAGCCCTCTTACAAGTTGAAGAACGAGCCTCTGATCATTAACCGGACAATCCACATCATTGAGTTGACTGCCTAGTTCCTTGAGTTTTAGGCAATAAGCTTCAAGTGAAGGCATGGATTTCAAAGTGAGGTTATTGAATTCGTGCTCTAGTGCGGCAGCCCTAGAGCCCTTGTTGTTGAGGAAAATGGCTTTGATTCGACACCAGGCTTCGTAGGCAGTCGACTCGGTTACCAAACCACGAACCAATAAGTCATCAGACAATGTACCGTAAATCCATTGCAATACAATTGCATCGATTTCGGTCCATGCTTCATACTCTGCATCAGTCTTGGCCGGAGACGGTGTCCCGTCAATGTGCGACATGACTTTGTATCCCTTGGCATGTAGTTGAAATAACTTGACCCACGAAGAGTATGAGACCTTCGTACCGTCGAGCACCCGGACCTTGTGTTGAATGTTGGTCACGGTGTAGACGGGGTGAAGAGTCTTGGTGATATTTTCAGGCTTGGCACCCATGGACAGAATCTGCAAGGTGATGAAAAAGGGAAAAAAAAGGAGAAATCAAACCGTGGTTTGATGATTTGAATGTGACAGAGAAATCAAACCGTGGTTTGATGATTTGAGAAGACGAGAGCTAGGGTAACGAGCTATGCTCTGATACCATGTTAGGTAAAATGTATTTCCCAAGATAATTTTCTATTCCCACTCAATTGAATATAAATACATAGAGAAATGCTACAAATCAGGAACAGATCACTCCTTATTTAGGGAGGATCATTAGACCAAATATACAACCTAAAATAGATAGGAGTCATTCTAAAAATACAGCTAATTTACAGCAGCTAATCTAATTTACAGCAGCTAATTGACAGTTAATAGGCTAATTTACAGCTAATACCTATTGCCCTTCGCAAAGAACCTCGACACTGTACCCGTTATCCTATCCAAAATTATGTTGCCTACTCTCACCTCTCCTCCGAATCTAAAGCCTATACCAGTACCCTTGATTCCTACCCGATTCCCAGAGATGTGCGTAGTGCTCTAGAGCACCCAGGATGGCGACAGGCTATGGAAGATGAGTTAGGAGCTCTCCGGGGTAATCATACATGGGATCTTGAAACACTTCCTCCGAGAAAACGTGTTGTTGGCCGTCGTTGGGTATTTATAGTTAAACTACACCCGGATGGCTCCTTACATCGCCTGAAAGCTCGGTTAGTTGCTAAAGGGTATTCTCAGGCATACGGCATTGATTATGATGAAACTTTCTCCCCGGTATTTGCATCGCCCTTGCTGCAATTCATCATTGGCTGCTCCATCAACTTGATATCAAGAACGCCTTTCTTAATGGTGTCCTTGAGGAGGAGGTATATATGGAGCAGCCACCTGGATTTATTGTCAAGGAGGAGGCCTCAAAAGTTTGCCGGTTACGCCGTTCTTTATATGGTCTTAAGCAGTCTCCCAGATCATGGTTTGGTCGATTTTCTAGTGTTATGGGAGAATTTGGGATGGTTCGCAGTGCATCTGATTATTCTGTGTTCTTTAGACATAAGCAAGGCAAAAGGATTGTTGTGGTGGTTTATGTTGATGACATCATAATTACAGGGGATGATGAGGTCGGGTTTACCGAACTCAAAAAGTTTCTTCGGTCACAGTTTCAGATAAGCGACTTAGGTCGACTTCGATACTTCCTCGGCATAGAGGTATCTCGCTCTCCACAAGGAATACTTCTCTCACAACGGAAGTATGTCCTTGATATGTTGACCGAATGTGGCTTGTTGGGTTGCAAACCTGTTGATACTCCAATGCTTCCTACAAGGAAGCTCCTTCCCGAGGATGGAGATCCGATGAAGGATCCTGAGCGCTACAGACGATTAGTCGGGAAGCTTAATTATTTAACAGTCACACGACCTGATATTTCTTTCATTGTTAGTGTCCTGAGCGAATTCATGGCTGCTCCATACACTGGACATTGGGATGCTGGTCTTCATGTTTTGAGATATCTCAAGACCACGCCAAGTCTTGGCATCTTGTATTCTGATCAGGGGCATTGTCGTGTAGGTGCTTTTACAGAAGAGGGAGATGGTCGGATATCTGGTTTTTTAGATGCAGATTGGGCAGGTTGTCCGATCTCTCGACGATCTACTACCGGATATTGTGTATTTGTTGGAGGAAATCTTGTATCATGGAAGAGTAAAAAACAACATACGGTATCTAGATCCAGTGCTGAATCAGAATATAGAGCCATGGCAGATGTTACATCAGAAATGATATGGGTTCGTCGTCTTCTCATGGAGCTCGGAGTAGTTTTTAATAATAACTTGATGCGCTTATACTGCGATAGCCAATCGGCGATTCATATAGCAAAGAATCAAGTTTTTCATGAGAGGACGAAACACATTGAGGTTGACTTTCATCTTATCAGAGATCGAGTAGTAGGCACACAAGCAGATCCTCCATCCATTCAACCAGTTCATGTTAAGACAGAATATCAGCTTGCGGACATCCTCACTAAACCTCTTCGGAAAACTCAAATAGATTTTATTTGTAACAAGTTGGGCATGATTAACATTTATGCTCCAACTTGAGGAGGAGTGTTAATTGTATATTTTGTGTATGTTGGGCCTCGGCCCATAGGCCTCTTTTTGTGTCTTTTAGGGTTTTGAGTCTTGTATATATAAAGGGTTCACCCTCCTTGTTTTATCATCAAATATACACTTTCAATACACTTTCATTATATATTAAATTATCTATTACTTATAAAATTAAATTATTTAAATTAATAATAGTTGCAAAATAAAATAAAATAATAATAACTAAAAGATGAGATGGTGTTGTGGGATGGATGTGGGGTTTTGAGGGATAAAATGGGTTGGAATGGAAAAATGATTTACCGCTGATGTGATAGTGAGAAAGTGTAGTTCCCATGAGATGGATGTCATAGTCTTAAAAAATACTATTTAGGTTTCTGAGGCACCTATAGTTTAACCAATAAACATGATCCTTTTTATAGAAAATATTAGGGAGGATAGTTTGGTCTGTTTAACTTAGGAGATGTTTACTAGTAGTCACTACCATCACTTACCTTGTTTTGTTTTAAGTATATAGTATTTGTATATAGAAAATGCAACAACTCACACACCTTTTTGGGAGATTTGAACCTCTGATCTCTCATGAAAGTCAAAAGCTCGGATACTGCTAGGCCCGAGGCCCTTTGGTATCACTTACCTTGGATCACATCAATATGGATTGTTCTCAAGTGTTTTTACTCGGTAACCGCTTACTGGGTAAGAGTTTTTTCCTTCACTTAGCGGTTAAGATTCTTGGCCCTTCCTATCCACATCCAGAAAGTGACACACGATAAACGTTTAGATAGTAAGTGTTTAATAAAGAGACCGTTAATTTGCTAAGTGGTTAGTGATTTTTTAACAGTTGGTTAATTAGCATGTTTAGGTTTAGTGTTTGCCATATATTGTCTTCGTTATTTGGAGACAATGGATCTCTCATTCTCTCTTTGTTATATGGTATTCAAGTTGAACGCTCTCAATGTTGCTCATGGAAGTGCCTCGCTAGAATCATACAGGAAACACTGAACATTCCTTCTCCATCTTCCTAATCCTCTTTGTCTATCGTAGTCATCGATGATAAAACTCCATCCATATTTTCCATATAGAACGACCTTTTTAGTCTAGTCCCATCTATCTTGTAACACCCTCCTGGTCGTGGCATGCCAAGCCAGTCCTTGCCATGCCTTGGTCGTGCCAACGCCAAGCCAGACCTTGCCATGCTTTGGTGGTGCCATGCCATGCCTTGGTCGTATCATGCCAAGCCCAGGCCTTGCCATGCGTTCATGGTGCCATGCCATGCCTTGGTCGTGCCACGCCAAGCCAGGCCATGCTGTGAAGTCTTAAACATCCTCAACTCCTGGAGGCTGAAGACCGAGATACCGCTTGGTCAAATACCCTTTGGTTTAAAACTCATTGAAATACTGAAAACAGAAACAAGTAAAATGGCACATTGTTTCTGAAGAAAAAATATTACAAGTAATTATCATTTGTGACCAAACATATTTAGTTGCATTATGTATCAATCCTGTATACATATTGTTGTAACATTCTTAATTACAAAACTACTTTATGTACAATAATGCCAAGCAACAAATTAACGCACAAACTAGTATGTGCTGGAATTAACATCGAAGCCAATCTGAATCACGACGACACATCAATAAGCTCCATGACAGATGAATAATGGTAATATGTATATGGTTGATTGAGAATATACCAACTAATTACTTCATCTCCATTCGATACTTGGCTTCCACCAATCATCATTATGCCATCAATCAATTTGAGTGAATCCTTCCTTATATGACTAGACAAGACACACGCTTGTAGTTAATAGTGTGAATTTATCAAACTACATCTTCGGTTACGGTGGACCAATCACGGAGGATTGACGCGATTCATGGGAGGGTGGAGATTATTAAAGGAGGGGACCCGGTCAAAGCCGCCTTTATTGACCGGATGAGTGGCTCAGATTCGTCCTCATGTTCACAACCAAAATTGAGTTCACATTTGAACCTTCTTCTATATGGGTCAGGTTCAAATGTGAACCACTTTTTCATTGTCAACATGAGGACAGCCGAGAGCTCGCCACGTGACAATCTGACTTGTGTGGCTTAGCTTTATTCAGTCTGTATAAACCCGGCTTAGCTTTATTCAGTCTGAATAAAGCTATTATGCAAACTGAATAAAGCTTGAATAAAGCTAACCTGCGCGCTAAGTCGCCCGCGTCAGAGTGCGACTCAGCTTTATTCATTATGCATAAAGCTTTATTCAGTCTGAATAATAGCTTTGTTCAGTATGAATAAAGCTTAGTCGAGCACGTTTCAAATTGCCACGTGGCGCACTCTCGGCTGTCCTCACGTTCACAATGAAAAAGAGGTTCACATTTGATTTTCATTTGTAAACCATTATTTTGGTGTGAACTTGTAAACTACATCACAATCATCCATATCCAAGACAGATGGCTATGATTAAAGTTGTGGCGGTTACGATATATATATATATATATATATATATATATATATATATAGAGAGAGAGAGAGAGAGAGAAAGGTTCAAATGAGAAACATAACTTTTTAAGAAAACGTGAGGACGACTCAGCCACTCATCCGGTTAATAAAGGCGGCTTTGACCGGTTCCCCCCCCCCTCCCGCTCTTTAATAATCTCCACCCTCCCATGAATCGCGTCAATCCTCCGTGATCGCGTCCATCATAACCGAAGATGTGTCGCTGAGATTCGTCCTCACGTTTTCTTAAATTGACATGCTCCTCGTATGAACCCACCTCTCTCTCTCTCTCTCTATATATATATATATATATATGTCTATGTATACATGTGTGTGTATGTAAATGTCAAGATGACATATGGTATGCTTTATGTAACAGTTGAAGGGGTCTGTACTGTATGATCTTTCACAAGATTGTGCCAATGTGTATTTTTGCACATGCATAATATGAACATATTTATATCCGTTTCTATATATGTTTTTGTGTGTATAAATGCATATATCAATGTTGAAATTTTTTATATGCTTTGTCTAAATTATACAAGTTTTAGTCAGAACAGAGGTTCGGGATAGACTCTCAGGTGCAGTGTAGGCATTTGCTGGGCGAAATGGTGAACACTCAAGACACAGATCCTCAGAACATGCAACATCCTCCTCCGAAGTGGTCAGTAATATTCCTTAAATCTTTTTCTACATCTGTTTTGTGCATAAAATATAATTTAGGGTAGTGATCCTTTCACAACAACATTTAACAATACACAACAATCTTTTATGAATGGACCATTCTACCCTTTTAACCTTTTTAAGATTTTACACTTTTTAACATACGACCCTTTTTCATTTAACCCACCACCGTCTTTCTCCCTCTCCGGCCGCCACCATCATCTTTGACCACCGTCTACGTCTCCGACCACCACCATCGTCCTCCATCTATGGCCGCCACCATCATCTCCGACCACCGTCTACATCTCCGACTACCATCAACCACCACAAACGAGTATGAAAAACGGGTGGTTTTACACTGGCGACGTGGGGGTGATGAATCCAGATGGGTATTTGGAAATTAAAGATAGATCGAAAGATGTGATTATAAGCGACGGAGAGAATTTGAGCAGTGTGGAGGTGGAATCGGTGTTTTCACTTGCATCTGGCGGTGAATGAGGCGGCGGTGGTGGGAAAAATTCAGATCTACATCCGTGCTTCGACTACGACCACGCGGTTGCTGTTGGGTTGTGGTGGTTGATGGTGGCAGCGGTGATGAAGAAAGTCGAAAAGGAGACAATGGCGGCCGGAGATGGAGGGCCGTGATCTCTGGTGGCCGTCGTCATTTTCAGACTTGTTTGGGCATTGGGAGTAAATCCCATCGTGGAGGAAGATGGTGGTGGTCGGAGATGTAGACGGACCGGAGATGATGGTGGCGGCCGGAGATGGAGGAAGACGGCGGTGGTCGGAGATGTAGACGGTGATCGGAGATGATGGTAGCGGCCGGAGATGGAGGAATACGGTGGTGGTAGACGGTGGTTGGAGTTGGTGGAAGATGGTGATGGGTTAAATGAAAAAGGGTTGTGTTAAAAAGTATAAAAAAGGTTAAAAGGGTAGAATTGTCTATTCATAAAAAATTATTGTGTATTGTTAAATATTGTTGTGAAGGGATCACTTCCCTATAATTTTATGGTTGTTATATTGACTTCAACGTAGTGAGTCGGACAGAGGAGGGTGTATCTTGCAAACTGTTGGTAGTTCAAAAAGAGCAGTTGTGTCAAGTAGCAGACCAAGCTCCTCAGGTGAACCAAGTGAACACCCATGTAATTAACCCTATAAAAATAAAATAACATATTTATCCAAAATGTATATAAATCCACTTGTGACCTTGAATGCAACATCATCAAGATCATCTATCTTTAAAAGATCCAAAAAAAACCTCAGATTGACACCACATGTTGCATCTTCGTAGACTCTTGACAATTGACTTAAAAAAACCATATCCCAATCAATCCGACGATGAGTAGACCTATAAAAAAAATCTCCGCCATGCATAAAACTTCACATAACTTCACATATTAGACCGTCCGTTGTGCTCAACCCATAATGCTAGGATGAGCTTCGGGTTCTTTGGTTTCCTTCTAGAACACCACCATGCCCATATTGGGTAGGTGGTGTTCGGCTTCCCCAACACAAGTGGCAACAAGACCCACCCCACACCCTCTTTCTCTCTCTCTTGTTTCTATCTATCTCTCTCTTCTCTTCCTTTCTTTTGTTTATTCATTATTTAATAAAATAAAAGTGTGGGTAAGATTGAGTTACGTATAACTTATGTTTTGGAGAGTTGATGTGGCATTGGGTAGCTTTGAGTTGAATGGCAGGCAAGTATAACTCATGGTCTTATGGTATGAGAAACGTAATATATGCAACCTTTCCTCCATCCCAACAAGCTAGCTAATAGAAAGCTCGTTTCATTAAGACGTAAAACTATGAGAAAATAATTATTATAGCCATTTCAGAAAATGGATTTTATCTCCTACCCACTCTCTCCCTAAAATTCATGTTATACCCAACGGTCCGCTATCCGGCGACCGCTAATAGCGGCTTCATTGTTTTCCGGCCAAAACAAACCCAACAATATATATGTTGAAATGGATAGCGGCAAATTCCCGGTGGATAGCGACAATACATATGGGTTGGAATATATATATATATATATATATATACTCCTTGTTAGCGGCAATATATGAGTTGAAATGGATATATATATACACACTCCTTATTAATTAGTTGCAATATATATGAGTTTGAAAGCAATATATATATATATATATATATATATATATGTGTTCCTTTTATTTGTGTGTATATCCATGGAAGTCTAGACAAGGACAGCCGCTATCCATGGAATTAAAGACAGCCGCTGTTATGGATATATATATATATATTTCTTTTGTGTGTGTATATTTTGGTGTGTTTGTTTTGGCCGGAAAACATTGCAGCCGCTGTTAGCGGTCGCCGGATAGCGGACCTTTGGGTATAATATGAATTTTAGGGAAAGAGTGGGTACGAAGTTAAATCCATTTTTTGAATTGGCTATAATAATTATTTTCTCTAAAACTATGGGGAAAAAAAATCAGCTGTGCCAATTTTGCTTATATCTAAATAAAAGTAAATCAGAAGCAAAAACCATGTAAAGACAACCACTATACACAAAGATTCCAACTTCAAAAACTATCATACTTAGTTCATCTGTAAATTAATTACGATAAGAAAAAAAAAACTGATTTCTTTCTCTAAGAGATTTACAAGGAAAAAAACGCTAAATTACATTTTATATTTTAAATATAAATATAAATATATAGAGGAAAGTTCAAATGTGAACCACTTTTTGGTTGTAAACGTGAGGACAACCGAGAGCGCGACACGTGGCGACTTTGAGTGTGGTCCCCCTCTTTAATTCAATGCCCTCCCATGAATCGCGCCAAGTCATCCGCCGTGGATCTAACGTGGCGCCTAGTCATCCGCCACGTGTCGTGCTCTCGGTTGTCCTCACGTTCACAACCAAAAAGTGGTTCACATTTGAACCCACCCCTAAATATATATATATATATATATATATATAGGGTGGGTTCAAATGTGAACCACTTTTTGATTGTGAACGTGAGAACAGCCGAGAGCGCGACACGTGCCGGCTTTGAGTGTGGTCCCCCTCTTTAATTCAATGCCCTCCCATAAATCGCGCCTAGTCATCCGTCGTGAACGTGACGTGGCGCCTAGTCATCCACCATATGTCGCGCTCTCGGTTGTCCTCACGTTCACAACCAAAAAGTGGTTCACATTTGAACTTTTCTCTCTCTCTCTCTCTCTCTCTCTCTATATATATATATATATATATATATATCTTTTAACTAGGGAATTGTTGTTGCCATCATCATATATCTGTCGATCAGTAAAAGCCTTCCGACCCTTTCTTGAAACCATCTTCAAGAAAAAATCCATGTTGATTATTTTGACGACCAGCAACTCCGCCGTTCTCCGCCTCCATTAATGTGTCATCATACCTTTGCTGCTGTGGCGGTGCTTGCCGGAACACCTCCAAGTTATTATAACCACCACCACCATGATAACCACGATTAAAATCGGATGAATTTGTGTCGGCCGGAGCTGACGTAGAGCCAGCACCACCTACGCCGGTGAAGTGGTGGACCATGGCACGGAAGTTGGTGGTGTCGGTATTGAGTAAGGTGGTGGGCGTCCTCCGCGAAGCCCTGGGCCTCCGCGTGGGCCCCCGGCTGCCGAGATGACTAGAGGCACTACTAGTGACCGCCGGGGGTTGCGGAGTCCCGGTGATGAGGTTGTTCCGGTAAATTTTGAGCCACTCGTTGTTGAAATTGGAAGTAGCCATGGTTCTTGAATTACACTAATTTGTCAAGGAATGAAATGTGGTAGTAATGGTATAAATAAAAATAATTGAAAAGTTGGTCGTTGGTCAACAGAGTGGACTTTTGGAAACATAAAAGTAACACGTGAGTGATGGAGGAGTTGATGGCGGAAAAACGAGCCGGAGTGTTTGGCACGTTTGAGTCTGCTGCTTCTTGGAAGCAACCTTATAAGAAATAGGCGATCTTTTATTGGTTTTTATTAACAGTCTAGGCTTCGCATCGAGTTATAAAGTGTGCTAGATTTTATTATAATGTTAGTATCACGGACTTAATGCATTGTGTTGAGTGTTTACCTATATGCTTACAATCTACAATTGATTTAAAAAGGTATAATTGTCATTTTTCCCTCTCAATTAAGGGAAATGGATGACGGTTAACATGAGGGATAAAATCCATAAGAAACTGCATATATAGAGGTTTATTTTGTAATAAATGAACTTTGAGAACTAAATCCATAATATTTAACAAATCTTAGGGACCAAAACTTTGGAAAAAAATATCATGTACTTATCAACAGTTTAATGAAATTATTTGATTATTTTGTTGATTAAAGTTATAATAATTTATAATTAACCAATAAAACAAAATGTGTTGATACAATAAATAAATAAAGTGAAAGGTAACAAAATATTAAACATGTAATTTCAGAATAAAACCATAAAGAACGGTCTACTTAGAAACAATATGTGATTTAATCAAAGATTATTTGGATGAGTTAACCATTAAATTTAACAAAGTTGAATAAAGGGATTAAAATGAAACGAAAATAAAAACTACAAAGATGTAAAAAGAAGTTTTTAAAGATCAGAGACGAAAAACGTTATAAATATCAAACAACAAAGACTAAAATTGTAGTTTACTCCATTATTTTTCTAACATCTTTTCATATGAAACCTTACGCACATATGAATTATGTAATTTAAGAACAAATATTATAAAAATGGTCTACTATAAGAACCAAATATGTAATTTAATTAAATATTTTCTGGATAAGTAAACTACTTATTTTAACAAAGTTGGATGGATGAGTGAAAATGAAATGAAAACAAAAACATAGGAATGAAAAATAGTTGTAAAATATCAGGAACGGAAATCATTAAAAATAGAAAACCATGGGGACGAAAATAGTAGTTTGTTATTTTATGATTACAATGGCAATGCTTCTAATTAAATGAATATTTAAGGTCAATGTTTTGTTTTTTTATTTTACGATTACAATGGCAATATTGTTATTAATAGAATCTTTAAGGTCAATCTTTTGTTTTTCCTTGTAATTGTATGGATATATAATTTCATAAGTTTGTTGAAGACTATTTTTTAAGGTGATTTCTATTCCCATCCTCTAGGATGGGAGTTGGTGTGTGAGTATACATGTGGGACCCATTGATAAGACCAAGTAAGTTTATGTGAGTAAGAGGGTGGGAATAACAACCTCCTTTTAAAAAAAGTGTTTGGATAAGCTTTTTGAAGTCTAAAAGTTTTTTTTTAATTAAAAATGTTTATGACTTATTGTAGTGGAAAAATTAAGTTTTTAAAAAAATGTTTGAATTGGTAAAACCCAATAATTTAATAAGTTGTTTTTAAAAAAATTGTTTCGCTTAGTTTATCAGTTTTTTGAGAAGCTTTTGTACCAATTTTCTTTGGAAAACACCTTTGAAAATCAAATAGTAAAAAATTGTGATTTCTTCAAAATCACGTTTGCATCCTTCTCCAAAAACACTTTTCAAAAGTGTTTTTGAGTTATCCAAATAAGTTTTTTTTGACTTATTGGCTTTTTGAAAAACCAATAAGTCTACAAACATTTTCAAAAATCTTATCCACAATAAATACTATTCTATATTTATAATAGAGTTAATTACATATTTGGTCCCTGTGGTTTACTCGAAATTACGAAGGAGGTCCCTAAACCCTAATTTTCATGTCTACGGTCCCTGTGGTTTGTATTTCGTTATGATCGTGGTCCCTTGTCCTAACGTCTGTTAAATTCAGCTGTTAAAAAATGGGTAAAAGTCGAAAATGCCCCTAACCCTTTCCCTTTCACTCTTCCCCACCACCACCACCCACCATCACCACCACCACAACCACCACCACCACAACCACCAACCACCACCAACCTTCCTCATCCTAAACCCACCACCAATACCATCAGCACCTAATCTGTGAAATCAAAGCTATGAACGACTCAAAGATGGATCTGTGAACGACTGGCAGATCTGTGAACGACGATGCAGACGGGCGGATCTGTAAACGACGTGAACGGAGGATCTGTGAACGAACGACGCGAACGGCGGTTGAGACGAGCGGCGTGTACTGCGGCGATAGAGGCTGGCGACGGCGTGAGGTAGGAGGCAACCAACAGCAGTGGAGGTAGGAGGAGGGTGACGGGAGGCGGGAAACCGACGGTAGTGGAGGTGGCCGGCGGCAGTAGCTGGTAGTGGTGGCGACAGTAGTAGCAGGTCACACAGATCTGTAAAATCAAATCGATTTGAGGGTAGCGGTTGGGGTGGCCGAATTTTTGATTGGTGGTGGGTGTTGGTGGTGGTCGGATCTGGTGGTGGGTGGGTGTTGGTGGTTGTGGTGTTGGTGGGTTGAAGGTGGTGGTGGTGGGTGTTGGTGTTGGTGGGTTAAAGGTGGTGGTGGTGTTGATGGGTTGAAGGCGGTGGTGGGTGGTGGTGGATTGAAGGTGGTGGTGGTGAGTTGAAGGTGGTGGTGGGATGAAGAAGGTGGTGGTGGTGGTGGTGGTGAGTTGCAAGGGGTTAATTCATCTGAATATGGAAGAAGAATGGTGGGGAAGAAGATGAAAAGGGGTAGGTGTTTGTAGAGGTGCACATGACCGGATTTTTATCCGATCCGGATCGGATTTATACTAAACCGGTTTTTTTCGGATCTGTCAGAAGCCGGTTTTGTTAGAAATCGGTTCGGATTTCAACCGGTTTTTCGAAAAAATCCATATCCGATGGAACCGGTTTCGGATCGGATAGAAACCGGTTTCCGGTGGAACCGGTCCTCTATTGGGTCTTTTTTTGGCTAGAAAATTCAGAAAATTCAATTGAAATCTAATCTGAATTGGTGTGGGCCGTGATTTTTTATGGGCCGTGAATTTTTTAGGATTTCAGGCCTAACAGCAGTAAGCTCACATAGACATTACCGGTTTGATTTGAAACCGGTTCGGTTTAAACCGGTTATCCGGTCAAACCGGATCGGATCCAATCCGGTTAAAATCCGGTTTGAAAAAATTCCGGTTTGAAAAAAATCCGATCCGGTTTGAAAAAAATCGGTTTTTATAAAACCGGATTCGGATAGTTTTTGCGCAATATCGGATAACCGGATTTTCTGTGCACCTCTAGGTGTTTGGTAGGGAGTAAGGGAGGGTTAGGTGGTTGGTGTGTAGGGGGACACTTGTAAAATGAAAATGATTAAATATTAAAGTATTTTAAATTTATTTAATTTTTAATGTAAAATAAATTTAACCATTGAAATGACTAAAATGCCCTTGACTTAACAGAGGCTTTTAATGGACGTTAGGGTAAGGGACCACCATCGTAACGAAATACAAACTACAGGGACCGCAGGCATGAAAATTAGGGTTCAGGGACCACCATCGTAATTTGACGCAAACCACAGGGACCAAATATGTAATTAACTCTTTATAATAAGTAGATGGAGTCAAGTGTCGTCTTTTGATGAATCGATGTTATTGATTTATTTGTCTAAATAGGTATCTAGACATAATTTATATTAGTTGTTCAATTAATCCACATCCACTCATTTCACTACCTATATAACTAAGTACGTAGTTTACGTTTAATTATTTCCTTTTTGATTTATTACTTTTAATTTTTTTTATATAAACATAAATAATGTATATAAAGTAAAATGCGTTAAAAAACCTTTTTATGATTTAGACATTAGAATTGTTTCATCAATAATTTTGAAATAAGCTTCAATATTGAATATTTTTGAATTTAAATATATTATTAAATATCATAATTATATATGAGTTAATATGGTTTATATATCTTATATATCTTTTTTAATTTTATACCATGTCATATTAAAATTTAACTAAAATACATTTCTTTACAAATTTATATTTTTCTTTTATCAGTTTTTCAAAACAAATTCATTATCGAATATTTTTTAACTTAATAATATTATAAAATATCATAACTACGTACAGAGACTTTTTAAGAATAACGTATTGAGATTTTTAACTTGTATATATTATACCGTTATCTATATTTATCTAAGAGGTAAAAATCTTGATACATTATATACAACTATAAAAACTACAAAGTTCTCACATTAAATATGATAATAAAATATAAATTTATTTTTATTTTTAAATTATGATTTATATTCATATAATTAGTTATTTAATATACTTTCTATCATTTCATTTTTTTCATTTAGTTAAGAATCATAATCGTATATTAACTAATATATATTAAAAATATGTTTTTACTTTTTAACTTTTTTACATGTTATATTTTTATAATTGTCTCATCAATGCCTATAAAATGAATTAATATTGAATATTTTTCAATTTATTCATATTGTGTTGGGTCTGAAATACTGTTGTTGAATACCACTGTCCAACCGAACCCCGCTTACGCTCCGTCTCCGTTGTGGTCGTACAATGAGCAAAATCCACCCGGTTTCCCATCTTTCGAGGATTGGAGGAATCATCCTCGTGGCCCCTATTGATCACGATCTTTATCTCTTTTAGTTTCGATTGGGTAGTTTAAGACAACTTTAATTCTTTGTGTGGTGTGCTTTTATTTGCTTTAGACTTTTAATTGCTTTAAGTTTTAGTATTTTAATTGCTTGGATTTTTAGTTTTATTTTTATTTTGTTCTTTTTACTTTTGTTTTTTTTTTTCTTTGGTAATAGATGAACCGTGTTATGATCGAGCACCGCTTACAGTTCCGGAATTCTCTCTGATGGATTAAGTCTCAAAACCCGGGAAGTTTCTCTTTTTCCCAATTCTCCTTACTTGTTATAATTGTTGCATTGAGGAAACTGTAAATTTTAAGTGTGGGGAGGGGGTTAAGTAGACTTTACTATTTAATATTTGGGTTAACTTAAGCTTATGATTGTCGTTTTTCAAATCATCTGAAAGCTTTGAAATTTGACCCCATTTTTTTTTTCGAAATTTGGATTGTTTTTTTAGATACTTAGATGCTTGCATAGGAGAACACTAAATAAGATTATTTGAGTAAGAGTAATGCCTTGGATTTGCCAATTACCATGAGTGCCTCACCTTATTTCTTTGAGAGTTTGAGCCTTTATTGATTATTCATTTCGTGAGGATTTACCAACTGTGATCCACGGTAGAACTTGTCATTTGTATGCTTCTCAAGATCACATAAGAGAAGTATTTATCACCATTGCACTAGTAGAGGCCTTCGTTTCAACCCTTTTTAGCCTTCGTTAGATAACCTCATCTTAAGGTTATTTAATTTGCCCTAGCCAATTTGTTGAAAGTGTTCAATTTTAACACTTTATCCCTTGAAACCCATTTTGAGTCTTAGCCTTTCATTTCTTTACCCAATTTCACCATATATCCTTTAGCCTATCTTTTTATCTATCTTTTGGCCGTAACTTAAATTTGAGAGCTTGAGATGTTTTGATCCACATGTTTTTTCAAAATCTGACTAATAAAAGAAAGGGATTGAGAAAAAACATGAGTATGAAAAAAAGAAAATAGAAAAGAAAAAGAAAGTCAAAAACCGACTCAGGAAAGAAAAGAAAATATCAAAACAGTCGAGATGAAAAAAAAAAGAGTTAAAAAAGAGTTAAAAAAGAAAGGAAACGAATTTGAGCCCCAAATAAGCAAATATGCTTAGGCTAATTCTAAATGAAAAGAAAGTGAGTACTCATCCCGAAAAAACTAAAGTTCTTAAAGTCAGAAGTTTGGATCATTACTGATTAATTCTTTCAAGTTTTTGTTGCAAAACCTTTAGCCACTTATATATATCCTTTTTCCTACCCTTACCCTAAGCCTAACATTACAACCCTAAAGTCCTCTTGACGGTTGACAACTTCTCAGTGGTGGAGATTAGATTTGGTGACAAGCTTATGCATGCGGGAATCAGTTGAGTAATTGGTGTGATCACTTTATACATACACTTTTACCTCCTGAGAGATACACTTGATATATACATACTTTGTGCGGGTAAAAGGTTGATCCTTGGCATTCGATTATTTTTTGTATCTTGTGGTGCGTTTGATTATGTTTACTATCCTTGTGTTCTTGAATGATTTCGGATGGAGATAATTTTGGTGTTATCTGTCTTATCTTTTAGTCCTTTGATTGAGGAAAACTGTTGTCCCAATAACAATGAAAATGAAGAAGAAATGGATGGAAATCCAAACAATGGGATGAAATCAATGAAGCTTTTTGATAAAAACTCAACAATGGTGAACTTTGCCCAATTTAGTATAAAGATGATTCCAACACAAAACCCTAAACATCCTTTTCCTTTTATAGGGAAAAGGAAGTTACACAAATTGTCAACAACGGCCCCCGAGGTTCCAAACCTCAAGCAAGGGCTAAACAAAAATAAGATTGTTTACAAAACAGGGAAATTACACTAGAAAGCATTTTAAAGATAGATGATTCTGACTCTTCTCAACATCTGGGTTCTACAATCTCCCCCTTTGAGAAGCAGTCAGAATGGTGGAGGTAACTCCAGTGCAGGCTCCCACTTGGACATCTGCAGGTATTCTTCCCACTCGCCTATGATCCGTGCTCTCATCTGCATCGCAGCCTCTGCTCGTCTGTACATCATCCGCTCCTTAAGCTTCTTCTCGATCAACCTCATTGCCTCCAGCAGCTTTCCTTTGCCATCTATGATTCTCCGACTCGGAACCTGATCCGCCAGCAGTCTGCTCTGCATGCCATTGTAGACATAAAGGAGGGTCCCGTCGCAGAACCTGGAGAGCTCCCCAAACCTCATGAACCTGCGCTCCTTCTTCTTCCGAGTCAGGTACAGAACTCCATGCTCCGGTATCCTGGTAGGCATGTAAGGTGTGTAGGCATCGATACCAGGAACGAGCAGGTTTGGTCTCAGCAGGTTGACCTTCGGCTGGCGGCTTTCTATGGCAAGCTGGTAGTCCGTCACTCTCGCAAGAGAGATTGCATGACGGACATATTTCTTCAGAATCTCCGTGCCATCTCTGTAGTGCTCTGGTCGGAGGATCGGGCCTTGGAGGTACTTGATGATCGTGAGAAGATCTTCTAGATGCACCCGATCTAAGTCAGCTTCTGTGAAGGTCCAGTTCTGCAGTTCACCTCGAGGGACACCAGTGCCGTACATGCGGACATCAAACTCCAGGAACAACTGATGGCCATGTTTGTAGGGGCGCATAGCAGTTACCTTGATGAAGCGACGTCTGATCCTCTGGCGCCCATGAGTGGCCCAGTTACACATCCGCTGATGAACGTACGCTGTCCTTCGTCTCTTGTTCCTGATGTGAGAGATCCCGAAGTAGACTTTTCGGGACCAGGCGTGCAGCTTCTCTTGCTGGTAGATGCGGGTGAACGTTTCTTCTAGGAACGGACGGAAGATGATGGAGTGGTTCCAGTTGAGCTGGATGACAGTAGGAGCATCGGTTTCTGGATCTGTAGAGTGGACTGTCCGTGGGGCTTCTGGAGTTGGGAACTTGAGCGCTGAGAGGAGGTTGGCGTAGTCAGGATCCTTGACTAGATCGTCTCCCTTCTGATAGACCCTTAGGCTCTGAGCTAGCGACCGCAAGATCTTCCGGGCTGCTTCCGGAATCTGGAACTCTGAAGGATCAGTCGGTGCTGCTTCTGGGAGAACGGGATCAATCTGAGCCGTGTCCGTCATCTGAGGAAACTGAACTGTCTCCCCTTCCGGAATCCTCTCGTATCTCCAACTCCCCATGTCCGGAATGTCTTCTGTATCGGAGTTGACATAGGGAGCTTCGGCGGCATCTAAGTCTGTGGGAGCACTCGAGGGAGCGGCTGAGGAACCTGGAGCTGGAGCTGATGTACCGGAGCCGGAACCAGGTTGGAGGTCGGTGCGAAGCCGTTTTGCAGCTTGTACCTCCCCCTCATGAGGACCTGGTGCGGAGTCATCAGGGTCATCATGCCTCCTCTTCGAAGGCTGAGCCTGGGACCGACACACGGCCTCCAGTTCTCTAATCCTTTGTTGTAGCAGCTCGATCTGGGCAGCTTGGTCTCGGACTTGGGCGGACAGGCGGTCATTCTGAGTGGTGTAGGAGGTGACCATCATCAAGTGCTCCACCTCAGTGACGTAGCCTGGGATCGGTGGAAGGTCGCCCGAAGTCGGAGGAGCGAGTCTGAGGACGTCTTCTGATGGCCTGGGAATGGGAGCTTCAGTAGACGGGGCAGCCTCAGAGTGTTTGCCCTTGATCTTCCTTTTGAGCTCGTATAGCTCCGCATCCCGGTCTTCTTGAAGCTTGCGCGACGCCTCAAGATCGGCTTGTCTCTTCCTCTCCGTCTCGGCCAAGGCTTTCTCGAGTGCCTCGACCCGCGCGTCCCGAGCCTGATTGGCTTGCTCCACGGCTAATAACCTGCTTTGGACGACTTTAAGGATGTCGTCCGAATCCGTCGGACCTATAAGTCCCGGTGTTGCAGGGGCGGTTTTAGGGATTCCGCCCGAATCCGTCAGGCTCAAAAGCCCCGGTGTTGCGTGAGCATCTTTATAGACTTTGCTCGAGTCTGTCGGACCCGGTCCCGGAAAAACTACACCCGGTGCCACTTGGGCTCCAGTTGACGAGTAGAGTCCTGAAGAGGTACTCTCTCGGCCCGATGTCACCGCTGGTATAATGCTGACGGTGTCGGGGCTTCGGTGGATCCTCGAAGGGCGTCCAATGACGCACCAACTCTCCCCGTTCCGGCCTCGCCACTTGGGCGGGCAGATGAAACATCCACAAGTGTCCTAGTCAAATGAACAACCCTGAAGGTGTCTGTGAGTGGCTCTAGGACTACTGGTGCTCTGAAAGACGTCGAGAGGTGGGGCAGAGCCTCTCTCATTTCAACACCGGCAGACTCCGATTGAGTGGCCGGTGGAAGTTGAGCTAAATCCCCGTGAGAATGTGAAACGACCATCTGTTGAGAGATGGCCGAGTGGCTGGTTTGGGTGTGCAAATGCGCTGGTTGGCTGTCAGCGTCTTGACCCGACGTCACTAGGTGACCGGTCTGAATGAGGGTTGCCTCTGTGGGGGTTGGACTCTGGGCTAAAGGGATATCCAAATCTAACCTATGCGGCTCTTCTTCTACATCCTCCTCCTCTAACTGAGCCCAAGGCTCGCTCAACTGGACCTCTACGTCTTCGGTCTCTTTTTCTCTGCTCTCGCTCTCCTTTTCTCCCCTCTCTCTCTCTTCTTCCTCTTCACTGTCTTCTCGACCCCAGCCGGTAGCTACCTCGGCCTCACCTTCTTCCTCCTGACCGACAGTTCGGTCATCCGACGCCAGATCCGCAATAAGAGTGGGATCACCAGAAATCCGGTCGTCGTTGAAGGAGGAGGTGGCTTCATCCAAATCTATCACCTGGGCCTTCCCGCCCTTTGGTGGATCTGACAGTTGAAACTCGGAGTCGGATCCGTAGTCAACTTGTTCTGACTCTGTTGCCTCGTCATCGGGCTCACGACGGTCCGTAGGAGTGTGTTCGGAAGAGTCGTGACCGTCGGAGTTGTCGCCGGAAGGATCGCCAGAAGGTTCTGCTGCCTGAGTGGTGACGGCCGCCGAGTGAGGTGGTGGAGGAACATGTGCTTGTTCTTGTGGGAAGCTTCCACGTCCTCCCCAGTAGATTGTTGTGGCGGCGTCGGCGATCGGCGTTCTTCCGATGACGAGTGGATAGGTGACTGCTGAAGGGTGCCCATGTACTGCTTAACCCTGAAGTGACTCGTGTACTCGCGCAAGCGGACGGCATCAGTAGACTCCTCTACAACTGTAGGAGTGCGAGCACGAGTGGCACGGTTCTGAATCATGGTTTGGTATGCACCGGCTCTGGAGGTGTGTGGAGTGGCAGACGTACCGACTATTCTACCCGCTCCTCCCCTTACGTCGACTCTCATCACTCCCGAGCCAGAAGCTCCCCCACTGGAGCTCTGGCCCGCCGTACCTGAGGTACGGCTTCTAGTAAGGACGGGTCGCACATCTTGGGCAGGGCTCCCCGGCTCTGAGGAGTCCGTAGATGTGTCTTCTAAACCTACAGAAATTCGGTACATCCTAACGCTCACTGACCTGCGGTCTGCCATGTTGAGTACGATTGCCGGTATGTGCATCTCTACCTGACCAGGCCTCAGATTCTTCTTGTTGGCTCGGCCTATCTGTTGGCTTTCAAAGCGGAGGTGGTTTGATCTGCGTCGGACGGCTCGGTTCTGGTTCATATGGTCTCGAATGACCAGGCTGAAGAAGCGCATCCAAGGGATGGATGTGTGCTTTGTGCGTCCCGGTCCAGCTCTGACATCACCGATGATGTCCGCCCAGATTTGCTGAGCAAAGTCGATCCGCCTTCCGTAGGCGACCGCATGGAAAATATGCCAGAACTGGGTGGATGCCTTGTCCACGCCATGGGTCTTTGAAGAGATCGTCCGGTTGAGTATGTTGAAGAAAGAATACCAGATTGGGGGCAGCATTCCCTGAGAGATCTGGGAGATTCCTCTTGGCCTGTTGTTTTCTGTGTAGTGGACTCCAACAGCGAGCACTTCGCTGAACAGCTCAGATCCAGACACAAGAGGGTCGAATGGTGCCTCCGAAGTAGCAGCTGGCAGACGAAGGATTCTGCGAAGATCCTCCATTGTGAGGACCAGATCAGTCTGGTCCACTCGGCCGACGATGGTTTGAACTCCGTCCCGGTTCTCAACACGGGAAGTGTGCCAGAACTGCTGCAGATAAATCATCGGGATGTCAGCAGTGGCTTGCATCGCGTATGCAAGGGGGTGAGCTCGGAGAATCTCGAGTACAACGTCATCTTGGACGGTGAAGTTCGCCAAGTCGACGAACTGGTTGTTCTGGTGGATCTCGACGATGTCTGTCGGGTTGATCAGTGCGAGATCAGCAGCATTGGCGACGGGTGAAGTAGGAGCAATTGGTTGTTGATCAGCCATTTCTGCACAACATTAAGTGTTAGAAAGATTATAACGTGAAAAGACTATACCCTCGACTAGATGCGAGTCGGAAAACCTCGAAAACCCATTAAAGAGTGTTTCGTATTTTCCGAGTCGGAAAACGAGCAAACAGTACGAGGGGAGTTTTCCGAGTCGGAAAAGAGGGTTTTCCGAGTCGGATAACTCAACACTTGGTAAAAAAAATTAGCATAAAGATAACACAGACAAGTTTTCCGATTCGGAAAAGGGTATTTTCCGAATCGGGAAACTCCCACATTTAGAGAGAAAACATGTAGGTTTTCCGAGTCGGAAAACATGGTTTTCCGATTCGGAAAATGTCAACACTTAGAAATTTTGGCAAAACTTGGTCTCTCGAACGAGTCGGAAAACCTTGGAAACCCATAAGGGTAGTTCCACGTTTTCCGAGTCGGAAAAGAAGCATTTGAAAACCGAGACCAAGTCCGATTCGGAAAACATAGTTTTCCGAATCGGAAAACATACAAAGATGAGCATCGTTTTCCGATGCGGAAAACTTGAACATTCAAGTTTTCCGATTCGGAAAACTTGAATGTTCAAGTTTTCCGAGTCGGAAAACCGCGACTGTTCGTATTTTCCACTTAGAAACCGCTCAAAAAACGTCGATCTAAGGCCCTAAACTATCAACATTCATCCTAAAACAGTTTATAACAACATTATAAGCAACAAAGGATCGTTTTAACGTCCCGAAATCCCATTCCAAGAAGTTTGGGTTTCGGGTAAGTTTTAAAACTTTTAGGCTTCGATCCAGACATTAAAACGCATGATTTAGATGTTAAAACTATATAAGGGTTGATCGTTTACTTACCAGGAATCCGAATATGTAAAGATATCGACGATCGGAGCAACAACGAACGAAAACCGGAATCGAGCGCGAAGTGGGTTCGGGTGAGAATTCAGAGAGAAAAAGATGAATATTTGAATTTTGTGAAAAGTAATTCTTGAAAACCGGTATTTATATTTTTACCGGATTACACTGTGTTTGGGTCAAAAACACTGTGTTTGGTTCTCCTTTTGGCTCTCTTAACCCGACTTTCACCATTTGGCAAAAACCACCCCTGGACTTGAAGTTTGAGAAAACTTACAAACAAGTCCCTGAACTTGTATTTTCAGACAATTTTCAAAACAGACCCTGGACTACAAGTTTCACAAAATTTGCAAAACGAGTCCCTGAACTTTAAGAAGCGGAAAGTGGCAAAGTTAGTCCCCGAACTTGTAAGTTCAAGACATGTGCTCTACCGCCCCCTGAACTTCCAAGTTCCCAAAAAGTTACAAGTTCAGCCCTCGACTCCCGAGTAAAGAGACTTACCTGGTTTGTCTCACTGGGTTTAGAGCGAGTCCTGATCTGAAGTAACCAGAAGTCGTTGTGAGGGTCCACACCTTCAAAATAGAATATAAAAGTGGTATCCAAAGTGATGTGGATCCGAGAACGTTAGTGAGCACACCAAACAGTATATACAGGACTTAGTACTCCCCCTCGATTCATGCAACATCTATAGAATTCCTACAGGCTCCCCCTACACACATGCATATAAAATAAGAACTCCCGACTCCCCCTAGACCTCAGGCAGGGAGGTCTAGCATTCCCAACTTGCTTAGGAGGAAAAAGTGACGCTTCTCGTCAAACGGCTTGGTGAACAAATCAGCAAGCTGATAGTCACTCTCAACAAAGTATAGTTCAATGTTACCTTTCTCGACATGATCTTTGATGAAATGATATCGAATGTCGATATGCTTCGTCCGAGAATGTTGAACCGGATTTGCCGTGATCTGTATTGCACTTTTGGAGTCGCAGTATATGGGAATTCGGTGCATGGTGTATCCAAAGTCAGCTAGTTGGGTTTTCATCCACAGAACTTGCGAGCAGCAGCAAGCGGCGGCTACATATTCTGCCTCCGCGGTGGATAAAGAGACGCAAGTCTGCTTCCGGGATGACCAACTGACTAACTTGTCCCCGAGAAATTGACATGCACCAGAAGTGCTTTTCCTGTTTAGCTTACAACCTGCATGGTCTGAATCTGTATATGCAATTAGTTCAAATCCAGAATCCTTTGGGTACCAAAGGCCAAAATCCGGTGTGCCCTTCAGATACCTAAGGATTCTCTTGACTGCAGACAGATGTGATTCCCGTGGGTCACACTGAAAACGAGCGCAGACACCCGTGGAAAAGACGATATCGGGTCTACTAGACGTGAGATATAAGAGGGAACCAATGATTGCCCGATATGTTTTCTGGTCAACCGGTTTACCAGAAGTATCAGCAGAGAGTTGAAATTTTTGGGCATTGGTGTGGCCGCGGAGTTTGAGCCACCGAAATCAAATCGTTTTAAAAGATCTTGAACATATTTGGCTTGATTTATAAAAATGCCATCAGGGCGTTGTCGAACTTGAAGTCCTAAAAAGAACGTCAACTCGCCCATCATGCTCATTTGGAATTGGGATTTCATGGTGTTTTCAAACTCTTGGCACATCTCAGGCTTTGTAGACGCAAAGATAATGTCATCCACGTATATCTGAACGATAATTAAATCTTTACCTGACTTTTTGAGAAACAAAGTGGGATCGATAGTACCTTTCTTGTAGCCAACTCCGATTAAGTAGTCAGTGAGAGTTTCGTACCATGCCCTCGGAGCTTGCTTGAGACCATACAGCGCCTTGTCCAAAACATAGACGTGATTTGGGAATCGAGAATCGACGAACCCTTCCGGTTGCTCAACGTACACTTCTTCTTGAAGGACTCCATTCAGGAAGGCACACTTGACGTCCATCTGATAGACTGTCATGTTTTTGTGTGCAGCATACGCAAGGAAGATTCGGATTGCTTCGATTCGGGCTACTGGCGCGTACGTCTCATCATAGTCGATACCCTCTTGTTGGCGATAACCCTTGGCGACCAGGCGAGCTTTATTCCGGATGATGAGATTATTCTCATCGGTTTTGTTCCGGAGTATCCACTTGAGGCCAATGATCGTCTTTCCCCATGGTCGTTCTACCAAGCGCCAAACCTTGTTTCTCTCGAATTCAGCCAGCTCATCTTGCATGGCGATCACCCAGTCGGGATCGGTGAGAGCTTGCCAAACATCAGATGGTTCAAAATCGCTCAAGAATCCACCGAAAAGGATCAGATTTTCAGTGTGCTTCACGGATCTAGTGTTTACAGGTTGTGAGGGACTCCCGATGATCTGGGAGGGGGGATGATCTTTTGTCCATCTTCGAGTGTGAGGGTGAGTGACATAAGCCTGTCGGTTGTTGGTGGCGTCGTTCTCATCTTGCACAGCAAAGACCTCTTCTAGGTTCCCACTTGATGTGCCTTCAGCCTGGTTAACCCGCGGTGCAGCCTCTAACCGGGGCTCTCTAACTACCTGAGCATATGATCGTTGGGCCGTGCTCGGGGAAGGTAGTGGAGCTTCTTCTGGAATTGGAGTAAGAACAGGGTGTGGAGTCTGTTCTTGATCAGATGCCGGTGAAGCTGCGGATGAAACTTCAGATGGAGGAGCCGCGGACTCAGGTGTCACGGAGTGAGTTGAAGTGCTGGAGGAGGGCTCCGTGACGAAGGCATCAGATGTTACTGTGGTTGTGGTCGAACCTGTTGGAGCGGGAACTACGATTGGACTCGTTAGAGTGTGCAGATCGTATTCCGCGAGATCTAAAAAGTCTAAAGCAGAAAAGTTAGAAGACGGATCTGTGCTCGGTGGTGAAGGGAACAATTCAGGGAAAGATGCAGACACACTACTAGAACTAGCATTCAGATAGGTTTCAGATTCAGAGAAATCAACATTTGAGCTTTCCAGAATAGTTCGGGTCCGTTTGTTGAAAACCCGGTAAGCCTTAGAGTTATGTGAGTATCCGATGAAGATAGACTCATCAGACTTAGGGTCAAACTTACCCAAATTATCCCGGTCATTAAGAACATAGCATTTACAACCAAAAACTCTAAAGAAGTCAATGTTTGGCTTACGCTGTTCGACCATCTCGTAAGCGGTTTTACCAGTCCGCTTTACGATCAGAGTCCGGTTTTGCGTGTAACATGCTGTGGAGACGGCTTCAGCCCAAAATTGTTGAGGAACTCCAGAGTAAGCCATCATGGATCTTGCTGCTTCGACTATCGTCCGGTTCTTCCTTTCTACGACCCCATTCTGTTGAGGTGTGCGAACTGCCGAGAAGTTGTGAGTGATCCCCACTTCTTCGAGAAAGGATTGCAACTTTGCGTTGCGGAACTCTGTACCGTTGTCGCTACGTATTTTCCTCACCCGACGACCCAAGAGAACTTGTGTGCGTTTGATGAAGGCTATGATTCGTTCAGTAGCTTCAGATTTGTCTCGAAGAAATTCAATCCAAGTGAACCTAGAGAATTCATCTACGAGAACCAGCATATACTTCTTTCTGGCGAGACTTTCTACTCTCATAGGTCCACAAAGATCCATGTGTATCAGGTCGAGGGGACTTTGGCAATTCGTATCCATTCTCGGTGGATGAGAGCTTCTAGTCATCTTTCCTTGTTCGCACGCAGGACAAAGAGTGTCCTTGGAAAGGCGAAGCTCAGGTAGTCCCCTGACTAAACCCTTAGAAACCAGCTTGTTCATATCTTTAAAGTTCTGATGACATAGTCTGCGGTGCCATAGCCAACTGTCCCCTTTTGATGCTTTTGAGAGCAGACAGATCGCATTCTTCGGGTTAGCTTCAAACTGGGGGTGTGTTTGAGGGATTGAACGGAAGACGGTTGTGTAGAGATTGCCATTTCGCCTGGCGGAGAGAATAGCGTTGTTGTCTTCATCGTTCACGTCACTTCCATACTGAAAGGTCTTCACCCAGTATCCGTTATCACAGAACTGGCTGGAGCTAAACATGTTGTACCCCAATCCCTCCACATAACGTACACCCTTGATGATGTACTTTCCATTGGTGATTTTTCCCGACCCTAATATCGGCAACGGCGTTCTGTCGGCAGTCTTTATGTATCCCTCAAACTTCTCAACGTAGTCGAAGATGAAGGACCGCTGCCCAGTCATGTGTGTGTGAGCCCCCGAGTCAAAGTACCACACATGACTGATCTGCAAAACAATTAGGCTTGTTTAGGGACCCATTGCCAAATGGGTTCCTTAGGGTCAGAAACAATTGAATTGGTCGATGCAGTCTCCTTTTCGGATTTCTCCTTAGGCTTAGGGGACTGCACTGACGAGGAAGGTTTCCCCTTTCCTCTTTTTCTCCCTCTTCTCTTTCGAGATTTGATTTTAGGCACATCAGCATTAAAAGAGTTATAAACACCATAGCGCAGAAAATTGTCAAACATAAAGCACATGTCATTACGCAAAGAGTCAAAAGCATGATTTAAATGTTGATTACGTTTTACAGACATGTTTGAATTAATTCCTACACTAGGTGGAGCATAGCCAAGACCCGCACGGTTAGGACTATGCTGCTTAGGGAAAGCTTGAAAAGAGTTGAGTCCTCCTCGGTGATTCTTCCTCGGTGGCTTCACTTCCTGTCCACCATCCTTCTTCCTCCCATCTGCATTACGAGCATGGTGTGAGTTAGATGACGGTTTAATAGGAGAAGAGTTGCCACCCTTTCCAGAAGATGTTTTTGAAAATTTAGGTTTTGTGGAAGAGAAAGATTGCTTTGGTTTCAACTGAGAGGTCTCACCCACTTCAAAGCAGCTTGAATTAAAGTCAAGACTTTTAATGGGTTTAGCTGAGTTACGAGCATCGTTAGACTTTGAATGCCTTTTCTGGAGTCCTTTGGGTGCGTGAGGCTTAACTGACTTCCCCTTGTCAGTACCAACACATTTTTCACCCTTAGGGTTACTGTTCTCAGAAACAGGAGCTCGTGACTCAACAGACTTCTCAGGTTTTAAAAAAACAGATTTTGGCCCTTTTGGGATAAAGCCTGAAGGATCATCACCTTCATCTAAGAACACCTTCAGATCATATTCAACGTTAGGATCATGGATAGTCTTTGGTTCAGTTATCCTATGGTGTAAGTTGAGGGGTTCATCATCATCTGACAGTAAGGTGTAATAATCCTCTGGATCCGTAACAGATTTGGTTTGGGATTCAACTATCGGATGGTTTAGGAGTGGAGTAGTCCTATCATTAACTGAGTCTGAAAGGTTTTCAAAGTACATGACTTTTCTTTTCAAAATGGAATTTGACACACGTTGGTTGGTTAAGGCTACACGATAATTGATCTTTTCATCATGATCAAGTTCTCTAGTAATTTCTGAGTGAACATTTAGGAGAACATATCGTGCCTTAAGATCCGCAACCTTAAATTGAAAATCAGTAAAGGTTGAGGCTGCGGTCTCACACTCTGAGGACATTCTAACTCTCTCGGCATTCGCCTCGATCAATTCTTTCTTCAAAGTGTGAACCAAGTTGTCTTTTTCAGAAATAAGCACTTTCAGATTCAGTATCTGATGTTGACATGCGTCCAGATCCATGGCTTTTAATCTAAGTCCAAACATTTCCTTCTCTAGTTCAACTAGGTCGGGACCCTTAGTTGCGGAAACATCCTCTGGTGGGATAACTAGGGTCTCCTCTGAAAAATCCATTTGCCTAGTGTCATAACTAGTGTTAAGGTCTGAGTAGTTGATGGGAGGCATAGCTACCCTAGGGGTTCTTGCCTTGATGCCTTCCCATGTGGACTTAGTGTTGGTTGGATCACTGGCTGGGACAAATATGGGTTTGTTGGGAGCAGGGCTAGTGGGTGGACTGCTAGAGGTGCTGTTCGTTGGACTGACGGTCGTGGTTATGGTCTCACCATTTATAACTTCGGTATATGTGACAGTCTGCCTAACGAATTCCTCGGTTACATGCCCTCCTACTAGGGCAGGTTTGGGTTTGGAGGCGGCCATGTCCTCAAAATTGTACAGATTAGAAGGTGCCTTTTCTAAAACATGGTTTTCAGACAGTCCAAGTCCGGGTCTGGCTTTATAGAAAGGATTTTTGTTGGCATGCTGCGTAAGAATGCTCAGGGTCTGCTCAGATTGTCCTCTCTTAAAGTTGTTATCTTCAAGCTCTTGAATTTTGGAAAACAGTCTAGTTCTTTCTTCTGAAAGCAACTGAAATTTTAGTTGGAGCTCACCATGGTCACTGTTAAGTTCCTCATGGGTTTTCTGAAGACAATTGAGTTTGTTGGACAAATTGGACTCTCTGACGCTAGACTCAAGAGTCTCACGATTGTACACTATAGTCAAGTCCTCAAGAGAACTTTTGTATATGGCACTGTCGATTCTAAATTTCGTGACGAGAGATCGTTCCGATTGGAGACATCTCTCAAGTTCACAAATTCTAGATTCTAACATTGTCACATCATCAGTTAAGTCAGGAATAGTGGATACCTCAGAAGCGTCGAGGTCTCGATATGTGCTGGGGCCAACAGCTTCAGGTCCTTCAAAGTCCGCCATCAAGCACGGACCCCAACAAGATGATCTTCCTCGTCTGAGCTTTCTTCCTCACACACCCAGTTTTCCTCATCGACTAGCAGAGCGACTCCCTTCTCTTTCTTCCTCATCAATGCTGCCTTCTTCTCAAAGTATGCAGCATCCTTGTATCTGACAGGGCAGTTGTTCGCATAGTGACCCAGCTTGCCACATTTGAAGCATGATGTAGTGGCACTAGCGGTCTTTTGAGGAGCTGGGTTAGGAGCACCACTATTCACCGGAGCTGGAGGAGCATTTAACCTTTGATCACCAATCTCAACAGGACCTTGATGATGTCCTTCTCTCGGGGCTTGTCTGGAAGAGCCACTCTGATGGTTGCCTTCTGGATAGTTCCTTTCTTGATCTTGTCCATAACCCTGGCCATCTTGACTGCCTTCAAATCCTCCATATCTTCCATCATCACGTCTTCCATCTTGGCCACCTTCGTACCCGCTGCCATATCCTTGACGATCAATGTATCCTGATTCAGGAGTGTAGTTTCTCTGGTTTTGGCGATAGTTGATATGAGAGACTTGTCCTCTCCAATCTCTCTGATCTCCAGGACCTCCCTGATAGTCCAGGTAGGTGTTATCTCTGTAGCTTCCCCTTGCTTCCCTATACTGGCCTTGATCGCCACGGTATCTTCCTGGATGCTGATTCTGATATCTGTCCCCTTGCTGGTATCCTCCTCTTCCTTGATTCCCAAACAGAACTCGTTCCTGCTGGTAGTGTCCACCTCGGCCTTGCCCCATCCTTCCTCCACTGGGGTATCCAGATCCCCTAGGTCTGCTGTATCCACGTCTGGAATTCAGCTTCTGTACGCTATTAGAGATGAGGGCAAGGGACTCATTCACATGAAAGAGCTCATCATCAGAGATTGAGATGATCAATGGATCATCTGGATGTTGATAGCTTGGACTGTAATTCGAGTTGAAATCTTGGTAGCTTGAACCATAGTTCCCGTTGAACTCCTGATTGCAGTTCTCCTGATAGAGCTGAGGTGGTGAGTGGTTGAATTGCTGAGGAGATGAGTTGCTGTACTGTTGGTGCTGGAAGGGAGCTGAGTTTGATCCTCCACATGGTACTGCCGCGAGTGCCAGAGGGTCAACAGCATTTTTGAACTTGCCGCCAGTGATGAATTCCTCATGCTGAACCATCATGCTAAAAAGGTCATGTAGACCCATAATCCCCAGATTTCGGCTCAGCTGTAAGTTGATTGCCAGATTCTGCCATGCCGATGTCAGGTTCTTCAGGAACTTAACATTCACCTCATACTTTGACTTCTCTATTCCGAGTCTTCGCAGATCATTCACGAAGGCGTTCAGTCTTTGATAGGACTCGGTGAGGGATTCGGTTTCCCTGGCTTTGAAGCCTTCGTAAGCGTTTAAAGCACTTTCCTTTTGACTCTCGAGGGCGGTGTCACCTCCCTGCATCTGTTGCTCTATTTCTAACCAAACGTCTCGTGCGTTTGTCAGACTATCCACTCTTGCGTACATATCATTAGGAAGAGCCATAATCAGAAGGGTCAGTGCACGCTTGTCAACGAGGTGCCGGGCTCTTTGTTCTGGATTGAACATCTCAACTGGCTTTTCGACTACATAAGACGGGAGTTCGGGACATGTATCGGTTTTGGGAACAGCGGCAACCGTGACAGTTGGTCGGATTGGGCCTTCGCGGATTGACTTCATGAGATTACCGTCGAGCATGTCTAGGAAGTGTATCATCCGGCGTTTCCATTGCTGGTACTCGCCCATCACCAGGACAGGAGGGCGAGTTTCGGAACCAATCCCCAGGATTTCCTTCGACATTTCTGAGAAAAGAAAGAGACCTCCTTGTAAGATTCACTTGGCTTGAAAACAGAAAGGTTTTGAAAAAGCTGATGTTCTGAGCGCCTCGGGACACAGAAAGCTTGGAAAAAGTAAAAGATTTTGAAAGCAAGCTTAGTGTCAAATTTGAGTAACAAAACGGCAAGAGTTTTGGCTCAAAGAGGCGAAATCCGACTTGGAAACAGATGTTTTCCGATTCGGATTTGGCTCAGACAACAGGATTCGGAAAAGCAGCTTTTCCGACTCGGAAAATGAACTTTTCCGATTCGGAAAAGGTGGGTGCGGAAAAGGGACTCGGAAAAGAGAGAGACTTCTCAAGAGCAAGACCCCGAGTTAGAGACTCGTTTTCCGAATCGGAAAACAGAGTTTTCCGATTCGGAAAAGGAGAGTTCTCCGATTCGGAGAATGAGCAATTTCCGACTCGGAAAATTTGAGCTGATAATTCAGCTCTTGTTTTCCGATTCGGAAAACCTGCACAGGAAGCTCGAAAAATTTCTCAAAAACATCTAAAAACCTCTTAAAAATCAGTGTTTAGACCCCCAAAATGTAGGAAAATGCTTAGAAAACTATGGGGAATCACTTAACACTTATTTTAAGCCCTTTTAAAACACCTTTTGGATTGAAAATCCAAAAGTTTTGAAAAACTCAAAACTTGAAAAACCTTAAAAACCTTTTAAAACCAAACCAAAAACCAAGGAATCAACAAGATTGGCTCTGATACCAATTGTTGTCCCAATAACAATGAAAATGAAGAAGAAATGGATGGAAATCCAAACAATGGGATGAAATCAATGAAGCTTTTTGATAAAAACTCAACAATGGTGAACTTTGCCCAATTTAGTATAAAGATGATTCCAACACAAAACCCTAAACATCCTTTTCCTTTTATAGGGAAAAGGAAGTTACACAAATTGTCAACAACGGCCCCCGAGGTTCCAAACCTCAAGCAAGGGCTAAACAAAAATAAGATTGTTTACAAAACAGGGAAATTACACTAGAAAGCATTTTAAAGATAGATGATTCTGACTCTTCTCAACATCTGGGTTCTACAAAAACCAAAGCTTAAGTGTGGGGATTTTGATAACTCCGAAATTATACATGTTTTGGTAGTTTCGGTTTGCATTGTTTTACCCCATTTTAGCCCATTTCTTGGTTGTTTTACTCACGAAAGCTACTGAATCCTAGTTTTGTAGGTTTTGGAGGCCATTGAACGGAAAAGTACGAAAAGTTGTGAAAAAGTGTGAAGAAAATGCAAAGTGGATTGATGCGGTAATTATTATATATAAAAAGCGAAACAAGTTTTAACCTCTAATGCCTAGCCACTGTCTTACCACATATACAGGCAAGCGTACCTGATCGTGAGTAATATAGTGTAGGAAAGTCCAGGTATCGTATCTACCACTGGGAACGGTCAAGTTATCGTAGATTATTAATCTAAATCAGTTTAATTAACCTAAAGCTTTTGGGGGGTTTTTATGAAAAATGTTTTAATACTAAAAAGACAACTAAAGTAATTATGAACTAAGAAAGCAATTTAAAAGATTGATTAAGAACTATATGAATGAAAACAGTAGCACTTATCATGGTATAGTGAATCCCCAAGTGGATGATTTAAATAGGCCAAAGGTTTGGTTGTTTTGGTTATTGTAGGAATTTAAGTCTAGGACGCCCTAACATATGATGACAATAGCTATTAACTAGGTCTTGATCCTCCTAGTCCCAATACATAGATTATTTGTCAGAAAATCCAACACCGGTAACCCAATCCTATCTCTATTGCATGATATTATACTATCTAGTCGCTCTCGGTCTGAGTAACCACTCAACACAACTCTCCGGGATGAAGGGTAGGTCAAGGGAGATTGATTATCCTATCGGAGTCTATCTATTTAGGTCAAAACAGATACACCCAATCAACGAGTTCAAATAGCCAAACAATAGGAATCAAATCGGAACCATAACACACATTCAATCAACCAAAAACAAACCAATAAACATTAAATTACAAAATCATCATCCACCATGGTTCATCGACCACGACAAGTACCACTATTAAAAGACTACTCACTAATCATAATGAAAACAGAAAAAACGACGGATGATCGAAGATCGAACCCCGCAGCGTATCGGCACCACTCAGACTTTCACTCTCTACTCTATCGTTCCCCTTGTCTCTGCTTCGTGTTCGTGAACTGTAGGAGGAGGCTGGTATTTAAAAGAAGGCGTCCAGGGACCATTTCGCGTTCGCCAGACGGCAGTCTCGCGGCGCGAGCCACTTAGGTCAAACTCTGGATTTCATCGTTATCGAATCTAGCGGCGCCAAACTTGAAAACTCGCGATCGCCAGTTGGCTACTGGATTGATGTTGTGCATTTTTCACGTTTTCTCGCATTTTTTCGTACTTTTCCGTTCCACGGCCTCCAAATCCTACAAAAGCAATAATAAGCTCATTTGGTGAGTGAAATGATCATATAAAAGGTGAGAAATAGGGTAAAGTCATACAATTAAGCTCAACCAAAACATGTATAATTTTGGTGTTATCAAAATCCCCACACTTAAGCTTTGATTGTCCTCAATCAAAAGACTGAAAGATAAGAAAGATAACTCCAAAATTATCTCCACCCAAGATCATCAAAGGGAACAAAGTATACTCACACAATCGAACACACAAACAAGACACGTCAAGCAATCGGATACCAAGATCAACCTTCTACCCTCACATAGTATGAATAATCATGTAAAGTGTATCTCTCGGGGGTAAAAGTGTATATGTAAGTGATCACACCAATACTCGACTAATTCCCGCATGCATAAGCTTGTCACCAAATCTAATCTCCACCACTGAGAATTTGTCAACCGTCAAGAGGACTTTAGGGTTGTAACGTTAGGCTAAGGGTTAAGGGTAGGATAAAGGATATATAAGTGACTAAAGGTTGCAGCAAAAACCTGAAAACCAGTCAGTTCAAGACCCAAATTAATCATCTGACTTTTGAGAATTTTAGAGCTCGGGATTTCTATCACTATCACTTGTATATCGGCCTAAGCATATTGCTTATTTGTGGCTTCGATATTTTTCTTTTAAGCACATCGACTCTTTTGATGTTTCTTTTGAATGAGTCATTTTCTATTTTTCTTTTGTTTTCAAGCTCTCTATTTTTTTTTTCTTTTGAGTAGCAACTATGTTGCTTTTTACTCTTTTGCTCTTTTATTCTTTTTCACAATCCCTTTCTCTATTTGCCAGATTCATAAAACGGACCAAAAACATGAAAAGTTCTTAACTTTGAGCTACGACCAAAAGATAGATAAAAATTGGGCTAAAGGATAAAGTGTATAATGGGTAAAGAAATGAAAAAGCTAAGGCTCAAAATGGTTACAAGGGATGAAGTACTAATGATGAGTACTTTCTAATCAAAGGCTAGGCAAATCAAATAACCTTATAATGAGGTTATCTGACGAAGGCTAAAAGGGTTAGAAACGAAGGCCTCTATCAGTGCAATGGTGATAAATACTTCTCTTATGTGGTCTCGACAAGAATTCAAATGACAAGTTCTACCTTGGGTCAAAGTCGGTATTCCTCACGAAATAAATAACAATTAAGGCTCAAACTCTCAAAGGAATTGGGTGAGGCACTCATGGTAATCAGTATTCCAAGGCATCCTTTTACTCAACTAATCCTATTCAGTGCTCTCCTATGCAAGAAACTCAGTCTCAAAAACAATCTCAGATTTCAAAAAAATTGGGGTCAAATCTCAAAGCTTTCAAAAATTTAAAAAACGACAATCCACAAGCAAAAAGTGAACCCATTTAAACAGATAAGTCTACATAACCCCCTCCCCACACTTAAAATTTGCAGTGTCCCCAATGCAACAATCAAAACAATTAAGGAGTAATTGGGAAAAAGAGAAACTTCCCGGGTTGTGTGACAAAATCTGTTCTGATCTGAGAGAGTGTTCCAAAATCGTGCTCGATTCAAGATCATAGTGTTGGTCCCAAAGAGGTGACCTTCAAGCAAGGATAGTGTTTGGGATTATAGAAGGGGGGGGTTGAATATAATCACACAAAATTTCACTTTTAAATTCTTGTTGTATTAACAATATGAATTTACAGATTGTTGCGGAAATAGAACAGACAATAAGTCTAAACTAAACAATCTAAGATTTCTTTCACTATGTACTTAAGTGAGAAGAAGGAGAAAAGAAAGAAGATAGAGGGAATAAAGAAAGAAAGGATTAAGGTATATTTAGGTTGAAGAAGAAGTATGGAGAACATCTCTTCAAGTCCTATTTATACCCAATGCATTAAATGCATGCAGACTCACTTTTGTGTACGTGTCACAATGTAAGTGGTCCTATGTACTATTTACTATAAACAATTACTCTTAGCATGGTGTGCAAAAGAGGAAGTGTGTAAACAGTAGCCTTGAGGTCTGATAAGTACGGAGGGAACAGTAAAGAGACTGTCCTTATGTACTTTTGTGTCAGTGAAGGCGGATAATCCTTTTGTGCATTAGACTAAGACATTACACTAATCCTTCAGGATCAGGATACTGATCAGTGACTAGAGTCCTGAAACTGGTGCTGTTCAGGGTCACTTGTATCCTGATGAATCTTCAGGATGTCATACGATATTGAGCAGCCTGCTATCACTGAGTTCCGTCTTCAGATCACCAGCATGCTGTTCCTGTCATCAGCTAATTCTTCGACGTCGCTGATGGTTCTTTGAGTATGATCTTGATGTCTTCAGGAGGTCTTCACTTCAGTGGACAGGATCAGTAGACTGCAGAACAGACTCATTCGTCTCCTGATCCTGATCTTGATTACTATAAAAATAAGTTACAGCATAAGTAACATGGAATAACACTGAACAGACTCAGTGATAATTCCTCAAGCTATAACAGAAGTAAAAACCTATTCACTGAGTAAAGATTCAGGATCATTATCATTTCATCAGGTCTTAGGAGAGCTGGATCAACAATCTCCCCCTAAATGATAATGATAAGACAATGGAGAAATTGTCTAAGTCTAGAACGAAAAAAAAAATTCTAAGTCTAGATGAAACAGTAGGAAATAGAACTCATAAAGGTACATGTCCCATTTACTGTTTTGAGGGATCTTTTTCAGTACTATGATGGAGTAAAGTACAATGCACTGAATTGCATTTTCATTAATCTCAATAAGGTTACAAGAGTAAAGAAAATACAAGAGTACATAAATGAGTACTGAAAGAAAAATTACAAAAATATTCTAACTATCAGAGTCTTCGCTAAGTTCTTCAGTCTTGACTTGTATTGGAACAGGAGTATCACTGAAGGAGATTCTATGATCGAGTATAGCTCTGACAGTGCGAATTATCTCTTTATTATCTTGGTTTGTCTTGTCCTTTTGAGCAGTGAAGAGAACAGAAACCAAGTGTTCATATGGTGCTTTGTGTAGCTCGTTGAAACGCTGAAAGCGTAGAATCTTGGAGTTGTCGCTTACACAAATACCATGAACAGGTTCTGTGATGACTTGTCCTTCAGATAGAGAGACTCCTGGAGGGAGTGAAAGATCAAGCATCGAGAGGTCCAGTGGTTTGACAACCATCCTGGGCATGCAAGGAGTTGGTCTCCTTGTTGAAGCACCGGCTGATCTTCGAACAGGAGGCTGAGGCAGTGCTGAAGAAGGCTGGAGAAGGTCATCAGGAATTTCGGTTGTTCTTCTGATGCGTGCAATAAGTCCATTTATGACTTCTTCTACTTCAGCCCGATAGTTTCTGTTGGCTTTGGGAAGTAGGCTTCTGATTTCATTCCACTCTGACAAGTTGTATCTTTCCAACTTGTCAAGAGTGTGTTGCACATCCTTGACTCCTGAGCGTTTGACGGTGATCCATGTTTTTGCTCTTTTGCCGCGTGTTCGGCTGAGATGGATTCCAGAGATAGCAGCACCATGTTTTCTGAGGTGTAGGCGGTCTCGGCACCAGTCAAGCTCTGAGTTCACTTCTTCAGTCTGTTCCTCAGCGTTTCTGTTGAAGACCTTCAGCGCGGCCTTCTGTGCTAGAACAGGATCAACACTTATTTCAGCATCTTCTTCAACAAAATCCGATGCAAGCCTTCGAGCGGCCTGAGCAGAGAGGAAAGCTTCCTTCTGTCTTTTATTATGCTCCTCCTGAGCCTGTACAGCATTGTTGTATTCCTCCTGTGATAGATAGGCAAACTCGGAGTCCCAAGAGGTACGAAGAGGAATTTTTACTCTTGTACTCTCGAGTCGCTCTATCACGGCGTCTAAACGCCCATCCCTGTTGACAGTAGCAGAGTTGTCAGGGTAATTCTCACCTTCAGATCTAGGAGAGTTAGATGGAGGAGATCTGGGAGAAGAAGCAGGGGTAGAGAAGTCATCAGAGATGAATTCATCATCTGATGATAGGCAAATGGTTTCAGGAGGGGCTCTTATTTCAGGGGTTCTAGAAGAGGATGCTTCAGGGTTAAAGCGGGTTGGTTTAGAAGGAATAGATTCAGGGTTTAGAGGAGTTACTCTAAATGTCATTCTGCTTACTTCAGCTCGTGTTTGTTCTGATCGACTGTTTTCCATGAGGCGAACAATCTCACCAGTGACAGAACCGAAGTTTACATCATAACATTCAGGGTTATCTTGGTTTTCAGGTTCAGAGGTTTGTTTAAGAGAAGAATGAGGTGTTGGTTCAGGGGTAGGTTGTTTGGGTGGTTGGTAGACAACTATTTGTAGGTTATTAGATGGTGAGTCTTTAGAGGAGGTGTCGAGTGTAATGGTTTCAGGTGTAGGTTTAGATTTAAGGAGAGTAGATATTGGTTGGTTATCAGAAGATGAGGGAGAGGATGGTAGTAGTAACGTACCAGGTGCACCGGGGTTCTCCCCCTGAGAGTGTGCAGGCCCTGGAGTAGGCGTTGAGGCTGGTACCTTCTCGACGAAGAAGGTATCGTCGTCTTCATCATCATCATCATCATCATCATCATCCTCATTCTCGTTTGTTCCCCCCTGTTCATCGGTTCTCCAGTTGGTGGATGGGGAATAAACGGAATGGTCTCTCTGGGGCTGTCTCTTCCCCTCAACAGGTGCTTGTTGTAAGCCGGCTGTTGAAACACTTCGCTGGAGGAGAGAGGCCATGTTGGCGTTTAGCTTCCTGGTGATGAAGGAAGATGAGAGCAGGGACTGTAGGAGTTCCCTATCAGCCGTAGTGAACGACGGCAGTGGAGGAGGAGTAGTGGCGAGTGTGTTGACTGCAGTGGCTAGCTCAGCCACTTTCTCCTGTAGGGCTCTAAGGCCAGTCTCCTATGCATCCAACCTCTGCACCACAATTTGTTGGAAGTTGGTGGTGGAGGTGGAGTTGTTGTTGACCACTGTGGAGAGAGCGGGTAACGCCGTGGCCTTCAGGTCGTCTACAGACGCCTGAAGTGAGGAAGAGGAGGTAGCCACCTGAGAGACCTTGTCATGGATTGCATCCAGACAAGGTATGGTGATGGTGACACCAGTAGAAGCAGGGGCGGCGGCGGCGGCAGCAGTAGCAGACGCTGCGGCGGCTTCGGCGGCAGTGGCAGCGGCCTTGGCAGCTGCAAGCTCAAGCTCCATGGCCTGAAGCTGGGCCTTGTGAGCTTCTTCCTGTTGCTGGAGCGCCGTGCGGACCTCCTGCAATTGCCGTTCAGCGGATTGCCAACGAAGCTCAGCTGCGTTCAGCTGACGGTCGGCGTCCGTGAAGATGAAGTCGTTGAAGGGATCATCCTGATGAAGTTGAGGGTGCCCTTCAACAGCTGCTCCTAAAGAACCTGTAAACAGAGTAGCTAAGTGAGCACTAGAAGACTCAATAGCTTTCATAGAAGAATAAATGGCAATAGTATGCTTAATAGTATTACCTGAGGCTAGGAGGGTATCAGAGCGATTACCCTCCACGTTCTCTGAGTGTTCGAGATGAACAACCTCAGGTTCTTGTTGGACAGGAGCAGTGATAGGAGTATCTGCAGGTGAAGAAGTTTTAGATAAAGGAGATGGTTTATTAAAAAGTTGAGGCAGGGTAATGTAGTATTTCTTACCAGCAGGTGCCTTCTTTTTCTTTGACGCCTTGGATTTGGCGCGTTTGGGCTGGGGTGGAGGAGAGGAGCCAGAGGGAGGAGGGCGCTTCAGAGGCGCCGAAGAAGTTGTTGCAGCTGGGGAAGTCAGTATAGGGTTAGCTACTGACATAGCATGCATAGAAGGAGAAGAAGATGGTTTGGAAGAGAAGAGAGAAGACATACCTTGAGCAGGAGCAGAGATGGGTTGTTCCTCTGCGTCTGGTTGTGGTTCAGGGACAACCAGGACAGCAGACAGAGGAACATCGTCTGATTTGGTAGACAGCTGATCCAGAAACTTCACGCCTAAGGCGTAGTTGTTGAAGTTTCCCTCTGTTGGGTAGCGGGTACCCATGTGCAGTGTCAGGACTGCAGTGAAGAACCTGGTGTAGGGGACATTGACCACCCTGGTTCTGTTCTTGATCTTCTTGATCATGTCGTCCCAAATGCAGCGGACATAGTCAAACTTGCGATTTTTGATCGCAGAGTAGACCATGTTCTGAATCACCGTGGGGAATTGCTCCGTGCTCCCCGTTTTCTCTGTCAGACAGAGACCAAACGTGTTCCATATATAATAGAACGTAGCGTTTAGCCCCGTCTTGTGGACAGTGGCAGCAGTTTTCACCAGAGGCTGGCCTTCACGTACAGGCCATTTGTAGCCAATGGCATCCAGGAATGCGATTACGTCGTCAGACGAAGGAGCAGGAGGGAATTTCTGCTTCTTGGGGAAGTTGAGGACGTTCCTCAGGGATCCGATGCCAAACGAAATGATCTCGTCCTTGATCTGGAACTTAATTACTTCGTGCATCTTGCCCTTTGAGTTCCTTTCTTGGGCCGTGGTAGCAGTGGACCACAGTTGCAGTAGTAGAGGTTTGTTGGGCGCGGGGTTTAGAGTGAAGGCCGTCTTCAGGGGACATGAGAGGAGAAAGTCCCTGGCAGGCTTCAGAAACGCCTTGTTCGCTGGGAGGTCAAATTGCCCAATCAGGTTGTTGGGTTTGAACTGCAAGTCGTGTTGAGGGATGACTATTGGAAGGTTTCCAGTAGCAGTCATCAACGTTGTGGCCTCCGAGGAGAGCTGGGCATCCAATGATGTAGAAGTAGTAGCAGCCATTCTGTTAAACATAAAAAAACAACATATGTGGATGATTAAAGATCCAAAATATGCATTTTTCTTCACTTTTCAATGAACACAGAATATGTTCATGAAAGTGGTGAAATCCTTTATACTTGGAATGGATTAGATACCAAAATACACAAAAGGAATGTGTTTTGGTATTAAAAAGGAACTTTTCTTTTGATGAATAGATATCAAAGTAAGAGTTTATGATTGTTCTTAAAAGAAATAAGAAGAACCATATAAATTGTTTTAACAAAAATCTTAGAAGATTTTGGGAAAACTAAGATCAAACGAAGTGATCTTAGGGTTTTTGGAAAAACGTTTAACAAAATAAGTTGTTTAGATGAAGAATACCAACTTAAAATGTGGAAAGAACAAGAGTAAAGAAACACTTACGATGATCTTGTTAAGAAAGGTGGTGAGTGTGTTCTTGGTGTTCTTGAGAGAAAACAGTTCTTGCTTTTTCTTGCTTGAGTTCTTAGAGAGAATTATGTGAGCGTAAAGAGTGTAATGGATTACGAGTGAGGTTTTTATACCTCGCGGTAGGAGAGAGAAAATGGATGAGAGAGAAAAGGGCGGCTAAATTCAAACGTAATGATGAAAAAGGAAGTTCTACGCGCGTTCACGCGCCTGACACACGTCGTGGGGAACAGGAAACGTCCCATTACGTGTCAGTGCAGATGAAAAGTTTGTTTTATTTGAAAAGATAAAAACCGCCTTTTCAGGGGATAATTCCATTTTGATGAAAGATTTGTTTTCTTGGAATTGGAGTACTTATCAGATAAGTACTGTTTTGAGAAAAATCCTCTTATCACATTTAATGCGATAAGGTTTCAGGAGCAGAGGTACTTACCTGAGAATCATCAGTATTCGGATGTTGAACAAAGATTTTGTAAGTACTGAATAGAGTCATCCTCTGATGAGAGTTTGTTCAGGAGTTGTTAAAGAAAGAGTCCTGAGAATAGTTATTCTATAGGATTTAACAATTGTTTGTCCTGATAAACTTCAATCATCAGGATTTAACATCCCAAGTTCACTGATGAGCATATTAAAACGCGTCACATCCAGTGGTTTGGTAAAGAGGTCAGCAAGCTGATATTCAGTAGGGACAAAATGGAGTTCAATATCACCATTCATCACATGATCCCTAATGAAGTGATATCTCACTTCAATGTGCTTTGTCTTGGAGTGTAAGACAGGATTGTTGGCGATGGCTATCGCTGAAGTATTGTCACAGTAGATAGGAATTTTAGAAAGTTGTATGTCATAGTCCTGAAGTTGATTTCTCAGCCACAGGACTTGAGCACAACAGATTCCTGCTGCAACATATTCAGCCTCAGCAGTTGATGTGGACACAGAGTTCTGTTTCTTGCTAGTCCAACTCACCAACTTGCCACCTAGCAGGTGACACCCACCAGTGGTGCTTTTCCTGTCAATCTTTATCAGTGGGTGGTATTGGAGGATCTTCTTCAAAACCATCAGGGAGGTTTTGAGGAGTTGGATCAACAATGGGAGGTTTAGGGACTTGAAAGAAAGAGTCAGCCCACTGATTTATTTCAGAGTTTTCATGAGGGTGAGGGAAAGTAGGACCCGATTCATCAAACTTGACATGAATCGTTTCCTCTATGGCTTGTCTTCGTTTGTTGAACACACGGTAGGTTTTAGAGATAGAGGAGTATCCAAGGAAGATTCCATCATCAGACTTGGAATCGAAGTTTCCAAGGTTATCTTTGTTGTTCAGGATGTAGCAGACACAACCAAAGATATGGAGATGTTCGATAGAGGGTTTCCTGTTACGAAAGAGTTCGTAAGGAGTTCTTCTGAAGCGCTTTACTATCAGGGATCTGTTCTGAGTATAGCAAGCTGTGTTAACAGCTTCTGCCCAGAATTGAGTGGCAAGATTGGCTTCACTCAACATCGATCGTGCAGCTTCAATCAGGGTTCTGTTTCGTCTTTCAGCAACGCCATTTTGCTGAGGAGTTCGTACAGAAGAGAAGTTCTGTGAGATACCTTTCTGATCGAAGAAAGTTTCCAGGGTACTGTTTTTGAATTCAGTTCCGTGGTCACTCCTGGTTGATCGAACAGTAAGGTTGTTGAGTCTTTCCATCTTTCTGACGAACAGAATGATTTCTTCAGGAGCATCACTCTTGGATCGAAGAAAGAACACCCATGTATATCTGGAATATTCATCAACGATTACCAGAGTATATTTCTTTCCAGCAATGGATTGGACGTTGACTGGTCCAAAGAGATCCATGTGGAGAAGTTGTAGAGGAGAGCTGATGGAGGAAATCTGCTTGGACTTGAAACTAGCCCTGGTCTGTTTTCCTTTCTCACATGCTGAACAAAGAGATACCTTTGTATAGCGAAAGTCAGGAAGACCAATGACAAGATTGTTGATGCAGAGTTGATTCAGCGTCTTGAAGTTGAGATGAGAAAGACGCTTGTGCCAAAGCCAATTAGTATCAGAGGAAGCACGAGATACAAAGCAGAAGTTGTCAGTGGAAGTATTCATGTTGATGATGTAGATATCAGCATGTCTCACTCTAGTGAGAATAACTTCCTTCCTTCTGTTTTTGACTTTGCACTTCTTCTTTGAGAAGGAGACTTTGTGATTCTTATCACACAGTTGACTGATGCTCAGAAGATTATGCATCAGGCCTTCAACATAAGCAACTCTCTTGAACGTAGTTACTCCGTTGGTCAGTGTGCCATACCCTCGGGTTTGGCCTTTACCGTTTCCACCAAAGGTCACAGCAGGACCTCTTTCTTCACGGTAGTTAGAGAGGACAGATTTAGAACCAGTCATATGTCGAGAGCATCCACTGTCCAGGTACCAGATGCCCTTATCCTGTAAAATTTAGAGTTTAAGTTTTTCTTGGTACCCATAGGACTATGGATCCAGAAGTATCAGTAGGACTGGTGGAGTCAGTGGCAGCCTTAACTGATTTATCAGTTCTTGAGGCTGGAGTCTTGACTGAGGAGACAGTCTTGACAACCTTCTTTCCTTTGACTGAATTATCAGTCTTAGGATTTTTCTTTACCTTAGCTGATTTTTCAGCTTTGGTAGCATCAGGATACTTACTCGCAATATGGTCATTTAATCCACAGTGATAACATTTGCGATATTGAAAGCGTTTAGTGTGGTCCAGGAAGTTTTTAAACTTCAAGTGAGCAGGACCAGCACCAAGTATGCCTTTAGCATTGGACATAGGAGGAATTGGTTTCTTCTCCTGAGTCTTTTGCTTCAGGTCAATCTTCAGTCTGGGAACAGGATTTTGAGAGAAAGATTTTGATCCTAAGACTGAAGGACCACCACCCACAACTTTGTTCTTGGGTTTAGGACTCTTGGTCTTTGAAGGTGTTACAGTTTTGGATTTTTCCTTGACTGTGTTCTTTTTGCTCTTAGGAGCACCTTCAGAGTGTGTGATAGAAGAAGAAGGGATGTTTTCAGGAGCATTAGGATCAGGGATAGAAGAAACAAATTTTCCAAATTTGAGCATGGAACAGTCAGATTTAGTTCCTCCATGAGTGTATCCAAGACCCCTTTTGTTTTTAACATTTCTTCCTGAGGCTAACATTTCATCAACCTTTTCAGAGGCGTCACTCCATCCTTTGATGGTGACTTTTTCAGCGTTTAACTCAGCCAGGGCTCTTTCTTTGGCAGCAAGAGCCACTTCTCTTTCAATACAAAGAGTTTTATTAACAGTGACCTGATCTTTATAGTTTTCTTCCAGAATGGTAAGTTGTTTTATTTTTTCTTGGCATTCTCTGAGTTGATCACGAAGATCAATGTTCATTTTCTCAGCAGAGGTTTTACCATTTAGGGCTTTGTAAAGATCAAGAGTAACCAGGTCTAGCTGAGTTAAGCTTTCAAGAGGGACAAGAGGAATAGGTACCTGACTGGGAGAATCAGTCGCAGAGGTTGAAGCTTCAGGAGTTGTGGAAGAAGAAGCTTCAGGAGCCTGAGGAGGAATCTCTTCAGGGACCTCTTCTATCTTAGCCATGAGAGCTAAGGTAGGTTCCTCAATAATGGCCATCAGTGCCACTTGAGTATCTTCCTCATCAGATGAGTCATCAGAGGAGACATCATCCCAATCGCAGTCTTCTGCGATAAGACCTTTACCCTTGCGCTGAATTTTCATCTTTTTGTACTTTTCTTTCAGGCGCTGGTATTTGGGATTTTTAGAAGAAGATTTGGCAGAGGAGTGAGCAAACTGACTTTTTCGGTACCTGCAATCATTAGCAAAGTGTCCTTTGCCCTGATAGTTGTAGCAGATAGCAGTAGCCTTATCAACAGGGTCTGATTTAGGCTTGTCAGTAATAGTAAGATGTTTCTTTTTGTGGAAGTTTCCCTTTTTGGCAAACTTCTTGAAAGATCTAGTTAATAAAGCAAGAGATTCATTGAATTCAGGATCTTCTGACATGTCAGAGTCAGAGGATTCTAATTCAGTAATAGTTACTGAAGAAGGAGTAGCAACAGTGGGAACTGAATCAGAGACCAATGCAACAGAGTTACTTTTGGTATCTTTAGAATCTCTTATGAGATTCTTTTTCAGTTTCTTCTGTTGTTCACGGTTAAGAAGAATACCATACAACTCACTTAGTGTGAGTGTCTTTATGTCCTTTGACATAGTTAAGCAGGAGGTGTAGATTTCCCAATGTTCAGGAAGAGCTTCCATGAACTTGGTAACCACCTCAAAGTTAGAGTAGGTAGTACCGATAGTCTTCAGATCAATCAGAAGACAGTTGAATCTCTGATGTAGCTGGGAGAGAGTTTCATCCTTCTGATGAATAAAGCTTTCATACTGACGAACCAAGAAAATCTTTCTTGATTCCATGAGAACAGCAGTACCTTCATATTGAACACAGAGGGTGTCCCATATTTCTTTAGCAGATTGAAGGTGACAGACAGAATGGAATACATCGTCAGGGAGTGACATGGCGATGAGAGACCTAGCCTTAGTGTCAATGTTGACCAGTCGTCTGTCTTCATCATTCCAGTCAGTCACAGGCTTTACCAGTTGCCTTTCAGGTACAGCTGGTTGGCCAGCTGCAGCAGGAATGGGGTGGACGGTTTGTGTAGGCACATGTGGTCCATTTTCCAGAAAGTATGGAATCTGGGGATCAGAACCAGAGAGAAAGAGTTCCATCCTGGTTTTCCAAAGAGAGAAGTTATCTTTGTTAAACCTAGGAGGTTTTCCAGCAGAGCCGGTATCAAAGTAGTTATCCTTAGCTTGAAGAGCCATGGATTAGTAGAGAGGATCACAAGATTTTTCTAAGAGAAGAAAATGAGAGCTTGTATCTGCTCTGATACCACTTGTTGGTCCCAAAGAGGTGACCTTCAAGCAAGGATAGTGTTTGGGATTATAGAAGGGGGGGGGGGTTGAATATAATCACACAAAATTTCACTTTTAAATTCTTGTAGTATTAACAATATGAATTTACAGATTGTTGCGGAAATAGAAAAGACAATAAGTCTAAACTAAACAATCTAAGCTTTCTTTCACTATGCACTTAAGTGAGAAGAAGGAGAAATGAAAGAAGATAGAGGGAATAAAGAAAGAAAGGATTAAGGTATATTTAGGTTGAAGAAGAAGTATGGAGAACATCTCTTCAAGTCCTATTTATACCCAATGCATTAAATGCATGCAGACTCACTTTTGTGTACGTGTCACAATGTAAGTGGTCCTATGTACTATTTACTATAAACAATTACTCTTAGCATGGTGTGCAAAAGAGGAAGTGTGTAAACAGTTGCCTTGAGGTCTGATAAGTACGGAGGGAACAGTAAAGAGACTGTCCTTATGTACTTTTGTGTCAGTAAAGGCGGATAATCCTTTTGTGCATTAGTCTAAGACATTACACTAATCCTTCAGGATCAGGATACTGATCAGTGACTAGAGTCCTGAAACTGGTGCTGTTCAGGGTCACTTTTGTCCTGATGAATCTTCAGGATGTCATACGATATTGAGCAGCCTGCTATCACTGAGTTCCGTCTTCAGATCACGAGCATGTTGTTCCTGTCATCAGCTAATTCTTCGACGTCGCTGATGGTTCTTTGAGTATGATCTTGATGTCTTCAGGAGGTCTTCACTTCAGTGGACAGGATCAGTAGACTGCAGAACAGACTCGTTCGTCTCCTGATCCTGATCCTGATTACTATAAAAATAAGTTACAGCATAAGTAACATGGAATAACACTGAACAGACTCAGTGATAATTCCTCAAGCTATAACAGAAGTAAAAACCTATTCACTAAGTAAAGATTCAGGATCATTATCATTTCATCAGGTCTTAGGAGAGCTGGATCAACACATAGGTCGCTGTATCTATTACCAAAAAGAAAAAGAAAAAGTAAAAACGAACTAAAGAAAATTAAACCAAACTAAAGCAATTAAAGAGTACTTAAAATCCTAAACAAACCAAGCAAAATAAAAATTGTTCAACCAAACACAACCACAAACAAAGCAAAATAAAATTGTTTTAAACAACCATATCGAATGAGAGATTAAAAGAGAGAGATCAATAAGGGCCACGAGGTTGGTTTTGCCAATCCTCGTAAGTCGGGTAACCGGGCGGTGCATCCTTGGAGTATGGCGAAAAAGGTGATGGAGCATACGCGGAATTCGGTTCAATACCGAAATGGGAGGCGATCTGGTTCATCACTCCACTTTGCCAATTGGCTTGGTGAAGAGCCTCTGTTGTGTTGTACTCCATGTGTTGATGATGGCGGCCATAAGACAATGACATCTCCGAGAGTCGGTTACTCAAGTCTTGGTAACCCGAATACGCCGTCCATTCCGCCCGTTGTTCTCCCGCATTCGTCCCACTCGTTCCATCGGTCTCATGCGTGCTCCTTGCTTGACTCATCGGTTGACTCCTCGTCCCATAAGCTTGAGGATTGTGGATCCATGCATTATAATCTCTTCCGGTCCTATGCTCCACCCTTGCTATACCGATGCCACGGAGTTGGTCCATGTCGATCAATCCCATCTCCCCAAAGTTCGTCATCAAGGCAATGGCACCCTTGGTTAGGATACCGAAGTGTTTGGCGAGAAGTGTGATGTATTGGCCTCCAATCAAGCGACTTCCCTCTCGATAACCACCTCATTTGGCAAGTTGGACCGCAATTATGTACGGAGCATTTGGATATTTGTAATCCGTAGAAAGCTGCTCAAGAAGCCATAGATCATAAACCGAGACTTTCTCCTCACTCGAGGCACGAGCATTTACCGCATGAATGAGCATACGATGCAAAAGTCGATCCGAAGAAGCAAGAAAACCTTTCAGCTTGAGATTATTACCATAGTCACCTTCACCTAGAACCGCCCAAGCCAACCGAGGATCGAAACCATCCGGCCTTTTCGAAGTCTCCCACATGTACTCCACGAATCCGGGAGCATCCACTTCCGCTTGGGTATATATCCCCAAAGCAACAGCGAACTCGACCAAAGAAAGCGATCGCCAAACTCCCCCAAGTCGGAAAGTTATGCACGACTGATAGAACTCCTCAAGGGCCTTGATTGCATCGAAGCGGAACGTGGCCACGAACTCAACAACAAGCTCACGATAGAGGGTCTCGGCAATGTCGAAGACTCGCTCCCATGCATGGAAAATATAATACTCAGTGCCATCCTCATCGTAGGCGTGCTTTTCGAAAGTCGCCTTGATTTCGTTCTCAACCCCCATAGATCGAAGGAGGTTCCAATCGGCTTTTCTTGGTATCAAAACCTGACGGGTGAGAAGCCGGTTAACAGTATCCCGGTATTGCTCCCGTTTCGGAGCGTTCAAAGTTGGGTCATTCATGAAATAGGTGAAAATGTGACTCCTATCCGGTGCACGGAAGTTGGTTGCGGTGGAAGTTGACGAGCGGGTTCTTTGTCTCTACAAAATCTACATACCATTGTCTTAGAAGATTTAATCCATAAACACAAGACAAGGTTCATTCACATCAAATTCAACGAGACAAAGCTTCCACGACTAATAAGTTCAAGTATCAAATGCATACATGAAAAATCAAAAACAAAGGGGATGTGGAACATCCCCACACTTGAACTTTTAGTCCAACCTCAATTACAACTAATCTAGCTCTCTAAAACAAGAATGGGGGATTTTGATGTTATCAAAATCCCCACACTTATCATCAAAGCACAATCACTAGATTAAACAATCAAAAAACATGCTAGAGTAAAATTTCAATCACAATATAGGGCATGCATCAACTCATAAGCACTAAACAATCAATGGTGTTTCAAGAACAATGTCAAATCCATACAAGCATAAACACACCATTGATGGCCAAAACAAGATCCAAACCCTCCAAATCAAGCTAATCTCATGAAATTAAAGTTGGGAAACATACCTTGTTCATGGTGAATGATGAAATTGAAGCTCAAGAAGGTCGGATTTCGCAAAGACGTGAGAGGGGTTCGCGGCGCCTAAGAGAAATTAGGGTTGTGTTCTTTTGAAAAAGTGAGAAAAGAGGATTAAAAACCCGTCTGCACCGTCTTCGCGTCGCCAAACCTATGGTTTCGCGTCACGAAACGGGTGGTTTCTGAAATTTTACCCTAATTTTTACAGGCTTCGCGTCGCAAAACGGCCCCCTCGCGTCGCGAGATTCGAAAATTTTACCTGATACCATGACTTACCAACCTCGTGTCGCCAAACTTAAAAAGTGACGATCGCGAAATGCCTTCTGTTTCCAACTTTTCGAAAACTCTATCACGCGTCAGATTTGCTCGATTTTTGCGTCTATCTCCTCCGTATGGTTACCTAAGCAATATCAAACAAAAAGATCAACGAAAACACACACGAAAAACCTAAAAATGCAAAGTAAAAGAAAATGTTCGGGTTGCCTCCCGAGAAGCGCTTCGTTTTTGAATGGGTCTAGAGCTCGACCCCTTTTTCGGCTCATTTCTTGGCATGTCGGGCTGACGAGCCCTTCTTCTTTCTGTACTCTTTCTTGGAGGGTCCCGACCCATTAGGTGTCTGATTCGTTTAACATATCGGGTTTGGATAATCCTCCGTCTTCTTTCCATATTCATGCGGGAGTAACGGACGGTTCGTGCTCTTCTTGTAGGCTAAAGAAGGATCTTCATACGGTTCATCGAGATGTGTGACCGGCTCTCCATTAGGATCAAAGTAAGTCCGATTTCCTCTATACCCCAAGCTCGTGACTTGATTCCGCATGTCGGTATTCACTTGAGCGGTATGTAAGAAAGATCTCCCAAGGATTATTGGGATTTCCGTATCCTTTGGAAGATTAGCGATAACGAAGTCCGTAAAGTAAACGAAATTGCCTATGCGAATCGGGACTCCTTCCGCTATTCCTAACGGCTCTGTCATGTATCCATTCACTCCTCGGTATTGATAGTCCGTTGGAATGATCTTTTTAACTCCCATTTTCCTGCAATAACCAACAGGCATCATGTTAAGTGAGGCACCTGAATCTACCAAAGCAAGACCATTAAATTTATGACAAGAAATAGGTAAGTTGTAACTTCCCGGATCATGCTTGATAGGTGAAATGTAGATGAGGTCATCCTCCGGTGCCTTTTCCTTCTCTTTCTGCATGCCTTTATCTTCTTTCTTCGGTATCACGAACTCTGCGTATCCGCCTTGCTTTCCATCTTCATCCTCATCATCACTTGAAGCAACGGGTCCTTGAAGTCCTAGATGCTCGAACGAAATGGTGAACCCCTCCGAGTCATAATCTGTAGCATAATCGGGCTCACTTCCACTATCGCTCTCCACATACTTCTTCGTGTAGATATCCGTCCACTTCTTCTTTGATGGTTCTCCGGTCATCATGAGCATCGGTTTCGCATTCTCCACCTTCGGGTTGACTTGTGTTTGCGTTGGCAGTTCCCCTTGAGTCCTTTCGCTTAGCATTTACGAAACACGTCCAACCTGCAATTCCAAATTCTGGATAGTACTTTGGTGGTTACGTAAGTACGAACCTACCTCATCGTTTAGCTTCTTTTGTGCATCCATGAATTGGAGTATTCGGTCCTGGATAGAAACACGTGGCTCTCTATCCGGTCTTTGGTTTTGCTGATTTGGTGCAAAGAAACCGGGAGGTCTCGGGATGAAATTACGATTGTTGTTCCACCTCCCTTGGTAATCGCCCCGGTTGATATAGTTCACCTCCTCGGGTGTCATCATTGGTCGATTCGGGCAATCCTTAGTCAAGTGTGGTCCATTGCACTCCTCGCATCCAACCTGCAAAGCATGAACAGATTTAATCAGTTCTTCGATTTTGCGTTCAAACATTACCTGTTGGTTTTTCATTGCGGCTAGTTCATCGGATGGATCGAAATCGATTGAGATCTTTCCGGCCATCCTCGGGATTTGCAAGCGCTTGTCCGTCCTCCAACCTATGTTGTGTATAAGCATGTCCTCGAGGAGCTTGTATCCTTCCGTGGGCGTTTTGTACATAAAGACACCTCCGGCAGATGAATCTAATGTAGCTCGTGAAGAATAAGCAAGCCCACTATAGAAAGTTTGGACTTGTTCACTCTTATTCAATCCGTGACTCGGGCACGAATTTAGAAGGTGCTTGAAACGTTCCCATGCTTCGGATATGGTCTCCCTGTCATCTTGTTGAAAGGATCGGATCTCGGCTCTTAACTTGTCGATCCTAGACGGTGGAAAGAATCGGGAAAGGAACTTTGAACGAAGTCCTTCCCAATTGGTGATCGAACTTGGCTCTAACGAGCGCAACCAGGCTCTAGCTACTCCGGTAAGTGTGAGAGGAAAGACTCGGAGACGAATCGCATCATCTCGGCCTTCCTCCGTTTTGAACAGATCACAGACATCCACGAAGTTCTCCATATGAACGATAGGATTGCTATCGTTTTTCCCGTCGAAGGTAAGGTCCTTGATCATGTGAAGGAGCTTCCCCGGGATTTCCTTGTTTAGGTCCGGCTTCGTGATCGGATTGGTGGGTACGGTTGGAGCGGCTCTCCTGGCTGTCCACATTGGTGCTTTGTCCCCCATCTCAAAAATCAAAGCTCTCGGGCGAACTTTGTTGGCTTTCTACTTCTTTTTATTTCTTATTCGGAATTCTCTGTCCGGCTCCTCAAGTGGCTCTAACAAGTCTGCCGTGACTGAAACCACAACAAACGGTTACGGGCAACTTGTGGGAAACAAAGAGATAAAATAAAAATATAAATAACTAATTTAAACTAGAAAGAGAAAAACTTGCAAGGGAAAGAATCCCTCACAAGGATCGATTAACAAAACTAATAAACACTAAAATCTAACAACTACCGTTCCCCGGCAACGGCGCCAAAAACTTGATGCGGTAATTATTATATATAAAAAGAGAAACAAGTTTAACCTCTAATGCCTAGCCACTGTCTTACCACATATACAGGCAAGCGTACTTGATCGTGAGTAATATAGTGTAGGAAAGTCCAGGTATCGTATCTACCAATGGGAACGGTCAACTTATCGTAGATTATTAATCTAAATCACTTTAATTAACCTAAAGCTTTTGGGGGGTTTTTATGAAAAAGGTTTTAATACAACTAAAGTAATTATGAACTAAGAAAGCAAATTAAAAGACTGATTAAGAACTATATGAATGAAAACAGTAGCACTTATCATGGTATAGTGAATCCCCAAGTGGATGATTTAAATAGGCCAAAGGTTTGGTTGTTTTGGTTATTCTAGGAATTTAAGTCTAGGACGCCCTAACATATGATGACTATAGCTATTAACTAGGTCTTGATCCTCCTAGTCCCAATACATAGATTATTTGTCAGACAATCTATCACCGGTAACCCAATCCGATCTCTATTGCATGGTATTCTACTATCTAGTCGCTCTCTGTAACACCCCGCTAAAGCGGAACCGCAAGGTGATACAGCTAAGATTCCATCGCGATAGGAGATAGATCACACCAATCATTCATATCAAAGGTTTAAAAGAGTTTATACAGTACTACAAGTATTACAATCCATCCTTCATTCAGGTTTACAAATTTAAGCAAAATATGAAATGACATGACTGGTGTTATACAAAAGTTCCCTTAACGATCTTATCAAACCTTCGGAATTCCTGAAAAGCATGTTAAACAAGTGTCAACTACAAGAGTTGGTGAGTTCACAGGTTTTATAGATGCAAAACAGTTATGTACAATATTCATCCCAATAAGACGTTTATTTGCAATATGTTTTGTAAACAGTTTGGTGAATCAGTTCATTCACCCTAAAATTTACAGTTTAGAAAACAACAGTGAGTAGATTTTCCAAACGATGTGTTAATTACATGATATATATCAGTGAGTTACTACAATCCTTCATTTCGTGACATTGCTACGCCCCTATCCAGCCTTGCCGGGGGAAACTAATTCCAGCCGGGGTGAATATTTTTCAATACAGTGCACCTATTACTCGTCAGTTCTAGGTGGGTATGTCAATCCAAATAGCGCTATCCACGTGTATCATAGGCCCAATTTGTAAGGGTTAATAGTAGTGCAGGGGACATTTTCATTTATTGCTCACTATATCATGTTTCAACAAATCGAAAATTTATCTCATAAAACATTTTATTTCATTTCATTTCGATGCTCGAGTTTATTTCATTTCAATTCATTTGATACTCGAAGCATGGGTTCGTTTCAATTCATTTCAAAAAAGAAAACTTAAAACATTTCATTTCAATAATTCGTTTTAATATCATACTCACATTTCAATTTACTTCATTTTATAAAACATTTCATAACATTTCAGATATACAATTCATTTCATTTTGTCACAATAAGTCGTTTCATTTTGATAATTCAATTCATTTCGCAACAAGTTCACAATCAAACACATTTATTCATATACATGCTTTTCACCCCAAAAATTTCGTAAAAACGGTAAAATGGGGCTGTGAATACTCACCTCGAGTGCTTAGTGCGGATTTGTAAAGGGTTGATGCGTAACCTAAATTCCGGCTCCAAACTAGGGTCGTCCTATCAAAACGAAATTTTAACGTAAGTCCTAGATTCAACGGTCCTTAACTAGAATCGTACCGAAATCCATAGTATGCCATTATATTAATTTTTATGGTTTAATCCAATAAAACTCATTTTATTACTAAAAAAAAAGTCTCCTAAACATTTTAGAAGTTCAAAATTTATAAAAATGAGTTTTTAAGAAATTCCAGAATCTGTCAAAAATTTTAAGTTGTAAAAATTGCTATTTTGAACTTAGGTCCTCTAATTATTGAGTCTTTAAATTTTTACCCCCTGAATTATGGGATGTTAGGAACAACTCCACCAAATTTCATAATTTTTAGAGAATTTTTACTATTTTTAAACATTTTTACAAAATTAGTGGTAAGGGCTGAAATTCCAGAATACCTTTAGATAAAGTTTAGTTCATAAATAATTCAATACTCCACTTTATCACGAATTTCCAAAGAGATTTTCTAGCTAAAACATATACCAAACTTTTGAGACAAGTTTCATGTCATAAGGATGGTTTTTGAGAGAGATATGACCTCTTCAAGTGGTGCATGTGTAATCTGCCATAAGAGGACAGCCTACACCACCAACTTAAATTCATTGGTTGAAGTCTCAAAACTCCTCTAAATGACATGATCTTGGACTTTTTAGAAAGCTAACTCAAAGTACTTGAGTTTAGGATCAAGAAAATTGTGCTTTAGATGAATAATCAAGGAGTTATGCTAGTTTGAAGTTGACCAAAGTTTCTGACCAAACACTGTTGCACACAAAAATGTTTTTGGATGGTTTGAACTCAAATCTTGGTGTTTTTATGCAAAATCAGTGGGGTATGAACCCTAACACCTTAAATTTCATCCCATAAAAATTTCATAAAGAAATGACTACAATAAGACCCTTTTTGAGTCGTACAAAGTGCATGCAAGATTTTTGACAGAATCTGTCTCCAAACTAACATCCAACATGATACCAAAATACATAAAATCATACCATTTCGGGGCTTTTCTTGCAATTTCACCCATAACTCAGAATATTCAAATGTAATACAACTAATATGTGCTTTCATACCATCCATACTCATGCATGAACTATTGATGAAGTTTAGCCCAAGTTTGGTGGTTAAGAACATCATTTAACAAGAATTTTGCTTCCAAATGGTGTTCTTATGGGGAGATCATAGACTCTCACCTTCTTAGATTGTTTTTCCAACATTTCTAAGGTGGAATCTCTTTCCCAAACACCATATGGATTTAGAATCCATAAAAGGAGGTTTAACCTCAAGAAAAACATGAAAATAGAGCTTAAAAGGGGTGAAAATCGAATCAAAACTCAACCTAACCTTCTTACCTTTGAGATTGTGATTAAAATAACTTGAATGTGTTTTTAATCTTCAAAGAAATCTGATCTTGAAGAGGTTCTTAGGGCTGGATTTTGAGAGAAGATTGAGAGAATTTAGAGAGAGAAAGAGTTTAGAGAGAGAGAGGATTTTTGAAAAATGAGTGAATTGATGATGATGATTTGATTTTGTAGAGAAAAGAGGAGAGGAGAGAGAGATAGGGGGGGGGGGTGGCCGGCCCCCTAGTGGGTCCCACCTCCTTCTCTCTTTTTCTTTTATTTTTTTTTTTGAACAAATTCTTACACTGTTAGTTCGATTCGGTACCGGGTTTTTCGGCGTTTTTGGCAAAAACCGACTTTTCGAAGGTGGTTTTAGATTATTTAGGTCAGTTTACTCATATTTTAAACAAAATAACTTAAATTTTCAAGATTCATTTTAAATTTGGCATTTTAGGATTATCGGGTGATTTCGGGCCGGTTCGGGCTTTTTCGGGCAGTTTTCAGGACTTTTAGTTTTTAGCCTAACTTTTTCACGCAAACTAACCTAGATTATCCAGGCAACTTAAATTCTACCTTTTAGCCTACAGGAACGCTACTGAGTGAATTTAACGAGTAGCTAACCTGAGTGTCCAAATTTGACGGATGTCACAGTTACCCCCGGTTGAAAGAAATTTCGTCCCGAAATTTAATTCTTGCTGTTACAGCCGGGGTTTTCTGTGAAGAGATGCGGGTACTTGCTTTTCATAAAGGCCTCCCGCTCCCAAGTAAACTCTTGCCCGTGCCTAGAGTTCCATTTCACTTTGACTATCGGTATCCTGCTGCGTCGGAGTTGCTTGATTTCTCGATCAAGAACTTCGATTGGCTCCTCGGAAACACGCAGTTGCTCATCAATTTGAATCTCATCCAAAGGCAGAACTACTGTCTCCTCCGACAGACATTTCTTTAGGTTGGACACGTGAAACGTGTCATGAATTGAGCTCAGCTCTATAGGTAAGTCCAACCTATAGGCAACAGGTCCGATTCTTTCTATGACCCTGAATGGTCCAACAAAACGAGGGTTCAGTTTCCCTTTCTTTCCGAACCTTATTAGCCCTTTCCATGGTGATACTTTTAGCAGTACCCTATCACCTACTTGGAATTCCAATGGCTTTCGCCGATTATCTGCATAGCTTTTCTGGCGATCCCTGGCCACTTTCAGCTTTTCTTGAACCATCTTGATTTTGTCGGTGGTCTCCTGCACGACATCAGGCCTAAACAATCGATTCTCTCCCACTTCCAACCAATTAAGTGGGGACCTACACTTGCGTCCATACAGTGCCTCGTATGGCGCACACTGAATGCTGGCGTGATAGCTATTGTTGTAGGAGAACTCGACTAAGGGTAGATGATCGTCCCAACTTCCTCCAAATTCCAACACACAGGCACGTAACATATCCTCTAATGTTTGGATGGTTCGCTCAGTCTGTCCATCGGTCTGAGGATGGTAAGCCGTGCTCAAATCCACACGAGTGCCCAATGCTGCTTGAAGCGATTGCCAAAATCGCGAGGTAAATCTGCTATCTCTATCAGAGATGATCGATATCAGGACTCCATGTCGCATGACAATCTCACCGACATACAGCTGCGCAAGCTTATCGATGCTATAAGTCTCCTTTATTGGCAAGAAATGCGCTGATTTCGTGAGTCTGTCAACGATCACCCAAATCGTATCATGACCCTTTTTAGTCTTGGGTAGCTTAGTCACGAAGTCCATCGATATCTGCTCCCATTTCCACTTCGGGATTTCCGGTTGCTGAAGAAGTCCGGACGGTTTCTGGTGCTCTGCTTTAACTTTTGCGCAAGTTAAGCATTTACTTACGTAGATGGCGATGTCTCTTTTCATACCGGGCCACCAATGATGCTCCTTCAGTCCTTTGTACATTTTATCAGACCCTGGATGAATCGAATACTTCGACTGATGAGCTTCATCCATGATCATCTTTTTCAATTGCTCCACCCTCGGAATCCAAATTCTTCCCTTGAAGTAACACACTCCATCCTCTTTCTCCTCAAATTCCTTTTCTATGCCGTGAAGAGTTTCCTTGTTTAAGTTGTCAGCCTTCAAAGCTTCCTTTTGTGCTTCCACTACTTGAGTTTTTAGGCTGGTCTGCACCACCAGTCCCATCGCTCGTGACCTTATGGGCTTTACCCGCTCCTTTCGACTTAACGCATCAGCAACAACATTCGCTTTCCCTGGATGATACTTAATTTCGCAGTCGTAGTCGCTGAGCAATTCAACCCATCTCCTTTGTCTCATATTCAGCATTTTCTGATCAAGAATATGCTGGAGACTCTTATGGTCCGTATAGATAGTGCATTTGGTGCCGTAGAGATAATGTCTCCATATCTTAAGGGCAAACACCACTGCTCCAAGCTCCAAGTCGTGAGTGGTGTAGTTCTTCTCGTGAACTTTCAGCTGTCTGGATGCGTAAGCGATGACTTTCTCGTTTTGCATCAGAACACATCCTAAGCCCTGATGTGAAGCATCGCAATATACCACGAAGTTATCTGTCCCTTCGGGTAATGCTAAAATGGGTGCGTTGCACAATTTATGCTTCAGTACCTGGAACGCTTCCTCTTGCTTCTCTCCCCAAATAAACTTCTTATCCTTCTGTGTTAAGGTCGTCAGCGGCTGCGCGATTTTGGAAAAGTTTGCGATGAACCTTCGGTAGTAACCTGCTAGACCAAGAAATTGTCGAATTTCCGTCGGGGTTTTCGGGGCTTCCCATTTCTTTATAGCCTCGATCTTAGCTGGGTCAACATGTATTCCATCTCTATTCACTACATGTCCCAGAAAGTGAACTTCCAGAATCCAAAACTCGCACTTTGAAAATTTGGCGTACAGCTGCTCGGCCTTTAACAGTTCCAAAATCAGCCTCAAATGATGCTCATGGTCCTCCTTGCTCCTAGAGTAGATTAAAATGTCATCAATGAAGACAATCACGAACTTATCCAAGTATGGCCGACATACTCGGTTCATCAAATCCATGAATACTGCCGGAGCGTTTGTCAAACCAAAAGGCATGACTAAGAACTCATAGTGACCATAGCGGGTTCTAAACGCTGTCTTTGCGATGTCTTCCTCACGAACTCGCATTTGATGGTAACCGGATCGAAGATCTATTTTGGAGAAGTACGTTGCTCCTTGCAGTTGATCGAACAGGTCGTCGATGCGCGGAAGAGGGTAGCGATTCTTAATGGTGATCTTGTTCAGCTCTCTGTAATCGATGCACATACGAAAAGATCCGTCCTTCTTTTTGACGAACAGCACAGGGGCTCCCCACGGTGATGAACTGGGTCGGATGAATCCTTTGTCCAATAGTTCCTGAAGTTGATGTGACAGCTCTTGCATCTCGGATGGTGCTAGTCGATAAGGCGACTTTGCTATGGGACCTGCTCCAGGAACTAGGTCAATGTGAAACTCCACTTGTCGTTGTGGAGGCAATCCAGGTAATTCTTCCGGAAATACCTCTGGAAACTCTCGCACAACTGGAATATCCTGAATTCGCTTTTCCTTCGCCTCTGTATCTATGACGTGCGCCATGAATGCTATGCATTCCTTCCGTAGATGACCTCGCATCTTCATAAACGACACAATCTTGATGTCTCTCTTTGGCCTATCTCCATACACTTCGAGTAATCCTCCATCAGGTATTGGTAATGCGATTATCTTTTCAGCACAACATATTGTTGCTCGATGCTTGGACATCCAGTCCATACCGACAATTATGTCAAAGCTCCCTATCTTGATTGGGATCAAGTCTATGCTAAAATCCTTTCCAGCTAAACCTAGAGTGCATTTTCTGATTACTTTGTTAGCCTTAACTAATTCTCCGTTGGAGTATTCGATTACATGATCCTCTTTCAGGTTCTGTGACTTTTTATTTATCTTAGGTCTGAATTCTAACGACACAAAGCTCATATCTGCTCCGGAATCAAAAAGCACAGTGGCAGGATAGTTGCTGAGAAGAAACGTACCTGTAACCACGTCTGGGTTTTGCCTCGCTTCCTCCGTCCCAATAACAAACGCTCTCCCACGAGCTAGTCCTCCGCGGTTTCCTTGGTTTCCTGGATTCGCCGGCTGCGCCTGATTTGCGTAAGGCCTTGGATTCAACTTGGGACAAGCATTCCGGTAGTGATTGTAGCTCCCACATTCAAAACAGGCTCTCTTTCTACAATCCTTGTCAGTATGGCCTCCCCTGCCACACCTGGAACAGATAACACATCTCCCAGCATGATGATTCCCACATTTGCCACACCTCTGAGGCATCCCCTTTTCTTTCTCTGCTACTTGCATCTGCATTCCGTAGCTCCTAGTCACTCTTCTATCCTTTCCCGTCTTTCCTCTGAATTGCGGTTTGGGTGCCTCCTCCATCTTCCTCTTTCCCTTTGCCTTGTCATTCGAGAAAGTTCCCGATCGGATAGCGTTGTTGGTAAGGCGGTTTGCTAAGTTAACTGCCTCTTGTAGGCTCTTTGGATCAGCTGCCGTCACGTTTCCTCTGATTTCGGGGGATAAACCCCAAACATACCTATCGACTCGGTTTTGTTCGGGTGTCACTAAATGGGGTACTAACTTGGCCAACTCGTGAAATCGGGTAGTGTATGAGGTGATGTCGTTTCCCTTCATCTCGTGGCGCCATAATTCAGCTTCCAACTTTTGAAGTTCGCTCCTTGGACAGAATTCCTCCTTCAGCATCTTCTTGAAATCCTCCCAGGTGATCTGACCGGTTGCGTCACGGGCCACGGACTTGTACCTGGGTGTTCCACCAAGTCAAAGCTCGCCCTTGGAGTAGACAAGCGGCATACTCGACCTTATTCCTTTCCAGGCACTTGCTTATGTGAAGGACTGATTCCATACTTTCAATCCATGTTAATAATCCAACAGCTCCCTCTGTTCCATGGAACTCTTTAGGGTTGCAGCTTCGGAAGGATTTGTAAGTACAATCTCGTTCCCTTGACCCTTGATTGTTGTTTTGATTGGTGTTCAGCCCAGCAGCCACCTGGCTAACTATGCCGGGTAACGAAGCCATCACTTGCTCCGATACGAGCCTCGACAAGTCCGGGTTCTCTCTTCTTGGAGGCATGTTTCTAAAGCAACAGCATGCCCACAAGTTTTAATGACACCTTCCATTTTCTAAGTGTAATCACAATTCTAATTTTTCGCAATTTAAACGCCATACTAATTTATGCTATCATTTTAACCTAGCGTTTTTAGACATTTTAAGCAACCACAATAAGCATGTCAACCATGTAGTTATTTTCTAACGCATAAGCAAAGCATAAATCAAACCGTAGAACTACCATTCAATAGAATAAGATCTAAGTCATAAAATTACCAGATAAGTTCAAAATACGATTACATCCATACAGTCATCCATAATAATTCATAAATTGTTCAAATCTAGGCATACTGCCCCAAAAATAAGAGTTTTATCAAAAGATCAGTCACCAAATCCACCTCCTAAGTCCTCACCCTCCAAACAGCCCACAGAAGCAGGAGTACCACCACGGTCACCACCAAATACACCACCGTATACAGGTGGTGAAGTGATGCCATGGTGTGGCTGAGGAGAGCCACTATCCTGGTCAACTGCTGGCTGTCCGCTCCAGCTACACCAAGGAGGGAGTCTATCATATGGTCATGGTGGTCCAGAAGGTGCTCATGGATGTCCTGGCCTCGGGCTAGCCTGGCGACCTCCTGTCGCTCGGTCGGGGTCATGCCTCTCAGGCAAAGGACTGGGGCACGAGCCATGTGCGGGGGTCGGGCGACCGGCTGCGGTCGGGCGGCAGGCTGCGGTGGAGGTACTCGAATGATCGGCGACGACGGTCGATAAGGCGGCGGGGATCCTGATGATGAGGACGACGAGGACGACGAGGACCCACCCTGGCCCCTGACCCGTGATGGTCCCGCCCCATCCCCGGTGGGAATGCGGAAGGTCATTCGGGTAGGCAGTGGCACGCTCTTCCGAGCGGTGGTGCGAATCCGGAGTCCAGTCCGGACAGCAGGGACAGGTCGAGAGTCAGCGTCATCGTCGCTATAGGGATCCCGCTCTGGCACGGTGGTCCGAGATCGGGAGTTACCGTTCTCACTACCGGGGTGCTCAGGGGACCCGTGAGATCGGTACTCGGATGGGTCTGACTCGTGAGACATGATACTGCGATAAAAGAATTTAGTTAATTTACGGGAAAATAAAATTTTTTTTTTTTTTTTTTTTTTTTTTTTTTGAAATAAGTAATTTTGTACATATCATATGCAAACTCACACACAAATTCACATTTTTCAGGAATTTTCGGAAAGTTTAAATTTTTAAACCCTAATAGTATGATCATTCTATAAGTCTTATCCTATTTATATCGTGGCTAGGCGTAGTTGATCAGGCTCCGCATATCCATGATATATTAGAATAACACCTATACCAATCATACTAGTATCTAATTCTCCTATTCTTTGAAATCTTAAAAGTTTTAACTTATTTTGGAAAAAAAAGCGGGTTATAGTACTTGGTTTTTATGAAAACCGATGTTCTCTATAACATATGGCTCTGATACCAAATCTGTAACACCCCGCTAAAGCGGAACCGCAAGGTGATACAGCTAAGATTCCATCGCGATAGGAGATAGATCACACCAATCATTCATATCAAAGGTTTAAAAGAGTTTATACAGTACTACAAGTATTACAATCCATCCTTCATTCAGGTTTACAAATTTAAGCAAAATATGAAATGACATGACTGGTGTTATACAAAAGTTCCCTTAACGATCTTATCAAACCTTCGGAATTCCTGAAAAGCATGTTAAACAAGTGTCAACTACAAGAGTTGGTGAGTTCATAGGTTTTATAGATGCAAAACAGTTATGTACAATATTCATCCCAATAAGACGTTTATTTGCAATATGTTTTGTAAACAGTTTGGTGAATCAGTTCATTCACCCTAAAATTTACAGTTTAGAAAACAACAGTGAGTAGATTTTCCAAACGATGTGTTAATTACATGATATATATCAGTGAGTTACTACAATCCTTCATTTCGTGACATTGCTACGCCCCTATCCAGCCTTGCCGGGGGAAACTAATTCCAGCCGGGGTGAATATTTTTTCAATACAGTGCACCTATTACACGTGTATCATAGGCCCAATTTGTAAGGGTTAATAGTAGTGCAGGGGACATTTTCATTTATTGCTCACTATATCATGTTTCAACAAATCGAAAATTTATCTCATAAAACATTTTATTTCATTTCATTTCGATGCTCGAGTTTATTTCATTTCAATTCATTTGATACTCGAAGCATGGGTTCGTTTCAATTCATTTCAAAAAAGAAAACTTAAAACATTTCATTTCAATAATTCGTTTTAATATCATACTCACATTTCAATTTACTTCATTTTATAAAACATTTCATAACATTTCAGATATACAATTCATTTCATTTTGTCACAATAAGTCGTTTCATTTTGATAATTCAATTCATTTCGCAACAAGTTCACAATCAAACACATTTATTCATATACATGCTTTTCACCCCAAAAATTTCGTAAAAACGGTAAAATGGGGCTGTGAATACTCACCTCGAGTGCTTAGTGCGGATTTGTAAAGGGTTGATGCGTAACCTAAATTCCGGCTCCAAACTAGGGTCGTCCTATCAAAACGAAATTTTAACGTAAGTCCTAGATTCAACGGTCCTTAACTAGAATCGTACCGAAATCCATAGTATGCCATTATATTAATTTTTATGGTTTAATCCAATAAAACTCATTTTATTACTAAAAAAAAAGTCTCCTAAACATTTTAGAAGTTCAAAATTTATAAAAATGAGTTTTTAAGAAATTCCAGAATCTGTCAAAAATTTTAAGTTGTAAAAATTGCTATTTTGAACTTAGGTCCTCTAATTATTGAGTCTTTAAATTTTTACCACCTGAATTATGGGATGTTAGGAACAACTCCACCAAATTTCATAATTTTTAGAGAATTTTTACTATTTTTAAACATTTTTACAAAATTAGTGGTAAGGGCTGAAATTCCAGAATACCTTTAGATAAAGTTTAGTTCATAAATAATTCAATACTCCACTTTATCACGAATTTCCAAAGAGATTTTCTAGCTAAAACATATACCAAACTTTTGAGACAAGTTTCATGTCATAAGGATGGTTTTTGAGAGAGATATGACCTCTTCAAGTGGTGCATGTGTAATCTGCCATAAGAGGACAGCCTACACCACCAACTTAAATTCATTGGTTGAAGTCTCAAAACTCCTCTAAATGACATGATCTTGGACTTTTTAGAAAGCTAACTCAAAGTACTTGAGTTTAGGATCAAGAAAATTGTGCTTTAGATGAATAATCAAGGAGTTATGCTAGTTTGAAGTTGACCAAAGTTTCTGACCAAACACTGTTGCACACAAAAATGTTTTTGGATGGTTTGAACTCAAATCTTGGTGTTTTTATGCAAAATCAGTGGGGTATGAACCCTAACACCTTAAATTTCATCCCATAAAAATTTCATAAAGAAATGACTACAATAAGACCCTTTTTGAGTCGTACAAAGTGCATGCAAGATTTTTGACAGAATCTGTCTCCAAACTAACATCCAACATGATACCAAAATACATAAAATCATACCATTTCGGGGCTTTTCTTGCAATTTCACCCATAACTCAGAATATTCAAATGTAATACAACTAATATGTGCTTTCATACCATCCATACTCATGCATGAACTATTGATGAAGTTTAGCCCAAGTTTGGTGGTTAAGAACATCATTTAACAAGAATTTTGCTTCCAAATGGTGTTCTTATGGGGAGATCATAGACTCTCACCTTCTTAGATTGTTTTTCCAACATTTCTAAGGTGGAATCTCTTTCCCAAACACCATATGGATTTAGAATCCATAAAAGGAGGTTTAACCTCAAGAAAAACATGAAAATAGAGCTTAAAAGGGGTGAAAATCGAATCAAAACTCAACCTAACCTTCTTACCTTTGAGATTGTGATTAAAATAACTTGAATGTGTTTTTAATCTTCAAAGAAATCTGATCTTGAAGAGGTTCTTAGGGCTGGATTTTGAGAGAAGATTGAGAGAATTTAGAGAGAGAAAGAGTTTAGAGAGAGAGAGGATTTTTGAAAAATGAGTGAATTGATGATGATGATTTGATTTTGTAGAGAAAAGAGGAGAGGAGAGAGAGAGATAGGGGGGGGGGTGGCCGGCCCCCTAGTGGGTCCCACCTCCTTCTCTCTTTTTCTTTTATTTTTTTTTTTGAACAAATTCTTACACTGTTAGTTCGATTCGGTACCGGGTTTTTCGGCGTTTTTGGCAAAAACCGACTTTTCGAAGGTGGTTTTAGATTATTTAGGTCAGTTTACTCATATTTTAAACAAAATAACTTAAATTTTCAAGATTCATTTTAAATTTGGCATTTTAGGATTATCGGGTGATTTCGGGCCGGTTCGGGCTTTTTCGGGCAGTTTTCAGGACTTTTAGTTTTTAGCCTAACTTTTTCACGCAAACTAACCTAGATTATCCAGGCAACTTAAATTCTACCTTTTAGCCTACAGGAACGCTACTGAGTGAATTTAACGAGTAGCTAACCTGAGTGTCCAAATTTGACGGATGTCACACTCTCGGTCTGAGTAACCACTTAACACAACTCTCCGGGATGAAGGGTAGGTCAAGGGAGATTGATTATCCTATCGGAGTCTATCTATTTAGGTCAAAACAGATACACCCAATCAACGAGTTCAAATAACCAAACAATAGGAATCAAATCGGAACCATAACACACATTCAATCAACCAAAAACAAACCAATAAACATTAAATTAGGAAATCATCATCCACCATGGTTCCTCGACCACGACAAGTACCACTATTAAAAGACTACTCACTAATCATAATGAAAACAGAAAAAACGATAGTAGACACAGACATGATACCGACAATACAACGATGGATGATCGAAGATCGAACCCCGCAGCGTATCGGCACCACTCAGACTTTAACTCTCTACTCTATCATTCCCCTTGTCTCTGCTTCGTGTTCGTGAACTGAAAGAGGAGGCTGGTATTTAAAAGAAGGCGTCCAGGGGCCATTTCGCGTTTGCCAGACGGCAGTCTTGCGGCGCGAGCCACTTAGGTCAAACTCTAGATTTCATCGTTATCGAATCTGGCGGCGCCAAACTTGAAAACTCGCGATCGCCTGTTGGCTACTGGATTGATGTTGTGCATTTTTCACGTTTTCTCGCCTTTTTTCGTACTTTTCCGTTCCACGGCCTCCAAATCCTACAAAAGCAATAATAAGCTCATTTGGTGAGTGAAATGATCATAAACAGGTGAGAAATAGGGTAAAGTCATACAATTAAGCTCAACCAAAACATGTGTAATTTTGGTGTTATCATGGATCCAGGAGACCCCTTCACGTTCGCGAAGTTTATAGTCTCGCGCCATGAGATGGGTAGTTTCTGGAATGTTCTTGCTTTTGGCCTGTTTCGTGTTGGAGTTCAGAAGTTTAGCGCCGCGAAGTGAGTGAAGACCCTTTATGGAAGATTCTAGAATGAGCAGAAAATAAAAGATAGGGCGTCATAAGTGTTTCGCGCCGTGAAGAGGCAGCTTGGCGATCGCGAAACGAGCCGTTCACAGCTTTATAAATATAGGCTTCCACCCTTCAGTTAAAATCATCCAGTAATCAATTTTCTAATATTCATAGAGAGTCAGTAGTAGTTAATAGTGAGGATTAGAGAGTTTTATGAGCGTAGAGCCTTAGCGGCTTCTTACCCAGAGTTATATTTCCGGTATGCGATCATCTCTCGTTTCACGGTCGGTATAAAGTCTCTATCTTTATGTTTTGTTTGCTGTTTTTAGTCATGTCTAGTGAGTAGTTTTACTTTAGTACTTATTGTAGTTTTGATGAACCTTGTTGGATGATGTTTGGAATTTAATTAGGGCCAAGAGTAGACTGAATAGTAGGATCCCACGACCTGGCATTAATTAGGGCGACTTTTACCAAACTGCTTGACAACCAGTCCCTGTAATTGGGCCGGGAGACCAACCTGGTTTCTAATCTCAGATAAAACATGTTAGGGTGCTTTTCAGCTTAAATTCTTACAATAACCAACTAAACTAGACTTTTGGCTTATTTAACACATCCACAAGGGGAATCTATATAAACCATAATAAGTACTATCATTTTCATATATGTTTAAAAGCTTTCTTAGTTTGAGTCTTAGGGGCTGTTTACCAAATCCTGTCTGTCTGTCTGTATGGATAAATTTGTCTGTCTGGATAAATTGATGCTGATATTTACCTTTTTATCTGAATCAACAGTCTGAATGTCAGAAATGACTAATTTACCCCTATTTATGAATTAGTCGTTGTTTTATAAATTGATGTATCCGAAACATAAAATTCGAAATTCAAAATATAAAATCACTAAATATAATCCAAAATCGAAAACATAAGTTTATGAATTTTTATTGTTGTTTGCCTTTTCTTTTTAACATGTATGAAGCAAATGTTTCTTAACTAGTCCAACCAAAAAAAAATAACTATTATTCAACAAACTACTTAGAGCATCAAAACATAAAAGCAAAATTGATATACAAACACAAAATACATAAAAGCAAAATTGATATACAAACACAAAATCATTATCCGACAGAAGAAATTGATATCCAAGAAATCAATATTACAAGTCTCTATACATAAATGAGTATCCAACACAGTACGAAGATTTCTCAGAGTAACCAAAGGAAAAAAAGGTTAATTTATGTGTTTGTATATTTAACAAAGTAGGTCGCCGGATATGAAACCAAAAGGAAAAAAGGTCACCAGAGATGAAACTTAAGAGAAATAAGGTTTCCAGAGACGACCAACAGAAGAAATCGATTTGTGTTGCGGAGAAGAAATTAACAGCATAAATCAATTTGGGTCGTCGGAGAAGAAATTAACGAAAAATTGATTTGGGTCGTCGGAGAGGAAACCAACCTAAGAAAATCGATTCGGGTTGTCGGGATGAAACCAACAGAAAAAATAGTTTAATGTTGTCGGAGATGAAACCAAATCAATCCCCTTGTACAAAAATTTCTCGATCCTTGTTTTTTTTTTAATCTGCAAGGAAGGAATGAAGGAGCAGATGGGTTTTATTAATCTGCAAGAAGGAAAGAAGGAGGAGATGGTTTTGAATCTAGAAGGAAGGAAGAAAGGACGCTGGAAATGGGGTTTGAATTTGGAAGGGAGAGGAAGAACTCAAAGGAGAAGGCGTGTTTTGATGAAGGGTATGGATGTCCTTTTTGTGTCTGTATGGGGACAACAGTACTAACCCAGCTGTGCGATTAAGTCACAGGCTGTCCCAATAAGTTATAAGTAAACATCCAGGAAGAGCTGTGCGAATAAGATAATTTAACTAGTAAGACCATTAAGCCACAAGTAAACAGCCCCTTAGTTAAAGTTTCAATCTTTTTAGTCTTTTCAAATCATTTTCATAAAAATCCCCCTTTTAGATTAATTGAACTTTTATTAGATTTGTTTTTAAATAACTTGACCGTTCCCAGTGGTAAGAACGATACTCGGACTTTCCTAAACTATATTGCTTGTGATAGGGCACGCTTGCCTGTGAGTGTGGTAATAGTGGTTAGGTTATTTTGTGGTTAAACTTGGTATTGTTTTTTATATATATATTTTACCTCATCACAACACTAGTTCTTCTCAAGCAGTAGTGTCTCAAGAAGGTCAAGGATTTGATTGGAGTGATCAGGTTGAGGAAGCTGTTCAGGATCAGGCTCTCATGGCTGAAATAACAGAGGCAGAAATCCCACCAGAGGTATCTTCTAAACATTGTTCTAATCCTTGTGTTGAAACTGTGAAAAAGTACAAGGATCACAATCATGCTATGAGTGATAGTATTAGGAAGATGGAGAGAGAGAGAGAGAGAGAGAGAAAGGAGAGAGTATGGTCTGATCATTGAAAATCTAGAAGATCAAATCAAGGCATATAAAGCCAATGAACTCCAGTTGGAATATGATCACAACTACTGGAAGTGGGAGAAGAAAGAATATGAGAGGCAGTTGTCCAAAGTTAAAGATGAGTTAGATAGTGTGAGAAAGGAGTTAGCCACTGCTAAGGATGACCTAGAAAATTTTCAAAGTCATCCAAAGCCTTAGAGTCCATCATAAAAGCCCAAGTCAATGATGACTTGAAAAGAGGGATAGGCTACAACAATACCCCTCCTCCATATAATCAGAACTATATTCCTCCCACCACAGATCTACTTGATAGGATGGATAGAGAAGATCTGAAAGAAGGCCTAGATAGGATAGATCCAGTGGAGAGTGAAGAAGAGTCTGATAAAAAGAGAGATGAGGATAGGTCAATAGAGACCATTCCTGAAGAAAACCACATTCTTATTAATGAGAAGGGTGGAATGCCATTTGTTCCTAGCAAAAAGATAGAGACCTCTAGGAAGGAAAAAGGGAAGGAAATAGAGACCTCTAGGAAGAATAAAGGGAAAAAGAAAAAGACCTATAGGAAAGATAACAGGAAAGACTACTTCACCCAAAGGACTGTAGTTGATCCTGGTACTTCCTCACAGTCTCAAAACAATGATAAAACAAGAGGCAATAAGAGAAACTTGAACAATCAATGGGCTAAAAGTCATGGTGTGGATCTAAATAAAATCAACAGACCAAAACCATGTTTTATTTGTTGTAAGCTTAATCACTTAGCTAAAGACTGTTACTTTAATCCAATCAATCAAAGAACTATTTTTCAAAGATCCAACTCTGCTTGGATTGGAAGGAAGAAACAACAGTCATCAGCTAAGAGATTTGAGCCTGCAAACAAAAGGGTTGTTTCACATCAGAACAGGTCTTCTCAACCAAAAAGAAAATTTCAAAAGAAAAGGGTTGAGAAGAAGTCTGTTAAGATTGTTACAAATTGGGTTCCTAAAGTAGTAGTAAGTAATACTGCTGCTTCTAAAAGCAATAGCAATAGCTGCAGTAGTGTAGAGATTAATACTGCTGCTAGCAATAGTAGCAATAGTAATTCAAACACTCCTAAAGTTACTACTGTTGCAAGTCCTGAAAAGAGAAAATCCATTATTGTAACAAAATACTCAAGTCATGAAATACCTAGCAAAGACTATCTGTTGAAACTCAATAGATTGACTGAGGTAAAGTATGTTAATGATAAAGGTGAACCCAAGACCATATTGGCTTGGGTTTCCTCAAGACACTAACTGTTTTCATTGAATGTGCAGAGCAACCAAGGAAGAAGGAGCAGTCTTTGGCATGTGGATAGTGGTTGCTCTAGGCGCATGACAGGTATCGTGTCTCTACTTGAAGACTTTAAAAGGTTTGAAGGTGGACATGTTGCCTTTGGTGACAATCCAAAAGGAGGTAAGATAAGTGGGAAAGGTAAGGTATCTAAAGGTAAGATGACCTTTGATGATGTGTATTTTGTTGAGCAACTGAGATATAATTTGTTGAGTGTATCACAAGTATGTAACAAGAAGTTTGGTGTATTCTTCACTGATATTGAATGTCTCATACTTGCTCCAGGATTTAAGATTGATGAGAGTAAGGTAATGCTTAGAACTCCTAGAAAAGATAATGTTTATTGTTTGGACATAGAAGATGCATCATCAGTCTCATCTTTAAACTGTTTGTTTTCAAAAGCATCTGTGAGTGAATCATCTCTCTGCCATAGAAGGATGTGTCACATGAATTTCAAAAACATGAATTTACTTGTTAAAACAAACTTGTAAGAGGTTTGCCTGCAAAGGAATTTTCATGTGATGATCACTGTGTAGCATGCCTTAAGGGTAAGCAACACAAATCTTCTCACAAGTCCAAAGAAGTAAACACTATCTCATCACCTTTACAGTTGTTGCATATGGATCTCTTTGGTCTTACCAATGTAATGAGTATAGGGAAGAAATCCTATTGTCTTGTGATAGTTGATGATTACTCTAGATTCACTTGGGTTTACTTTCTAAGAACAAAGGATGAGACAAGTGGACTGATCAAACCCTTTGTAATTAGAATGGAAAACAAGACCAATCTGAAAGTAAAAGTCATTAGATCAGACAATGGTACTGAGTTTAAGAATGCTGATTTAAACAGCTTTTGTGAGGAAAAAGGTATTGAGAGACAATACAGTGCTCCTAGAACTCCTCAACAGAATGGTGTTGCTGAGAGGAGGAATAGGACACTGATTGAGGCTGCAAGAACTATGTTGGCTGATTCAAAACTTCCTATTACTTTTTGGGCAGAAGCTTGTTATGTCTAAAACAGAGTTCTTATAGTCGGATCCAAAGGCAAGACACCTTATGAGCTTTTTGAGAAAAAGACACCCTTTATAGGATTTTTAAAACCTTTTGGGTGTCCTTGCACAATTCTTGATACCAAGACTCACTTAGGCAAGTTTGAAAGCAAATCAGATGAAGGATTTCTTGTTGGCTACTTTGCTCAACACTCTAAGAGCCTTACTCTGTTGAACATGAGAACACTCCTAATTTACCTGGTAGTGGTCCCAATTGGCTATTTGACATTGATTCACTAACTAACTCGTTGAACATGAGTAGTGCAGTGATTACAGGTTCAAGTACAGAGAAGACTCAGGAAACAAACCCTCCATTTATTATGTTTCCTATGCTAACTGTGGATCCAATTGACCTATGTACTTCTGAAGACATGGAACCTGATCAAGAAAAGGAAGCTGGGTCTGTTGAGAGGAATGTTGAAAAGTTGACTAAAGAAGTTCCACCCACTGACAACACTGTTCTCAGTCCATCTTCTGAGGTGGAACCTATGGAACCTCAAGGATCAAGTTCTTCTATCACTGAACCAGATGTGAATGATTAAAATCTAGGAGTGAATCTACCTGAAGAACCCCTGCATCTCACAAGAACTCAGAAGAATCATCCACCCTCACTAGTGATAGGAGATATTCAGTCTCCTATGATCACTAGAAAGCAAAGCAAGGCCATTAATGATCCCCATTCAGGCATGATTTCTGTTTTTCTCTCTCAAACAGAACCAAAGAAGGCATTTGATGCTATGAGAGATCCAAGATGGATTGAAGCTATGCAAGAAGAACTGCTACAGTTTGTTTTGCAACATGTTTGGGATTTGATGGATTTGCCAAAAGGACACAGAGTAATTGGTACAAGGTGGATTTTCAGAAACAAGACTGATGAGAGAGGAATTGTGATAAAGAACAAAGCCAGACTGGTAGCTCAAGGGTACACTCAAGAAGAAGGGATAGATTATGATGATGTATTTGCTCTAGTTTCCAGAATTGAAGTTATCAGGTTATTTCTGGCTTTTGCATCTTACAAAGGATTCAAAGTCTATCAAATGGATGTAAAGAGTGCTTTTCTCTATGGCACAATTGATGAAGAGGTGTATGTCAGTCAACCTCCAGGGTTTGAAGACCCCAAGTACCCTGACAGAGTCTACAAGTTAAGAAAAGCATTGTATGGTCTTCATCAGGCACCTAGAGCATGGTATGACACCTTGTCTTCCTATTTGCGGGATAATCAATTTGAGAGAGGTGTCATTGATAAGACGTTGTTCATCAAGAGAACAAAGACTGATGTGCTACTAGTTCAGATCTATGTAGATGACATTATCTTTGGTTCCACAAAGGAAGCGATGTGCAAAGCATTTGAGGAATTGATGCATAAGAAGTTAATTTAAGATGAGTTCTATGGGAGAGCTCACATTCTTTCTTGGTCTACAAGTTAAGCAGAAGACTGGTGGTATTTTTATCAATCAGTCCAAGTATGTGGCATCAATGCTTCAGAAGTTTGGAATGAGTGATGCAAAGCCTGCCAGTACTCCTGTGGAAACTCACAAGCATCTCACTGCTAATGTTGAGGGGGAGGAAGTTGATGTTCATCACTATAGATCCATGATTTGGTCTTTGATGTACCTTACAACATCGAGGCCAGATATAATGTTTGTTGTATGTGTTTTTGCTAGGTATCAGGTTAGGCCAAAAGAATCTCATTTACAAGCAGTCAAAAGGATATTTAAATATATTAAGGGTCAACCTAGGTTGGGACTTCGGTATCCAAATGAGTCTCGTTTTGATCTTGTGGCCTATACTGATAGTGATTATGGTGGAGCTAAACTGGATAGGAAGTCTACTTCAGGAGGATGTCAATTTTTAGGAGCAAGATTGGTCTCATGGCAGTGCAAGAAGCAAACTATAGTCTCTCAGTCAACTACAGAAGCAGAATACATAGCTGCTTCACACTGTTGTTCTCAAGTGCTATGGATTCAGAATCAGATGCTAGACTATGGTCTTACTATCTTGCAGACACCAATCTACATTGACAATAATAGTGCCATAAGCATTGTTAACAATCCAGTCAAGCACTCAAAGACCAAGCACTTAGAGATCAAGTACCATTTCATAAGGGATTGTAATGAAAAGAAATTAATTCAGGTTTTAAAGGTTCACACTGATGATCAGTTTGCAGACCTGTTCACAAAAGCCTTTGATGTAGGCAGGTTTACATTCTTGGTCACAAGTGTTGGAATGATAAACTCTGAATGAATAACTTCTTGTTACAATTATGTTTGTACCATCTCTGTATATTATCTCTTCTTTGTTTATTCTTTTATTTATTTTATCCCTCAGGGTGCATTTAACAAGTTTGTGTGTTTAAAATAGCTTTTGAGGTCATCAGCATGGTCAAAAGTCCATAGTAAAGTTACCACACTCATTTGGAGTTACTATTGCTTGCAGTGTTACTACCGCTAAGCATAGTTTCTATCGCTAGCCTTTACTACTGCTACTTTTGTCAATTACTATCGCTTTCGAGGGTTACTATTGCTAGTTTACTATCGCTAAGCCTTGTACTGCTGCATCGCATGTTACTATTGCTAGTTATAGTTTACTATTGCTCGCAGGTTACTATTGCTAGTTGTCGATTGCTATTGCTCGTAGGATACTACCGCTGGTTATAGTTACTACTGCCATTATTCGCCACTTACCACTGCTTAAAGTTATTACTGCTAGTTACTATTGCTCGCATGATTACCACTGCTTGTTGTAGTTTGTAACACCCCGCTAAAGCGGAACCGCAAGGTGTGACAGTCTAGATTTCATAGCGATAGGAGATAAATAGCACCAATCATTCATACCAAAAATTAATAAAGTTTACAGTGTATTACAATCCAACCATAAATTTATGTTTACAGACTTAACAAAAAGAAATATTGTCTTGATTGGTGATTACAATTGCCCAAAATTAAACTTTATCATTCACCTTCGGATTTCCTGAAAAGCATGTTAATACAAGCGTCAACTACGAGAGTTGGTGAGTTCACAGGTTTTCATATGCACAAAACAGTTTAAATGCAACAAATTTTTAGTGAACCTTTTTTTTCACTCAATTTTTCATAAACCAGGTATAGTGAACCTTTTTGTTCACTACCGATACTAGCCTGAACATTAGTGAACGTTTTTGCTCACACCATTTCTAGCTTAGTATCACATGTGAGTAAATTTCCCGGGTCAAGTTAATCGCATGATATTTATTCTTTGAGTCACTACTAATCCTGCCATTTATGACATGCTACGCCCCTATTCTACCTCAGCGGTGGAACTAAATCCCACATGTGTAGAATTTTTATTCAATACAGTGCACCTATATTCTCGTCAGTTCAAGGTGGGTATGTCAACCAAATAGCGTTATCCACGTGTATTATAGGCCCATTGTTATGAGTTAATAGTAGTTACCGGGGACTTTTTCATTTCAAACTCACTATATCATGCCGCATAACATTTCAAATTTAACTCGCAATACATTTCATTTCGTAACATTTTCACAAGTATTCACATTTATTTGTAAACATGTTTTTCACCCCAAAACACATAAAAACGGTAAAAAGTGGGGCTGTGAATACTCACCTTGAGTAGCTTTGCGTTAATGACAATCGGTAATACGTGAATTATCCCGACTCCAAGTCTACTTATGCCCTATAACATACGTAATTGACGTAAGTCTTAATTCAACGGTCCATATCTAGTCAAGTCATTACCGATATCCTATTATAATGCCTTTGCTTAATTTTATTAAGTTCAACTTAGTATAAAATGGTTTTTTGTTACCTTAAAATAGTATCCAAACATATGGGAATTCTTGAAGTTTGCAAAACAATCTTTTTGAAGAAAATCTGATTTTGGCAGATTTGTATTGCTTCAAAAATGCTACCATTAAGCCTAGTTCCAAAAGGAGTTAAGCTACCAAAATTTTATCCATTAATATTAGGGGTATTAACAACAACCCTACCAAATTTCATGATTTTAGGAGATGATTAACATATTTTAAAAATTCTTGAAAAATCAGTGTGCATGTATCAATCTTGAAAATATAAGTCTGTGGAGTTTGTACCATAGAGATCTCATTACTATTCCAAAATTTGAATTTCAAAAGGTATTTTAAAGTTAACTCAAATATCTAACCAATGAAACTTGTTTCACACGATTTGGATGATTTTTGAATGAGATATGACCTCATGAATTCAAGCATGTGAATCTGCCATCATTGGGCAGATTACACTCCGAATTTCATTTCATTGGTTGAACATTCAAAACTCCACCAAATCATGTGATTTCAGATTCTTTAGAAAGCCATCTCACTGAACTTGAACTTAGAATCAAGAATCATGCATTTTAGTTAAGTTATCAAGAAGATATGCATGCATGAAGTTGATATAAGATTCTGACTAGAAGCTGATGAACACTAAAAAGTTTTAACATGGTTGAGGGCTCAAAACATGGAATTTTTGAATGATTCCAGTGGGGTTTGAACCTTAACACATAAAATATTATACCATAAAGTTTTCAGAAGAGAATGAATCCAAAAACACCCTTTTTGGGTCGTACTAACAACATGCAACAAATCTGTCAGCAACATCCAGATTCCAAATTCACTTTTACTCACCAAAAACACATAAAATCACCAAGATTTGGGGGTTTCTTGGATAATAAACTAAAAACCCCTAACTTATATCAACTAAATGGAAGAAATATACTTGAATATCATCAAGTTACATGCATGTAAAAATCCAAAATTCTCAGCTCCTATAATGAACTAAAAATGCCCAAAATTGGGGGTTTTCACCCTTTTCTTGTGTTTATAAGGGAGGTTCATAGAATTTCACCATCTAATGGATGTTTTTATCACTCCAATGGTTCATTCTCATCTCCAAAACATCAAGAACATCATTCCAACCAAAAAGAGGTTTAAACATCAAGAAAAATGCAAGAAAGAGCACTAAAAGTGCTAGAAATCGAAGTTAAAACAAACGTATTACTCTTACCATGATGATGAAACTATTAAAGCTTTTGAAACCTTGATTCAACTTCTAAAAACTCAGATTTGGAGAGGTGGTGTTGGCTGGTTTCATGAGAGAAAAAAAAAAGAGGAGAGAAGAGTAGATGAAAGAAAATTTTGAAAATCAAATGATGGAATGAAAAAGGTGAAGTGATTATTGTTGTTGGAAAAAGAAAAGAGAGAGAGAGTGGTGTGTAGGGGGGGGGGGTGGCCGGCCACATTGGCCAATCCCAACCCTCACACATCTTTTTTTTTTATAAAAGAGTTAAATTATACTGCTAATTCGAACACAGTACCGAGTTTTCGGCGCGTTTTCGGTAGAAACCGACTTTTTCGAAGGTGGTTTTAGATTATTAGAATCAATTTACTTTTATTTTAAATAAAATATCACATTTTTTTATAAATCGACTTTAAATTTGGCATTATAGGATTTTCGGGTGACTTTGGGCCGGTACGGGCTTTTGCGGGCAGTTTTCGGGATTTTTAGGTTTTTGCCTAAATTTTTCATGCAAACTAACCTAATTTCTTCTAATAACTCAAATGACTAAATTTTTACCTACGGAAACGCTACTGAGTGATTTAACGAGTAGCTATCCTGAAGGTCAAAACTGTCAATTGTCACATAGTTACTACTGCTTTTAACTTTCCTTCGCGTGAATTACCACTGCTTGTTAGTTACTATTGCTCTTCACTGTTACTACCGCTTTTTAACTTGTTGTTGCTAGTGGTAGTTACTACCACTTTTAACATTACTGTTGCTAGAGGTACTTACCCCTGCATGTGGTTGGCCCTTAACTATAAAAGCCCTAATTCACCGCCTTTTTCACAACGGCTATTTTGAAACCCTTTTCTCTGAGAAAGCCTTGTTATTCTGCTACAGGCGATTTTCGTTCTCTTTGCTATTTCTTGTCTTGTGATTTCTAATCTCATCGATTATGGATTCTCTTCGTTTCATTGAAGATTACAACAAGGTCGGATACCTCAAGAAGGACAAACATTCCATTGGATTCGAAGCGACTCTGGATTTCTTGGCATCATCATCCATTGCTTATGCTGCGACATTGAAGCCAACCATTTATGTCAACCACATGAAGGATTTCTGGCGAATGCGGCCATTGAAGAGACAGATGGAGTCAAATCTATTCATGCCACTATCTGTGGTCAATCTCTGACAGTTACTCCTCAAAAGATCAGACAACATCTACACTTCAATGATGAAGGAGGTATAACTATGCTTTCACCCTTTGAAATAATGGATGCTATGTTGAGAATGGGTTTTGCAGGCCCCCTAAATCTTTAAAATATCAAAAGGGCAAATTCTATCCTCAATGGAGGTTCTTTGTGCATACCCATCTTCACTGTTTTTCAAGAAAAACAACAAGTTGGAGTGAGTTCAGCAATACCATTACCTCTGCATTGGTTTGTTTATCCACCCATCAAGTTTTTAACTTTTCTCAAATGATCTTTGATGATCTTGTGTACAATCTTGAGAACATGAACAATGAAAACGTTAAATCCTTTTACATGTTCCCAAGATTTGTCCAAGAAGTGATAACCAAGGAATTGACGGCTGTACCATCCAATGGAGACACCTATGAGAGTTCTGCTCTTAATAGCAAAGTGTTTTCCAACATGAAGAGACATGCTAAAGGCTCAAATGACACATTCACCCCATTGTTCTCTACAATGATGGGTGTGAATCCCACTCAAGGTGAGGCATCAGGCTTGCAGCCCTCACAATCAAGCATACCCACTGATGACCTACCCCCACCTTCCAGTACAAATATCGTTCAGTCCCTTGATGATTCTACCCCCACCCCTTCACTAAAACATTATATTAGAAAGAACAGGGGAGCTCCTTCCTCCTCTGGTTCTAAACCCTCTGAGCCTATAAGCCCTCAGGTGGAGCACTCTCCACCTGAATCTTTCCAAAGGGAGACCCATTGAGTGATGCCCCACTCAGGTATAAAGAAGGTGCCCTCTAAGGAGCAGGATGGGCATATGGATGGTGAGGCTCACACTACTGCTGTTGCACACAGTATGCATCAGGACAGTGTGAACATAGCTAAGACCCCCTCCATGGCAACTCAAGATGAGAAATCATCTAGAGGTCCCGGGTGCCAAGAAACCAAGGGAGCAGCTAGTGTTTCAGCTAGGCTGAAGACTTCTGCTAAAATTCCCAAAGATCCAGTAATGAAGGTAAACACTTTTAAACATGGTGAGGGTAGCTATACACACAATGATTTGATGGCAGACCTAGCAGTCATTGCCAAAGACCTTAAAGCTCACGATGCAAACTTTCAGCTCCATGAAAAGAGGCATGAATCACATGAAGAGAGGCTGGATTTGTTGGAGAAGATGATAGACATCCAGAATCAGCTAATCAAGTCCAAGGATGATATGCTTGTTGAGTTGACTAAAAAGATGCAGTTTCAGGGTGCCCAGATAGCTTCTCAGCATATGAAGATCTCAGCACTTCAAAGGAGGTACTCCACCTTGGCTTCCTTCACAAAGGGGAAAAGTCTAAGGTCAAGGGGAGTATGTGAAGAAGAAGGAGAATGAAGCTGTTATGCCTGAGGCTGTTGTGAATGAAGCTGCAGAGACTAAAGATGTTGAGAATGGAGCTGGTATAAATGAAGGTGAGGCTAAGGGGGAGAATGAAAAAGACAATGATATGGCTAAGGGGAGTTTGTGAATGAAGATGAGGAGACTATACCTGAATTTCTTGTCAAACTGACTAAAGAAATTTCCAAAGGAGTGGTTGATAACTCCAAAATTATACACGTTTTGGTCGTACTTAATTGCTATAATTTATCCCGTTTCTCACCCATTTATGATCTGTTTACTCACATTTTGGGCTAAATCATATATTTGTAGGTTTTGGAGGCCACAAAACGGAAAAGTACGAAAAAAGGCGGAAAAGCGTGGAAAATAAGCAAAGTAAACTCAGAGGCTTATTCGCGTTCGCGAGTTTTCAAGTCTCACGCTGCGAAGAGAGCTACTTCTAGAAGATTCATGCTTTTCACTGACTTCACGTCGACTCTGGAGATTTTCGCACCGCGAAGTAGGCAAAGACCCTCGATGGAAGATTCCAGAGCTTGCTTAAAAAGGAAATTTAGGGTTGTTTAAGTGCCTCGCGCCGCGAAGCTGCCGCTTCGCGATCGCGAAACGAGCTCACGGAGCCTTTTAAATACCGGCCTCCTCCTTCAGTTGAGATATGAAGTTTTTATTGAGCATCAAGACATACACATCCAGAAATCCAGCAATTTAGTCTTAGTTTGATAATCTGTGAGAGAGAGTATTGTGCCGATACGAGCGTTTCAATTTACCCGAAGTCTGTTCTCCGGTTCTCGATCATCTATTGTTGTACGGTCAGTATAATGTCTTTCTTTTATAGTTTCATTGTTGTTCTTATTATGTCTAGTGAGTAGTTTTATTTTAGTAGTGCTTATTGTGGTAGATGAACCTTGTGGATGATATTTTTATGGATTGATTGATTATTGGTTTGTTCTTGGTTTATTGAATGTGTGTTTATGATTCCAGTTTTATTGTTATTGTATGGTTATTTGAACTCATTGGTTGGGTGTGTCCATTTGTCCCGAATAGATAGACTCCGTTAGGATAATCAACCTTTCTTGACCTTCACTTTGGTGACACAAAGAGTTGTGTTAGGTGGTTAGCTTGGATCGAGAGAAACTAGATAGTAGGGTTCCATGCAATAGTGATAGAATTGGGTGACTTTTACTAGACTGCCTGACGATCAGTCCCTGTATTAGGGCCGGGAAGACCAACCTGGTTGACAATCATAATCTTCACATGTTAGGGTGTCTTTGACTTAAATTCCTACAATAACCAATTCAACCATACTTTTGGCAAAGTTAGATCATCCACTTGGGGAGTCGTTATTACCATGATAAGTACTACTATTTTCTCTTATAAGTTTAATTCATCTTCTTTTTGCTTTCTAGTTAATTAGTTATTTAATTTATTGTCTTTTAGTTAATTAAATCAATTTCCTAAAAACCCCCCATCTTTATAGATTAATTAAACTAGTTAGGATTATTAGTCTAAATAACTTGACCGTTCCCAGTGGTAAGAACGATACCTGGACTTTCCTATACTACATTACTCGTGATCAGGTACGCTTGCCTGTGAATGTGGTAATAGTGGTTAGGCATTAGAGGTTAAAACTTGTTTCGCTTTTTATATATAATATTTACCGCATCAAGTTTTTGGCGCCACTGCCGGGGAACGGTAGTTTTTAGATTTTTAGTCTTCATTAGTTTTGTTAATCGATCCTTGTGAGGGATTTCATCTCTTGCAAGTTTTTCGCTTTTTAATTTTTAGTTAATTATTTGTATCTGTTTGTTTCCCGCAAGTTGCCCGTAATTGTTTGTTGTGGTTACAGTCACGACGGAATTACTGGAGGCATTTGAGGAACCGGAGAGAGAATTCAGAAAAAGAAACAAAAAGAAGTCAAAAGCCAACAAAGTTCGACCGCGAGCTTTGAATTTCGAAATGGGAGACGATGCACCAATGTGGACCGCCCGGAGAACCGCTCCGACCGTACCCACCAATCCGATCACGAAGCCGAACTTAGACAAGGAGATCCCGGGGAAACTTCTTCACATGATCAAGGATCTCACTTTTGACGGAAAAAACGATAGCAATCCTATCGTGCATTTGGAGAACTTCGTGGATATTTGTGATTTGTTCAAAACCGAGGAAACCCGAGATGATGCAATTCATCTTCGAGTTTTTCCTCTTACACTCACCGGAGAAGCAAAGGCTTGGTTGAAATCATTGGAGCCAAGTTCGACCACCACTTGGAAAGGACTACGCTCAAAGTTCCTTTCCCGATTCTTCCCACCATCCAAGGTTGATAAGCTACGAGCCGAGATCCGATCCTTTCGACAAGATGATGGGGAGACAATATTCGAGTCGTGGGAGCGATTCAAACACCTTCTAAATTCGTGCCCGAGTCACGGATTAAGTAAGAGTGATCAAGTCCAAACTTTCTATAGTGGACTTGGTTTTCTTCTCGAGCTACATTGGATTCATCCGCCGGGGGTGTATTCATGTATAAAACTCCCACGGAAGGGTATAAGCTTCTTGAGGACATGCTAATTCACAACATAGATTGGAGGACGGATAAGCGCTTGCAAATTCCAAGATTAGCCGAGAAAATCTCAACTGACTTCGACCCATCCGATGAACTAGCCGCAATGAAAAACCAACAGGTTAAGTTTGAACACAAAATTGAGGAGCTAATAAAATCTATTCATGCTTTGCAGGTTGGATGCAAGGAGTGCAAAGAACCGCACTTAACAAAGGATTGCCCGAACCGTCCGATGATGACACCCGAGGAGGTGAACTATCTCAATCGAGGCGACTACCAAAGGAGGTGGAACAACAATCGTAACTTCAACCAAAGACCTCCCAGCTTCTTTGCACCGAACCAACAAAATCAACGAACGGAGGGAGAGCCGCGTGTTTCCATCGAGGACCAACTCATCCAATTCATGAACAATCAAAAGAAGATCAATGATGAGGTAGGTTCATATTTACGTAACCATCAAAGTACAATACAGAATTTGGAAATGCAGGTTGGGTGTATCTCGCAAATGCTAAGTGAGAGGACTCAAGGAGACCTACCAACGCAAACCCAAGTCAACGCCAAGGTGGATAACACAAAGCCAATGCTTATGGTGGCCGGAGCAACATCTAGAAGGACATGGACCGACATTTACACGAGAAAATACGTGGAGAGCGATAGCGGAAGCGAACCCGACTACGCCACGGACTATGATTCGGAGGGGTTCACAATATCATTTGAGCATCTAAGACTCAAAGGGCCCATTTATTTGAGTGATGACGAGGAGGAAGATGGCAAACAAGGCGGATATGCGGAGTTCATGATTCCGAAGAAGAATAAAGGAAAAGAAAAGTAGAAAGAGAAAGTGGAAGAAGAGAAAGATGAGCTCATATACATCGCCCCTATTAAGCACGACCCGAGAAGTTACAGTTTACCTATTTCATCCTCTAAATTTAAAGGTCTTGCTTTGATAGATACGGGTGCTGCACTTAACATGATGCCTGTTTCTTATTGTAGGAAAATCGGGATCAAAAAGCTCACACCGACGGAGTACCAATACCGAGGAATAAACGGATACATGACTACACCATTAGGAATAACGGAAGGAGTCCCGATACGCATCGGGAATTTCGTCTACTTTACGGACTTCATCATAGCCGACCTCCCGAAAGACACAGAGATTCCAATCATCCTCGGGAGAGCCTTTCTACATACCGCTCAAGCGAATGTCGACATGTGCAATCAAGTATCGAGCTTAGGGTATGGAGACAAGAGGATCTATTTCAATCTCGATGAAGAGTCGGTTACTCATCTCAAAACACCTTACACGGATCCTTCTCAAGCCTATAAGGAGAACATCGACCGCCGCTACTACCTCATGAGCATATGAAGAAGACGGAGGACTATCCAAACCTGATGTACCAAAAGAACGAATCATCTAACGGGTCGGGATCCTCCAAGAGGGATCATAGAAAAAAGAAGGGCTCGTCAGCCCGGCTTGCCAAGAAATAAGCTGAAAGCGGGGTCGAGCTCTAGACCCATTCAAAAATGAAGCGCTTCTCGGGAGGCAACCCGAGCTTTTTCTTTTGCTTTTTGTTTTTAGTATTTTTTGTGTGTGTTTTTGCTGATATTTTTTGTTTGTTATTTCTTAGGTAACCATACGGAGAGGATAGAAACCAAAAACGAGAAAATCCGATGTGGAACGAAGATTTTGAGAAAGCGGATACAAAAGTATTTTCGTGTTCGCGACTTTTTAAGTTTGGCGACGCGAAGATAGCTTCTCCTTTTTATCAAGTAAAAGTTTCGATCTTCGCGGCGCGAGTGTGCCGTTTCACGACGTGAAAATTAAATTGGGTATTTTTTTTTCGGAGACTGCTCTCTTCGCGACGCGAAGCACTTACCTTCGCGGCTCGAAAAAAGGTGCAGACGGGTTTTAAACCCTTTCTTCCTCACTTTTTCAAAACACAAAACCCTAATTCCTCTCTAGGCGCCGCGACCCTCACTCACGAACTTGCGAAAAACGAAATTTTAGAGCTTCAATTTCATCAACCATGACCTCAAAGGTACGTATCCTAACTTGATTTCGTTGGATTTGCTTGCATTGGTGAGATTAAATCTTCTCTTTGGGCAACAATGGTGGTTTCATGTTCTTGATAGATTTAAGCTTCTTTTAGTAACCCCATTGTTTAGTTGTTGCTAGTTGTTAGATTGTGATTCATGCTATGAGCTTTGATTGTCATTTCATTTTTAAAGCATGTGATTTTAATTGTGAATCTAGCTTGGATGTACTTTCATGATAAGTGTGGGGATTTTGTACCAAAATCCCCACTTTTGCTTTAGCCTTATAGATTTACTTTGTTGGGTACTTGACTAAAAGTTCAAGTGTGGGGATGTTTCACATCCCCATTGTTTTTGGATTTTTTACGTATGCATTCCTGTAGATTGAACTTGTTAGTCGTTTAGGCTTTGTCTCTTTGGAATTGTTAGGAATTATGTGCAAAGTTGACAAACCAAGTGATTACACATCCAATGTTACAAGACACTTGAGGGTCACACCTGTGAGGACCTATAAGTCGAACAAGTTAGATGAAACCCCGAAATGGAGAGTTAGGATTTATAATAGTGTATTATAAATCTATTGGGTAATTACAGTCAGAATTACCAAAGTTGGAGGATTATTAATTAATTAGAATATTGTATATTTATTAGACAAATAAATATATAATAGTTAATTAATAAAGATTTTATATATTAGATAAATATATATAAATCATAATTATCATAGGCAAATTCTTTTCCAGTTTATAAAAGGAATGAATTTGAGATAATTATAATATGGAAGCTGAATCTCATTCAAACTGTTGTATTTTTCCCATATAAATAAAGGCCTATGGGTTAAGAAACATTAAGCTTTTTCAGTTGAGAAAATCAGTTTTCTGTCTCCCTCCTCCTCTCTCTCCAAACCGGCGCACACACCCCCCCCCCCCCGGGTCGAATTTCTGTTGTTCGGGTTTCGTATAGTCCAACTAGAAGGACGTTCGTTAGTCGATCACCGTGGACTATCATCAAGCAATCCAGGTAAATTAATCTAACCTAATCTTTTAGGTTTAGAGCTATAAACGATTAAGATCATTAGGCTTTAATGGGTTTTTTTTTAGCTTTTATCGCTTCCGCACAAATAAGATCAAAACAGCGTGTTTTGATCACATAGGTTTTATCAGTTTGATTAACCTATGAGGCATATCAAACCAGCGAGGTTTTGATAGATCTGAGATAATCCTCGAGTCAGTTTGATCCGAGGATACCCACAAAAACCCAACAGTGGTATCAGAGCCATTGTTAATAGTCGTTTTAGTTTTATCAGTTTTATCTGCTTTCGTGAGATCCGTTAAAATTGTTATTTAACAAGTTTAAAAATCTGATTTTTATTTTAATTGTTTTAGCATATCAATCTTTATAAAAATCTGATTTTTATTATGATCTACGTGTAAATTTTGGTTTTTATTGTTTCAATTGTTGTACGTACGAAAAAAACCCGGAAAAACCATCACCAGATTGGTGATGGCTGCACCACCACCGCACCACCAGCGTGGTGGTGGCGGCGTTGGTTGTCGACCCAAACACCGGCCAAGACCACCGGCCTGGTAGGAATGGTGGTGGCCGTGGGTGAAACACCACCAGATCGGTGGTAAGGGGACAAAACCGCAACCACCAGAAGCTGCGATAGCAGCGGTGGACGGCGGTGGTCCGTTAATCGCCGGCCAGTGACGATGGTGGTATCGTATGGTGGCGTGTGGTGGCAGACGGCGGCTGATTGAACCATCGCTAAGCCAAAAACCACCATGACGGTGGTGATAGCGTTAATTCCGATTGCCGAACGGATCACGACCAGATTGGTGGTGACCGATGGTGTTGCAAGGCGGTGGCGGCGAGGCCACACCGCAACCACCAGAAACCGCGTTGGCGGTGGTGGATGGCGGTGTTCTTGACCATCGACAGCGGTTCTCATAATCGCCGGCCAAACCGCAGCTAGCGGTGGCGGCAGACGCCTGGCCAAAACCACCGTGATGGTGGCGGCGGTGTTCTCGACCACCAGAAACACTTTGGTGATGGTGGTGCGTAGCGTTGTTAGTAACGAGAGAAAACAACCAACCACCGCCGGCTGCCCTAAGGCCAAGCCAGGGCGGTGGAGTTAATCGCCGCCAGACCAACCACCACTGGCTGCCTCACGGCCACGCCTAGTGGTGGTGGTGATCGACGGTACCGCAGTCGATCAAGACCCACACCTCGGTCGGCCGTAGCCGGATTATGGATAGGCCACGGCAACACCACCAGCGTGGTGGTGACAGCCTTTTGCGGTGATCGATGGTGGCCACAACCGCACCACAGCATCGTGGTGGCGGTTCGGGAAAATCAACCAACAGCCGGATCGCCAAGACGGTGGGGCCGTGCGATAGTCGAATTGCACCAAACCTAAGTTTTTTGTTTTTGGGCCTAGTTACGTTATCCAGGCCCAAGGCCCAGTTCTTTGGACCAAGTGATGGCCCAAAAGAGTTCGTTTGGTTTTAAGCTTTCTTGAATTTATTCAAACCAGTTAAGTTGTTTTCGGGTTTGATAAGAAATTATTTTCACCGTAGGCCTAATTTTATGTTTTTACTTTTTAATTAAAACACTAAGGCCAGTATTATAAAATTGTTTGGTAAAACCCGGTTTGATATAACTTTGGATAAAAGGATTTTTCCTCTTACAAATCAATTTTATTTATAAAAGGAATATATTTATAAAACTAATTTTAATTTCGATTTGTAAAACTATTGTTTTATGAATCAGTTTAAAACTAAGTTTTACAATAATTGAGACAAGATAATTTTGACGGATCCAGGTTTATATAATTGCGTGATTGCTTGAGTTCTATATATGGTTTTCAGTATGATTATGCATATATGTGTATGTTGTAGTATTTGCCAACTTAGACCCTTGACATGTTTACGGGGAGGCCTGCGTGCCATTTACAACCCCTTATGTAATAATGACCTTAGGATAAAAAATTTTCTCTTTTCGATGACGAGGCTAGTGGGAGCTACTAAAATTCTTCATCCTACCGGAATACTAACAAAACACAGCGAGGCCAGTGGGAGCTACGCGAGTTTTGAAGCCTTTAGTATAATAGGTCGTTATTGGTCCATAGGAAACGTTGGCAAAAACTATAACAGGCTACTATGTGATTGATTGCATGATTGATTAAATATTTGTGATATCTTGCATGTTGATAGTTTTAAATAGAGTTGTTACTTTAAAACTAGTTTATATCACAAAAGGAGTATAGGTTTTAGTTTTCGTTAAACTTTTCAAAACAATAGTTTTTGATTTAAAACCTATAGGTGATTGTTTTAATAAAAAGGCAAGTTGACAAAAACAGTTAGTTTTAATCAACTAGATGTGCTGTTAAAACAGTTAGTTTTAATTAGCAAGTAATTTTAGAACGGTTGGTTTTAAAATTACATGTATGTTTGAAACAGTTAGTTTAAAACATAAAGTAGCCTTTATAACAATCAGTTTTTCCAAAAAACCTGGAAATAAAGTTTTTCAAAACCCCGAAAATCATAGATCAGTAGTGCAACCCATCTAGGGGCACCTTCGGCGTAAAGTACATAGGCGTTGTAAGTGATCACACATTCAACGTCTGTGTTCAAACTGAAGCTGAAGGGGTTACATAACTCTGCGAATTATCTCCGGGTGGTACCGGCCAGAGTATAGTGATCAGGTCCCAAAATGGTGAGATCTGTTTTGGTACTATAATGTTCACCGGGTGGTACCGGGCCAAAAAGCACTTAGAGGGACTAAAACATGCACAGGTAGTTGCCATGGTCCCGAAAAGATCTAGGAGTCATGTCAGCTAGACATGATTGGTAAAAGTCCTTACCTACCGAAATAAATACGGGTCTGGTGGAGCAAGAACATTACGCACATCAGGACGTATGAAATAAGGATCCTAGTCCAATAAATTGATCATTTAAGGGTTTATTGATATTTTATTGGAAATTAGTCTATTTACAGTTGCTAAAACCAAAAGTTTTATTTTGTGTAGATGGCAAACACTGTTACCAGCACTAACAATCTTTCCCTCCGATCTATCCTAGAGAAGGATAAACTGACCGGCTCTAACTTTCTCGACTGGGAGCGCAATCTGATGATTGTGCTCAGACATGAGAGAAAGTGGTATGTGCTAGAAGAGCCACTTGGGGAGGCACCTCCGGCAAACGCTCCGGCCGCTGCCAGAAATGCCCACAAGAAGCACTCGGATGATCTCCTTGATGTCGCCTGTCTGATGTTAGCAACTATGAGCCCAGATCTACAAGCAGGGCTCATAAATACAAATGCTTACGACATGATCCGCCAGCTGAGGGACATGTTTCAGACTCAGGCTCGTACAGAACGTTACGATGCCACCAAAGCATTCAATGAATGCAAGATGGTAAAAGGGACATCAGTAAGTGACCATGTCATGAAAATGAAACGGCACTTAGATCATCTGGAGAGGCTGGGTCATCCTGTTCCGTTGCAGCTAGCAACTGACACCATACTCAATTCACTGTCGGAAGACTACAGGCCCTTTGTAGTCAACTACAATATGAACAACATGGAGAAAACAATAGCAGAATTGCACTCCATGCTTAAGACAGCTGAATTAAATATGGGGAACAAGAACAAGACTAAGGATGTCTTGATGGTGAAAGACGGAGGGGTGAAAAAGAAAAATGGGCATGCTAGCACCAGTAAGGGAAAAGGACCAGTTCAGGCCATCCAGAGTGCACCCAAGAAAGGCAAAGGCAAGGGCAAGGGCAAGAAGGTTAAGCCAAACAAAGCTAGGACCGAGAATCGCTGCTTTATATGCAATGAGATCGGTCATTGGAGGCAAAACTGCCCTAAGCGTCATGAAGCAGGTATGTAAACCTCAGAAAATTTATGATTGCTTTATTTTGTCACTTCTTACTTGTTAGCTTACAAGTATACTGATACCTAGAGCAAATGATTATTGCAGGAGGTCAGAAATGAAGTGAAGTGCCCAGGAGTTGCCGAGGATCTTAAGTACGAGATGATTTAAGTCAAGACATTTTTTGAATTTATAGTTTTAAAACAGTTATTTTTGGGAATTTATGTTTTAAACATTTTTGGATAATTATATTTTATAATTTCATGGTTTTATTTTCAAAAGTTATTGTCTTGACACAGAAATATCTAATTGTGCCTGATATTCTTATATCTGTAAGATCCTAGTTGATGCCTGTTATAATTACTTTAATGAAATTGAAGTAATTTGTATAAAAACTATCAAAACACACGAGATTCTATAGGAATGTGTTTTGAGAATAAAACATTTATGAATAATAGTTTTGTGATCAAAAGGGAGAATTTAAGATATTAACTCAGATAGCGTTAATAACAGCATTTATAAAACTAGAAAGATTCCAAGTTCTGGAATTAGGATTTGACCAAATCCAGTTAAGCTTTATAAAAGAAATTCTCAAGAACTAACTAATCAAGTTTGATCAAGTTTTATTCAAATGTTTTAAAAGGAGAATTTAGGATATTAACTCAGATGGCGTTAATAACAGTATTTATGAAACTAGAAGGATTCCAAGGTTTGGAATTAGGATTTGACCAAATCCAGTTAAGTTTCATAAAAGGAAATTCTCAAAGTTCATTACTTGAAATTAGGATTGACTAATCAAAGTTTTGACTAAGTCAATAGTAAATTTTGAGTAATAGTTAGTTTTTATGCAAGTAAGTGGGAGCCCAATTTATTCTCTATCTAGTCTAAGATAAAAGAATATAAGATATAATTATTGATATATCCCGGAATTCATAAATCCAGGTAGGATAAGGATTCATAAGATATAATTTACCCTTTTAGTCAAAAGGATAAAAGTTTCAGGACCCATGAAACAAAGGTCGTGACTGACCTTAGAAATCAATAATTAAAAGTGTTGGATTAAAATATAGGATTCCAGTAGATTTGCCAGTATTGCAAATGAAATCAGATTTCAGGTAGAAATCATTCATCTACACAGCAACTAAGGAAAGTTGCAGTATTACATATTCAGGAACTGGAAGTTAGTCCAGGTCTCCGAGTTCATAGAATATGATAAAAGTCTAGTTATTGTTTAAGAAGTGTTTGCAGAACAATAATTAGCAGATACAAGTAGATCGTATGAACATACTTGTATTTTTGGTTATCACTTTGATTAAAATGGTAAACTTTAATCAAAGGGTTTAAAACTGAAGGTGGGTGATACTTCATTTTAGACCAGTATTTAACAAATGTTAAATAGATAAAATGAAAGTTGTTAAAAGAAAAGTTATTCAATCTTGTTATTATTACAGCGTGTAATATGGACTATACAAAATTGATTTCTTTATCACTTTCACATTTTTGCATGTTTTTAATATATCCAGGAATGAAATCAGTCTCCGATTTTTCCATTCAAAATCTGTCCATGACAACTTATCAATGTGGGAGCATGATAAGGTGTTAAAGTCATTGTGAACTTTTAGGCAGTTATGATCAGTTGCTGAATAACAGCTACAAGTGTTGTAGACTAAAAGTTGCACAGATATTTGATAGAGTATCAAATATCGGACGTGATCCGCGGTTGAGATTACTTCTTGGAATAAAGTCATAAAGTAAATCTCACAGTGGTTGTCCCTATCACCTGAGGTATCTGATTTGATATCATGAGGACTACTGGATTCTTAGTGCACTCAACCGCTACGCCGTAACAGGGTGGTTATAAAGGGTGTAACTAGATTCAGCGGAAGACGTGGTGTCAAAGGCAGATATGCAAGATGGGATTTGCACCTCTTCTCAGAAGAGAGATATTTCTGGGCCCATCTTGACTGACTAAGTATACTGATGAAGTGCATGGCCATGCCCAAACGGACTGATTAGTTCTTTGTCGTTTACCTATCAGTGAAAATCAGATAATCAAGAGAACAGAATCTTGAGTATTTAGAGTTGACACCTTCCAAGCTCATACTCACAGATGAAATATCGCGATGCAAAGGGAAAAGCCAAGATATACCCAATCAATGAACAGTAGTTTCATAGATACCAGTTCCTTACGGAATGTTTATATCACCAGTCTGGGTATAAGAGTTCTTGTAACCTGGTCAGCCTAAGTGTCTGTCTAGGGGCCTCCTTAGGTCAGTGAAATCAAAGGTGGTATTGCCAACTTGCACAAGTGGGAGTCTGTTAGGAATTATGTGCAAAGTTGACAAACCAAGTGATTACACATCCAATGTTACAAGACACTTGAGGGTCACACCTGTGAGGACCTATAAGTCGAACAAGTTAGATGAAACCCCGAAATGGAGAGTTAGGATTTATAATAGTGTATTATAAATCTATTGGGTAATTACAGTCAGAATTACCAAAGTTGGAGGATTATTAATTAATTAGAATATTGTATATTTATTAGACAAATAAATATATAATAGTTAATTAATAAAGATTTTATATATTAGATAAATATATATAAATCATAATTATCATAGGCAAATTCTTTTCCAGTTTATAAAAGGAATGAATTTGAGATAATTATAATATGGAAGCTGAATCTCATTCAAACTGTTGTATTTTTCCCATATAAATAAAGGCCTATGGGTTAAGAAACATTAAGCTTTTTCAGTTGAGAAAATCAGTTTTCTGTCTCCCTCCTCCTCTCTCTCCAAACCGGCGCACACACCCCCCCCCCCCCGGGTCGAATTTCTATTGTTCGGGTTTCGTATAGTCCAACTAGAAGGACGTTCGTTGGTCGATCACCGGTGGACTATCATCAAGCAATCCAGGTAAATTAATCTAACCTAATCTTTTAGGTTTAGAGCTATAAACGATTAAGATCATTAGGCTTTAATGGGTTTTTTTTAGCTTTTATCGCTTCCGCACAAATAAGATCAAAACAGTTTGTTTTGATCACATAGGTTTTATCAGTTTGATTAACCTATGAGGCATATCAAACCAGCGAGGTTTTGATAGATCTGAGATAATCCTCGAGTCAGTTTGATCCGAGGATACCCACAAAAACCCAACAGGGCCGGTCCTGACATTTCGGATGCCCATGGCTAAAACGTAAAAAAAATGCCCTAGATAAATACATATAAATTAAAAATAAACTATGTATAGGGTTTTGGAACCAAGTCATACTCGCTAATTTTATAAATGTAGAAAAAAATATATTATGTTCCGTCTGCCAAAGCTGTTAAAGCAAAAAAAAAAAAAAAATCATCTATAACTTCAACTGTTAATGAGTTCAATCTTTCTTAAGTCATGATAGACTATATAAATGACTTTAACAACTCTACCGTTAGTGAATGGAGGGTAAGAGTATAGATTACTTAGATTCATAGAATAAAAGAAAAGTTTAACATCGTATTATTTTATTCATAGGAACAATAGCATAACAAAGCTATCGTAACTAATCGCGTTGAAATAAGCTTTCAAGGCAGCTATTAAGTCAAGTAGTAAGTAAACAAAATGGAGACGATGCGATTCATGAGGGGGTTACCTATTGATGAGAACACTAAGTGGACAGAAATGTTTATATCAAAGTGAAATGAGAGTTTGTTTTTTTAACTTTAAATTACAAATACACAAAATAAGATATATACAAGAATGTAAAGAATTATAAAAGATATTTGGAAAAATTAATCATCATCTTGATAAGATAAAAATGAAAGATATTTCTTTGTATTGGTATGAAATACATTTTTTGCATCTTATATTTTTTAGATTTGTATGAAGAATAGTAAAAAAGTGAAGTTCAAAGTTAAATAAAAGAAAAACTTTTGAAGAGAAATGGATAAAGCTTCTAAGGAATCGGGCATATTAATTTAATATGGATTGAAGACAAGAAAGCTTTCCATAGCGTAGTGGTTGGAGGACGCCTAATTTTCTTCCTGAGGTTGCTGGTTCGAGTCATAGCAGGCGCATAGTATAATTGATTTTTTTTAAAAATAATTAGTAACAGCATGGGATTGGCCGGTGATGCCCTGGGCTGGGCTGCTGCCCATGGCCGTCGCCATCAGGGCCATGCCCCAGGGCCGGGCCTGAAACCCAACAGGAATAAGCTAGTTTTGATTTTGTCTTGCACTTATCTAAAATCCTTTGGTGATGTAACTTATATATATAAACGGAATCCTTTGCGAATAACCGATTACTTTTTGCCTTTCGTCTATATATGATTTTTGTTTGTAACGTGTAAAAATGAATACCGAGACCCCATTTATGATAGAAACCATCACAACCATGCCGTCATAATCACCCTACAACAAAAGGTTTACAAAAAGAAATACTTCTTCAAGATGTATTAAACTATACCTAAAATGTTATTGTGTGTATCCACATATTAAACGTGTTAATGCTATTACATATATCAAACATAGTGCCAGTTGTTTGGAAATTGAATAAAAATATGATGGGGCGGCAAATTAAGGATGGCGAGGGGAAGTGATGCCGTTGGATGTGAGGGTTAATTGTGTAGGTTTTGGGATGGTAAAATTGTATTGAAGTTTTTTTACTTTACTTTATAACCTTTCTAGGCTAGTTACATATATATATGGGATATTTCATTTACAAAGCATCTAATTCTAATAAAGTATACGAATTGATCTTAATCGTTCATCCAAAGCATGATGATAACAAATGATACTTATCAACTTCGACATGTATCTTAACCATAATTAATGAACCATGGTAATTGTCCATAAATAGTTTTATTGTTTCTTAATATATGCCTTAATTATTGTTTGTATGGTTTAGAATTAGATGGTTTAGATGGTTTGTAAATGAATCCTTATATCTGTTTTTTTTTTTTTTAACGGCAGATTAAATAAAACACGGGCCTAGCATGACGCCAAAAACCCGACCAAAAAGATTACAACAAGGGGGGAGAACGACTCCAGGCTAACCAGTTAACCGAACTACCGAACTACCGAACTTACAATGGTTGTGGAACCAAAAAAACCCAGTCGCTTGGATATCATTAGCGATCAACGGTGGAATAAAAGGAGCGTTCTTAAACACCACCTTGTTCATCTTCTTCCAAATCACCCAAGTGAAAGCGTGTTGCGCCACCTTATCTTAATATAGCTAACTCGACCTTAATTCTTAGCCTCAATAGTTCCCCAAGAACGGTCCCAAGCTGGTTGTCCTCATGGCCTCCCGGTCCGTCCTCCTGAAAAGTCGCCCACCACCCAAATGAAAACTTATATATATATATATATGCAAAAGATCTTGTAAGAAGTTAACAGTAGAAGTGTGAAAAGTGGAATTGACCCTTGATCTTTGTTGATGCCGATGCATCTCATTCTATCTCGGCTGTCCTCACGATCATATAAGGCCATCCTTAATGGGGTGGTAGGGGAGCCGGTACTGGCCAGTACCGGCGGTAACACCGCCATGGATGGTCGGTATCGAACCAGCAGGGAAGGGGACCGGCATCACCCTACCGTTCTCTCACCTACACCCCACCCCACCCCACCTTTCTCTCTATCTCTCTTTTCTTTTCTTTTTCTTTTATTTCTTTTTAATTAATTATTTATAGGGGTATGGAATTGGTATGGTTAAGGATGGTATGGTATGGTGTTGGTAAGGTGTTGATAAAGCTGATGTGGTACTGAGTTGGGTATGAGAGGTACGGTTAAGGATGGCCTAATAATAAATAAGTTTTCATTTAATATATATAATATCAAATGTAAAATAAAATAGACAGCACTAAGCCACTGTAATAATTAAAAGGCAGCAAACCATGCATTTTTTTTTTGTCATGTCCAGTAGTCCCCATTCACATAGTGCCAGCTGTTTAGAAATTAAATAAAAATATTAGACGTGTTACCGAAAAATTGAATGCAATCGCTATAAAAGTATGGCTGATGTTGTTCATTTTGTGCATTCATTTTATTCACTTCTCTACTATCTTCTTTGTTAAACAATGGCCGAGCTCCTTCTTTCTCCTCTCGAGATGCTCTTTAAAAGGTTGGCCTCCGCAGGTATTGAGAAACTTGCTCGATACGCTGGAATTCTTTTCGAGGTGAAGAATTGGGAGGTATCATTAAGCATGATCAAAGATCTGCTTGATGATGCTTCTGAGAAGGAAATAACTGATAAGTATGTCAAGGTGTGGTTGACTCGTCTCCAACATTTGGCTTACGACATAGACGACGTACTCGACGATTTGGCAAGTGATGCTATGCATCGCGAGCTGGCAGGGGAGACTGGAGCCATCACAAGCAAGGTAAGAAAGCTCCTCCCAACTTGTTGCACTAGTTTTTCGGTAGGTATTAGAATGCATGACAAGTTAAATAGTATTACCACCGAGTTACAAGCCATAGAAAAGGATAGAGTTGCTCGTAGTTTGAATAAGATAACTGATAAGGTGGTGAGAAAAGTGCCAATAATTAAGAATAGGCAGCACGAGACCCGCTTTCTAGGTGCAGCTAATATTATTGGACGACAAGGTGAGAAAAAGGCATTTCTCTACAAGTTGCTAGGGGACGAAACATGTAGCCAGAACTTTAATATTGTACCCATAGTTGGTATGGGTGGGATAGGTAAGACAACTCTTGCCCGACTTTTGTACAATGAAACACAAGTGAAAGACCATTTTGAGATAAGGGCATGGGTTTGTGTTTCCAATGAGTTTGATATTTTCAAGATAAGCAATAGTATCTTTCAAGAGGTGACAAAGGGACATAAAGTATTCATAAATTCAAATAGTCTTCAAGAAGATCTTCAAAAGGAACTTATGGGTAAAAGATTTCTACTAGTTTTGGACGATGTATGAGTGAAACCCGTAGGGATTGGGATACCTTAGTTTCTCCATTTCATTATGGGGCTCCTGGAAGTAAAATTATGATGACAACTCGAAAGGAGAAATTGCTCAAAAGCCTAGATTACAATAATCTAAATCATTTGGAAAGTCTACCATATGATGATTCTCTATCTTTGTTTTCTCAACATGCATTAGGTGAAAGTAACCTTGATTCACATCCACTGCTTAAGCCATATGGTGAAGGTATCGTGAAAAAATGCGATGGCTTGCCATTGGCTCTAGAAGCAATTGGAAGGTTATTGAAGACAAAACCATCTGAAGAAGATTGGAAGGTGGTGTTGGATAGTGAGATATGGATGTTAAAAGATGAGAAAGAAATTGTTCCGGCACTTAGACTAAGCTACAACGATCTTGATGCATGCTTGAAGAAGTTGTTTGCATATTGCTCCTTATTCCCTAAGGACTATATGTTTGACAAGGAAGAGTTGATTTTATTGTGGATGACAGAAGGGTTTTTGCACCAAACAAGTGCAAAAAAGTCAACAACAGAACGTGTGGGTCATGAATGTTTTGAAGAATTGTTATCAAGATCATTTTTTCAACAAACCCCAAATAAAGAATCGGCGTTCGTGATGCATGACTTGATGAATGACTTGGCCACATATGTTGCTGGAGATTTTTTTTGGAGGATGGAAAATGAGGTGGAGACGGATGATAGGATGGACATCGAAAAGTACCGCCATATATATGTCATTTATTTGTGAGGAATATGTAGGTTATAAGAAGTTTAAGGCATTTGAAGGAGCTAAAAATTTGAGGACATTCTTAGCAATGCCGGTTAGGGTAAATGAAACAGGGTATGAATTCTTCATATCTAATAAGACCCTGGTTGATTTAATTCATGAGTTTCCGTTATTAAGGGTCCTATTGACGCAGTGGGAAACGCGGAACAGATCGACAAGCGTCAAACCCGAAAGGATAACGAGAATTACGAAACGTAAAACTCAAAACAAGAGAATAATCTTTAAAAAGATGAACTTTTATTGAATAATAACTTGATTACAATTCAAACCTAAAGCATCTATTTATAAGCTAGCTAAAACTTAATTAAGGAAACTAAATTAATCTAAATCTATTCTAACTAGAAAATTATTGAAATAATTACTAAATATAAATCCTAAAACTTGATAAAGAAGAAACCTAATTAAATAGTAATAATTCTAATCTAAATAACTATTTAATAAAATATTTAAACAGATTTATAAACGCAATCTTTTCCGGAATGTTCTGATCTGCAAATCTGTCTGCGACTAGCTCGCGCCGCGAGCTTCTTCTTCGCGCCGCGAAGTTGCGCATGTCTCGACTCTTCTTTCGAGCACGTTTTCTCTTCTTTCGGAACTCTCTAAAAATCTCGAATACAGATCGAAATTGATCTGTATCAGTCACCCCCACTTGAAAAGAACTCGACCTCGAGTTCTCGTGTACATCGTTTAATTTATCGGGGCCTCGATATAACAATAGATCGTGGAACATGTTATCCGGTTGGCATTGGAAACTAAGAAAAGGATCGACTTCTGCAGGTTGTGTTCGACTCCACGTAAGCGTGATCTCATCTAATTCGTAAGGATAATATACCAACGAAACCTTTCCCGGAATTGGTTCTGTGTGCTTCGAAGTTTTGATTGTTGGAACGATAGAAATTGCATCTCCCTTGACTTTTTCGAATAAGGGTTTCAGCGGCGGCTCGGGAATGTCCTCAACTAGCTTACTATCGGCTTCTTTGACTGCTAATCCGGAATCTGTTGCCGACTCTTTAGAATCGATACAGATCTCGTGTTCTGATTCTTTTTCGTCGGGAACAACTTCATCTTCAACCTTCCTTCGCAAGCCTTCATCCTTCTTAGGTGGCCTTTCCTCGAAGCTATTAAGTCCTTTCATGGCAATTTTTCGGTCACCACAACGGAATATCACGATGTTGTCGCGGCTCTTGTAAGTGACATAATTGTCTAACTGCCATGATCGGCCCAACAGAATGTGACATGCCTCCATCTCAAGAACGGCACAAAGAATATCCCCTTGATAGTGTTTGCCGATCGATATAGGTACCCGACAAGTTTTTGTGACTCTAACTTGCGGACCATTCTCGACGCACCCAAGCGAATAAGGAATGTCATGGGGTTGAGTGGGCAGGTTAAAATAATCAACTAGTTTCCGGGACACGAGATTCTCACAACTTCTGTAATCAATAACTAAATTGCATACCTTTTTCTGCACCAAACAATGCGATCGAAAGAGATCGTGATGTTGGCTTTCTTCCTTTGATAACAATAGTACTCGTTGGAGATCGACATCAATCTTTTCTTCGGGGTCTTCTTCCTCCCCTTCTTTGGATTCGGAACTCGGAAAACTAACCCGGTTATGATTATCGGGTTGTGATAAGCCCTATATTTTAGTGCTTATTACACTTCATTTTTATAATTTTTTTAGGACTTTTGTGCATTTTATATCCCATATGTGTTACATATATATAAGTTTACATATAGTAGTGTAACTATGGGTTGGAATTGGAGTTTACTTGTTTTATGCATGATCGACGACTAAATTCACTCTCTTTTGGGAAATAGATTGGAGAAAGGAGATGCTGCAGCATCAGGAAGGATGGAAGCCGAGCTGAAAACGCGATTTTTGACGGACAGCTGGAAAAGTGAGATTGGAAATGCAATTATTCATCCTGGAAACTGCCTTTCTATTACCCACTAGTCTTTAGCATTTGTCCTTTTTGGTTTATAACTCATTTATTCATCCATGAACCTTCTATTTAGCTTAATTATTGTAATATCTTGTTAGGTACTCTTTTAATTAGTAGTTATTAGGATGAGATTTTACACTTTTGGCCCCTCCCTCCCTTATAAATAGAGGGTTTGGGGTAGCATTAAATCTCATCCCACCACAACTAAGAGATTAGTTGTGTCTCTTCTCTCCTCCTTTCTAAGCTTTTAATATAAGTAATCTTTTGGTACTTCCTTTTGTTCTTGGCATTTATTTCCAAATCTTCAATCATTTGCAAAGTATTTTTATTAAAGTCTCATGTTCTTAAACATTGATTCTACAAAGTTTTCAACATCAAAAGTTCCATTTTCAAGTGGGATCATTGTCTCTTTTCTTAAATTTCTAAGCTTCATATAAATATAATTTACATTTCCGTCTTTATATTTCTTGCACATTTACATTCTTGTCTTTCATTATTGCAATTTATAAGCTTTATATATATAATTTACATTTCCGTCTTTATATTTATTGTCTTTTCTTATCGCAATTTATACGCTTTCTTAGTTAGATTTATATAACTAGTCTTTATAATTGCTTTACATTACTTGCACATTTATATGCTTTCTTTTACAATCTTGCATTTACATCCAAGCATGAGTGGCTAAAAACCACTAGTTTGGGTGTAAGATATAAGATGGAGGTTTTAGTGAAAGAAAAATAGATAACTTTTTGGTAACAAATATGTCTTATCATCTTAACCTTGGTCACCAAGCTACTAATAAAATATTAACTTATTGGTAATTTTATGAAATGTTAAAGTACAATTGTTTGGAGACAAACTATTAGCATGTACATCTATTATTATAGGGATTAAAGGGAGATTTGAGAAGATTACCTTTGATTCCTATTAATAGTAGATTGAGTTTCAAAAATAATCACTAGTTAATATATACAATGAGATGATCTTATTTGTAAGACATTGGTCATATTTAAAAACTTGGTTAGTATGGAGTAATAAAGAGATTTATTAATCCATAGGTTTTTAAGAACTCCAAGAAATTATTAATTAATTAGACGTCATACAGAGATGTGGACTAACGATTAATCTAATAATACCTTAGAGATAATTCGAGAGGATTTATCTTACAACCAATGATAAGAGTAATTTTGTTACCATAAGCATGCTTTGCATGATTCTATTAGACCAACACTAAAATGCCATCCCAAGTCTTACACCCGAACTTCTTTTAATTATTGTTCAAAGTTCAAACACAATCAACCAAATCAAAGATATTTTCTCCAAATTCGCCATCTGAAATCTTTTCTTTCAACATCTTTTAAGGCAAACTTTTTAGTTCAATCCCTGAGGACGATATTCGGTTTTACAACCACTTTATTACTTGAAAGGCGACATAGTTTCAACGAGTATACTTGCTTATTGATTCTATTCGGTCTAGGGTAATTTCAGAGTTTTTACTAACAAAGGAATTCTTAATCAGGTTGCCTGTCTCTTCTCTGACACTCGTTGACGAGAGTGCCTGTCTGATTTGCGAGGTTAGCACGGGCAGTGTTGAGGGCCGTGGAAAAAGCCATGGCGATTGCCTCAATACTAGCTTGATTGATGTATGGTTGTGGTGATGCCATCCGAAGGAAAAGAGACAGGTAGTCTGGCTCTGATACCAACTGACGCAGTGGGAAATGCGGAATGGATCGACAAGCGTCAAACCCGAAAGGATAACGAGAATTACGAAACGTAAAACTCAAAACAAGAGAATAATCTCTAAAAAGATGAACTTTTATTGAATAATAACTTGATTACAATTCAAACCTAAAGCATCTATTTATAAGCTAGCTAAAACTTAATTAAGGAAACTAAATTAATCTAAATCTATTCTAACTAGAAAATTATTGAAATAATTACTAAATATAAATCCTAAAACTTGATAAAGAAGAAACCTAATTAAATAGTAATAATTCTAATCTAAATAACTATTTAATAAAATATTTAAACAGATTTATAAACGCAATCTTTTCCGGAATGTTCTGATCTGCAAATCTGTCTGCGACTAGCTCGCGCCGCGAGCTTCTTCTTCGCGCCGCGAAGTTGCGCATGTCTCGACTCTTCTTTCGAGCACGTTTTCTCTTCTTTCGGAACTCTCTAAAAATCTCTAATACAGATCGAAATTGATCTGTATCACCTATCTTTAGCTTATGCTCAAATAACCGAGCTTCCAAAGTCCATCGGTAGTTTAAAGCACTTGCGGTATCTTAATTTAAGTCAAACTCAAATCACATGTCTACCAGAAAATGTCTGCAGTCTTTATAATTTAGAGACATTGATTGTTTGTTGTTGTCATAAGTTAACTAACTTGCCCATCAACTTTTCAAATCTAAAAAAATTGCGACATTTTGACATCAGAGATACTCCGCTTGTGAAGAAGATGCCCTTAGGACTCAGTGAGTTGAAAAGCCTACAAACCCTCTCTAAGATCATTATCGGAGGAGATAATGGCTTTCCAATAACCAAGCTTAAAGATTTAAAGAATCTCCATGGAGTTATTTCCATTGAAGGGCTGGATAAAGTTCAAGATGCAATGCATGCACGGGGGGAGACCTTGCTGCAAATGAGGCTTAGTGTGTTAAACATGGAATGGAGTGACGTACTGGATGGTTCTCGTAAGGAAGCACTTGAAAAGGAGGTGCTTAATGTGTTGAAGCCTCGTAATGATAGTTTGAAAAGACTTGGAATTGTGTCATATGGGGGTATAGAATTTCCAAATTGGGTTGGGGATCACACATTTCATGGATTAACACACGTGTCAATACGTGGCTGTATAAAATGTACATCATTACCCCCACTCGGGCAGCTACCATCACTTAAGGAGTTGTTTATTCAAGGCATGGATAGGGTGGAAGTTGTGGATTGGCAATTTGTTGGAATTGGTCAAGCATTTGTTTCCCTGGAAACTTTATGTTTTGAAGATATGCAGGGGTGGGGGCATGGCTAACTACTAGTGAGGTTGTAGATGGAGTGTTTCCTTGCCTTCAAGAGCTCCGCATAAAGAATTGTCCTAATTTGGTTGAAATCTCACTTCAAGCACTACCTTCGCTAAGGGTTCTAGAAATCAATGGATGTTGTGATGGTGTGTTGAGAAATCTGGTTCAACTGGCTTCATTAGTTACCAAGTTGGAAATATGTAATATTTCAGGGCTTAATGAGTTATCTGGAGGTATTATGGAACATCTTCAGGCAGTTGAAGAAGTAAAAATCAGAAGGTGTGATGAAATAAGATACTTGTGGGATCAGAAGCTGAGACATGTAAGTTTCTTGGGAATCTAAAGAGGTTGGAAGTATACAATTGTAATAATTTGGTGAGATTGGGAAAGCAAGAGGAGGATGATTGCGAAAACAACCCACCATCTCTTGGGTTTTTGAGGGTAGCTAATTGTGACAGTATAGAGAATCTTAGTTGTCCGAATAGCATTCACACTCTTTTAATCTTCAAATGCATTTCAATTACATCTGTCACCTTCCCAAGAGGAGGGACAAAGCTCAGCGGAATTTCTATTAATGGTTGTGAGAAACTATTGCAAAATGATTTGGGAGGTGTAGGAGCAGAGGGGATTATCAACGCAAACATGCAGATGCTTGGTTCTGTCTATCTATATAATTGGTCAAATCTAAAATCGGTCATTCAATTGAGTTGCTTCATTCACCTGAAGTTTTTGAGAATAAGGGACTGTCCAAGTTTGGAGTCATTTCCAGATCAAGAATTGCCAAATCTGACCTCACTGAAGTATCTCAATGTAGAAAATTGTCCAAGCATGGATGCTTCCTTTCCTCGTGGGCTTTGGCCACCGAATTTGAATTCCCTTGGAATAGGGGGGTTTAAGAAGCCCATGTCAGAATGGGGCTCACAGAACTTTCCAACCTCACTTGTTACATTAGGATTGTATGGGGGAGATGTGAATAGTTTTAGTAAGTTGTGTGATCTTCTTCCTACTTCTCTTCCTCGACTATGGATAATTCGATTTGAGAAATTGGAATCGCTTTCAAAGGGACTCCAACACCTCACCTCCCTCCAACATCTCGAGATTACCAAGATGATGCATCTACCAGAAACATTGTTGCCTTCGCTGTTGAGTTTGAGATCAGTAACTGCCCAGAATTGGAAGAAAGGTGTAGGAGAAGAGGCTCCTACTGGCCCTGCATCAAGATAGATTAAGAGTTAATATGAAGGTATGCTCTTCTCTCATTCTGCATTTCACTTGTTTAATTAGTTTTTAAATGTACCTAGTCCAAATTAAGTCATTGAATTTCAAACCACAAACTAATTTTAGGTATCATCATATTTACGTTTGTATCTCAAGATACATGACCTGCTTGCTAACATGCTTAATGATTTTTTGGGTTCATTTACTTTTTTTTTTTTTTGAAAATGAAAATGATTAGAGGAATTGATTTTATATATTTGACACTTTGAATATGATTTTATATACTTCAGAAATTGTTGTCAATAGTGTGAGAATATGTGGAAACCCGTGAATAGGGTTACGTGTATTGTATACAATATATAGACAAATAAGATACAAAGGGGTCCCTATACTATACAAATGTTTAACACACCCCCGTAGTTTGATCAGGGGGAACACGAATGTTCAAACTATCTCTAAAATCAAGAAACAAACTAGAGGGTAGACCCTTTGTAAAGATATCTGCATACTGATAAGCGGATGGAACATGCAAAACACGCACATGACCAATCGCAACACGCTCCCTAACAAAATGTAAATCTATTTCCACATGCTTGGTTCTCTGGTGCTGAACAGGGTTAGATGCTAGATACATGGCACTGACGTTGTCACAGAAAACAACGGTGGCACGAGAAAGGGGACAATACAACTCGAGTAGGAGGTTTCGTAACCAAGCAGTTTCAGCAACTACATTGGCTATCCCCCGGTACTCGGCCTCGGCACTAGAACGAGAAACGACATGTTGTCGTTTGGAGGACCAAGAAACGAGATTATCACCTAGATAGACACAGAACCCTGAAGTGGACCGACGTGTAGTAGGACACCCGGCCCAGTCGGCATCCGAATAGGCAACCAAGCGATCAACAGCTGACGCCTTAATATGAAGACCATGAGACAGGGTACCCTTTAAATACCGTAAGATACGTTTAAGCGCATTGAAATGCGGAAGACGCGGGTCGTGCATAAAGAGACAGACCTGTTGAACGGCATAGGCAATATCAGGACGAGTAAAAGTCAAGTATTGCAGAGCACCAGCAAGGCTTCGATATAAGGTGGGATCAGAAACAGGCTCGCCATCAACATCAAGCTTTGTTTTGGTGTCAGCCGGAGTGCTGCAGGGATTACACGAGACCATATCAGCTCGTGCAAGAATCTCCTGAGCAAAGGCAGTTTGAGAGAGGAAAAGGCCGGACTTGCTACGAGACGCAGCGATACCTAAGAAGAAGGACAACGGACCCAAATCAGACATGGGAAACTCAGAGGATAACTGAGAGATAACCCTGGAAATGAGAGAAGAAGAAGAGGTAGTAAGAATAATGTCATCGACATAGAGAAGAAGATAGATCGTGTCAGATCCACGATGATATGTGAATAAGGAAGTGTCAGTCTTACTGCTAATGAAGCCTAAAGAAGATAGGTAGACAGCAAATCGCTGATACCACGCACGGGGTGCCTGCTTAAGACCATAGAGAGCCTTGCGCAGGCGACAGACATGATCAGGAAAAGTACTGTCAATGTAGCCCGGAGGCTGACTCATGTAGACAGTCTCAGTGAGGTCACCATGAAGGAAAGCATTTTTAACATCAAGCTGATGAATGGGCCAATTTCGAGAGATGGAAAGGCTGAGAACAGTGCGAATAGTGGCAGGTTTGACGACCGGACTGAAGGTGTCATCAAAGTCCAGACCGGGTTGTTGAGAGAAACCCTGAGCAACAAGACGTGCCTTATAGCGCTCAAGACGTCCGTTACTGTCAAACTTATGGCGAAAAAGCCAACGACGACCAACTATGTTAGCAGCGGGTGGCTTAGGGACAAGATCCCATGTGTGGTTAGAGAGAAGAGCGGTCATTTCAGCATCCATGGCGGCCCGCCAATTAGGGTCACACATAGCCTGAGCAGTAGACCGGGGAATTGGAGAGATGTCGCTAGTGACAGAGAGGTTGAAAATCTGCTTAGGCTTGAGGGAGCCTGTGCGAGATCGAGTAGTCATCGGATGACTGGAAGTGGCAGCTGGAGCAGAAGGAATAGAGGAGGTGCCAGGGGGCTCTGCGGTCGGAGGCGGAGAGGAAGAGGCAGAGGGCTCAGCCGGTGGATGCTGTGAAGAGTGAGCAGAGGCAGAAGGAACAGCATCCGACGGGGGGGAGGCTGAGTCAATGAATGGAGGAATAGGAGGGGGAGATTCGTCAATATCAAACGAGTCATAATCCTCAGCAGAGGGGCTGGGCTGAAAATCAGGATAGGGAAAATGGCTTTCGTCAAAGACAACATGACGAGAGATGATGACCTTTTGGGTGATGAGATCTAAACAGCGGTACCCACGATGGTCAGTGCTCGGGCCGAGATACACACAGGCGGTAGAGCGAGGAGCAAGCTTATGTGGAGAAGTGGGAGAGGTGTTGGGATAGCACAGGCAACCAAAGACACGTAAGTGAGAGTAGGAGGGTGAAAACCCAAATAACATCTCAAAGGGTGTTTTGTATTGAATAGTTGTGGACGGAAGCAGATTGAAGTTGTGAACAGAGGACAGAAGAGCCTCAACCCAGAATGTGGGTGGAAGCGAGGCTTGGATGAGAGACGTGCGAAGGGTGTTATTGATAGTACGAATCGTGCGCTCAGCCTTCCCATTTTGTGGGGAAGTGTACGGACAAGAAAAACGGATTTTGATGCCATGAGTTTTAAAAAAATCCAAAAGGGGTTGATTGTTAAATTCACGGCCGTTATCACATTGAAAAAGTTGAATGTCCGTTTTAAATTGATTAAGTACATAAGCGCGAAACGATTGAAAAACCGAAAACACCTCAGATTTAGCACGTAAAGGAAAAACCCATAAGAAATGAGAGAAATCATCCAAAAACAGTACATAATATTTAAAACCACTCAAACTAGTGACAGGAGAAGTCCATAAATCAGAATGAATAAGTTCAAACACACGAGAGGTTTTAGTGGAAGATAAAGAAAAAGGTAGACGACAATGTTTTCCCAACTGACAAGCATGACATAATGAAGAGTTTTGACTAGAACAAACAATAAACTTGCGGGATAAAAGAAATTGAAAAACAGCAGCACCCGGATGACCAAGACGACGATGCCAGACGTCAAAGGAGACAGCAACGTTGGCCGAAGCAACTGTAGACCTAGGAGAGGGAGGAAGAACGGGATAAAGCTCATGATGATCACTGTCGCAGCGCTGAAGAAATGAACCTGTTTTAAGATCTTTCACAGTAAAACCAAACGGATCAAACTCAACAGATACAGAATTATCAATGGTAAAACGTTTCACAGATATAAGATTTTTGATGAGTTCGTCAGACACTAAGACATTTTTGAGCTTAAGAGGCCACTGAGAAAAAGGTAAGCTACCTTGACCAACGTATCTAGCAGGAACCACATCACCATTACCAACCTGAATGAAACTAGAGTTACAAGGAGTTAGAGAATGCATAGTACCTTGATTGAAAGTCATGTGCCTGGATGCACCTGTATCCATGTAAAAATTGTTGTCCTGAGGTGGCTGAACAGACATAGCCTGAAAAACAGAAGAGAGATCAGTGTACTGTGGCTGGCTGTACTGAGTAGCATGCCCTCCAAAAGATGGCTGAGGTGGCGGATGTCCGCCTAACGGAGGTTGAGTAGGCGGTGGCACTAGCATGAATGGCTGTGCATGCTGAGTAGGAACCGACATCGGAGTTGGGGACTGAGGGATCCCATAGTGGTACTGATGTGAGTTCACCAACGGCTGATGGAAGGGATGAGCTGGGAGCTGCGGTGGTGCACTAAGCATCGTAGGAGACGGTTGAGGAGGACCCGTCCCAAAGGATGGCACAGGAGGTGCGCCAAGGAGGCCTGGCTGAACTGACGGAACATGGCCAGGAGAATTCCCGAAGTACGCCTGAGAGTGTCCCTGGTTACCTGCAAAAGAGTGAGAGCTTGCAGAAACATTAGTATTACCCTCCCCCTTGGAAGCAGAACGCCCATTATTTCAACCCTTGTTAAATTTATTTTTCGATTTTCCATTTAGGGCAGATTAGGCAGAAGAGTACAAGGCAGCGGAAGAAGTGAGAGGGGTATCGGTGTGGGGTTCAACAGACTCTTCACGAGACTCGTGAAGGAGAAGCATGTTTTTGGCTTCAAGGAAGGAAGGGAAAGGTTTGGTGTTGGTGATGACATCGACTATGCTATGATAGGAAGGTGGTAACTGGCGAAGGATTTGCATGACTAACTCAACATCAGTTATTTTGGAATCACAATCAGCAAGGGCATCGGCCAAATTATTTAGATTATGGCAAAAATCAGTAATGGACAGGGTGCCTTTCTTTGTGTTACGAAATTGCTCTTGAAGTTGGAGCATTCGGGACATTTTGTTGTTTAGAAAAAATTCTTCTAGTTTGTCCCACAGATCTTTAGCAGTGCAGTTATCACTAGAAATTATTTGCAATAAATTCGCATCACAAGTGGAGTAAAACCAGGATTTGATGCGGGAGGCAATGGCCTCCCAGTCCTCATCATCATCACCAGTAGGTTTAGATTTTCCGGTGATGTGACCGTGGACTTTTGCACCCTTACACATGTCTAAAAAGATACGACGCCAAAGCTTGTATTTGGACCCATCAGTGGAAAGTTTAAAACTGAACTGGGAGTAAACATTGGTGAGGGCAAACACTAATTGGCTAGCGGTAGGGGCAGCGAGGGTAGTTGAGGGTGACGAAGTAGTCATTGCAACAAAGGAAAACGAAAAATAAACTGAATAAAGATACGAAATTAAATAGACAAATCGCTTAACCGCGGGTAGAGGGAAAGTAATGTACCAACAAATCCCACACAAGAGGCGGTAGCAACGCGATGGACGGTAGGCGTCAGAAGTTGTAAAGTCCAAACTTGTTATATAAAAACAATAACAACTTCAAACTTCAGGGACCAAAACTGTAAAAGGCTATAAAATTCCAAACTTTAACCACGTTCAAAGAAACCTGTCTTCTAAAATTCTTTTCTTTTACCACTTTTCAAGAAGCCCCTTTTTTTGTTTTTTTGTTTTGTTCTGCAGAAGATCAAGGGCGGCGAACAAGTTTGGAATGAAGGCCGACGTCCACAGCGGAGAATAGGAGCGGACAATGGCGGCGCACAGCGGTTACAGTCGGTAGGTTTTGCAGACAGCGGCGACTGGCGGCAGCGGTAGCAGCGGTAGCCGAGGAGCGGCGGTTCGCGGCAAGTACAAAGAACGGTGGCGGCGTTGTCACAACCGTGCTAGGCCGGCGATCTGAGGAACGGTTCCGAGCAGAGGCGGTTCGCGGCAGTAACCGTTATGACCGACGATCTGAGGAACGGTTTGGCACAACAGAGACGCGGCGAAGGAACAACGACCGGCAAGAGGAGGCCGACAAGAGCGATGGCCGGTGACCGGTGACCGGTGACCGGCGGCGACTGTCTGGTGGTGACCGGCGGCTGCAAAAGAGAGATGTAGGGTTTGGAAAAAAAATTAGGGTTTTGGTAGGTGGCTCTTATACCATGTGAGAATATGTGGAAACCCGTGAATAGGGTTACGTGTATTGTATACAATATATAGACAAATAAGATACAAAGAGGTCCCTATACTATACAAATGTTTAACAAATAGAAACCCTTTTTTGGTTTACATTTTAAAAATAAAAACCTGTAGTAACATTTAATTTGACAATATTAATTTGAATTCATGTCTTGCTAATGATCAAATGAATTAGTTTGTCTTAAATGTTATTTGATTGGAATAAGATTTCCACTATCAATTTTGTTAATCCAATTAATCTTTAATTATATGATTATGTTGGAATTTGGTTTTGTAAATTCACACATTAACGACAAATCGTGTCATATGTAGTCATTGCTTCAAGGATTGATCACTGAAACCAAAGAGGGTTGGATTGAAGATAACAGACCTAAATATGTTCAGAGATGATATATATGTTTCTGTTTCTGTAAGTTATTCACACCTACAATAATTGGATTAATTATAATGCATGTCTTTGCCCCACCTTTTGATAATCACAATTGTCACATTCTAACTACAGTTAATCAGCACTTGCAACGACTCAATGAAACACCATGTGGCTGCAATGAACACAGTAAGGCTGATTAATGTATATATTGTTTACTCGAGCATTGGGCACCACTTCATTCATATATATATATATATATATATAGAGAGAGAGAGAGAGAGAGAGAGAGACAGAGAGAGGTAGATCATTGATGATACTGAATTAATTCATTTATTCGTACATAGGTGATTAAATCACTAGATGCGGATAAATAGGGATTGTCCATCATAACCAGAGGAAATATGCTTTGTTTGCAATTGGTATGAGAAACCAGTGTTGTCTATTGTCAATTAATTAAACAAAGATGATATTTGGTCAATGATTGATGCAATTAAGCTAAAAGATTAAATCCTGCAGACGGAAGTTGACAAATTCATGTCTATGTATCAATCCTGTTCAACATCTATCTGGAGCTATGCATATGGAGTTGGATGAGAAGGTATATATAGGTGCAAATTCAAATGAGAAGTTAAACATTTTGCAAGTGTAACATCCCAATTTTTCCAATACCTCAATAGATTAAAAATATCATCCCAAGATCATCACTTACATTGCAGCGGAAGTAAAATAGCCTTTTTTTTTGTTAATTGCGCTCTAGTGTACACAAATCTTACGAACACAATTTTTGTTCTATATATAATTGCCTTGAACAATACATAACCATCTTCCGATGTCACTCTCAGTCGATCCACGTTGTATCCCACTTTTCCTTCCATTGCGATATACACCTGGTTGCAATATTTTTTTGAAAAGAGTTGGGTGAGCCTAGGGCCCAGTGGATATACGGTTTTTATGCAAAACACATTTCACAAAAACACTTTCATTTTATCGCACATACGATATATAATCCACATAGCATACGGCATTGGGAAGGTGTATATTCCACACAGCTTAACCCGGCAAACTCACACAGCATTGTTTGCTCTTACGGTTTTAAATCGAGCTCACACAGCATGCTCGTAATACACCCCCGTTGCCACACAAAACAGATATTTCACAAAGCATCACATTTATTGCAATAACGACATATCTCAAAACAGTAGTAAAACATTTAACATGCTTGCAAGCAGTTATAATTAAAAACATATGCAACCGTTTAGAAAATCACGTATAACTCACAGTGATCGTCGCCCAAACTGTTCCTTGTAGTGGTTAGCGTCTCCCCTACAATTCGAACGCCACACATTTATTTACACCATGAATAAATCACAACATTCCTAAAAATAATCGAGTGGTTCTTTGGCACTACTTATTTCACGATCCCATAAATCGACATCCTAATTTCTTGACAAACTTAGATCACAACCATTCCTACGTACACGTATGTGACTATGTGTATATATATAGAAAGTCATTCATTTATAAATCTCAAACCTTACTCTATATATATATATTCCATGCCATCTAGATATATACGTATTTATGTAGGTATGACCATAACCAAGCAAAGTCATGGACTTTGCATCAAACTATGTCTTTGCATAATAACCGTACGCATACATATTATATAACTTCATATATAATGCAATACATCTATGATCCATACATGCATTATATTTATAAGTGTGTGTATAAGGCCTTGAACCTTTCAACATCCAACTTATAATTCAAACATGTATTTATATGAACGGACCTACCATCTGTTAGGTTCCCCTTTTCTCTTTTTTTTTTTTTTTCTTCATTTAATTAATTTGTGAAATGATGGAGTTTGGCATTCTAGATTATGTCGCCTAAAAAAATAACCCTAGTTCTAAAACCTTCTGTTTATCCTACAATGAAATGGCCATCTATATATAAATGTATTGCCGACACCTATACGAAGCATCAATTAAACTTTCAAACTAGGATGAGCTTACAGAATGACAACCGGGTGTCTTGGAGAACACCGTTGCGTCGAACAATAAAAGCGCTAACGGTAATCGTTGGCTACCGTCATCGTTCGGGGACCCATTTATCACTACGACCGAGTAATGTGCCAAACTAAAAAAAATACAACATAGAGACAATGGGTATGAAAACACTTACCGATTGATGACGAACCAACTCTGCTTGTAATAAACCTTTGTTCCAACTACTATACTATTTCTCCTTCTTGATCAATCACTGTTTTCTAATGCTCCAAACAACCATCACCAACCTCCTTTTTATAGTAGCCATAGCATACGTTGAAGCAATTCAACCATCTTGAAACATAAATGGAATGGGGGTTTGCAACGATTTACATGCAAGCCATTAATCATCCTATTTAATATGATTATTATTTAATTTTATAATTATAAAGGTAAGTACAATTTTTATCCGTTCATGGCTCTTAGATGGATGGGATGCAATTAATGGAAATTACCATTATGAATATCTTACTTTCTTTACTTGACGCATATGGCCCTTTGAAATAAAAACCTTATTTTATTTTATAAGGTTATTACAAACTTCCCCCCTTAACAAAATTTCGTCCTCGAAATTTGTCTTATGTAAATAAATGAATATACTTCAATTTAATCCCCTTTCTCATTTTCCCAAGTAATTTCCAACCGTTAAAACATCGCCGCTGATCTTTCACGAAAGAGTCCATTTGTTTCTTAGATCTCTGATTTCTTTTTCCCTTCACTTTCCTAAGAGTTACGACTTCCTCTTATGTGTTAAACACTTCCTTAAATGAGATATGTTGTGACATAAATCTCATATATACCACTCGTTTATTGGCTAAGCTCTAAACACAATTTCCACTCTTGTAAATAACTCACTTGCCTATATTGGCAATCTTCAATCTATCGTTAATTTCAGCAGTATTCTCTAACCATTAATGGTTAACCTCCGATCCATCTATCCCTCTTTTTGTCCTACTATGATAGCTCGACAAATCGATTAGCATTTGTCATATAACTATTCAAGAAACTCTGTTTGAATACTGTTTGATAGTCACTAACCTAGATGAATGCTTTAAACTCTAAGTGGTTATTCCAACTGCCGATAAATGTTAATCCACTAAGGCACCACCTTGTCTTCCTTATCCACAAAATATGGCATCATGTAAATTGTTTCATAGTTTAGTTATGCATCTAACGTCACCCTTTTTCATATTCATGCACTTACAAATACATGCATATAGACTTTGACTTAAGATGTCTTTAGTTATCAAGTATAGCCTACAGAATCTGTTTTGTAGATAACGACCCCAATTTTGTGCTCCACCACCACCACTACTACTACTACTAATTTCAGGTACATTTTCAATTAACATGACACAATAGTATAAAATATTCCCTATTCACCAATATACATCATAATGTCATTATTGGAGCATCATCATATATAAAAAGAAATCCTTTGTCTAACATGACATAGATCCTCTAAGTGCACTTCTTCTTCTTCCTTTCAATCCCATGCATACTTCATTTACTTTACATCCTCATGAAAATATATGATCTTGCATATCATGACCTAATAATTGATCCATATTCAGTCTTTCGGATTACAAGAACATTATCTATCTTACTCCAGTTATAGCACTTCTAATTATTCTCACAGTAGTTATCATAAATACTAAGATCATGACATTTAAAAGATAATTTCTAATCTTTCCTTCTAGGTCTCTTTACCATTATCCAATCCATTATCTTTACTTTTAGTTACCTCTATCATTGATTCATCCTTCTAAGGCATCTGAAACATGTCAAGCACTCCTTGAAGGATTAAACCATAACCTTCTCTTGTGGATTCCCATAGCTCATCACATATATATCTCTTACTAGTTGGGCTTGTTTCTTATGCCAAGATGTATTAATCTACACATTATCGTTGCCATCTTTAAGCTACTCATGATTCCTTTATCATTTCAGATTCATGCGATATACTCATAAACATCACATTGCTCATTATTGGCTTTGACCACATCACTAGTCCACTACCAACCCTTGAGTTATTTTAGTATTTCGCCAATTCATATTGAAATTCATCCTCGAGCGACCCTAGAGTTTAATTTACCTCATCTTCCAAAAAGATAGGTCTTTATATGTTGCATAGTTTATCTAGAGTCTAGTCGCAACTCTCCTTTGACAATAAATATGTACCATTAGTCGGTTGCACTACTTAAATTACGAACTAATAGTAACCCCCTTTCATAACACACGTCCCACAGTTTGGTGCTCATGACCAAATTCAATACTTATCATCTACTAGCCATTCTTGACAAGGATCTTGATAATGACCATTTACGGCCTCGTTACTTTTCATCCTAGGTCGACCATATAAGATATTGTCCATTCTGTTCATAGATTTGAACTCATGTTTTTTATAGAGTGCCATTTATAACGCCGATGATTCTAAATGCACATCTTTACTTTATTTCATTCTTTTTGCAACTTAGTTGTCTTCATCTCACTAAAAAAATTATCTCATTCTATCTTTGCACTATTTTAGCAACCAACTTCTCTAGCTATATCCGTGAGGACAATTCCACTGCCACCTTTTTATGGCTTGTAAGTCACATATTCGGATGGACCTTACTATTTTATTATAAAATATTTCTTACTTACTACATGTAATACATAATTACAATCATAACACTTTTCTTATCACTTTCCGGCTTTCATATATACCTTAGTCAAAGTATTACATGCTTACCAAAGATATTTACTTTACTTTCCTCAAATCGAAACAGATAATATCATCCCTTTAACTGCTCTCCATAGAGGATAACAGAACCTCGAATTCCAATTGTATAACCAACTATAGCCACCTATATTACAAGACCATATTGCACACATATATCGTGTCTTTTACACTAAGAAGTTAATCCCGCTAGAACCCTTAGGTCTTCTTCATAGGGTTTACATATGAGCCTGAAACATTCTAACTCTTGATTGTATAACTCTTCAATTAGTCATGCATACAATCAAGATCAACAGTTCTTACCATGAATCCTTTGTCATCATTCATGACACTGAGGACCTCATTGTTACTCTCGTACTTAACTACTTTTTTCCTGCCAATTGTTATAAGAAATATTCCTTATCTGGCTCAAAGATCAACTCATTACATCATCAACACCTTAAGTTTCTTTAATTTTCAAAACTTAACGTTTTTTTTTTCACTCAAGAAAATTAATGGGAGTTTATCACCAAACTTTATCCCTTAAACCCTATTTTTCACTACCCATTTTTTTTCCACCGCATCTTACCATGCATTTTTTTTCATCACTTATAAACAATCTCTATCAATGTCATTATATTCATTTACATCAAGCCATCTAATGACTTCTCTAGTTTGATCAAGTTCAAAACTAGCTTTACAACTCCAAATAACCATTACTCTCATTACTATAAATCAACCTTTAGTTGCACATCTACCAATTCATTCTCAGCTTAAGTCTAGGTTAACAATAACCTAGTTCACTTAAACTATGCTCTGATACCACTTGTAACATCCCAATTTTTCCAATACCTCAATAGATTAAAAATATCATCCCAAGATCATCACTTACATTGCAGCGGAAGTAAAATAGCCTTTTTTTTTGTTAATTGCGCTCTAGTGTACACAAATCTTACGAACACAATTTTTGTTCTATATATAATTGCCTTGAACAATACATAACCATCTTCCGATGTCACTCTCAGTCGATCCACGTTGTATCCCACTTTTCCTTCCATTACGATATACACCTGGTTGCAATATTTTTTTGAAAAGAGTTGGGTGAGCCTAGGGCCCAGTGGATATACGGTTTTTATGCAAAACACATTTCACAAAAACACTTTCATTTTATCGCACATACGATATATAATCCACACAGCATACGGCATTGGGAAGGTGTATATTCCACACAGCTTAACCCGGCAAACTCACACAGCATTGTTTGCTCTTACGGTTTTAAATCGAGCTCACACAGCATGCTCGTAATACACCCCCGTTGCCACACAAAACAGATATTTCACAAAGCATCACATTTATTGCAATAACGACATATCTCAAAACAGTAGTAAAACATTTAACATGCTTGCAAGCAGTTATAATTAAAAACATATGCAACCGTTTAGAAAATCACGTATAACTCACAGTGATCGTCGCCCAAACTGTTCCTTGTAGTGGTTAGCGTCTCCCCTACAATTCGAACGCCACACATTTATTTACACCATGAATAAATCACAACATTCCTAAAAATAATCGAGTGGTTCTTTGGCACTACTTATTTCACGATCCCATAAATCGACATCCTAATTTCTTGACAAACTTAGATCACAACCATTCCTACGTACACGTATGTGACTATGTGTATATATATAGAAAGTCATTCATTTATAAATCTCAAACCTTACTCTATATATATATATTCCATGCCATCTAGATATATACGTATTTATGTAGGTATGACCATAACCAAGCAAAGTCATGGACTTTGCATCAAACTATGTCTTTGCATAATAACCGTACGCATACATATTATATAACTTCATATATAATGCAATACATCTATGATCCATACATGCATTATATTTATAAGTGTGTGTATAAGGCCTTGAACCTTTCAACATCCAACTTATAATTCAAACATGTATTTATATGAACGGACCTACCATCTGTTAGGTTCCCCTTTTCTCTTTTTTTTTTTTTTCTTCATTTAATTAATTTGTGAAATGATGGAGTTTGGCATTCTAGATTATGTCGCCTAAAAAAATAACCCTAGTTCTAAAACCTTCTGTTTATCCTACAATGAAATGGCCATCTATATATAAATGTATTGCCGACACCTATACGAAGCATCAATTAAACTTTCAAACTAGGATGAGCTTACAGAATGACAACCGGGTGTCTTGGAGAACACCGTTGCGTCGAACAATAAAAGCGCTAACGGTAATCGTTGGCTACCGTCATCGTTCGGGGACCCATTTATCACTACGACCGAGTAATGTGCCAAACTAAAAAAAATACAACATAGAGACAATGGGTATGAAAACACTTACCGATTGATGACGAACCAACTCTGCTTGTAATAAACCTTTGTTCCAACTACTATACTATTTCTCCTTCTTGATCAATCACTGTTTTCTAATGCTCCAAACAACCATCACCAACCTCCTTTTTATAGTAGCCATAGCATACGTTGAAGCAATTCAACCATCTTGAAACATAAATGGAATGGGGGTTTGCAACGATTTACATGCAAGCCATTAATCATCCTATTTAATATGATTATTATTTAATTTTATAATTATAAAGGTAAGTACAATTTTTATCCGTTCATGGCTCTTAGATGGATGGGATGCAATTAATGGAAATTACCATTATGAATATCTTACTTTCTTTACTTGACACATATGGCCCTTTGAAATAAAAACCTTATTTTATTTTATAAGGTTATTACAGCAAGAAGGCAGAAGTCTCAACATCTCAATATCATATATGATTACACACATGATACATAAGCTTAACCATCCAAAGGGGTGTAATCATATATCATATTGAGACTTTTAGCCTTCTCGCAAAATGTTTAACTTCTCACATAATCCTTCCCCTCTTTCTATATATACACTTGATGCTGTTCCTGATGTTGTGTATGGACATGAACAGGGTTTTGAGGGGGATGATAAAGAAGGAGAGGTATATAATATAACCAATCAAATTGCATCACCCTTTTTCCAAGGAAAAGAGATTTTTTTTTTTTTTTGAAAACCCAAGGAAGAAAGAATTAGCAGAGTCAAAACAGAGAAAACTACGTAACTCATTTGGTTTCTGAAATCTTATGTTTATGGAGATTAGATATATGATTGAGGTTGTTAAAATATATAAGGTCCATGAGGAGGAGCTCTTGTGATCTAGCTTCACTTTTTCTGTTTTTGACTCCTTACACATGCATCTTAATTACCTTAATTTATAGGCTGTCAATGATGGAAATCAGAAAGCATTCTCTTGAAGTGCTCCTGTTGAAGTAGTATCTATTCTATTCTATCCAATTGAGGTATATATATGGTGACCTTTACCTATATATTATATTACAATTTACAAATGAGGCCATATATAACTGCTACTTTGTGGGTGGGTTGTGAAATGAAGATAGATGGGTTTGACAAGGAAATTGAAGGAATTAAGAGATTGAAATCTAATGACAAGTCTTGAGAATTGATGGCAATTAAGGTGTTTGCTTCCATGGTCCAGATGAAGTAGAGAAATAATTAATAGGTGGAGTGGCTTGGACTATGATGAGATTGTTGACAGTGAAGCACCTTCTGACTTCTGTTGCAGCTGATGTTTTCGGAGTATATATGGCAAGTTAATTACTCCACCATATAATAATTTATATTATATATATATATATAAATAGAGAAAGAGAGAAGGTTGAAATGGAAACTCATATTTGAATATTGATTTTACATATTTGAGAAATTTTATGTTGTGAATAGAAACCTTTTTGATTGAAATACAATATCAGTTAATAATATATATATATATATATGATGATGTAGTTTGATAAATTCACATATTAACTACAAGCTTGTGTCTTGTCTAGTCATATAAGGAAGGATTCACTCAAATCGATCGATGGCATAATGGTGATTGGTGGAAGCCAAGTATCAAATCGTGCAAAAGGAGAGAACCTAATTACTTGGTATATTTTCTCGAGACTTGATTAATCAAGCATATCCATGTGTATGGTATATATATTATCATTGTTAAGTAGTCATTGAACTTATCATCGTATGCATATACATGGATGTTGTGATTCAGATTGGCTTTGATGTTAATTCACATGGAGCACATGTTGCTATTGGAAGGTCTCCTGTTTCCTAGCGTACCAAGAAACAATTACTTGTGTAGGGCTCCTCTGCTGAAGCAAAGTATTAGTGAATGGCTAAGATGGTTGTTGAATGATCTTGAAACTCCTCATCTGAGTCTTCCTATATGCTACTGTTTTGTGATTTGCATGACACACTCGGTCCCATGAACCCTTTCTTCCATAACACATGGAGATGGATTGTTCTTTTGTTCCTTGAAAATCACGCGTTATCTTCTTCCAAAATATTGTTGTTTGATTTTCAAGTTGCCAACGTTTTCACCGAATACAATACGTGACAAGTTGGACATTTGCAATACAACTTCACTAGTATTGGATCATGTAGCATTAGTCTCCTTTTTTTCTTTTGGTAAAGAAAGTGATTATTCTATGCTATTGGCTAATGTGGCTTTTTATTTATTTATTTATGTATTAATGGATACTATTTTTTTTGTTGCATCAATGATTTTATTTTATGTAGTTATTGTCATTACATTAGTTTGTGAGTTAACTTGTTGCTTGGAAGATCATTATTTTACATAAATTAGTTTCATATTTAAGAATGTTAATATAATAATATGTATAAAGGATTGATATATATTGCAATTAAAAATATGTTTGGTCATATACAATAACTAATTTTTGTGATACTTTTTGTTATGAAACACTGTACCATTTTATTTTTACATCTTTCTGTTTTTATATTATATGAGTTTTAAAACAAAGGGTATTTGACCAAGTGGTATCTCGCTCTTTTGCCTCTCAAGACTTGATGCTGTTTAAAACCTCACCAAAGGTGGGGAAGGTGTGTACGACAAAAAAACAAGTCGTTATGTATGTAAAATATTGATGGAGTACATTTTCGATGATTGAGATAGACTAAAAAGACGGGGAAGGCTAAGAAGAAGGAATGTTTAGTGTTCCCTATATGATTCTAGCGAAGAACTTGCATAGGCAACGTTGAGAGTGTTCAACTTTGATACCATATAACAAAGAGAGATTGAGAGATCTCTGAATCTTGAATTGTCTCCAAATAATGAATACAATGTATTTATATTGCAAATACTAAACCGAAACTTGATAATTAACCAACCGTTAAAAAATCACTAACCACTTAACAAATTAATGGGCTCTTTATTACATGTTTATCGGTAAACGTTTACCCTATGTCACTTATCTTCCGGATATGGATAGTTAGAACCAAGAATCTTACCCGATAAATGAGGAAGAAGACTTTTATCCAGTGAACAGTTATCGAGTAGAAACACTTAAGAGTTCGTTTTGATGTTGATCCAACAAGGCGAGTGATGGTAATGATCTTAACGATGAGTGGGTACTTGATAAGTGTTTTGCGAACAGCTCCCAAGTTAGACATGCAAAACTACCCTCCATGATTGGATGTGTTCACAAAAGCGGGTGTGGTATTTTGGTTTTGGTTCTCTTTCAATGCAATGCATATGTCCATGATTTATTGTGATCAAACATTTGTTATATTCATATGAGTTATCCATAAGCATATGATAACAAGTACGAAGGCACATAGGAACATAAATGCATATTAGAAATCGATCAACATAATATCGTAATAAAGTTTAGAAAAAACTAACCTTGCTTAGTCGCGTTGGTATACGTAATTGATTGATGTGAAAACAATCATCGTTGTGTGTAGATCTAAGTCTTTTAAAGCTCTACATGATTTACTTCAGAATGGGACTGAACCAAATGCAGATTCGTGTAGGCAATAGGGACTTGATCTTCTTTATTTATAGGTCACTAGAGACTCATCCCATAAGGAGTCATAGTTTATATATAGACTTTATACTTTAAAATAATAGAAGATATACACTTACCTTAATGTTAATCAGGTAATTAACTTAATGTAATCGGATAATAACTGATATAGGATTCTCTTGATAATTATCATATTTAAATCAATTGTCCTTTAATAATTAATACAGATAATGTTAAAGTCCAATTTATTTCCAACATTCTTCCACTGGAGTTAACATAATTTGTAGGACAAGAGATCCATAAATATTATATATATCAAATGAAGTGCATGCTGAAAAATTCTAACAGTTGTGATTTCATTCAAACTTGGTCAAAATAGACACCATGTACAAGACTCAGAATCTACACCAGTTTGGGAAACTAATTTGATTAGAAACCACTAACACACAATTTCATATTCCACATAATTTCATAAGTATCTATATTTGAAAGTACTTTATATTGTTGATTACAGTGAGAAACATGTAGCAAATAAGGACATGTTGTCTTAAAAGCAAATTTTTGGGGATTTTGGCGGCTATGCCCATAAGGGCACCCCACCTTTAATCGTATACCCATTTTCTCTCCTTCTTAGCACCTCATACCCCCAAAAAGCCGTTATGACGCCGTTATAACGCACCTTTCATGTCTGACCATAGAAAGTCAACAAAAAAATACGTAAAACGGACCGTTCTAACGTTTAACGGACCGTTATAACGTTGCCAAGGCCGTTATAACGGCGTTAACGCCGTTATGCATCAATATAACGGACTTCTAGTTTTAGGGGTTATATTAAAATAAAAGAGACTAACGTTTGGATGAGGCCTTCCAGCCGAGTGGTAAGTTGTCTCCCCCCACACAGCATTGGCCCGCGTTTGAGCCTCGCAAATGCAATATTTTTTTCTAATTTTTTCGCAAATTTCTAACCCTATATCGGCTTCAAAAAAAAAGTTTTTTTGCACCTGCCGAGGCTCGAACTCAAGCCAACACTGTAGGAGGGAGACAACTTACCACTCGGCTGGAAGGCCTCATCCAAACACTAGTCTCTTTTATTTTAATATAACCCCTAAAACTAGAAGTCCGTTATATTGATGCATAACGGCGTTAACGCCGTTATAACGGCCTTGGCAACGTTATAACGGTCCGTTAAACGTTAAAACGGTCCGTTTTACGTATTTTTTGTTGACTTTCTATGGTCAGACATGAAAGGTGCGTTATAACGGCGTCATAACGGCTTTTTGGGGGTATGAGGTGCAAAACGAGAGAGAGAATGGCTATAAAATTAAAGTGGGGGTACCCCCATGGGTATAGCCGCCAAAATCCCAAATTTTTGTATCTTCTATTATATAAGACTTGTTATCTAATTCTAACTATTTGTGGGTTCGGTACTATATTAGGTCAAGAATATATACACTACAACACAACTTAAAATATGTTTGATTCAAAAAAATTCAAAATGATATTTTACAACTATACTGTTATTATTAAGTCCAAAACTTTATTTAGCATTTCTAGATGATATGTTTATTTAAAATAAAATATATTTATTTTAACAAGTAATAATTATCTCGTTTCATATACTAAATACAGCTTAAATTAAGGATCGAATCAGAATCATTGGGTTCAACAAGATCCTAAAGGATTAAGTTTTTCAAACCAATTAAGTTTTTACATGCTCAAAACCAATTATGAATACCTGATTAATATTATGTTGTGGAACTTTCTTCAAAAAAAAGAAAAAATAAAAGCAATTAATGGTCTTCCCTTAGAAATTTGTCCCTAAAAGCCTACCAACAAAGTCATTAACAAAGTCACTTGGATGTCACGAGTGATTACCAAGGGCAATATTTATCAACAAACTGGTGAAAGTCCTAAAGTAAGAATGGAATTGATTTAGGGAATTTGAATTTCAAATGCATTTCAATCTCATGTTTGAGTTGAAGAATTGTTCGGATTTGAAATATTGGAATTCCATGAAATCCCTCAAACAAAAGATTTTGAAGTCCCAAGAGTCGCTAAGGATTTGAACTGATTTTGTAGGAATTTTCTTTAGAAGGCATAGCGGCATCGAACCAACAAACGACTATCATGAACACACATACATAGGCATGGGCATCCACAGGCAGCCCACTAATCCGCCGTTGTCCCGACCCAGCTTATGTTGATCATAAAGCCCAACCACAATCTTTGACTAGGTTGGGGGTGGCCAAGTCTATGACTAGACCAGCCCAAGAACTAGGTACTCCTCATAGCCTTAATTGACTCCCCTTGGAATCGAACGTGGGTAGACTTGGGATCCCATCAACACCCCCAGGTCCCACCCTTAGGAAGACCAACTGAGCCAGACATGATTTGTAATTGTGTAGGATATATTATAATAATCACTTAAAAACTAATTTAATAATTTTTAATGATTTGTTTATAGAAACATAATTAAAATCTATTCCAGATCCTACAAATACAAAAGGATTCCAAATCATCCCAAATCTAAATACCTACATGAAATCCAATCCACTTCATTCCATTCCTATGAACCAAATGGACCATTGTGATTTGGAATGAAATGAATTTCATGTAGGCAGGTATTTCGATTTGAGAGGATTTGAAATCTTAGGTAGCGTTTGGTTCGCGGAATGGAATTCGATGAAATTGGAATTCATCAAGCAATTTGACTTTGAAGGAATTGAATTTGGAATTTGATGTAATTTGACCACACATTTTGGTTGTATTTGATTGGATGGAATTGAAATTAAATTGTAAAAAGTAAGGTGAGCAAAAACCAAAATTGAACCGAAACCGGAAAAAAAAACGAAAAACCGAAACTGAAACAAGAAAAAAAAAACGAATCCAACATCAAAGACGGTTCGGTTTCGTTTGATTTCCATCTCGATTGAAAGAAAAACGAATTGAGTCAAAAACCAAAATCGGTTCGATTTCATTTTTTTCCGTCTCGACCAGGAAAAGCTGAGGTGAGTCGAAATATAAAAAGTTGAAAATGAAAATGAAGTGGAGTTTATTGGCATCTGGCCTTTAATGCAGTTTATCCATGTTGTAATCTATATAATATATATATATAAAAGTAGGATGTTGGGTGTATGATGTGGCATCCTATCTTTTAAGTGTTTGTCCAAAGAAATTTTCTCCTTTTTTTGAGTTTTTTAAATATCAATTAAGCTAAAGACTATTTTACCCTTAAATGAAGATTGTATGTTTTATGATAGAAATGACTATTTGGTAATTTTACTTAGGAATTTAATTAGCTTTAATTTTCATATTATTTATCTTTTAAATACATTTATTTTACCCTCTCCACATTCTCATTTATTAATTATAAGAAAACCTACAACATAATCATATATAAATTACAACTCAATGCTCCACCAAAAATGCAATCAACAACTTTTAGTTCTATGTTATGCTATTGAGTTCCTATGTTTGTTTGTTGTTTCTAATTTTTACAATTCATTTTCCATCAACATTGTTGCTCATCATTCGTAAAACTTCTAGGTAAGCTAACATTTTTTATGATTTTTATGAGCTATATGTTGTTTGTGTGTGTCAATCAATATCATCGTTTTTCTGTTTTCATTGTTTTGTTGTTTCTAATTTTTACAATTCATTTTCCATCAACATTGTTGCTCATCATTCGTAAAACTTCTAGGTAACATAACATTTTTTATGATTTCCGTGAGTTATATGTTGTTTGTGTGTGTCAATCAATATCATCGTTTTTCTGTTTTCATATAAAAATTTTATATTATTTTTTTACGTTTTTGTGTATATTTCTTATTGTTATTATAAAAGTTTTTGTTTTTTTTCCAAAACTTATTCTAATTGTTATATTTGTTTTTTTGGTCTTCATACTCCTTAATTGATATTCATGTTAATAACTTTATTCTTCTAATAAAATTCAAATAATGTTTTTCATTTGTGTGTATTATACATCATTGTTAATAAGTTTTAAAGTTTTTATTTGTAATTTCTTTACATCTGTTTTTTATTGATGGTTTCTACTTGATATTTATGTTGTATGAGTGTTTTAGTGAGTCTTTTTCTCAAAAAAAATTTGCTTATGTTGTTTTGTTTTATAAAAAAGATTTTGTGAACAATAATCAAACTCCTATGTGGTTTTTTATGTTTTGTTTTTTTTAATTCTTTCTCATTCTTTTATATTTTCATAGTCTCTCAATTTATTTATTTTATTTTAAAAAAACTATCAACAATGAGATGACATTTGCTAAACATCTCAATCCTAATTTTTTTTTCATTTTCATCAAAAATTTTCCCTTTTTGATGTAGTTATTAATAAAATATTTAATAAATTAAATTATTCATCTTTGTTTATATGTAAACCTTTTTAATTATCTTATTTTACATCATTCTAATTTTTTGATTCAAATAACATTAAAGAACTCATTATCATATATAATTAAGTATGTGTTACTAAATTTTGTGGGTTTTTTGAGTTTTTTAAATCTTTAATTTACTAAAGACGTTAATGCCCCTTTATGAATGATGTACTTTTTCATTCTAAGAAGGTTACTATGGTAATTTAGTTACCACTTTAATTAAGTTTTAATATATAAATTATTCAACTTCTTATAAGTATTTTACTCTTTTTATCTTTTAACCATCTTAATTAAGAGAATTAATTATATGATTTATTTCATTTATGTTAATTAATTATTTATTTACAATTCTTTATGTTATTAACCTTTCATTTTCCTTCGTTTATTTCAATTAATCATTTCTCTTTTTCAAGTACAAGTAGTTCTTTTTTGTTTGTTGGAAATGCTATTGATTTTTTAAATCTTTGTCATACAATAATCTATCTCCCATTCTTTCTTTCTAACACATTTTTTCTTACTAAAAGATCATGTGATGGTCTAAACTTTTATTTATGGTCAGGTTCGTTAGAATTATGTTGACTTCATATGATTTTTATCTTATGTTTTTTTTGTAGTAAGTGATATTAGCGGAAACAAGTCCCAAAGATCATCAAATATGTGTAAGAGCATCATAAAGATCACCACGATACACATATACATTACGACGTGTAAGGTCATTTCATTCAGGTACTCTTTAAATTTCAATCTATTCTTGATTTTTTAATGTTTTTAGTTTCATGATGTATTATTATTATCTTAATTTTTTTTATATTTCTTTTCTCTCATGAGCATAACCGTTATGTAAAAACATACTTATGTATTATTTATTCAAATATTACATTGTTACTCACAAAAAGATCATAAATCTATATATTTTTTTATATTCAATTAGTGTTTAATGTATATGTTAATGTATTTTTAGGGTTAGCTTTGAGAAATAGCAGTTTTATAAGCATGTAAATCAACAAATATTATCAAAGTTTTATAAATAATTAGATATGACTTAAATATTCCATGTGATGGCTAAATATTTCATTTTTACTTTATATAAAATGAGTGGATAAAATACTTTTTAGAAACAGTGTATTCTTTAGTATTGTTATTTAAATATAACTTTTATCTGAATTTCCTTTACATAATCTAAAATTAAAGTAAGGTAACATCATTCAATTGATATTTCATATGGGAATATCGAAAATTGAAAGTTGAAAGTGTATAAATGAAAGGATGAATACATTATTTAGTAGCAAATCATGTTGTTAACTCAAGTAAGCAAACACATTTTTTACAAAATGTTTTTTGTTAAACTTTGAGAAGTGGTTAATTTACTTATTTAACATCAATGAGATAAAATAAAAAGATTGATAGTTGAAAGAGTGTATATGAAAAGAGGAAGTCACCTTTATTTTGTAGCAAATGATATTGTTGGCTCAAATGAAAACGAAAGATGTTGAAAGTATGATGTGACACTCTCTAATAGTAGGATTTGGTTCTACAAATTAACTTTCTTATAATTTTGAATTTTTTTAATGTATTAAATAAATTAAAGACTATTCTACCCCCAATAAAAGTTGTAAATTTTATTATAATAAGGTTTCTTTGGTAATGTAATTTACACATTAAGTAGCTTTAACTTCTAAATTATTTAAATTAATAGATACATTAATTTACCTCTTCATATTTCTATTTATTAGTTAAAAGGAAAAACCTACAACAAACTCACTTATAAATAGAACTTAGTCCATCAACCTTGATGTTCTATATTATATTCTATTGGATTTGTATTCTTATTGTAGAATACATTTTTGCCGGTATTATACTCAATCTTTGTAAAATTTTCAGGTAAAGTAACACATTTTATTACTTATTTTATAATTTATGTAAGTTATATGTCATTTTAATTTGGGTGTGTATATGCGCTAATAAGTATCATTATATTTTTTTTTCATATAAAAGTTCTCATATGTTTTTTGTATGTTTTGTTTACATTACATTTTGTTGTTAAACAAATTTTTTGATTTTTTATTGAAATTTATTCATGATTGTTACCTTTGTTTTCTATTTGTTTTTCTTTTGTAGAATAAATTTTGTCGGTACTATACTCAATCTTCGTAAAATATTCAGGTAAAGTAACACATTTTATTATTTATTTTATGATTTATGTAAGTTATACGTTATTTTTTGTTGTGTATATGCATCAATAAGTATCATTATATTTTTTTTTCTATAAAAAGTTCTCATAAGTTTTTTGTATGTTTTGTTTACATTACGCATTGTTATTAAACAAGTTTTTTGGTTTTTTATTGAAATTTATTCATAATTGTTACCTTTGTTTTCTATTTGTTTTTCTTTTGTAGAATAAATTTTGTCGGTACTATACTCAATCTTCGTAAAATATTCAGGTAAAGTAACACATTTTATTATTTATTTTATGATTTATGTAAGTTATACGTTATTTTTTGTTGTGTATATGCGTCAATAAGTATCATTATATTTTTTTTCTATAAAAAGTTCTCATAAGTTTTTTGTATGTTTTGTTTACATTACGCATTGTTATTAAACAAGTTTTTTTGTTTTCTATCAAAATTTCAAATAATAATTATGTTTTTGTGAATTATATGTGGCTATTAATAAGTTTTTTAGTTTTTATTTGGAATTTTTTTCACGATTCTTTTTTTTTTCTCCTTTATGCTTCCCATTTAATATATATGTTGTATGCATTGGTGTTTAACAAGTTTTTTCACATTATTGGTTTTTTTGATATTCATGTTGTAAGCCGGTTCTAGATGATGTTTTTTTTCTCCCAATTTTTACTTATATTTTCATAGTTTTTTAACAAAGTTAATTTTGTTGACAAAAATCAAACTCCAAATTCCAAAATACGATCTATGTGGTTTATTTACTTTTTGGCTTTGTTGTGGATAAAAATATAATTGAAGATAACGATCAATCACGTTAATATAATACCTTATGATTTTTGTCACTTATATTATATACATAAAACTCTTTATATATACATATTATTTGGAAAACAATATAACTTTTAAATGAACGACTATATAAGTTTTAATTAATTTTCTTACTACAACATATATATTGATATGTATTGTTTCAAAAGTTAAATATATGAAGTTTCAATTAACAAATAAAGTTTGAATGAACATAAAAAATAAAAAAATATCATTATTATTTAAATTTTTATTAAAAAATAATATGAAAATATAAATCACGTTATAGGTAATGTATATAAGAAAAGATTAGAATGAATATATAATCAAATATTTATTATCATTTAAAAAGAACATAATTGATAGGATGATTGATACTAGAGTATCCATAGTCCAAAATGTATATTATATAAACTAAGATGTATCTACATAGGACAAACAAATAAAACTTATTAAATATAACTAATAAAAAATATTTTATGTTATTTTCTGAACACCGCGCAACGCGCGGTGCGGGACACTAGTACAAATAAAATGAAAATGACTTATAAAAAGTTGAAAATGAAGTTGGTGGAGGAAGATGGCCAAGTGTGAAGTGTGTTGTATACACATTCATGGTTAAAAAAAGATATTTTATATTCTCAAAAGACTTTTACTTTATATTTCATAAAGGGATGCTAATGCTATTCTTATCATCTTTTGAATTCCTTACACCCTTTCTATGGTTGTCGGATCACTAACACCATCTAAAAAGATTACTTTGTATCGAATTCTTTTAACGCTTACAAGATTCTCTCCTATCGAATTCTCATGTTTGTTGCTCAATTTAATTGATTTTAGAGTAAACTACAAATTTGGTCCCTGAAGTTTACCCAAATCTGTACGTTTGGTCCTTAAACTTTAAAAACTACAAAAAGCGTACCTGAACTTCCAGTTTTGCAACGCGTTTCGTCCCTGCTCACTAACGCCGTTTGAAGTCAGTTAAGTAAGGGGCTCTTTTGCTAAAATGAAATACGAGGGGCCAAATTATAACTTTCTCTCTCTCTCTCTCCATTTAATCTCACAACCTACCAGCCACCACCACCACCACACCAAGCCACCACCAGTCACCAAGCCACTTCCACCACCACACCAAACCACCACCGCCAGTCTCCACCATCACCCATCACCACCACTACCACCAAACAACCTCCACCACTACGACCACACCCACCACCACTCACAGCCACCAAGCAACCACCACGAAAAAGATCTACAGATCGGCTAGTGAAGAGGGTCGGAGACAGAACCGGAACAGATCTGCGATATCACCTCCTCCGACGACATCACCACCTCCCTGCTCACCGGCAACCACCACCATCTCACAGCCACCACCAACATCGAACCCTAAATCGAATCCAGCCACCACCACCATACCCATCGTCGCCTAAAATCGAATCCAGACCACCACCATCGCTTACCGCCTAAAGTCAAATCCAGACCACCACCACGGTTGTTGCCTGCACACCATCGTCATCTGCACACCGTCGTTGCTTAAAACTGAATTGAATCCAGACCTAGGGTTTTCTGGTTTTAGGGTTTGGGGGAAGGGGGAAACGTTTGTAGGGGTAGATCTCGCCGGAAAAGAGGGAAGAGGTGGTGGAGAGAACGGTGATGAAGGTAGAGAGTGGTGACAGAGCTGCCGGTGCCGGAGAAGGCGCCGGAGAAGTTCCGATGAAAATAACGAGAGAGAGGGGGGAGAGATAAAGATAAAAGATATAAGAGTAAACTACAAATTGGCCCTTCTTCTTTCACTTTGGCAAAAGAAACCCCTCACTTAACTGAGTTCAAACGGCGTTAGTGGGCAGGGACGAAACGCGTTGCAAAAATGGAACATTGGGGACGCTTTTTGTAGTTTTTAAAGTTTAAGGACCAAATGTGCAGATTTGGGTAAACTTCAGGGACCAAATGTGTTGTTTACTCTTGATTTTATATGTATTTATACTAGTGTTAGACCCGTGCAACATTTTAAGTTGTGTCAAAATAAAATGTGATTCCTTAAGTAATATTATATTGATAGAAAACCAAGCCTTCATCATAGATTTCTTTTATGTTTACACTATAATATTTATCATTTGATTGCAACGTGGATTCATGTAGAACATGTATGTTAATTAGCCCCGACTAATTGACATTTGCTTGTTTCAAATAACAATCATCAATATTATTAATTATCATTGATTGTTATTTAATAATATTAAAATATATAATCACCGTTATATAAATAATTTAATGTGAGTTTATGTAAATAACAATTAATGATAAGATGATAGGTTTTTTATGTGTAATTAAAATGTATTAAATTGAAGTCAATCGTCATTTTCAATTTCTTTAGTCAATTATAACCGGTTTATTATGTATTAACTTGTTATTTAAGTACAAATGTAGATATTAGTATTTTCAAATCGTGTAAATAAAAAATATTGATTTTAATAAAAGTTAAAATGATTAGTAAAATTTTAAACATAAAAAAGTATAACAAACAAAAATAAGAAAAAACCTCTAAAATCCAAGCCTTCATCATAGATATCTTTTATTTTTACACTATAATATTTACCAAGCATTCATCATAGATTCCTTTTATCTTGACACTATAATATTTATCATTTGATTACGACATGGATTCACGTAGAACATTGTGCCACCATATGAACATGGTATATAGACTAAATATTAGACCCAAACTGAGAAATATTGCATCCCCTTAAAATGAGTGCATGTAAATCACACCTCCTACGGTGGTTGTCAAAGCTTCGAGTAAACCTGAAATAAAAAATCTCTAAAATCCCAACAAAGATCAAACAAAATAGGTAATGAATATTATTTATTCATGCTAATCCGTGTTCACTTATATATTAAATAGAAATACTATAATGTTAAGTTATATTATTTTTAAATATATATATATATGTATTTTATTTATGTATATTGATTGCAATAAAGTTATTTTATTTGTAAATTAGAAGATATTAAATTGATGCGATTACTTGTTCTCTTAATTTTTTCTATTCTATATTAATTAGAGTCCATTTTTTATTGTAATTAAATCTTATGTAAATAAAAATAAAGACACATGTTATATATTTTTAGTGTCATGTAAATAAAATTATTAATTTTAGTAAGAGTTGAATTAATTAGTAAAATTTAAAACTTAGGAAAAAATATTAGAATATGAAAAATAATCAAAAAGGTAAAAGAAATGTATACCCGGATCATTTTTCTCGAAATAAATCTAAAAAAATAAAATTAACCATAAAAAATTATCATAATGAACTTTGTTGAAGCTATATCATAGATTGTAATACGTGCTTTCAAGATTAGATTATGCTACCGTTGTTGCCATTAAAACTCTAAATCGCTGTCAAGAACGAATTCCTTGTTTCCATTAAAGTAAAATAAATATAAAATATAAAATCCAAACAAAGATCAATAAGAATAATACCCGAATTAGTATTACGTAATCCGAATAAGTAAAATAACCCCAGTTTGGAGAGGTTGGATTTATAATAGTTCATTATAAATCAGTTGGCTGTTTTCTGTAAGAAACTCCAAAGTTAAAGGTTTTTGGAATTAATTAAAAGGGATTATATATTTATTAGTTAAATAAATATATAACAGATATAATTAATAGATTTATATATTTATTAGTTAAAATAAATATACAACAGATTTATATTTATCTAAGATATAAATTGAAAATTATTATATATATATAATATATTCTTTTCTTGGTGGAAAAGAAAAGTAATAATAATTTCCATATAGATAAATATGAGGATTATGGTAACTGTTTGAGATATGGAAACTTCTCCATATAAATAGATAGCTAGGTAATCAGTTTTAACACAATCGTTTCCCAACCCAGAAAGAAACCTAAAATCCTCCCAATTCTCTCTCTTCCTCTTGATTGATTTCTGCCATAAACCCGAAACTAGTTCCGGTTTCGAGTTTATTCGATCAATTATTCGCGTAACACTTTGTTCGTGAATTCGGGGTTTTTTTCCGACTAAAAGGAGTTCGTCTGGTCTCATCAAGGGTGGACTAATCTCAAGCAATCAAGGTAATTTTCTAACCCGATAGTATTGTGTGTGTAATATAGATAAACATGAATATCTGTGTGTTTTTCGGGTTTTGTCACATATTCGCTTCCGCTAATCAAACCAGTTAGGTTTGATTGTATAAACCTTGGGAACAGTTTGATTCTCAAAGTTTTGTATCATGTATCTCATTTCAGTTAGGTTTGAGATTCACAGTTTACTCATATCAGCTTGATACGAGGGTCTCACAAAAACCCAACAAATTTCATGTAGGAATTTGGATTTGGGTAGATTTGCATTTTGAAGGATTTTGTATGTTTGGTTTGCAAAATTTAGAATGGCTTTGAATTTCATTATATACGAAACATTACTAAGCTTTTTTGATTAAAATATCTTTTATTGAGCTGATTATTAAAAACAAATGTCATTAATATATTTTAAAATATTATTATATATAAATTCAACGAAATCTTAGCCAACTATGTGAGATTTGAAAATCATATGTTTTATAGATTTCGTAGAAATCCTAGAATTTCAAATTTGAATAAGCTTGCAAACCAAACATGGATTTGAAATCAACTTGGAACTCAAATTCCCTTAAGGCGCCTTTGGTTTGCAGGAATGGATTGGAATGGAATAGATTTTATTGAGGGATTTGGATTTGCATTCCCAATCTATATATATATATAAAAGGAGGATGTTGGGTGTATGATGTGGCATCCTCCTAGAGTAGGATTCATAGCTAGGAATTTTGTGGTTTTTTTGAATTTTTAAAATACTAAATATATTATAGACTTTAATGTCCTTCTATAAAATATGAGTTTTTCATTGTAAGAAGGTTACTTTGGTAATTTTGATACTTCTTTTATTAACTTATAATATATAGACCATCCAACTTCCTACAATTAGTTTACTCTTTCTATGTTTTAAAGTATTTTACTTAAGAAAATTAATCATGTTTTTTATTGTATTATGTTAATTAAAACATTTACTTCTATTTCTTTAGGTTATTAACCTTTCATTTTCCTTCATTTATTTTAATTAATCACTCATTTCCCCTTATTTAAATACAAGTACTTTTTCTTTGTTGAAGATGCTATTGACTTTTCAATTCTTCTTTGTATTATAACTAATCTCTCATTGCTATTTTTCTACCACATTGTCTCTTAGTATGGATTTTTGTTTATAATAAGTTCTTTAAACGTGCCTTGATTTCATATGATCTTTGTATATGTTTTTTGTAGTGATACGAGCGGAAACAAGCTCTAATGATCATCAAATATGCGAAAAAACATCAAAACTTCGTAACCATCGTATACATATATATTACTATATGTAAGTCTCTTTCATTTAATTACTTTGGAAATGTTATTGGATTTTCAAATTTTTTTCATACAATAACTTACATCTCATTCTTTTTTTACCACACCTTCTCTTACTAAAAAGATGGATCTAGGGTATGAATTTTTGTTTATAGTCAAATTTTTTAAAAGTTTCTTGATTTCATATGATCTTTATATATGTTTTTTTTGTAGTAAGTGACACGAGCGGAAACAAACTCTAACGATCATCAAATATGCGGAAAAAAAATCAAAACTTTATCACCGTCGTATACATATACATTACTACATGTAAGTCTCTTCATTCAACTACTCCTTTAATTTTAATATATTTTTGAGTTTCTCTATTTTATACTTTCATGATATATTATAACCTTATTTTTATACTTTTTTCAGGAGCATAACCCACAACACAAAAAACACATTTGTTATTGTGTAGTCAAAGATTACATTGTTACGCATTAAGGGGTCGTAAATCTACGTTTTGATATTCACTTATTGTTTGATATATATATATATATACTAATGCATTTTTAGTGTTACATTTGAGAAATCAAAGTTTTATACAAATGTAAGTCCACTAATAATATCCAAAGTTTGTTTTCTTAACCTTCAATTATTGAAACATGTTTAAAAGTAGATTGTTTTCCTTTATGGATTTACATTTTTACTTCATAGAGTTTCAAATATGGAACATTGCTACAATCTAAAGAGATTTATACACACCGTCAACAATGTTACCGACGACTATCAATTTAGAAAATAAAGTTTTTGAATCACTTCACACAAGAAAAATGAAAAAAAAAAACGGTGTTTAACAATGCTATGTAATCGTGTTCAGGTGGCGCACATACACCAATTAAAATTTTGATCCAAATTGCAAATGGAAAAACTAATTTAAAGAATTACTTCTGAAAAATATAAATATTGGAAGAAAATAATCATGTGATTAAATTAAAGAGAAGGTTAGCCTTTGATTTTTTTTCTAATTGAATAAGATTTTTATAATGAGTAAGATTTTAAAGACTTTCTTAGCCTTTTTAAAGAAAAAGATATTAATTATGATAAAAATAATTACTTTTTATATTACATTTAATCATACATTATTATATGTGTTTAAAATTCATTATAATCTAAAAAATTATAATATCAAGTTATTTTATACGAGTGTCGTTTGAATTATATATTTTAATGATGATGATAATAATAATAAGAATAGCAAATAAATAAATAAGTTTGATAGTTTTAATAACAATGATATAAATATTTGATGATATAGCTTTATGAAATAATTATTGATATTTTTTATTTATCTACTATTTCTATTCATTGTAAATTCATATAATTTTAATTTTTTTTATTAGCTCTTATGGTGTTGAGTTTTGTTTTCTATTTTTTTTTTTACTATGTTGGAGTATTTTGACTAAACTTTTCACTTTTATGTTGTTTTTTATGTTTACTTATTTTAAAGAATATCAATAAATGTTATATATAAATATTAAAATTGTATTTGTTATTAATTATTTCCATTGCACATTCAACAAATATAATAACTTTATTAATTAAAATGGCTCAAATCAATGTTTATTAAAACTACAGAGATATATGAAATTAGTCATATTACTAAAAACGAACCACTATCAATAAACAAATAAAATTTACAAACATAGAGAAGTCTTTTAACATGTTCAACAATCAATATTTAGAAAAATCAAAAATTTAAGAAAATATGAAAAGATATTCTAAGTATTAGAAGATGCTACATAATCTGTTTAGGCCAACATAGAAACATATGAGACCATGTTTATTTGTGAGAGCTTTGATACCACCTAAACGATGGTATTGAACCTTCATAGGAAAAACAACGTGAAGGTTTATAAAGCATTATGTTACATTGTGGTTTCGTCAGAGTCTCACAAACTTGAATATTCTAACTTTATGTATGTATGAATAATCAAATAAAAATCACTTTTTTTGTGAAAACCCGTGAAAACCAACTAAAAAATTTTTTTAAGGATTTTTTTAATCAAATACTATGATAATAACTATTGTTACACATATATATTTTTTCATAATGTAAACATCATCTATGAAAAAATAAATTTTTTATTCATATTATGAATCGAAAATATACAACATTTTTATTCATATTATGAAACAAATTCATGGATGATATTCATTTTATGAAAAAAAATATATGTGAAACAACATATCAATTCTAACATTTGATGGAAAAAATCTTTAAAAAATTATTTTTTAGTCGGTTTTTACGGGTTTTCACAAAAAAATGGTTTTTTTTTCTTGAAGGTCCCTCTGTATATATATATATATATAGAAAGAGAGAGAGAGAGAGAGAGAGCGAGAAAGATATATGGAAATAACCAATAAAAATTATTTTTAAATTTTTGTTAACATATATTTTAATCATCGCGCAACGCGCAAGTTTCATCACCAAAAGTATTTATATAGTATTACACGTAAGTCCTTCATTCAACCACTCGAATCTTATTCTTGATTTTCCCAATTTTGTAATTTCGTGATTTATTATTACATGAATTTTCAAATCTATGTTTCTTTTCCCAGGATTGTAACCCACAACACTACAAGAATGTTAGAGCATTGTTTATTTTGATATTACATTGTTACTTGCAGATGGACAACAAGTATATATTTCTATATTCGTTTCTTGATTTGGAATATATAAAAAAAATTAGTGTTTTATTTGATAAATTAAATTAACATGTAAATTTAAAGCGACTAATATTCCTTAATGATCTTGACCTTTAATGATCTTGGATCGTCTTTAATATTAGATTGATTTCCTTTGTGAACTTATTTTTTTCTTCATATAGGCGTAATAGTTCCAATACAAAATTTGATACAATCTAATGAATATGATATCACTGTCAACAATATTATTGAAGATAATCAGTTTAGAAAATGAGTTGGTGAATCACTTTATACAAGAAAAATGTAAAAACTAATAGTGTCTGACAATGTCAAGTAATCGTGTTTAAATGATGCATGCATTAATGCAAGTTTTGACTCAAATTATGAAAAACTAAATTTAAAATTAAAGAATTGTTGATCAACGAGAAAAAAGTAAAAGAAAAACAAACAAGCGACTAAAGAAAAATGGGGACACTTTTGATTAAAAAAATTGATTCTAAAAGACTTTTAAGGTTTTTTTTTGTAAAAATTTGTTCCATTTTGATGCAATTTTTCCTACTAATAAGTATAAACATTCTATTTTATTTAATCATGTGATATCACATTATTTTTTACATGTGATAGTAATTTGTTGAAAGATTACATTATTTGGTTATTAATATGTTTTTTAAAATGATTTTGATGTCAATACACATATTTGATGATGTATATATAACGTTTAAGTAATTATTTTTATAATTACTAATTGTATTAGAATCGAAATGAATCTATGTTAATCATTTATTACAGTTTACTTTATATTGCTACTATATTAGGCCATCCGTAGCTGTGCAGGTGATACCACCTGCACAGGCTGCCACCTCAGCGCCACATCAGCTTCACCACCACCTTACCATTTCATCCACAGCCGTACAGTTCATACACCTGTATTATTTAAATAATAAAATATAATGTTTATATATATATATATATATTTTGTATGTATATACATGTGTGTGTGTGTTGCCGAACGGTAAGTACTCACCGTTGGGTGAGCTTACAGCTCCCATACCGGCACACCTCGGCGGTGTTACCGCCGGTATGGGGCCGGTGCAGACGTCTCACAGGGATGGCCGCGGATGGCCTTATAGGTAGGTCAAATTGTTAAACTATCTAATAATTTTTTTAACATAAATTTATATCATCGCGCAACGCGCGATGTCGAATACTAGTTCTTGATAAATCTAGTTTGATTTGTAGGAATGGAGTGGATGGGATTTGAATTCCAATCATTTGTAAATCTTATTTGGTTTGTAGGATTTGTAAATCCACTCCTTGTCGACCTAACAGTTTCTCAATTCTCGCCACCAGGGGTGAGCATGGGTTGGTTTGGTTCGTTTTTTTGTCGAAACCGAACTAGCAAACTAAAAACCAAACCGTTCTGTTTTTGAAAAATCCCAAACATTTGGTTTTCGGATTTCCAGTTTTTGGTTTGGTTTTTTCGGTTCGGTTTGTTTTTATAAAAATCGAATAGTATAAAAATGTTTTGTTTTTTGGTTTTCGGGACTTATATATATAGCACTTCAATATACAAATATATAAATATATATACACACACATATGTAAATTTATTTCGTTTGGTTCGGTTTTTGGGGAAACCACGTTTGTTAGGTTTCGTCCGGATTTTTTGGTCGGAATGAGATATAAAACCAAAACGGAACCAAACCGTTTGGATTTTCAGTTTTGGTTCGGTTTTTCAGTTTCACAGGTTTTTCCGGGCTCTTTCGGTTTCGATTCGACAAACCAAAGTCGACGATGGAGTTGAGCGAGCAAGCGATGGAGTTGAGCTAGAGCTTGGCTAAAATCCATCCGGATTTAGATTTCAAATCCTAACCCTTACCACGAGATTTCAAAATCCATCGGATACCGGATTTCAAAAGGAGCTTGGGATTTCAAAATCCACCCATTCCAAATCTCATAGTTTACCCAACACACGCAGGAATGGAATGGATTTGAACTCCAAATCCTTCCGATTTCATTCCAATCCCGTAAAACAAACGAGCCCTTCCATTGTAGTCCTGCAAACCAAATGCACACTTGATTAATTTCATGAAGAATTTTGAGAAATAGCATTTATCAAAAATGGTAATAAGAGTTGATTATGTTGGTTGGTAATCCATCGTAATCACAGACGACTCCAGATTTTTGAAAATATCAACTAAAATAAATTGATAAATAAAAATCTAATAAAATTCTCTAAAATTCTTTGGTGATGTAACTTATACTTTACTGACGAATTCTCAACGGCCAATTGTGAAACCTCGAACTGCATGTGATATGCAAAAGGGATCCCAAATAAACGCCTTTAAATATTATCATATAAAGCCATTTTTAAAAAAATGTTTTAAAATACAGTTTATGGTTACATTAACTATTTCCTGTGTCTTATATATCTTAAAAAAAAAAGAAGAAGTTCAAAGTCAGTGGAAAAATATAAAGACAACAAATCACCTACTTTATTATCTTTTCCAGTGGTCCATTTACATCGGCCTATAAAAGAATAGTTGTTGTTCTTCATTTTGTGTATCCACCTCTCTACTATATTCATTCCCAAACAATGGCTGATATCATTCTTTCCCCCATCATCGATATGCTCTTTGAAAAGTTTGTCTCTCCAACCTTTGACAAACTTGTTCGCTATGCTGGAATTCATTCCGAGGTGAAGAAATGGAAGAAATCGTTGTCTGAGATCCGAGCTCTACTTAACGATGCTTCTCAAAAGGAGGTAACTAGTGAAAGCGTCAAATCGTGGCTGAATGGCATCCAACATTTGGCTTACGACATAGAAGATATACTCGAAGCATTGGCAACTGAGGCTGCGTGTCGTGATCAGGTGACCGAGGAATCAGGAGCCATCACAAGAAAGGTAAGAAAGCTCATCCCAACTTGTTGCACTAGTTTTTCAGTAAGTACTAGGATGCATGACAAGTTAAATGATATTACCACCAAATTACAAGATCTAGAAAAGGAAAAAGTTACTCTTGGTTTGAAGGCCATAGATGGAAAGGCAATAGTTATGAATAGAGTTTATGAGACTAGCTTGCCTGATGCATCTAATATTATTGGACGTCAAGGTGAGAAAGAGGCATTGCTTAACAAGTTGTTGGGAGAAGAGTCGGGCAATCAAACCTTTAGTATCTTACCCATAGTTGGTATGGGTGGGATAGGTAAGACAACCCTTGCCCGAATTTTGTACAATGAAACACAAGTGCAAAACCACTTCAAACTCAAGGCATGGGTTTGTGTTTCGGATGAGTTTAATATCTTCAATATAAGCAAAAGTATCTTTCAGTCTATGACTGGGGTAAAAACGGAATTTGAAAATTTAAATCTACTTCAAGAAGCTCTTAAACATCAACTTATGGATAAACAATTTCTACTAGTGTTGGATGATGTGTGGAGTGAAAGCTATGAGCATTGGGATATACTAGTGCGCCCATTTCATGTTGGAGCTCTAGGAAGTAAAATTATCATCACAACTCGGAAGGAGCAATTGCTCAAAGAGTTGGGTTTTGATAATTTAGAACATATGCAAAGTCTATCATATAACGATGCTCTATCCTTATTTTGTCAACATGCATTGGGTGTAAATAACTTTGATTCGCATCCAAATCTTAGATCCTATGGTGAAACTATTGTGAAAAAATGTAGTGGCTTACCATTAGCTCTAAGAGTACTTGGAAGGTTATTAAGGACTAAAACAGATGAAGTGGAGTGGGAGGAGTTGTCAAATAGTGAGATATGGAGGCTACAAAAGAGGGACGGAATTGTTCCGGCTCTTAGACTAAGCTACCATGATCTTGATGCATGCATGAAGCAACTATTTGCATATTGCTCTTTATTCCCAAAAGACTATTTGTTTGATAAGGAAGAGTTGATTTTATTGTGGATGGCAGAAGGGTTTTTGCGCCATTCAAGTTCAACCAATTCAACGGTAGAACGTTTGGGTCATAGTTATTTTAAAGAGTTGTTGTCAAGATCATTTTTTCAACAAGCCCCTAACGAAGAATCGTTGTTTGTAATGCATGACTTGATGAATGACCTAGCCACATCTATTGCAGGAGATTTTTTTTGGAGGTCTGAAAATGAGACGGAGAAGGGTGTTAGAATTGGCACCATAGAAAAGTACCGCCATATGTCATTTATTTGTGAGACTTATATAAGTAATAGGAAGCTTAAGGCATTTGAAGGAGCTAAAAATTTGAGAACATTCTTAGCAATGTCTGTTGGGGTAAAAGAAAGTTGGGAAAGATTCTACATATCACATAAGATTCTAACCAATTTACTTCATGATTTTCCTTTGATAAGGGTCCTATCTTTGAGATATCTTTCTATAATTGAGGTTCCAAAGTCTATAGGCAGTTTGAAGCATTTGCGGTATCTTAATTTAGGTCAAACAGAAATCACATCTCTACCGGAATTTGTTTGCAATCTATATAGTTTGCAAACATTGATCGTTTTTGGATGTCGCGAGTTAACCAAGTTGCCCGATAATTTCTCAAAGCTTAAGAATTTGCGGCATTTCGACATTAGAGATACTCCGCTTGTGAAGAAGATGCCGTTAGGGATTGGTGAGCTGAAAAGCCTACAAACTCTCTCCAAGGTCATCATTGGAGAAGATGATGACTTTCCAATAGCCAAGCTTAAAGACTTAAATAATCTCCATGAGGTGATTTCCATTAAGGGATTGGAGAAAGTACAACATGCGGTGCATGCATGGGAGGGGAACTTATTGCAAATGAGGCTTAGCGAGTTAGAGGTGGAATGGAGCGATGTGTTTGATGGTTCCCGAAAGGAAACACATGAAAAAGAGGTCCTCGAAGTGTTGAATCCCGGGAATAAAAATTTGAAAAAGCTTGAAATTGTGTCATATGGGGGTTTAGAGTTTCCAAATTGGGTTGGTGATGGCTCTTTTGATCGATTGACACATGTATCGATACGTGGTTGTAGAAAATGTGCATCTCTACCTCCACTTGGGCAACTACCATCACTGAAGGAGTTATTTATTCAAGGCATGGACGAGGTGAAAGTTGTGGAATTGCAACGTCTTGCATTTCGTTCGCTTGAAACTCTGAGTTTTGAAGACATGCAAGGATGGGAGGTATGGTCAACCAAGGGTGGGATTGTAGATGCAGTGCTTCCACGCCTTGAAAAACTTTGTATAGAGGGTTGCCCTAATTTGGTTGAAATCTCACTTGACGCTTTACCTTCACTAAGGAATCTAGAAGTAAATGGATGTGGCGAGGGTGTGTTGAGAAGTTTGGTTCAAGCGGCTTCCTCAGTTACAAAGTTGGAAATAGTTTCTATTTCAGGTCTTACCAGTGAGTTATTATTGGGAGGCATTATAAAAAATCTGGGGGTGGTTGAAGAACTAATAATCGTGAGTTGTGATGGAATAAGATACATGTGGGAATCAGAAGCAGAGGCGTGTGAGTTTCTTGTGAAGTTAAAGAAGTTGGATATTAGGGATTGTGAGAATTTGGTGAGTTTAGGAGAGAAAGAAGAGGATAATAGTAAATGTGGGAGCAGCAGACTAACATCTCTTAGGACGTTGGATATACGGAATTGTAAAAGAATGGAGCATTGCAGTTGTTCAAATAGCATCGAGAGCTTGTCTATTTATGATTGTGATTCAATTGCATCTATCTCCTGTTCAAATAGCATCGAGAGCTTGTCTATTGATCATTGTGATTCAATTGCATCTATCTCCTTCCCAACAGGAGGGCAGAAGCAGCTCAAGTCAGTTTCCATTGATGGCTGTGATAAACTAGTAGTATTGGGAAAGGAGGATTTGGGAGGTGGAAGATTAGAGGAGTCGTCGTCTATCTCTGTCATCAACGCAAGCATGGATATGCTTGAGGATATATCATTATGGTCTACGAATAATGTGAGATCGATTGAGGAGTTGAGATGCTTCATTCACCTCTCCAGATTGGAAATATATGATTTCCCATGTCTAGAGTCATTTCCTGATCAGGAATTGCAGAATCTCACCTCGTTGAAAGCTTTGTGTATAACAAAGTGTCCAAATATGGATGCTTCCTTTCCTGGTGGTGTTTGGCCGCCCAATTTGTGTACCCTTGTCATAGGGGGGTTGAAGAAACCAATATCAGAGTGGGGTCCACAGAACTTTCCCGCCTCACTTGTTCACCTAACATTATCAGGGGAGGAAGATGTGAGGAGTTTTAGTGAATTTTCCCATCTTCTTCCTACTTCTCTTACTCGACTCATGATAGACGGATTTGAGAAATTGGAATCAGATTCAAAGAGACTCCAACACCTCACCTCCCTCCAACATCTCTCCTTTTCCGATTGCCAAAAGATGAGACATCTACCAAAAAAGTTGTTGCCTTCGCTTTTGAGTTTGAAGATAAATGGATGCCCAGAATTGGAAGGAAGGTGTATGAGAAGAGAAGAGACTCCGACGAAAATTAATTTAAAGTTCTTTATATTTATTCATTATATTTCCGTCGGAGATCCGTCGGAAATATATAAATTTATGTTATATAATTAAAATTGGTTTTTTTTAATATTTAATATTTCCGACGGATTTCCGACGGAATATGAATAAAAATATTTTATATTTATTTATTTTAATTCCGTCGGAAATCCGTCGGAAATATATAATTATATTTTATATGAATAAAAATTCCGTTGTAAATCCGTCGGAAACCGTTGTAACCCGTCGGAAATCCGTCCAAAATGTATAGATTTAACAATTATTATTATTATTATTATTATTATTATTATTATTGTTGTTGTTATTACTATATGTTAAATAAACCTTGATGTTTGAAAAAAAATACATATGAAAAGAGATTAGGAAATCGAACCCGACGGCTTTCCGACGGATATTTGCGTCGGAAACTTAAGAAACTGTCGGAAATCCGTCGGAGTTTTCATTTTCCGATGAGGGTTTTACCGTCGAGCGAAAAAGGAGTTATATAATATGTAATCAATCAAATTGCATCATCCTTTGGAGCTTTCTCCAAAGAAGAGAGAATTAGCAGAGTCAAAACTAGCATGACTTTGGTAACTCATTTGTTTTCTGAAACCTTATGTTTATGGAGGTTGTATATATATAAAGGAGGAGCTCTTGTGATCTAGCTTCATTTTTTCTGATTACATTAATTTGTAGGCTGTTGGAATGATGGAAAGCAACAAGTATTCTCTTGAAGTGCTCCTATTGAAGTAGTATCTTTTCTATTCTATTCTATTGAGGTATATATATGGTGACCTTTATGTATATATCTTATATATTACAAATGAAGATACATGGGTTTGACAAATCATGACTTTGTTTGTTTAATTGTTGCATAAGGGAATTGAAGGAAGTAAGAGATTGCAATGTAATGACAAGTCTTGAATGTTATTGGCAACAACAAATTAAGGTGTTTGCTTCCATGGTCCAGATGAAGTGGAGAATTATTAATTAATGGTTGGGGAGTGTAGTGGAGTTCATTCTTTGACAAGATGTTGGCGGTGGTGTTTTGGGAGTATATGGCAAGTTAGCAGAAACATTGTTGCCTTCACTTTCTCACTTGTTTGTGGATCATTGCATCCTACTGCCACCTCAACCAGTCCCTAACGATATTCCGGATCCACCTAACCCGCAACTCACTGAGGAGCAACGTATGGTGAATATTTTCGAAGTGAGAAACTCAACTATTCATCATAATCTTCGGGCGGATTTAGTGGAACATATTTGGAATCTCGATATTGATTTTTAGTTTTTTTATTAATGTTATGTAATTTTTTTATTAATGTTATGTAATTTTTATTAATATTAGAATTTTCAAATTATTTTTAACAATATTATTTATTTAATTATATTATTTAATTAAATAAAATAAATGAAATAAATAAAATAAGTTGAAAAGTGAGAGGGTTGGGAGGGTTGGGTGTGTGTTGTAGAGGGTTATGGGAGGGTAAAGAGAGGGTTGACCAAAAGCTGATGTGGCATTCAAAAAGTGAGTGGGTTGAGTGGGTTGATTGGGTTGGGTGCGTGTAGCCTAATATCACCTCAAGGTATGCCTGCACTTCTCTCTTTCACTTATTATATATATAATTATACCTACCTACTTTTACAATTAAAAAAAATGAATTCCAAATATATTAGTTTCCTGTTTCTATCTCTCTCTATATATATATAACTGCTTGCTTGCTCACATCAACATACATGCTTATTGATTTTTTGGATTATTTTGTTTTACTTTTTTCCTAAATGAATATGATAAGAGGAAGAGCTTGCTGATTGAATCAAAATAATTTTGATGTTTCAAGACTTTGAATATTTGAGAAATTGTATGTTGTGAATAGAAACCTTTTTTATTGGAATAAGATTTCCAAATAATATCACATGTTGATATTTATATGATGATGTTGGTATGGTGTTTGATAAATTCACATATTAACTAACTATAAACTTGTGTCTTGTCTAATCATTGTTTCAAGGATTCACTAAAATAAAGATGGATGGCAACTTCAACATAACCATGATTGGTGGAGAGAAATTAATTAGTTGGTATGTTTTCACAAGACTTAATCTACCATGCATATTTGTGTATGTCGTATGCATTGTTCATTAGTCATGGCACTTATCGTATGGATGTGTTGTGATTCAGATTAGCTTAGATGTAAATTCGCACGACGTTCCAGCACATGTTACTTCATTCCTCTTGAAAGCAATCAGTTGTTTATTGGCTACGATGTTGTTGAAGCTAGCTAGCTCTTCATTTTTGTTCTCCTATTTCCCCGTGTTTCCATAACACGTGGAGATAATTTGTGTTTTTGTTAAAGAACGAGTTGACGTTATCTTCTTCTAGAATACTGTCTCATCTCCAAGTTGGATGTTTGTGTTAGATATTTTGTTAAAGTTGTGTGAATTTGTAATTCCATTAAAGTTAGTTCTTTCTATGTAAATTGTGGTTGAGGCCCATGTGTTTAGGGCCCATCCATTTGAGAAAGCCTAGTCCATTCAGAGTAGTATAAATAGTTCTCTTTCACTTCATTTGTAACTTCCAACTTTTCAATCAATCTTTTGAGAGAACTATTACGTGTGCATTATTTGGTGTTGATTTGGAACCTACAATTGGTATCAGAGCCTACCACTCTCTTGATCCATTGTGTGGGTACCTCACACTGCTACTGCTAGTCACCTGAGTACCTCACTCACTTAGGATCTCACCTGAGTACCTCACTCTCACTTAGGATCTCACCTGAGTACCTCACTCTTGTTGGGTTTTTTCTGTGATCCCCGAATCAAACTGATACGAAGAACACTAAGTATGCGGAAGCGATTTTGGATAAAAACCCGGAAACCACGATCGTTCGTTCTAATCTATTTAAACATTTAAAAGGGTAAGACTTTTACCTGGATTGCTTGAGTAATAATCCACCGGTGATCAACCCTACGAGCGTTCCTCTAGTAGAACTCAAAAACCCAAGCAACCGGAAAAACCGAACTCGTTTTGGAAGTGGGCGGTGCCAAGAGAGAGAGAGAGAGGAGGGAATTTTTGGTGGAAACTATTTAACTGGTAATTGATTGAGACAATAAACCATGGACCCTAAGGCCTTTATTTATAGCTTATCGGATGGAGAATCCTTATCTGATCCAGTTTCCTTAATAATTATCTTTTTTTTTTTTTAAGAAAAGACTTTCTAGATAATTACCTTAATTAATTAGATTATCTATTATATATTTATTTTACTAATAAATATATAATTATCTTAATTAATTTAACAACCCTCTAACTTTGGGATTTCTGACTGAAATTACCCAACTGATTTATAATTGACTATTATAAATCCAAACTCTCCATTTCTAGGTTTTATTCAACTTACTCGATTTATAGGTTCTCACAGGTGTGACCCTCAAGTATCTTGTAACATTGGATGTGTGATTACTGGTTTGTCAACTTCTGCACATAATTCCTAACAGACTCCCACTTGTGCAAGTTTGCAATACCGCCTTGTTCACACGGACCTAAGGAGGCCCCTAGATAGGCACTTAGGCTAACCAGGTTACAAGAACTCTTATACCCAGATAGGTGATTTAAACATTTCCGTAAGGGAATAACATTTATGAAACAACTGTTCATAATTGGGTATAACTTGGCTTTTCCCTTTGCATTACGATATTCCATCTTTAAGTATGAGCTTGGATAGAGTCAACTCTTAATACTCAAGTTTCTGTTTCTCGACTATCCGACCTCTACTGATAGGTAAACGACAAAGAACTAATCAGTTCGTTTGGGCATGGCCATGCACTTCATCAGTTTATTCAGTCAGTCACGGGGCACAGAAATATCTCTCTTCTGAGAAGAGGTGCAAATCCCATCTTGCATATCTGCATTTAACACCACGGCTTCCGCTGAATCTAGTTACGCCTTTTATAGCCACCCTGTTACGGCGTAGCGGTTGGACGCACTAAGTATCCAGCAGTCCTCATGACATCAAAAACCAGATACCTCAGGTAATGGGGACAACCACTGTGAGATTTACTTATGACAAAAATCCAAGAAGTAATTCTCAACCGCGGATCACGTCCGATATTTGTTGCTCTATCAAATATCTGTGCAACTTCTGGTCTACAACACTTATAGATGTCATTCAACCCCTGATCATAACTACCCAGAAGTTCACAATGACTTTAATACCCTATTGGGTTCCCACCACAATAAGTTGTCACGGACAATTTTCGAATGAAAGACTGGGAACTAGTCTCATTCCTGGATTACAAAACATGCAAAGTTTAAAAGCGAATTTAAGAGACTAATTTTCGTATAGTTCATATTACGCTCTGTAATAATACTAAAATAAATAGCATCTCTTAATTACCTTTTACTGTGTCTATTTAACGTTTGTTAAATACTGATCTCAACTGAAGTATCACCTAACTTCAGTTTAAAACCCTTTGATTAATGTTTACCGGTCTAATCAAAGTGATAACCAAAAACGTTACAAGTCTAATACCCACTGATATTTTATACTTGTTAAGGCTAATTTTGTTTTGCTAACACTATAAAACAAATTTAGACTTCTTTTACCATATTCCCTGTACTTGGAAATCTGGACAAACTCCGAGTTACCCTGAATATGTAAAAGCTATACTGCAACTTTTCTTAGCTGCTGTGTAGATGAATGATTTCTACCTGAAATCGGATAAAATTTCCAATTACCTAACTGGCAAATTGCAGGAAATTTTAATTTGGCCTCTTATAATATTTTATGGTTAAAAGATACCTTATTACTCTTTTACTAAGTTATTTCAACACACTTGATCATTGATTCTCTTTTAAAGTCAATCACGACTTTATCTAATTTTTGAATTACTGATCCACCCTTTTTGGACTAAAGGAGCAGATTCTATATCTGGTGAATTTGTATCCTATCTGGATTATAATTCCTAGATATACTGAATCAATAATCACATTTTCTATTCTATATCTCAAACTGGATAGAGAATAAACTGGGCTCCCACTAACCTATATGAAAACTGACTTTTACTCAAAATTTACTATTGACTTAGTCAAAGCTTAGTCAATTCTATTTTAAGTAATGGTCACTTTAGAATTTTATTATTTAAAAACTGGACTTTACTCAAATCCTATTTCCAAAACTTGGAATTTTCTCTAGTTTTATAAACACTGATATTATCAACGATATCTGGGATAATATCCTACATTCCTTAAAACATATGAGTAATTAATTCTGATCAGAAAAAAACTTTCATAATCCTTTACTCATAAATGTTTTATTCAAAACACATTATAGTACTTCGTGTGCTTTGACAATTTTCATATACATTACTTTATTTAAGTAATACTGTTAGTGTAATAGGCAACATCTAGGATCTAATTTTGAATCAAGTCTAACTTGACTTATACAGATTCAAAATATCATGCATAAAGATATTTGAATCAAGACTATAATTTTAAATTTTAAAACCGATAATCATTTAAAACCCAAAAATCCAAGTTTTGGAAAAACAAGATTGTTTTAAATCATAAAAGTTTAAAATTGTCTTGATAATATCTAAAAGTAAACTTGTATGCTGATCCTTGCAATCTGGGCACTTCACTTTTAATGACCACCTGCAATTAAACATTTACTTCTAGGTGTCAACTCATTTTAAGTAGTCACGAATACCTGAGGTGTTTATACCTGCTTCGTAACGCTTCGGGTAGTTATACCTCCAATGACCGACTTCATGGCACTTGAAGTAATAATTCTCGGTCATTACTCTGTTAGGTTTTAACTTTCTTGCCCTAGCCTTTGCCTTTGCCTTTTTCACGAACCTTGGGTGCACTCTGGGTGGTCTGAAGTAATAATTCTCGTGAATCGCCACCAGTGTGTTGGTGGCCGAACGATGATGTTGTTGTTGATTGATCGCGGATCGTTGACCACTCGTGAATCGCCACCAGTTTGGAGGTGATCGATGAATCGCCACCATCGCCTCTTTTTCACTTGAAGTAATAATTCTCGGTCATTACTCTGTTAGGTTTTAACTTTCTTGCCCTAGCCTTTGCCTTTGCCTTTTTCACGAACCTTGGGTGCACTCTGGGTGGTCTGAACTGGATCTTTTCCCTTGTTGGTGCCTCCATGCCCATGCTTCTTCTTTACTTCTCCGTCCCTCACCATCAACACATCCTTGGTTTTGTTCTTGGTTCCCATATTCAACTCAGCAGTCTTAAGCATGGAGTGCAATTCGGCTATTGATTTCTCCATGTTATTCATGTTATAGTTGATTACAAAAGGCTTGTAATCCTCTGACAGTGAGTTGAGTATAGTATCCGTTGCTAACTGCAACGGAACTGGGTGACCGAGTCTCTCCAGGTGATTCATATGCCGTTTCATTTTCATGACATGGTCACTCACTGAGGTCCCCTAGAGGCTCTTCAATGACATACCATTTCCTTTCGTGTCTGAGCACAATTATCAGATTGTGCTCCTAGTCAAGGAAATTGGAACCGGTGAGTTTATCCTTCTCAAGGATGGAGCGGAGGGAAAGATTGTTTGTGTTGGTTACTGTGTTTGCCATCTACATTTTAAAACTTTGGTTTTTAACAACTGTGAATAGACTAATTTCCAATAAATATCAATAAACCCTTAAATGATCATTTTATTGGACTAGGATCCTTATTTCATACGCCCTGATGTGCGTAACGTTCTTGCTCCACCAGGCCCACGTATTATTTCGGTAGGTAAGGACTTTTACCAATCACATCTAACTGACATGACTCCTAGATCTTTTCGGGACAACGGATATTATCCGTACATGTTTCAGTCCCTCTAAGTGCTTTTTGGCCTGGTACAACCCGGTAAACATATAAGAACCAAAACAGATCTCACCATTTCGGGACTTGGACACTTTTACTCTGGCCGATACAACACGGAGATAATTCGCAGAGTCGTAGTTTCCCCTCTAGCTTGGGGTTTGAACGCGGATGCTCAAGGTGTGTTCTTCTTAGAACGCCCGCGTACCTTACGCCTGAGGTGCCCCTAGATGGGTTGCACTACTGATCTATGATTTATCGGGGTTTTTAAATAATTTTTGAAAAACCTTTTAATGTCCAATTATTTAGAAAAATTGTAACTTTGGAAAACTAATTGTTTAAACAGAAAGAAACTGATGTTTAAACTAACTGTTTCAAACATACGCTGTTTTAAAACTAACTGTTTCAAAAGACTCTTGCTAATTAAAACTAATTGTTTTAAAAGCACACTTGCTAATCAAAACTAGCTGTTTTGATGGCATGCTAGTTGCCTAAAACTAACTGTTTTATCAACTTGCCTTTAAATAATCTATTTACAATTTTATAGGTTTCAAAATAAAATCTACCATAAAAGGTTTTTTTTTTTGAAAACACTTGTGACTTTGATTTTTAAAACCTACTTGATCTCGTGATTTAATCAAGTTTTATAAATCAAAACCTAATTTAAAAACGTTTGATAAGACCTAGGCATGTAACATCATTAATCACGAGAAAACAGAATAATCACAACCACGCAGTTTAAAATAAATAAGCAATTATAGAGTTTGCCAATTATTTCCTAAAGGACCAAAAATGACCTAAAAACTATTGTGCTCCAATCTCCCCGCGTAGCTCTCACTGGCCTCGGCATCTTTGACGGAACTTTAGGAAGAAATTCTATCCTAAGGGTCATTTTACATATTACCGGGGTTGTAAGTGGCACGCAGGCCTCCCCAAATAGATCAAGGGTCTAAATTGGCAATCTCTATAATTACTGAATATACACTAAGCAGATATATATAAAATATTCAACCACGCAATTTTTATATAAAGCAATACATTAGCATATAAACAATTCCTAGATCCGTTAAAATTATTTTATCACAAACCATGATTTTAACTGATTTATAAAATCAAACTGTTTTATAAATCGAAACTGATATTTTAAAATCGAATTGCTTTTCATAAAATTTCTAGATTTATAAACTATAAATCAATTTTATAAGCCACTATCAATTTCACCAAAAATATCCGCTTTTAATTAACTTAATTAAACTGACTGTTCCGAACGAACTAGTCGGAACATCAGCCCATGATCTGTGTCTTGATTCGATCAACCGGCCAAAAAAGATATCGGGCCAATTTGACTAAGAAACGGGTCAAATATCTTAGTTTAATAATTTTACTAGGAAAATAAAATTCCTTAATTTAAATTAGATAAAAAACTATTTAAATAATTATCTAATTTGGGCTAAAAGCTTAAACACCCAATAAGTCTTATTGGGCCAAGAACGTGGCCCAAAAATTACATGGTTTGGGCCCGTTATCAGACTGATAACTTTGGGCTCGAAAAAGTGATTGAGTTGGATTCTATCAGAAACTGTTGCAATCATCGAATCATGCCATCGATCACCTCCAAACTGGTGGCGATTCACGAGTGGTCAACGATCCGCGATCGATCAACAACAACATCATCGTTCGGCCACCACCACGCTGGTGGATCAGCCACGGCTTAGGCGGATTCGACCACCGCCGTCGATCACTGCCGCTCGCGTCGTAATAAAACAACAAACCACCGTTGCTACCAACGTGACGACAGCAGTAGCATAAACGCGCCACCACCATCGCCTCCGCCTGTCGACGTCAGCAGTAGCAATACGCCACCGCCACGCCGTCGTTGCCGGCGATTAAAACAAACAAACGCCGCCGCCACCTAGGGTTTGCCCCAAGGCGGCTGGCGGTTGCCGGGAACAACCACCCCCTTCGACTGCCGGGAACAACCACCGCCGTCGACCACTGCCGCGACAGCGGCTACTGGTGGTCTCACGACACCCGGCCAACCACCGATCTGATGGTTGTGCCATGGTTCGGTGTTGATTGAGCCACAGTGCTGTGGTGAATCAAGCATTGGCCTGGTGGTTGTCATGCCATGGCTCAATGACTGATCAAGCCACGGCCTGATAGTTGTCGTGCCATGGCTCAATGGTTTGAACAAGCCACGGCCTGATGGCTGTCGTGCCATGGCTCAGTGGTTTGAACAAGCCACGGCTGATGGCTGTCGTGCCATGGCTCAGTGGTTTGAACAAGCCACGGCCTGATGGCTATCGTACCATGGCTCGATGGCTTATCGTGCCATGGCCTGATGGCTGATCAAGCCACGGCTCAGTGGCTGATCGTGCCACGGCCTGATGGCTGATCGTGCCATGGCTCGATGGCTTATCGTGCCATGGCCTGATGGCTGATCAAGCCACGGCTCAGTGGCTGATCGTGCCACGGCCTGATGGCTGATCGTGCCACGGCTCAGTGGCTGATCAAGCCATGGCCTCAGTGGCGATCAAGCCACGGTTCGGCCATCGGCCCATTGGCGGTTCGATTGCGGTTTTCGGTGGTGATAAAAATCCGATGATCGGAATAACCAACTAATAAAAAACTTTTATTCTAAATAAGTTTTTGATAAAATTTACACAAAATCTGATATAAAAATTTTTATACGAATCTGATAAAGATCGAATTTTTATCTAAACTGATAAAAATCTAATCTTTATACCAACTGATAAAAAATCGGATCTTTACACCAACTGATAAAAATCCAATTTTATACAACCTGATAAAAATCGAATTTTTATACCAACTGATAAAAATCCAATTTTTATACAACTAAAATAATTTTATAACGGATCTTTAAACAAAGTTAGATAAACGATAAGTAAACCTGTGGCTCTGATACCACTGTTGGGTTTTTCTGTGATCCCCGAATCAAACTGATACGAAGAACACTAAGTATGCGGAAGCGATTTTGGATAAAAACCCGAAAACCACGATCGTTCGTTCTAATCTATTTAAACATTTAAAAGGGTAAGACTTTTACCTGGATTGCTTGAGTAATAATCCACCGGTGATCAACCCTACGAGCGTTCCTCTAGTAGAACTCAAAAACCCGAGCAACCGGAAAAACCGAACTGGTTTTGGAAGTGGGCGGCGCCAAGAGAGAGAGAGAGGAGGGAATTTTTGGTGGAAACTATTTAACTGGTAATTGATTGAGACAATAAACCATGGACCCTAAGGCCTTTATTTATAGCTAATCAGATGGAGAATCCTTATCTGATCCAGTTTCCTTAATAATTATCTTTTTTTTTCTTTTTTTTTAAAGAAAAGACTTTCTAGATAATTACCTTAATTAATTAGATTATCTATTATATATTTATTTTACTAATAAATATATAATTATCTTAATTAATTTAACAACCCTCTAACTTTGGGATTTCTGACTGAAATTACCCAACTGATTTATAATTGACTATTATAAATCCAAACTCTCCATTTCTAGGTTTTATTCAACTTACTCGATTTATAGGTTCTCACAGGTGTGACCCTCAAGTATCTTGTAACATTGGATGTGTGATTACTGGTTTGTCAACTTCTGCACATAATTCCTAACAACTCTTGCTTAGGAACTCGCTTAGTACCTCACTCTTGCTTAGTACCTCACTTTGGATCACACTTGTGGTTTAAGATCCACAATCATCATCAAAATGAACACACGTGACGCGCTCGCAATAGGGTCCGATACCCGACCTCCCGTTCTCTTTCGCGGTGATTTCTCACAATGGAAGTCAAGATTCCTAGACTTTGTTGAGAAACAACCTCTTGGCAAAGATATTCTTGAATCCCTCAAAAATGGTCCGGTTAAGTTCTACATGACGATTCCCGACGTTCCTGATGGCAACCCACCAGTCGTAGGTGGTGTGGTTGAGAAGGATGGAACTAACCTCACACCTGAAGAAGCAAACCGTTTGAAGGGAGACCAACTCTCCAAGTCATATCTCATCCAAAGTCTTCCTAATGAAATCTATGCAAACATTGATTGCAACGACACGGGGAAGGCAATGTGGGATGAAATTTGTAGTCTAATGCATGGCACAGAGAAGGGTATTCAGATGAAGAGATCAAACCTCCTAACAAAGTTTGTGACTTTCAAGGGACGTGAGGGGGAGCTACTTGAAGACACCTACCATAGGTTCTGCACGATGATTAACGAACTGAGGAAGAACAAACTAAAGAAATCACAATTGGAAATCAACATCCAATTCATCAACTCTCTACGCTCTGAGTGGAGAAGATTCGCCTCTAATATCCAACAAAATCGCAACTTGGAGGACTTAGATATCCATGAACTGTATGAGCTGCTGAACCACAACCAGGATGAAGTGTTGGAGATAATGAGCAATATGAAGAAAGTGGAAAAGTATGCTGACCCACTTGCATTGATGGCAGACCGAAGACGGTTCTCTTCTGGAAGATCAACCCGCTACGAGGATGAATATGATATACCATCTGACAACGGAGAGAAAGGGAGTGACTCTGATGAGGAAATGAATGACATGAAGAAGGCTCGTGCGTTAATCACAAGAACTATGTCAAGAAGGAACTTGAGGAAACCTATGTCTTCCAACAATCATAGGTACCACAACGGTAAACGGTTTGACACTCAACCAAGAGGTGAAGTGAGAAGGTATGAAAGGCCAACTGAGTTTGATGCTAGGAGGTATGAAGAACCTAGGGAGCATAGATATGAAGAGAGGAGATACCAAGATCGACGTTATGATGACAAGGATATAAGGTATGATGAAAGTGAAAAGAGGTATGACGAACCTAGAAGGTCTGATCAAGAGCCAAGGAGATTTGAACAAGGCAGTAGAGCTGTCTACCACAAGCCAGAAGAGAAAGCAAAGACATATGACAAAGGCAAAGAACCCAAGAAGGATGGGAGTCCAACATGCTTCAAGTGTGGGAAGCCTGGGCACATCGCTAAGAATTGCATCAACCATGTCTCTAAGTACGACTACTACAAGAACAAAATGAACTTGGCGAAAAAGCAAGATGATGGATTAGAACTGCTTACTGAAGATGAAGCATGGTTACAAATGTCAAGTGATTATGAGGAAAGAGGTCTTGTCTGCATGCTAGCTCAAGATGACGCGTGAAATGTGGATAGTGATGAAGGAAAAGATCAACTATGCTTGATGGCAGATGTGGATGAAGAGTATTCAGAGGATAATGATCGTGACTACAATGATGTCGACTCAGACCATTCTAATTCATCTTCTGAGGTACTCCCTGACCCATACACTGAACTTGAAAATCAAGTAAAAGGTCTTGCACAAAAGGTTTCTGAGTATGAAAATAAGATTAAACAAGCTAATAAACAAACTACAATTGCTGAATCCAAATTAGCTAGTGAACATGCCTTAATTGTGAAATTCAATGTAGAATTAGCCTATTCAAAAGACAAAGTAAACATGCTCACCCTTGCAAACAAAACTCTTGAAGATAAAGTCACAAGCTTAAATGCTAATATCACTGATTTGCAAAAGTGATTACTTGAGGCTGAAAGAGTGAGTAGTGAGAATGTAAAGAAGTACGAATTTATTTTTGCCCAAAGAATTAACTTGTTTGCGAAAATCAAAGACATGGAGGATAAGTTCTTGAAAAGAGGTCAAACCGATCAAACCATCCACATGAACCAGCCAAAGGAATTCAATTATTACACATTGTTAGATATTTTGTTAAAGTTGTGTCAATTTGTAATTCCTTTAAAGTTAGTTCTTTCTATGTAAATTGTGGTTGAGGCCCATGTGTTTAGGGCCCATCCATTTGAGAAAGCCTAGTCCATTTAGAGTAGTATAAATAGTTCCCTTTCACTTCATTTGTAACTTCCAACTTTTCAATCAATCTTTTGAGAGAACTATTACGTGTGCATTATTTGGTGTTGATTTGGAACCTACAGTTTGCGATCACCACGCTACAACTTGAACAATATTGGAGCATGTAATACTAGTTTTATTCTCCTTTTTTTCTTTTTGGTAAACAAAGTGATTATTCTTTGCTATTGGCTAATGTGGCTTTATATTTATTTATGTATGCATGGATATTATTATTTTTTGTTGCATCAGTGATTTGCTTTTATGTAATTATTATTATTACATTTGTGAGTTAATTTGTTGCTTCGAAGATCATTTTACATAAAATAGTTTTATAATTAAGAATGTTACTACAATATGTATAAAGGATTTACATAATGCAATTTAATATGTTTGGTCATATACAATAACTAGTTCGTGTATATTTTGTTTGGAATAATGTACCATTTTATTTGTACTTGTTTCTATTTTCAGTATTTTATGAGTTTTAAAGCAAAGGGTGTTTGACCAAGAAGTACCTCGGTCTTTTGCCACTCGAGAGTTGATGTTAACAACATCACCAAAAATGAGGAGGGTGTGTACAAGATGGATGGAACTATGACAAAAAGGATCATTTCTGTGTGGAAAATATTGATGGAGTTTATCATCAATGACTGAGAACACAAAGAGGCCTGAGAAGATTGAGAAGAAATGTTCAGTTTTTCTTGTATGATTCTAGTGAAGAACTTCCATGAGTAACATTGAGGAGCGTTCAGCTTTGATACCATCTAACAAAGAGAGATTGAAAGATCTTTAAATCTTGAATTGTCTCCAAATAACGAATACAATGTATTTATATTGCAAAGACTTAAACCTAAACTTGCTGATTAACCAACTGCTAAAATAACTAACCACTTAACAAATTAATGGGCTCTTTATTAAACGCTTACCATCTAAACATTTATCGTGTGTCATTTTCCGGATGTGGATAGGAAGGACCAAGAATCTTAGCTGATAAGTGGGGGAGATGACTTTTACCCAGTAAGTTGTTACCAAGTAAATACGCTTAACAACAATCCATTTTGATGTGACCCAACAAGGTGAGTGATACTAAAGGGCTCTAGCCTAGTGGTATCCGGGCTTTTGACTTTCATGGGAGATAAGAGGCATTTAAATCTCACCAAATGCGAGAAAGGTATGTGAGTTGATTTATTGCATTTGTCTTATATAAATACTATACACTTCAAAAAGAGACAAGGTAAGTGATAGCAATAATAGCCGGTAAGCAGTTAATCCGATATGTGTTTTGTAAACATCTCCTAAGTTAAATAGACCAAACTACCCTCCCTGATTTGGATGAATTCTCAAAAATGGTTGGAAATTTTCCTCTTTTTTGTTCAATGCAATACATATGTTTGATGATTTTATTGTCATCGTAACATTTTATATAGTTTTGCTATAAAGAGGATTAGATTTGTTGGTTAAAATATAATTAAGAGGTGCACCAGAAACCTTAATGGTGCGCACCAAGTGTTTTAAAGAAGTAAAAGTTCAAAAGGCTTCCTAAACATCAGATTACAAGGAAATTCAAAAGGCAAATCTATAAGGCAAATGGCCTTATTTACTTCAACGGTGCATGGCCGGTTCTTGATCCTATCAAGTGGTATTTACTTTTGATAACTGATCTTATATTTGAATTAATTAAAAATCCCAAGTTAATCAACTCACAAAATAACCAACCATTTCAGGGCTTTTTTCTTTCTCTCATTTTTAACCTACACAAACCACAAAAATCCAGAAATAGGATTTGGATTATCCCTTAAAAGATTTCGTAACACACCAAGACTGAAATAGGAGTGAGATATTATTTACCCTGTATAACAGAAAACGACCCGCAACCGTAAGAATATATTAAAACAAATAGCACTGTTATAAAAACTAAAACATTAGACAGAACATGTGGATGGTATCATTATTGTGAGATTGCTTGCCTTAAACCAAATCAGATTTTTTGAAGATCAGTAGAAAATGCGGGTAAAACCGCGGGTAATGCAAGCCGCGGCCAAACCCGCCGTTTGTGCTGTGTTGGTAGTGTTTTCTGATAGCATACGGGTAAGCTTACCCGCATGCTTACCCGCCCGGGTACCTTTTTCAGACGAATGAAGCTTAGCTGCTGTTTTGCTTGACAACACACACCTAAACCAATTGTTTATCATATAGGGAGCCATACCATGAATTGTTTATTGTTTTATGGTGTACCTATTGCTCCCTCATCCATATACACACACAAACACTCCTCTTTTGAATTATGCACCATAATATTCATCTTCTCCATTAAGCTAGTTGAGAGCTCAAGAAGCCATAGGAGTTTCTCCATTGTAAAGCTTTGTAACATCTCATTGTAACTACGTCAAGTGATAGTGGATCCGTGAATCCCAGATTGTAGAGAATGATAGATGGAGAGAAAACTAAGACAAATGATTAAGCAATGATGAGCAAATAGTGGTGAGAATGTTGGTAGAATGATGTTGAGAAGACAAGAGAATAAAATGCTTCTTGGGATTGCTTCTCATTCAATAAGGTAGGCTACAAACATCTACTAACATCTACACTAAACCCTAGGCTATAACAATGTTTATATAGCACTAGGAATAGGGAAATTACAAAACAAGCCCTTAGAGTCTATGACTCTTTACAAAAGAGGGCAAACATAAACTAAAGCTAATACTAGATAAAGGAAAATACTGGATAGACCCTTGACTTCTTCACAACCTCAAAGTAGGGTCTAACAATCTCCCCCTTTGGGAAGAAGTCAGAAGGGTGGTGGAAGCTCAAGCGCTGGTTCCCACTTCGACATCTGACGGAACTCCTCCTATTCACCTATAATTCTCGCTCGCATCTGCATAGCCGCTTCCACTCGTCTGTACATCAGCCTCTCCCTGAGCTTTCTCTCAATCAGGTTCATCGCCTCCAAAATCTTCCCTTTTCCATCCACGAACTTCCGACTCGGTACCTGATCGGCCAAGAGTCTGCTCTGCATCCCGTTGAAGACGTAAAGAAGGGTTCCGTCGCAGAATTTAGCAAGTTCGCTAAATCGCATGAATCTTCGTTCCCTCTTCTTCATTGTCACATAAAGAACTCCGTGCTCCGGTATCCTGGTTGGCATGTATGGAAGGTACGCATCAATGCCAGGTACGAGCAGGTTCGGGCGGAGCAAGTTGACCTTCGGCTGGCGGCTCTCGATAGCTAGCTGGTAGTCCGTCACACGCGCAAGGGTGATCGCGTGACGAACATATTTCTTCAGGATTTCGGTGCCGTCTCTGTAGTGCTCAGGTCGGAGTATCGGGCCCTGGAGGTACTTGATGAGCGTCAGAAGGTCTTCAAGGTGAACTCGGTCTAGATCTGCTTCAGTGAAGGTCCAGTCCTGCAACACACCACGAGGAATGCCGGTCCCGTACATACGAGGAGCATCCGGAGTGGGAAACTCGAACGCTGACATGAAGCTGGTGTAGTCGCTGTTTTGGAGAATGTCGTCCCCCTTCTTGTATATCCTGAGGCTCTGAGCGAGCGACCGAAGAATCTTCCGGGCTTCTTCCGGAATCTGAAAGTCTGATGGGTCTGTCGGTGCTGCTTCTGGGGGAACGACCTCGATCCCTGCTATCTCGGTCAGATGAGGAAAGTCAACTACCTCACCCGCCGGAATTGGCTCGTAGCGCCAGCTCCCCATGTCTGGAATCGCTTCCGTATCTGAATCTATGAATGAAGTATCGGCGGCGGCTGATTCTGACGGGGCACTCGAGCTAGCAGATCGTGAAGCTGTAGTAGCAGGCGCGGAACCCGAGGCTTGAGCGAGGCCGATGCGAAGTCGTTTGGCTCCTTGCATCTCCCCCTCATGAGGACCTGCGCCCGGGTCAGTGTCATCATGTCCCCGTTTTGAGGACTGAGCCTGAGGCCGGCACGCTGCCTCGAGTTCGCGGATACGATGGTTGGCGGCCTCCAACTGTGCGTCCCTCTCTCGCAACTGAGCATCCCTGGCGGCTAGACGTTCTTCCGCGCGCTTGAGCTTGGCCGAAAGCTTGTCGTTCTGAGTCGTCAGCGCGGAGACCGTCATGTTGAACTCGTCTTCATGAACGTAGCCCGGAATGGCTCCCTGAGGTGCTGGTTGCGGAGGTTGTAGGCGGAGGACAGGCTCGGTACGAGGAGGAGCCACTGACTGTTGCATCTGAAGCTCGGTCGACTTACCCTTGGCTTGGCGTCGTAGCTCGTGCAGTTCTTCCTCCCGTTCGGCGTCGCGAGACTTCAGTGTCTCGATCTCTCCCCTCTGCTTGTTGAGAGCACTCTCGAACGCCTCAAGTTTGGCATTGCGAGAGGCCTCGGCGCGGTCGAGCTCCGCGAATCTGGCTTGGACGACTTTAAGGATGTCGCCCGAATCCGTCAGGCCTGAAAGCCTCGGTGTTGCGTAAGCGTCTTTAGAGACTTCGCTCGAGTCTGTCGGACCCAGTCCCGGTAGTACAGTACCCGGTGCCACTTGGGCACCAGTTGACGAGAAGAGTCCTACTGAGGTGCTCTCTCGGCCTGATGTCATCGCTGGAATAGGGTTGACGATGTCAGGACTTCCGGTGGATCCTCGAAGGGCGTCTGTTGACGCACCGACTCCCCCCGTTCCGGCCAGGCCACTCGGGCGGGCGGATGATGCTCCAAGTAGTGTCCTATCCAAATGAATGACCTGAAAGGTCTCAGTGAGTGGATCTAAGACAACTGGTGCACGGAAAGAAGTCGAGAGTTGGGGCAGATTCTCTCTAATATCAACACCGGCAGACTCCAAGTGAGTGGCCGGTGGAAGTTGTGCTATATCCCCGTGTGAAGATGAAACGACCATCTGTTGAGAGATGGCCGAGTGGGTGGCTTGGGCGTGCAAATGCGCTGGTTGGCTGCCAGCGTCTTGACCCGACGTCACAAGGTGACCGGTCTGTATGTGGGTTGCCTCTGTGGGGGAGTGACTCGGGGTAGAGGGGAGACCTAGGGTGTCTAACCGAGTGGGTTCTTCTTCTCCTCCCTGCTCTTCTATCCTAAGCCACTCTTCATCTAGGTGGACCTCTTCATCGCCGGTCTCTTTTCCTAGACCCTCACTCGCGCCCTCAAGGTCTTCAACACCTTGTCGCTCCACTGTAGGTTCTTCTTCATCTTCTTCACCAGTACGACCTTCGGTTCGGCCGTCTGAGTCAACTTCATCCTGGTTAAGGATGTCCACGGAGTCGTCTCCGTTGAAGGATGACGTTACCTCATCCTCATCCCTTAGAGCCTTACCGCTCTTGAGGTTGTCCACCTCCTCGGAAGAACCATCATCGAAGTCCACTTGTTCGGACTCGGTGGCCTCAACATCAACAACCTCCCGGTTGGACGGAGTGTGCTCGGAGGTGGACTCGTCATGGCCTTCATCACGGCCGGATGCATCACCGGAATCATCTCCGGAGGGTTCACCTTCTGGATCCCCTTGAGGCCCGGGAGCAGCGTCGGTCTGAGGAGGCGAAGGGACGTGTGCTTGTTCTTGTGGGGAAGCTTCCACGTCCCCACCCAACCTCGCAGGTGATAGTGCTGGTGCTGGTGACTGCTCCCGTTCTTCATCATCATGGAACGGCGACGGTGGTGCGGTCCGCTGAGTACCCATGTACTGCTTCGTTCTGGCACGAATGTAGTACTCAGGAGAATGCTCTTCAACCGGTTGTCTTTGAGTGCGGCGGGCTCGAACCTGTTGGTAGAGAGCGCTCGGACGGGCCTGAGGCACGTGTGGAACCGTGGAAGTACCAACTACTCTACCCGGCGACCCCCTCACGTCTACTCGAACTACACCCGATCCGGAGGCACCCCCAGTGGTACCCCGGGGCTCGGCACCTAAGGCCCTAGCCGATTGGCGAACGGCTTGCACATCCTGGGCAGGGCTCCCCGGTTCTGAGGAGTCCGTGGACGTGTCTCCTAGACCTATGGACGCCCTATACAGTCCTACACACTCTGCTTCCCTATCCGCGGTGGCCAACACGTGGCGAGGAATCGGCATTTCCTCTTGGCCGGGCTTGAGTTCCCTAACCTTGGACCTGGAGAGTTCCTTACTCTTGAAGGTCGGATGGTGCGATCGTCGAGCGACTTCCGGATGACGGTCCATGTGGTCGCGGATCATCAATGCGAAGAAGCGCATCCACGGGATGGACGAGTGTTTGCTGCGCTGGTCGTTCGGGTCCACATCCCGTGTGACGTCAAACCATAGCTGAGCGGCGACGTCGATCCGTCGGCCGTAGATGATCGAGTGGATTACATGCCACAGTTGGGTCGATGCCTTGTCAATTCCCTTGACTTTGGCAGACAGGCTACGGTTCACGATGCTGAACAAGGTAGCCCAAAGAGGTGGCAGCATGTTGTTGGTAACATGCGAGATGCCGTTGAGTCGTTGTCCCGGATTCGCCATGACACCGATGGCGAGTATCTCGCTGAAAAGCATGGGCCCTTCAACTGTTGGCTCGAAAGGGGCATCCGCCGAGTCAGCTGGTAGATGGAGGATGCGTCGGAAATCGGCAAGAGAGACAGACATCTCCGTCTGATCTACGCGTCCTACTAGTGTTCGGCCTCCAGCATGATGAACAATTCTGGAAGTGTTCCAGAACTGTTGAAGGTAGATCATAGGCACCTCAGTAGTGGCCTCGAGAGCATAGGCCAATGGGTGCACCTTCAGAATCTCCAAGATCACCGGTTCTTGGGCCGGGAAGCTGTTAAGGTCAATGTAGCCGTTGTTCTGAGTGATGGGTTTCAGATCCTCCGCGGCGATTAGTGCGCGGTCAGCAGCTCCGTTGATTGGAAGGGCCATCTCTGTTTAAAGAAAATGCATAAACGAAGTTAGAATGATCAACGAGCTACCAAGTGTTAGGAAAAACTGGAGAAACACTAGTGTCCCAAACCCGATTCGGGTTTGAGCAAAACCCGATTCGGGAATGTGTCAAACCCGAATCGGGTAAGACTACACTTGTGATCTACCAAGTCTCTCACACTTGAAAAATTTTGGGCATGACCTCGACTCAACACGAGTCAAGAAACACGAGTACCCGAATCGGGTTACTCAGTTTCCCGAGTCGGGAATTGAGATCAATTAAGATGAGTGAATTTCCTCAAGAAACCCGATTCGGGAATGGTGTATACCCGAATCGGTAAAGAGTATAACTTAGAAAATTAATTTTTGGATTTCCTAAAGAAACCCGATTCGGGTTTTGAGTGTACCCGAATCGGTAAAGATGATAAAAACACTTAGCACAAAATTTTGAAACGAGTTCAAAAAGTCCACCCTTACACGGATGCGGGAAACTTGGATACCCGAATCGGGTTAACCATGTTTCCCGGATCGGGAATTTGAAAACTAGAAAACAAGGGTTCCACGATGGATCGATGCGGGAAACCCGAATACCCGAATCGGGTTATTAGGTTTCCCGAATCGGGACAAAGAATCATCAAGAACATTCAAAAACCCCGATTCGGGGAAGATGAACATTCGAAGGGTATTCAAGATACCCGATTCGGGTATTATGAATACCCGATTCGGGTAAGACGAACAGGCCGACGACTGTCGGTTTTCCTCGTCTCCAAATCGGCCAAAAACACGATCTAAGGACTTGTAAACTAGTACATTATGATCTAAATTAGTTCTAAACAAGTTCCTAAACAACAAACGACCGATTGGACGTCCCGAAAACCCATTCCAAAGAGTTTGGGTTTCGGGTTTATCCAAGAAGCTTTAGGCTTCGATTCGGTTAAGAAAACGATAACTAAACATGTTATGGATCGTATCAAAGTGTTCGTAATCTTACCGTGATCGTTTAGGACTAGTCGGATCGAAGAACGGAGGTTGGGATCGCCGGAAAAGTGACCGGAAGCGGGAAAGGTGGCGGTTTGGCTCGTCAGAGAAGAGAGAGTGAAATTTTGAATTCTTGAAACTGATTTTGAAAGCATAAAGTGGAAAAGGACAATTTTCCCTTTTTATATTTTTGAAGTCAACTTATCAGTTTAAGGATAAGTGTACCTCCTTTTCACTCTCAACTTTCAAAAATGGCACAAACACCCCCTGGACTACAAGTTTCGTGAAAGTTGCAAAACGAGTCCCTGAACTTGAGTTTTAAAGAATTTTCAAAATCAGCCCTTGAACTTAAGTATCAGAAAGTGGCAGATTTGGTCCCCGAACTTGAAAGTTCAGAAACTGGTCACATCCACCCCCTGAACTTGTAAGTTCACAAAAATGCACCCCCTGAACTTTCAAAAATGGCACAAACACCCCCTGGACTACAAGTTTCGCGAAAGTTGCAAAACGAGTCCCTGAACTTGAGTTTTAAAGAATTTTCAAAATCAGCCCTTGAACTTAAGTATCAGAAAGTGGCAGATTTGGTCCCCGAACTTGAAAGTTCAGAAACTGGTCACATCCACCCCCTGAACTTGTAAGTTCACAAAAATGCACAAGTTCAGTCCCCAGACCTCTACGTAACGACTAACCTGGATATGTTTTCATCGGGTATTAACTGTATAACCCCGGTATCGGATTTTGCGCGAGTCCTGATCTGATTTAATCAGAAGTCGTTTGATGATCCACACCTACAAAATAAAGTTAAAGATGGTATCCATAGTAGTGTGGATCCGAGAACGTTAGCACAAACTATTAAATGATTATACAGACACTCCCCCTCGAAAGATGCTATGTATCTATATATATTCAAGTCTCCCCCTACACACATGCATCCTAACAGATCCCCAGCTCCCCCTAGACTTTAGGCGGGAGGTCTAACATTCCTAACTTGCCTAGAAGAAAGTAATGGCGTTTCTCATCAAAGGCCTTAGTGAACAGATCAGCAAGCTAAAGGTCACTTTCCACAAAATACAGTTCAATATTACCTTTTTCGACATGATCCTTGATGAAGTGGTATCGGATGTCGATATGCTTCGTTTTGGAGTGCTGTACTGGATTTGCGGTAATCAGAATGGCACTTTGAGAGTCGCAGTAGATTGGGATCCGGTTCATGGTGTATCCGAAGTCCGCCAGTTGGGTTTTCATCCATAGAACTTGTGAGCAACAACACGCGGCCGCAATGTATTCAGCTTCGGCCGTGGAAAGTGACACACAGTTCTGTTTGCGTGACGACCAACTCACCAACTTGTCCCCAAGGAATTGGCAGGCTCCGGATGTGCTCTTCCTGTCCAACTTGCAACCTGCATGATCAGAATCTGTGTAGCCAATTAGCTCAAAACTAGAACCCTTTGGGTACCAAAGGCCAAAGTCTGGCGTACCTTTCAGGTACCTAAGGATTCTCTTCACAGCCTTAAGGTGTGAATCACGCGGGTCGCACTGATAACGAGCACAGACACCCGTGGAGAATACAATGTCAGGTCTACTAGCCGTGAGGTATAGCAAGGAACCAATCATTGCCCGATATTTCTTTAGATCTACCGGCTTGCCAGACAAGTCGGCGTCCATTTGAAATGATCTGGACATTGGTGTAGCAGCAGAGTTTGAACCAACCACATCAAAACGTTTTAATAAATCGTGAACATATTTTGATTGGTTTATGAAAATGCCTTCAGGGCACTGACGGACTTGAAGTCCCAAAAGAATGTCAGTTCACCCATCATACTCATCTGAAATTGTGATTTCATAGTGTGCTCAAATTCTGTGCACATCTCAGGCTTTGTAGAAGCAAAGATGATGTCATCCACGTATATCTGTATGATAATTAAATCATCACCTGATTTACGAAGGAATAAGGTGGGGTCGATTGTACCTTTCTTGAAGCAAGCTCCTAGCAAATAGACAGTAAGAGTTTCATACCATGCTCGTGGAGCTTGCTTGAGACCATAAAATGCCTTGTCTAATGCATAGACATGGTTGGGAAACCTCGGATCTACGAACCCCTCGGGTTGTTCAACATACACCTCCTCATGAAGGACACCATTCAGGAACGCACACTTGACGTCCATTTGCTATACCATCATATTCTTGTGAGCGGCGTACGCGAGAAAGATCCGTATGGCTTCTATCCTTGCAACCGGCGCAAATGTCTCGTCGTAATCGATACCCTCTTGTTGGCGAAATCCCTTGGCGACCAAACGAGCCTTGTTGCGAATAACAAGGTTGTTTTCATCCTTTTTGTTCCGGAAAATCCATTTTAAGCCGATGATGGACTTCCCCCATGGTCGTTTTACCAGGCGCCAAACCTTGTTCCTTTCAAACTCTGCCAGTTCGTCTTGCATGGCTCTTACCCAGTCCGGGTCTGACAGAGCCTGATCGATTTCAGACGGCTCAAATTCGCTTAAGAAACAGGCAAAGAGACCTAAGTTATCAGATTTTTTTGATGATCTAGTTTGGACATTCCTAGATGGACTCCCGATGATCTGGGATGGAGGATGACTTCTTGACCACTTTCTTGAGTGAGGAAGAGTGACATAGGACTCTTGGTTGTTCGTTGCGTCGTTCTCATCTTGCACAACAAAGTTGCTTGACTGGATTTCTCCGGAAGGACCACCTGTATTCCTTCCCAGTGGCTCAATTTTCAGAACAACTTCCAGTCTGGGCTCCCGAACCACTTGAGCATACGATCTTTGAGAGGTGCTTGGAGATGGTTGCGGAGCGGCTTCAGTGACCGGAGCACGGACAGGTGTGGAATTCTGTGCTACAACGGGTTCTTGTGAAGCTTCTGAAGGTTGCTCGTTAGATGAATTCTGAGGTGGTGAGACCACTGGTTCTGTAGTCGTATTCTGAGCGGAAGTAGTTGCTTCAGATGTGCTTTCCGTCACGAAAGCATCTGACGATACAGACGTCGTGGAGTTTCCAGGTGCAGCAGGTACGATGATCGGACCAGTTAAGATCGGCAAATCATAGTCTGAAGGATCTATAAAATCTGAATCAAAGGTGTTAGGTCTAAAATCTGTGCGCGGTGGTGCATTAGGCAAGTCAGGCAGAATGGCACCAGGATTACTAGAGCTAGCATCAGAGAGAGTTTCGGTTTCAGAGAAATCTACATTGGTACTTTCCAGGATGGTTTGGGATCGTTTGTTGTAAACCCGATAGGCCTTTGAGTGTGGTGAGTATCCTATGAAGATAGACTCATCAGCCTTGGGATCAAACTTTCCCAAATCGTCCCGGTCATTCAAAATATAACACTTACAACCAAATACCCGTAGATGCTTGATGTCCGGCTTGCGCTTCTCGATCATCTCATAAGCTGTCTTTCCAGTTCGCTTTACGATGAGAGTGCGGTTTTGCGTGTAGCATGCCGTTGCTACCGCTTCGGCCCAAAATGATTTTGGAACGCCGGAATGAGCCATCATGGATCTTGCTGCCTCGACTAACGTCCGATTCTTCCTTTCTACTACCCCGTTTTATTGAGGGGTACGGACGGCTGAAAAGTTGTGAGAAATTCCCACATGTTCAAGGAAGGATTGCAACTTCGAGTTGCGAAATTCGGTTCCATTGTCGCTCCTCAACTTCTTCACCTTTAGATTCAAGGAAACTTGGATCCGTTTGATGAAGGCAATGATCCTATCCGCAGCATCAGATTTGGCACGAAGAAATTCAAGCCAAGTGAACCGAGAGAATTCGTCAACCATGACGAGCATGTATTTCTTTCTTACTAGACTCTCAATCCTCATCGGCCCACAAAGATCCATGTGTATCATGTCGAGTGGACTTCGACAATTAGTTTCCAACTTTGGAGGATGGGAACTTCTCTTCATTTTTCCTAACGCACATGCAGGACAGAGTGTGTCCTTGGAGAGGCGTGTCTCAGGAAGTCCACTGACTAGGCCTCTTGAAACCAGCTTGTTCATGTCTTTGAAGTTCTGATGACATAGCCGTTGATGCCATAACCAACTGTCTGCCTTGGTAGCTTTCGCGAGCAAACATATTTTGTTGTCTGGATGTGATAGATCTTCAAACTGAGGATGTGTTTGGGGAATGCATCTGAAGACGGTGGTGTACAGATTCCCAGTTCTGCGTGCAACTAGAACGGGATCCTCATCTTCCGTGTTCACAGTAGCTCCGTACATGAATTGTTTACACCAGTAGCCATTGTCACAAAATTGGCTGGAGCTGAACATGTTGTACGCCAAACCCCTTACATACCTCACCTGCTTGATTATATACTTCCCATCTGTGATGCTTCCATACCCCTCTATCCTTTTAGTTCTTGAATCAGCCATCTTGACGTATCCCTCAAACTTTTCAACGAAGTCAAAAAGGAAGGACCGATGACCAGTCATGTGTCGATGGGCTCCGGAATCTATGTACCACACATGACTGACCTGCAAAAAGGATTAAGCTTGTTTAGGGACCCATTGCCCAATAGGTTCCTTGGGGTTAGATGAAGCATTTAAAACACTCGGTGCAGTCTCCTTTTCGGATTGCTCCTTAGGCATAGGGGACTGTACTGAGGAGGAGGTTTTAGAGTTTCTTCTTCGCCTCCTTCGTCTCTTATGAGACTTGGCATTCAAATTATGAGCATTTAAAGAATTAGCCACACCAAAGCGCAAGAGATTGTCAAACATAGTACACTAGTCATTCCTAAAAGTAGCAAAAACAGTGTTCAAATTCCCATTACGGGTTACAGATAGGTTTGAATCAAATCCTACACTAGGTGGGGCATGGCCTAGACCCGCACGGTTAGGACCACGCCACTTAGGGAAAGCAGAAATGGGGTTGTTCCTTCCTTGATCCTTTCTTGGTGGCTTCACATCCTGTCCACCATCTTCTTTCCTCCCAACTGCATTAGAAGCAATGTGTGAGTTAGAGGACGGTTTGTGTGAAATGGATTTACCACCTTTTCCAGATGACGGTTTTTGAAAATTAGGTTTTGTGGAATTGAAAGGTTATTTCTGATTAGGTTTGGCCCGAGAGTTCTCACCCACTTCAAAGGAGCTTGAATTGAGCTCAAGACTTTTTATGGGTTTCGCTGAGACACAAGCATCAGTAGATTTGGAATTCTTGTTCTAGAGACCTTTGGGTGCGTGAGGCTTAACTGACTTCCCTTTGTCAGTACCAACACATTTTTCACCCGTGGGTTTGTTTATCTCAGAACTGGATGCAGGTGTAACAGTGGGCTCATCGGGTTTGGTTGGAACGCTTACCCTTTTCTTAGGAACGAATCCGGAAGGATCATCACCCTCATCCAAGAATATCTTAAGGTTATATTCAACAGTAGGGTCTTGGACGGTCTTAGGGTCACTGATCCTATGGTGTGAGCTAAGGACAGTCTCATCATCATCTGATTCTATCGAGCAAAGATTTTCAAAATCAAGGACTTTCTTTTTCAAAAGGGAATTTGACACCAGTTGGTTGTTTAAAGCTTGACGATACTTAATCCTTTCATCATGAAAAAGTTCTTTTGTTATTTCAAGGCGAATGTCTGTGAGGATGTATCGAGTTTGAAGATCTGCAACCTTCGTTTTGAAGGTAGTAAAAGAAGAGGTTGCAGTTTCACACTCAGAAGAGAGCCTAATTCTCTCGGCATTAGCCTCAAGAAGGTCCTTTTCAAGTGTGAGAACCAATGTGTCCTTTTCCGAGACAATTGCTCTTAGATTCAGAATCTGATGTTGACTAGCATCTAAGTCCATGGCCTTCAACCTAAGCTCAAAAATCTCCTTCTCTAGCTTGACTAGGTCCGGACTCTTAGTTGCGGAAACATCCTTTGAGGGGATAACTAAGGCGTCCTTTGAAAATTCCATCTCCCTAGAGTCATAACTTGAGTTCAGGTTGGAATAGTCTATGGGAGGCATCGCTACCTTAGGAGTTCTGGCTTTGATGCTTTCCCAGTCTGAATTGGTATTCCTAGGATCCTTAGCTGGAGTGAAGATAGGTCCTATGGGAGTGGGACTGGTAGGAGGACTGTTGGACAAAGTATCGGACAGACTAGTGGTCCTAGTGATGACTTTCCATTGATCACTTCACTAAAGGTCACAGACTGTCTAACAAACTCTTCAGTAGTGATTCCTCCTACAAAAGCTGGTTTAGGCTTAGATGCAGACATGTTCTCAAAGGTGTACAGGTTGGACGGAGCTTTATCTAGGATGTTCTTCTCTGAGTGTCCTAGTCCAGGCTTAGCTTGATAGAAAGGATTATTATTGGCATGAGCAGTGAGAATATGCAGAGTCTGTTCAGATTGACCCCTCTTGAGATTGTTGTCTTCAAGCTCTTTGATTTTTGAAAACAGTTTGGTTCTTTCTTCCGAAAGCAATTTAAATTTGAGCTCGAGTTCTCCATGACTACTTTTCAGTTCGTCGTGAGATGAGTTAAGGGACAACAGTTTGTTCTCAAGATTAGTCTCTCTAATGTTAGACTCGAGAGTTTCACGATTGTAACTTATTAATAAGTCCTCGTAAGAGCTCTTGTACACAGCACTGTCGGTTCTGAATTTCGTGACGAGAGTTCTCTCCGTTTGGAGATCTCTCTCAAGTGCACTAATTTTAGACTCCAACAGCGCTGTGCAGTCAGATATATCGGGAATAGAGGATACCTCGAAGGCGTCGTTGTTGTATTGCAGGCCGGCTTCAGCTTCAAAGTCGACCACTTCGGTGTTGCCACTGTCCGGCGCCTCGAAGTCAGCCATTAAACAAGGTCCACTGACCATGTGATCCTCTTCGTCCGAACTCTCTCCTTCGACCACCCAGTTTTCCTCTTCCACTAACAGGGCCACGCCCTTCTCTTTCTGTCTCATGAGAGCAGCCTTCCTCTCAAAGTAAGCGGCATCTTTGTACTTCGCTTTGCAGTCCTTAGCATAGTGGCCAGGCATCCCGCACTTAAAGTAGGTGGGCCCGTGGCCAGAAGCTTTGCCTTGAGATGACGGAGTGGGTAGAGGATTCTGGATTTGAGCACAGTTTGCTCCCGACTGCTGTTCACTGATTTGAACACTTTTCCCATGTGGAGGTTGCTTGGGGTGACTTCCACCGCTGAAGTTTCCACCATGGTTGTTCTGATCACCTTGCCCGGTCCTTCCTTGATCATAGCTCCCAGAATGCTGATCATAACCTTGTCCAGAAAGGTTTTGCCTGTATCCACCGTCTTGGTTGTTGTAGTTAGAACCATGCTGATTGTATCCAGTCCCTTGAAAGTTGCCCTGATAGATGCTTCCATTTCCTGAGTTTCCTTGATACTCCAAAAAGGTGTTGTCAGGCCTGAAGTTGTTCCTGAATCTACCACGACCACCTCTTCCACGATCAGATGACTGAAATCTACCCCCTTGTGGGTAGTGACCTCTTCCTTGAGCAAATGAAGGTTGTCCGCCTCTTCCCGGACCAAAACGGTTTCCACCATGAGAGTTTGAACGGTTGAATCCCCGATTAGCTGTTAATCGTTGCATCTTGTGTGAGATCAATGCAAGGGATTCATTCATGTTGTGCAGTTCCTCATCAGTGACGGTGATGATCGTTGGATCATTGTAGTTATCACTGTGCGGATAGTAGTCTTGGCTCACATCATAGTGGTAGTCTTGGTAGAGTTCTTCGGGTAGGGATTCACCGGTAAGTTTGATCCTCCATGGTGCACGGCAGCTAGTGCAAGAGGGTCAATTGCTTTCCTTGGTTTGTTGCCGGTGATGTATTCCTCATGTTGGACCATCATGCTGAACAGGTCATGGAGACCCATTTGTCCAAGGTTCCTGCTAAGTTGGATGTTAATGGCCAAGTTTCGCCATTCTGGATTTAAGTTCTTCAAGAACTTTACGTTCACCTCATAGCGTGATTTCTCAACCTTCAGTCTTCGAAGATCGTTGACTAGGGAGTTCAAACGCTGGTATGAGTCGTGCAATGATTCACCTTCTCTCGCATGGAACCCTTCGTAGGCATTCATGGCTGATTCCTTCTGGAATTCTGATGCAGTATCTCCCCCCTGCATTTGTTGTTCAATTTCAATCTAGATGTCCCGAGCATTGTCGAAACTGTCGACGCGGGAATACATGTCATTTGGGAGAGACATGATGAGAAGAGACATTGTACGCTTGTCGATTTCGTGACGTTCGCGTTGTTCTTGATTATACAGGTGATAAGGTTTTTCCACCGTGTATGAGGGCAGAAGTGGACAGGTGTCGGTTTCAGGTACTTCGGCGATAGTGACTGTAGGTCTTACTGGACCTTCTCTGATTGATTTCATCAGGTTTCTATCAAGTTGATCGAGAAAATGGATCATCCTAAATGCAAGAGGTGTATACCGCTTTGAGCTCGAAGGAGAAGATGAAGGAGATTAATCCCGGTCATGAACCAAGGGCCGAAGGATTAAATGCAAGAGGGAGACCTTTTGAAAATGCTCGAGTTCATCAAGCAAATCAAGATCAAAATCTCGTGGAAAACCGAGAAAATTTTGTAACTTTTGTAAACGGAAGGGTCATACCATGGAAGAATGTTTTAAGCTTCAAGCCAAAAACAAAGCCAAGAACAAGACAACGGGTACCTCCGGTGAAGCGGATGTTGTTGAGCAAGGTGAAGTCGGATATTGTAATGGTGAAGTCTTGATGGTCTCCGAGGGGATGATGAATACCTCGGAAGAGTGGATTCTAGACTCGGGTTGTACTTTCCACATGTGTCCCCACCGTAGTTGGTTTCACACGTATGAGAAGGTTCCCGAAGGCGTGGTAATGATGGGGAACAATGATTCTTGCCCTATCATCGGTAAAGGCACGATTAGAATTCGCATGCATGATGGCATCACCCGAACTCTTGGGGACGTGAGATATGTTCCCGAACTCCGAAGAAATCTCATCTCTCTTAGTACCCTTGATCGAAATGGCTATGAATTTATTGGCAAGAATGGAGTAGTAAGGGTTAAGCGAGGAGCACTACTTATGATGAAGGCTCTAAGAAAAACCGCTAACCTTTACATTTTGCAGGGTCAAACCGTTACCGGTGACGTTGCGGTTGCTTCAAAGAAATTCTCCGATGGTGATCTAACCAAGTTGTGGCATCTACGTCTCGGTTGCATGAGCCTTGGAGGCATGATCGAGCTAAGTCAACGCGATTTGTTGAACGGCCACAAAGTTACCGATTTGCATTTTTGTGAGCATTGTGTGTACGGCAAAACGAAGAGGGTCCGGTTCTCAAGTGGCATCCACACGACTAAAGGGCCACTTGACTACATTCATTCCGACCTTTGGGGTCCGGCCCGAGTTACTTCTTATGGTGGAGCTTCGTATATGCTCACAATCATCGACGATTTCTCACGTCGTGTGTGGGCGTACTTCTTGAAGAAAAAGAGCGATGTGTTTGGAACGTTTAGAGATTGGAGGACGATGATCGAGAAGCAATCCGGTAAAGAGGTGAAATACCTCCGAACGGATAATGGCTTGGAATTTTGCTCGGAGGAGTTTAATGCCTATTGTCGAAAGAATGGCATTACGAGGCATCGCACCGTTGCCCACACTCCTCAACAAAATGGTGTGGCCGAAAGGATGAACCGCACTATTCTCGAGAAAGTTCGTTGCATGCTTTCTAACTCGAAGATGCGTAAGACTTTTTGGGCGGAAGCGGCTTCTACCGCTTGTTACTTAATTAATCGGTCTCCATCGGTCGCTCTCGAGAAGAAGACTCCCATGGAAGTTTGGAGCAAATCACCGGCCGATTACACGGATATGAAGATTTTTGGTTGCCCGGCGTATGCACGAGTTGATAACGGGAAGTTAGAATCGAGAGCGATAAAATGCAATTTCCTTGGATACAAAGATGGAGTCAAAGGCTTTAGGCTATGGTGCCCGAAAACAAAGAAGATCCTTATAAGCCGAGACGTCACGTTCGACGAATCCTCGATGTTGAGTGATTCGCCGCCTCCTACATCCGAGCCCGTTTCCGAATCTCCGAAAGAGAAACCTCCGGTTGAGGTGGAGCTACCTATGGCTCAAACATCGAGCCCGGTTACTACTAACGATTTAAAGGCTGCTTCTTCTTCTACCTCTACAGGTGCTCAAGTGGAGGATGACTCGTCATCACAAGCTTTGCCACAAGAGCCCGAACCGTGCATTGCTCGTGATAGGGGAAGAAGGGAAATCGTGCGTCCCGCACGGTACACCGAAGAAGCCGATTTAGTAGCACATGCCTTTAATGTAGCGGAGGAAATGGAGAGTACGGTGGAGCCTACTTCTTATAGTGAGGCTATGAAGCTCGATGATGCGGATGAATGGTTGATGGCGATGAAGGCGGAAATGGAATCCTTGCTAAAGAGCGGAACTTGGGAGCTTGTTCTTATTCCCAAGGGTAAGAAGGCCGTTCGGAGCAAGTGGGTCTTCAAATTGAAGGAAGGGGCGACTCCGGAAGAAAAGCCAAGGTACAAAGCTCGGTTGGTCGCGAAGGGTTATAGTCAAATTCCTGGCATTGACTATAACGACATATTTTCACCGATGGTGAAACATACTTCTATTCGTGCATTGCTAGGGATGGTCGCGTCCGATGATTTGGAGCTTGAGCAAATGGACGTCACGACCGCGTTTCTGAATGGTGAACTTGAGGAAGAGATCTTTATGCACCAACCGGAAGGATTTGTTGTTCCGGGTAAAGAAGGTCACGGGTGCAAGTTAATAAAGTCTCTCTATGGCCTCAAACAATCTCCTAGGCAATGGTATAAGAGATTCGACGCTTTTGTGACCGCACACGGCTTGTCAAATTCGTCGTACGACAGCTGCATTTACTTCAAGAAGTGTGACGATGGGTCGATATTGTATTTGCTCTTATACGTAGATGACATGCTTATTGCAGCGAAAGACATGGGAGAAGTTCAGAAAGTAAAAGACCAGTTGAATTCAGAATTTGATATGAAGGATTTGGGAGCCGCAAAGAAGATTCTTGGTATGGAGATTGTTCGTGACAGAAAGGCGAGAAAGTTGTACCTTAGTCAAGAAGGTTATGTTCAGAAAGTTCTTTGCCGCTTCGGTATGTCTGAAGCAAAGTCTGTCAACACTCCATTTGCGCCTCATTTCAAGCTATCATCAGCTTTAAGTCCTTCGACTCAAGCCGATGTTGCCTATATGGCGAGAGTGCCGTATTCTAGTGCGGTGGGATCTTTGATGTATGCCATGATTTGTACCCAACCGGATCTCGCTTATGCAGTTTCTATGGTTAGTAGATATATGGCCAACCCGGGAAAGGAGCATTGGAAAGCCGTCCAATGGATCTTTCGTTACTTGAAGGGGATGGCGGATTTGTGTTTGCATTTCGGGAGAAATTCTTCGGGGGTACTTGGCTATGTAGATTCGGATTATGGCAAGGATGTCGACAACAGAAGATCCATCACCGGATACGTGTTCACCCTTGATGGGTGTGCTATTAGTTGGAGGGCACATTTGCAACCTACCGTCGCTTTGTCCACAACGGAAGCAGAGTACATGGCGGTTAGCGAAGTCGTGAAAGAAGGTGTTTGGCTAAAAGGATTTTTTGGTGAGTTGTGTGAGCGCTTGAAGGTCGAAGAGGTGTTTTGCGACAATCAAGGCGCGGTTCTTTTGACAAAGGATCGAGTGCTTCACGATAGGACGAAGCATATCGAGATTCGCCACCATTATGTCCGAGAGGTAGTAGCGAGAGGCGATCTTAAGGTCGTGAAGATAAGCACCGACGATAAACGCAGCGGATATGCTAACGAAGCCGCTTCCGATTGCCAAGTTCAACTTGTGTTTGGACTTGGTTGGTGTTGATAAACGAGGTTGATGCCCTTCGGGGCGCTCCGGCGGAGGACCACTTTGGTTATTGGTTTGAAAAAGGAGGACTTGATCACTTTGTTATTGCTTGTTTTTCGGGTAGTTGTTTTTGGCTTTGAGATGAAGATCGGTGGAGTTTGTTTTTCGAGTCTCGTTTGGATCGAAGATAAGGTGGAGTTTCTTTTTCGTTGTGTGTGGTTTTGGTTGAAGACAAGGGTGGAGATTTGTGAGATTGCTTGCCTTAAACCAAATCAGATTTTTTGAAGATCAGTAGAAAATGCGGGTAAAACCGCGGGTAATGCAAGCCGCGGCCAAACCCGCCGTTTGTGCTATGTTGGTAGTGTTTTCTGATAGCATGCGGGTAAGCTTACCCGCATGCTTACCCGCCCGGGTACCTTTTTCAGACGAATGAAGCTTAGCTGCTGTTTTGCTTGACAACACACACCTAAACCAATTGTTTATCATATAGGGAGCCATACCATGAATTGTTTATTGTTTTATGGTGTACCTATTGCTCCCTCATCCATATACACACACAAACACTCCTCTTTTGAATTATGCACCATAATATTCATCTTCTCCATTAAGCTAGTTGAGAGCTCAAGAAGCCATAGGAGTTTCTCCATTGTAAAGCTTTGTAACATCTCATTGTAACTACATCAAGTGATAGTGGATCGGTTCTCGGCGTCCTCCGCCCGTGGTTTTTCCTGATTTGGGTTTCCACGTAAAAATCTCGGTGTCTCTCTTACTTAAGCTTTATCTTGCATTGTATGGTTATTTATTGTTGCGTACGCTTAGTGATTAGTTATCTTGCGTTCATTGATCATATTCCGCTTATATCTCGTATAAGAACCGTAGTTCATTGTTCTTGGGAAATTTAGTGTTTATAGTGAGGTCCAACTAGTGAGTAGTTTATTAGTTGGGTTTCGGTATTTTCACAACAATTATCATGGACTTGAATCATATAATATCTACTCTCGTCTGAGTCCATACGTAATAAGGTTGCATAGTACGTCTGTTAGAACAGTGACTACCATAACTGCAAACCTCTGCATGATGTAGAATTCGATGCCCTTGATCACTCGTCCTCTCTTTCTGGTGGAAGTCCACAAGGCAACAACATTTTCTGCAAAACCAAACACAGAGAGATTATTATTCACTCAAAATCAACATACAAGCCAGAATATTCATTTAGTTATCCACACAGCAACAACTGGAAAAATTAAAAATTATTTAGAATGACATCAAAATAACAAGCAATATTAGCAGATTCTATGTTGATTTTCCCACCTGTAATGCAGAATTTACTGCTAGTTGAGTTATCATACCATCAAACCTCCTCAACATGCACTCACTCTCTTGGAAAAGTATTACCATTAAAGGTGAAGAGTATCACCTCCATACCATGTACATTGCAACAATTTCGGCCCAAAATTTATAATATTTCTTTTTTTGGAAAAGCTTGTACACTAAATTACCCGCCACTGTCATGATATGTAAGGTGATTTTATATATTTGTGTCCAAGGATGATGCTACTTTTGTCTTTATTTACAACATATGTACAACAATTTTGAACATTTGATGAATAGTGAAAATATACCTGATCAAATATTATTAGTTAAGACAAACGGTGTTTATGAAATGATGCAAAGAAATGTTGATTGTATTTGGATGTAAAGAATAAAAAAGGTAAAATGGTACATTAGACCATTCAAAGGGTATATTCAATACAATAACTGAATAACACTTTTATCCTAATTTATATAGACAACTAAATCCCTACAGACCAGGGACAACTTAGGCTGTGTTTGGTAAGCTAGGTGTTGACTAATAAGCTAGCTAGTAGTTGATAAGCTAGCTTATGAATAAATCATGTTTGACAAAAAGTTGCTTATGAGTATGTAAAATGACCAAAAGGGGTATCTTGGAGTATAATAATTAGTATTAATAAGGGTATAATTGGAGAAGGCTACAAAAAGCTCATGAAACGCTACTCTAAGGTGCTGCTTGTTTTTTAAGAGGTCTGAAGTCTGATTTCATGTCTGAAAAATTAGAGGTGGTGCTGAAGTCTGAAATCTGAACCTATAAGACTGTTTGTTTTTTTTACCGTCTGAAGTCTGAAATCTGAATCTGAATGCTAAAAAAATTAGTTTTTTAGTTTAAAAAAAATTAAAAAGAAAACATGACTCCTAAATAAGCCCAAATAAAAGCCCATTCCATCCCTTAACCCTACCATATAAAAACTTCTCCTTCTCCATTTCACCCAAACCCTAACAATAGCCTCCATAACGAGTGAGCTTCCAAGATGCAGATCTTCCTCAAAACCCTAACTGGCAAGACCATCACGTTGGAGGTCGAGTCCTCCACCACCATCAACAACGTCAAAGCCAAGATACAAGACAAGGCATCCCGCCGAACCAGCATCGCTGGAAAACAGCTCGAGGATGGCAGAACCCTAGCCGACTACAACATCTAGAAGGAGTCCATGTTCCATCTGTGTTTTACCCGGATCGATTTGAGCGACGATGTCAAGTGACACAGGCGATTTGAATTTTCAAATGCTAGGGCCTCACTGAATTTTTCAGATCGTTTTCAGTTTTAAGTGACTCTGAAATCTTAAAAAAATCAAACGCTCTGAAAGGCTACACCTCTTACCGAATTAGAATTCTTTGGTTTTCAGAGATTTTTTGGAAAAAACAAACAAGCCCTAAGTTGTGTTTCAATAAGCTAGCTTATGGTACATGTTTGGATGGACTAGCTTATAAGCTCGCTTATTTTTGCCAAACACAGCCTTAATTATTACAAGGCTAATTGAAAGACCAACTAATCAGCCCCTAAGTCATTTGGCCCATTATGTCATAATTAAACACCACCTTATGCAAATACATCAAAGGGAAACTCTTTTACCAAGCAATCAAAAAAGTGTAGCCATGGAAAGACAAATATTAATCCTTAAAAAGATAATCGAGGAGAAGTTGATAAGAAAAATACCTGCATAAAATTATAACGGTCTCTTCCAATTGATTCATTTTAGGCTATTGCAAAATACGCAAGCATAGGGTAATGTCCAACATACGATCCATAGCTGTCTCGTTGGATATTAACAGCCCATTCACTTCAAAGCAAACAAGAAATTATCAGACAACTATACACATATGTACATTATACATTAGATCCTATACCTCAAAAGAAAGGCAAATTGGCGGGAAGTTATTTTGATGTGAAAATCATTAATTTTGTAATTCAACATTAATATGCCCTGTAAGATACTAACATTTTGAGCTAAACTTGATGATGACATTGAATTTTAAAACAAAGACGAAAAACAGAAAATATTAAGTTTTAGGGGTCATTTACTTAAACACTTACCCTGTAAGTGCGCGCTTACAAGGTAATTGAACACTATCACCTACCATATCGGACAAAATGGTATCGTATGCAAAAATTTACCCGGTAAGCGCTTACATGGTAAAAGTTGTCGATCTCGCTTACGGGGTTAGACTCGCGGTTCATGCCATTGCTCTTACTGGGTATTCTTCTAGAAGTATTGAAGTTGAAAACACCCAACAAGTGTCCTCCTCATCCAAATTTCCAAATGGATTATGGGAAATAGAGAGAGAATCTTTGCAGTCATTTTGAGATCATGAAACAAGAAAGTGTGGAGCCAAGAAACAAGAAAGTGTTTTAGGTAAAAGGATCGATTGACATAGACTGGCAAAAGTCTTTGTGTTATAAGGGGTTTATCTAAATGGTTTTTGAAAAACAGAGTTTGTACAGATAGGCAGAAAATTGTTTTAGTTTATTTCTATGATAGGTTGGAGTTCATATTGTATTGATGGTTATTACTTTCAAGGATGTTGTATTACCTATATTTTTGGGTTGTTAGAGTGTAATTTTCTTCTTCTTTAAAGTTCAAAATCCAACTGTTGTTTTTGTGGCTATGTGTGGTGATGGTGTGAAATACATTATAAAAACAAAACCAAGTTTAACCACAAAATAACCTAACCAATCACCATACTCACAGGCAAGCGTACCTGATCGAAAGCAATATAGTTTAGGAAAGTCCAGGTATCGTTCTTACCACAGGGAACAATTAAGCTAGAAGTCTACCAAAGTTTTAATTAGTTAATCTAGAAAAGGGATTTTGCTTTTTGAAAAGGATTTTTATAAAGAAAAGATTAACAACTAATAAATTAACTAAACCTAACCAAGAAGTAGGAAAGCAGATAAACAAACATACATCAGAGATGACTGAATTCATTATGGTTTACTTTTCATGAGATATAGATTAATGATTATTGTCAGAATTTAAGCATATAGCACCCGAACATGTATTATCTAAGATTACAAATCAGGTTGGTTTCTCGGCCCAATTACAGGGACTGGTTGTCAAGCAGTCTAGTAAAAGTCACCCTAATCCATGTTTAAGTCGTGGGACCCTACAATCTAATCTATCCTCAGTCTGAATAGATTACTTACCACATCTCTCCGCGTCACCAGAGTGAAAGGTAAGAGAGGCAGAAACCATGTTTATTAATTGGCAGATAACAAACACAATTCCAACTAACGACTTCAAGTAACCACAATTAAAACACAGATATAGGAATCAAAAATAAACATTCAACAAATCATAAATCTATTAACCAAGTAATGAATCCATAATGAAACAGAAAGGGTACTAGTACATAGACATACTAATAAGAAATACAAAAACAAACCAACTATAGACCGGGAGATTTGCTGAAGTATCCCCTCGAATCATCTCCTCCGTAGTTGTTACATCGAGCCCCCGGCTTCTTGGGTTGGAAACCCTAAGTGGTTCCCATCCTAACCTAGACTGAGAGAGAGTATCATCTGAATTATGAAATTGGTGTCTAAAACTGAATGGCAAGGCTTCTATTTATAATTAAACCTTGTAGACTCATTTCGCGTTCGCGAAACGGCACCTTCGCGGAGCGAAACATGCGACGCCCTAATCCTGAATTTTCCAGAAGCTTCCGAGAGAAAAACCACTTTCTTCGCAGCGCGAGCAAAACTTCGCGGAGCGAGCAAACCTTCACGGAGCGAGTGTTAGTAATTATGTGCATAAGTTGACAAACCAGTGATTTCACATCCAACGTTATAAGACACTTGAGGGTCACACCTATGAAGATCTGTAAATCAAATAAGATAAATCCCAGTTTGGAGAGATTGGGTTTATAATAGTTAATTATAAACCAGTTGGGTATTTTATGTAAGAAAACCCAAAGATGGAGGTTTGAAATGGTTCTTATATATTTATTAGGTGAATAAATATATATAGATTTATTAATTGGTAAATTATGTATTTATTAAGAAAAATAAATACATAATAGATTATTAATTAATAAAAGATAATTATCTAGTTTAAATGGAAATTCTTTTCTTTGGGAAAAATAAAAGATAATTACCATAGATAATTATAAGTGTTATATGGTAACTAGGAAACACTGACTTATAAGTATAAGCCTAAGGTTTACCAGTTATTCATTCGATTCATTCAACCAACTATCAGAAAAATCCCCTCTCTCCTCTCTCCCAAAACCGGCGCCGATTCCCCATCCACAAGGAGTTCGGTTTTTCGGTTATCATCGCGTGACAGCTAGTTTGTGATCTCGGGATTTCAGCCAACTAGAAGGCAATTTGTCTGATCATTTACGGGTGGATTTAGCTCAAGCAATCCAGGTAAATTGCTATAAACTTTTGACTATTAGATTAAATAATTAAAACGATTAAAAGATCATTAGAATGTTTTCGGGTTTTAATTCTTTGCTTCCTCGATAATCAAACCAGTTAGGTTTGATAAAGTTTAAACCTTCTGTCAGTTTGATCATTAGGTTTTACCGTGTATCTCTTCCAGTTAGGATTGAGATTCACAGAGATCCTCGTATCAGTTTGATGTGATGGCTGCACCACCGTTTGTGGTGGCGGCTGTGATCGGTGATGGTGGCGGGTGCCGTCGTCGCCGGATGGTGGACAAGCCGTAAGGCGATGGCGGTGGCGTTTGGTGTTTGCGATGGCCACGGCCAAACCACCAGTTCGGTGGTGGCCGGCGGTACCAAACCGCAGCCGTACGGTAATCGAACCACACCTAAGCCAAAACACCAGTTCGGTGGTGGCGATGGTAGATGGTGGTTGCTCGGTGGCTGAGCGCCACTCCCGGCGGACCAAAACCGCACTCGGCGGTGGCCAAAACCACCGTGTTGGTGGTGACGGCGTTGATTCCGATCGCCAAACGGATCGCCACCGTATTGGTGGTGATCGATGGCGTTGTACGACTTATCGTGGTGGCGGTGTTGGTTGGTTTTCGGACCACCGATCGGCGATGGCGGCTGGGACCGCAATCATCGATAGCGGTGAATGACAATCGCGAGATCAAGAGCCACACCACCGTTTGTGGTGGTGGCGATCGACGGAATTGAAACCGCCGAACGACAACAGCGGTCGTGACTGCTGTCGTCGATGGTGATCGGTGGCGATAGCAGCGGTGGCGGGCGTTATTCTAACCAACGATCGCGATAGATGTGGCCGCGGACGGTGGCCGCGATCGCCTAGAAAGCAGGAACGACGGCGGCTGTTTTTGCCGTCGTCGTGGATCGTTGATCATAACAGTGATGGTGGCGTTCGATGTGGCCTCGCGGCACGAGCAGGGCCATGATGAGGTCCTCGCGGCGCGAACGGCTTTCGCGCTTCGCGGCGCGAGCAGGGCCATGATGTGGTCCTCGCGGCGCGAACGGCTCTCGCTCTTTCCGGCGCGAGCCGTGCCCTCGCGGCGCGAGCGAGGCTGCCGAGCCATTCCCCTAGGGTTTTTCGTTCGGGCCAAGTTTTGTTATCAGGCCCAAAGCCCAGTATTTTGGACCAAGTCATGGCCCAAAAGGGTTTATTTGGTTTTAAGCAATTTTATCCAAAATTAATTTTTGTTTAAATAATTTTTATTTGGGAAATTTTATTATCTAATAAAATTTGTGTTGTCAAACCAGTAATTTGATCCGATTAGTCAAATAGGCCTGATGTCGTGATTTGACCAGTTGGTCAAACCACAACACAGTTTATGGGCCAATATTTTATTCAAACCAGTTGGTTTGGATTATCCGGTTTGGTGAGTTTTTATAAAATTATTTTCTCGCTTTATAAAATAAATTTATCGTTTACAAATCTTATTTTATAAAATAATTTTGGATTTATAAAACAGGTAGTTTTATAAATAAAACCAGGTTTTACGAAAAATGAGATAAGATAATTTTAAACGGATCTAGGTTTGTTTTACGCTTTATTATATATTGCTTAAATTATATGCCTTATATAAATGTGTGTTTGTTATATACCTGTATGTATATATATGTTACATTATAGCGTTTGCCAACTTAGACCCTTGACTTATTTGCGGGGAGGCCTGCGTGCCATTTACAACCCCTTTGTAAAAATGACCTTAGGATAGTTGTTTTATTTTCTTCGGGATTTCCATCAAAAGGTGCCGAGGCCAGTGGGAGCACGCGAGAAGGATAGAATATTTATTTCGGAGTTCCATCAGAGATGCCAAAGCCAGTGGGAGGTTCGCGAAGAAATAGAAATACTATAGTATTAGGTCATTAATGGTCCTTAGGAATACAATTGGCAAAACTATAATCCGTTTTTATCTGCGTGGTTGTTGCTTTACATAAACAGCGTGTTTGTGATATTAATATGTCTATTGTTTTAAATAAAAGAGAGTTTTTAAAACAAAATAATATCACAAGAGAAAATTAGGTTTTTAATTTTAAAATTGCCAATTTTTCAAACCTTTTTAAAACGGTAGATTTTATTAAAAACCTTATAAAATGATTGTTTTCATAAGTTGACAAAAACAGTTAGTTTTAATCAACCGGTATGCTATCAAAACAGTTAGTTTTGAATTAGCAAGTGGCCTTAAAACAGTTGGTTTTAGAAAGGCGTATGTGTTTGAAACAGTTAGTTTAAAACACAAGTAACCCTTCAAACAATCAGTTTTTCAAAATTATAAGTTTTTCAAAACTTTAGATGTTTAAAGGTTTTTTAAAATTAAAATCAAAAACCCCGAAAAATCATAGATCAGTAGTGCAACCCACTTTGGGGCACCTCCGGCGTAAGGTACACGGGTGTTGGAAGTGAGTACACCTTGGACGTCCGTGTTCAAACCGAAGCTGGGAGGGGATTACATGACTCTGCGCATCATTTCCGGGTGGTACCGGCCAGAGTAAAGTGTCCAAGTCACAAAATGGTGAGATCTATTTTGGTTCTGATAAGTTTACCGGGTGGTACCGGGCCAAAATGCACTTAGAGGGACTGAAACATGTACGAATAATTACCGTTGTCCCGAAAAGATCTAGAAATCATATCAGTTAGATATGATTGGTAAAAGTCCTTACCTACCAAAATAAATACGACCTGGTGGAGCAAAAACATTACGCACATCAGGACGTATGAAATAAAGGATCCTAGTCCAATAAATTAATCATTTAAGGGTTTATTGATATTTATTGGAGATAGTCTATTTACAGTTGTTAAAACCAATTTTTCTTTAAATGTGTAGATGGCAAACACAGTAACCAACACAAACAATCTTTCTCTCCGCTCCATCCTCGAGAAAGATAAGCTCATTGGTCCCAATTTCCTTGATTGGGAGCGCAATCTGATGATTGTGCTCAGGCATGAAAGGAAATGGTACGTCTTGGAAGAGCCTCTAGGAGAGGCCCCTCCAGCAAATGCATCGGCTGTTGTCAGAAACGCCCATAAGAAGCATTCCGATGATTTGCTGGATGTTAGTTGTCTTATGCTTGCAACTATAAGCCCAGATCTGCAAACGGGGCTCATAAATACGAATGCTTATGACATGATCCGCCAGTTGAGGGACATGTTCCAGACGCAAGCACGCACAGAACGTTACGATGCCACTACGGCATTTAACGAGTGCAAGATGATCAAGGGGACCTCAGTAAGTGACCATGTCATGAAAATGAAACGGCACTTGGATCACCTAGAAAGGCTCGGCCATCCAGTTCCGTTGCAGCTAGCAACGGATACAATTCTCAACTCACTGTCGGATGATTACAAGCCTTTTGTGATCAACTATAATATGAATAACATGGAGAAAACAATAGCTGAATTGCACTCCATGCTAAAGACTGCTGAGTTAAATATGGGGGCCAAGAACAAAACCAAGGACGTGCTGATGGTGAGAGATGGAGGGGTGAAAAAGAAGCATTGGCAAGGAGGCATCAGTAAAGGAAAGGGTCCAGTTCAGACCGTCCATAATGCACCCAAGGTTCGTGATAATGGTAAAGGCAAGGGCAAGGGCAAGAAGGTTAAGCCTAACAAAGCTAGGACCGAGAATCGCTGCTTCACGTGTAATGAAGTCGGTCATTGGAGGCAGAACTGCCTAAAGCGTCATGAAGCAGGTATATAAACCTCAGATATTTATGACTGCTTTAAAAATTTGTCACTAGTATTCTGATACCTAGAGCAAATGTCTATTGCTGGTGGTCAGAAGTGAAGTGCCCAGGAGTTGCTGAGGATCTTAAGTACTAGTTCATTTCAATTCTAGTCAAGACATTTTAGACATATGTTTTAAAACAATTACTTGTGGATAGTTATATTTTAATTTTGTGGTTTTAAATTTAAAAATTATTGTCTTGACATTGAAATATCTGTTGTGCATGATATTTTGAATCTGTTTGATTTAATAAAAGATCCTAGATATTACCTATCACACTGACGAAGTTACTCCAATAGTTTTAATTGAAGTAATTTTATATGAAAACTATCAAAAACACAAAGTACAATTATAGGAATGTGTTCTTGAAATAAGACATTTATGAGTAAAGGATTATGAAAGCATCTTATAGTCAAATACTCAAATGTTCTAAAGAGAATTTAGGATATTAATATCAGTATTTATAAAACTAAGAAAAATTCCAAGTTTTGGAATTAGGGTTTTGAAAACCAGTTAAAGGTTTTATAAATAATAAAATTCTCAAGTATGTTACTTAAAATAGAATTGATTCTTGACTAAATCAATAGTTAAATTTCGAGTAACAGTTGGTTTTCATATAAGTCAGTGGTAGCCCAGTCAATTCTCTATCTAGTCCAAGATATAGAATAAATATAATTATTGATTAAATATATCTAGGAATTCATAATCCAGGAAGGATGTGAATTTATGAGATGTACAAAATACCTTTCAGTCAAAAAGGTAAGATAAAAGTTTCAAAGTCTTTGAAACAAGTTAAGAGTCATGAATGACTTTAAGGAAAAATCAATAATTAAGTTATGTTGAATATTTAAAGATAGGATAAAACCAGTGAAACTTACCAGCTTGGTAAAATGAATATCTTATCAGATTTCAGGAAGAAATCACTTATCTACACAGCAACTAAGGAAAGTTGCAGTTTAGCCTTACATGTTCAGGGTAACTAGGAGTTTTTCCAGGTATCCGAGTTCTGATAAGTGAAGAGTCTAATCTTGTTTAAAGTGTTTGCAAAACAAGGATTATCACAATCAAGTAGATTGTATCAAAAAGATACAAACTTGAATTGTTTTTGGTTGTTATTTTGATTAATTTGGTAAACATTAATCAAAGAGTCTAAACTAAAGAAAGGTGATATTTTATTTTAGACCAGTATTTAACAAACGTTAAATAGACACCGTAAAAGTAATTAAGAAATATTAATTTTCTTATTATTACAGAGTGTAATATGGACTATGCAGAAATTAGTTTCTTTATCGCTTTTATATTTTGCATGTTTTATTATCCAGGAACGAAACTAGTTTCCATTTTTTCATTCGAAACTTGTCCGTGACAACTTATCATTGTGGGAACTTGATAGGGAGTTAAAGTCATTGTGGACTTTTGGGTAGTTATGATCAGTCGTTGAATAACAGCTACAAGTGTTGTAGACCAAAAGTTGCACATATATTCGATAGAGTAGCGAATATTGGACGTGATCCGCGGTTGAGATTACTTCTTGGATTTTGTCATAAGTAAAATCTCACAGTGGTTGTCCCTATCACCTGAGGTATCTGGTTTGATATGATGAGGACTGCTGGATACTTAGTGCGTGTGGGTTCCAAATCAATCAAACAATCAAGAACACTTAATCAGGATGATGTATATGCTAAGGATAATGATCTAGGATAGATTGCATTCATACAATGATTAGAGAATCAAGAAGTACAAATGATGAAAAGACATCCTATTTATACTAACTAGTAAAAGGCTTAAAAGGCTTTAAACACTTGGGCCTTGAACATGGGCCTTTAACAACAATTACATAATGGACACTAAGTTTAGGAAATTACAAAATTGACACAACTAACAAATATTTCTAACAATTTCCCCCTTTGTGTCAATTTCTCTGCTTCTGATGACTTGATGATTTCTTCTTCGATCCTTCAGTCTCTTTGGGGTTCTTTGATGATCCTTCTTTTCTTCTTGATGGTGGTGGTGGTGGTCTCTCCTCAACTCGTTTGACTGGTCCCTCTACCTTCCGAAGACCACAATAAGATTCGAAGCGTCGTAGAATGATACGATGTTCTAGCCGATGCTCGATGATCTGAAACACTTCGTCGATCAGGATAGAGGGATTTATCCAGTGCTTGGTCTTTAACACCTCCGGCTCAAGTCTCTTCTTTTCAGTAGCCAACCCTTTGTTGATGATGTGGAGCGTCCCGTCACTGTACTTGTGGACCTCATCGCATCGCATAAACTTCTTCTCCTCCTTCTGATTCTGATAAACTACCCCAAGAGTTGGTTTCTCGAGGACTTGGTAGAGAGGATAGCGATCGATATTTGGGAGGTCTTGATTTGGCGGTGAAAGGTTGACAGTGCTCTGACGACTCTAACCCGATCTGGAAATCATGAGTCTCTGATATCTTCCGGTTCCTCTCAATAAAGCGCTTAACCGCTTCCAGACCTTTGAATGTCTCCTGAGGTCGGTTTGTAAGCGTCTTCAAGTCGGTGTATAGTGTGTCTATGTCATCAAGATGCACATTATCGAAATCAACTTCGGTAAATGTGAATTCCCCGTTTCTCTTTCGGATGACAGAAAAGGCTGAGAACCATAAGCTCTGGAAGCATACAGATGAAACATCACTGATTCGGATGATCGGGTTATCATAGAAGAAGACATTTGCTTTGGGTTTGGCTTGGGTATCCATCCAGTAGAGATACTTGGTCTGCTTTTGTGGTGGCAGATTGGTGATGTCGTAGTACTTCTCCAGAGGCAAGTTCTCCACCTTGTTGGTGAAGATGGATCTATGAATATCCTCAAGGTAACCGCCACGCCTTTTCTCTCTATCCCACTTGACTGATTTTAGCGGCTCCACATATTTTCTGCGATTTGAGAGTGCACCCTTCTCCCTGGTATAGATCACCTTGGGAGGTGATACCGATGGCTGTCTCCATTGACCATGAATCGGTCGCTGAGGGCCATGAGTCACAGGGTTGTTTGGACCACGACGAGGAGCTTTGACTGGTAGAGAGAGAGTGCGAGAGGGTGAATCATCCTGAACAGGCAGTACCCTTAGTTGAGGGCCTCTATAAGTAGGAGACGGCGTAAGAGGAAGAGGAGACCGTTGTGGTGAAGGCGTGTCATATGAAGGCGAATGATGTGGAGACATAGGAGGTGAAGAAGAGTCAGAATTATACATCTCAATACCCGGAAGAGACTGATGTGGAGGCGACTGATGTGGTACCAGAAGAGGAGAGTCAGAACTGTAGCTCTCCATGCATGACTCATAATCATCGGAAGGAACATCATCTGAAGCGGGTACGCGGACAGGGTGAGAGATTTCCGGGTTGACACAAAAAACAATCTCTCGACCCTCCGCTGAATCTGCCGTCGGATTCTGACCAGGCTGAGACTGAGATACATCGACACCGGTCCCCATATGAGTACCAGAAGGAGCGGCGCCGGAAGATGTGTCTGTCAGAACCGAGGAGCCAAGCCGAGCCTTCTTACGGATTTCCCCCTCACGGCGATCGGGGTCATCTCGGTCATCGTGTCTGCGCTTTGGTGGCTCGGCTGATGCATGGCAAGAAGTCTCAAGGGCCCGGATCTAAGTCTGCATGTCTGAAATAGAGCCCTTGATCTCAGCTAAATCCTCCGTCTTCAGGGCATCAAGATTCCCTTCGAGCCTCTGGATAGATAAGACTACCTCTTGAGAAAAGGAGGTAGCCGGCTCGGGATGGCTCGCGGGAAGTGATGAATCAGAGAACCGCTTCAAGTACCCTAGAAGATTGACCTCATGTTTAGAAAGATCACTCCTGGAGAGTAAGGATGCCATAAGAAGGTCCCGTAACTCATCAGAAGAAGAAACGGGAGCGCTGGGTCTCAGAGGTGGAGGTGGTGATCTGGGAGGTGGTGTTGGATCTCGTACAGGCTCAGTTACCTTCCCTTTGCCCTTTAACCGGGCCTCAAGTACCGCAAACTTTGCATCAAACTCCTCACGGACAGCCTTTAGGGCGCTGTCCATCATCTCCCTGACAACAAATGTCGGGTAAGTAACACCGGGCTCACATAGAGTACCCGTTTGCACAACCGCTGAATCAACGGTGTGGCCTACATTCACGGTTGGCGTGATGATAGCCGTGGTAGGTCTTCCCTCCGGTCCTCGTGAAATGCCCGTCGTGGACACCACTCTCGGGGTTCCGGTCACGTCACTAAGACTCGCGACAGGTGTAGCTGAGACTGCGTCACACAGACTAGCAGTATGTGTACCTCGATGTGTATCGGGCACTAGACTCTGGTGCACATGAAGTGAAGGTGGGGATCGGGGCAGGGATCCTCCTGTTTCAATATCATTACCCTCCAAGTGAGGGCTTGATAGCCGTTGTGCTTTGTCCCCGTGGAATGAAACACCCACCTTTTGAGAGATGGATGAGTGGATAGGTGGGGCGTGCAATTGCACCTCTGGGTGGGAGGTGTCTTCTTCAATACCCGTACTCAACACATGTGTACGGGTAGCAGATGTGGCTGCCCGGCGTCTACCTATGGATAGGCGAGGACCGGTTAAAACCTTTGGTCCAGACTCCCACTCATCATTTCTTTCACTTCCCTCGCTCAGCTCACTATCATAACTATCTTCGACTGTTTTGTCTCCCTCAAACTTATTTCAACCTCACCGGAGTATTCAAACTCAGAATAATATTCCACCAAAGAGAAAGGTGTTCTGTTAGCTAGTACAGGTGGGGCGAGAAGAGCCTGCTCCGGTCTGATCATCGTCACCGCCTAGATTACCCCCGTCATCTCCCCCCGACTCCTCATCCTCACGCCCTTGGTCATCAACCCCAGATGAATGACCACTCTCATAACCCTCACTCTCTTGGCTAGGAGATTCCTCTGGGGTGCCAGCCTCCGGCTCTGGAGGTTCTGGTAGAGGAAGTGAGTCTAAGTATGCTCTCAGAATCGGTGAACGATGATCAAGTTTATCAAGTAATTCTTGTGGAATCTGCATGGGAACAATAGTTTGATGATCTGTGTTATCGACCAGTTTCGACATCGGCCAGTTAGGAAATAATGGAAGCTCCTTCCGTGGAACACTACAGTTCTTGTCGAAGATATGAGAGATGATAAGTGCCAAGAATCGGGGATACGGAACGAAGAATCTGGCCTTTGATGTTGTCTTGTCTTTGATCATAGATGAAAACTCCTCCCAAAGAAAGAACCGATAGTCGGTGTCGGGGTTGTTGGTGGCACAACCAAGAAAGACATGCTTTAACTCTTTGCTGCATTGATCTGTTCCTTTGGTGCGGGAGGAAAGACACTTGTTGAGGATGGCGAATAAAGTGGACCAGGCACCTGCGATATGCCTGCGTTTGAATGCTCCCAGAGTAGGGAGGTCTTTCTCATATCCAAGAGTATAGATTATCTCAAATAGTTCTGGATCAGTTAGATGATGTGTCTTAGGGTTGTTATCAGGTACTTGGAGGATGCGACAGAATCGGTCTCGGGTGAGTTTGTACTTAAAGTCTTCGACCTTGCATCGGAAGTGCTCAGGTTGGGAAGTGGTACGCACAACAAATTCCATGGAGTCATAGAATTGTTGTATGTAAACTTCTGGGATATCAACATGACGGGTGAGAAGTGGTGTAAGGGGATGGTTTCGAAGGATTTCTATGATGATTGGGTGTGAGGTTTGGAAGTGATTAAGGTCAAGGTAGTGGTTATTTTGGGTGGAGGGAAGGAATTTGGCATAAGAGAAGAGGCTATCAGAGATGTTCTGCAGTTGAGGTGAGAGGTTATCGTAGGTGATGGGTTGGGGTTGAGCAACACGAGACTGTCGGTGAGCTGAAGAGCTCGGATTCACCATTGTACCTGAAAAATAAGATGTTAGAATTTGAGATAAAGACATAATTGAGATATAAGACACACATCATTGAGATGTGTTTTTGTGTACTAAATCAAAGGATTTGGTACAGAATAACACAACACATTGAGTGTGAATTTTTCCAAGAAGTGAGAATTCAAAGACAACCAACAGTCTTACCAACCCACGACATGATGAGGAACACTTAGGATAATATGGATGAGGTTTCATCATGGTATGGTGAAACATGTAAATAAAACAGGTATACACTTAAGCAATGTGGACACACAAATACTCAGGTAAACACATAGTCAAGTAAACCTAAATCACACATACAACCTCAAGAGCCTTGGTGCATACTCAAAATATACGAGAAGAAACAAGTTATAGCATGAGAGGCAAGTGATCGTCTACCAAGAATTTGTGCACAAGTATTAGTTCGGGAATAATCTACTCAGCCCACAATGGAGAACCAAAACAGAAAAAAATAAAAAATAACAGCACACTAAAATTAAAGAACACACAAAAAAAAATTAACCTAGAAAAGACAATAATAAAAAACTAAGTAAAAGACACAAAAAAATACTAAGAGAAAAAAAAACTTGAAGAAGAAAGAACACAAAAAAAAATTGTAACCAAAAAAAAATCTTGATAAAGAATAAAAGAAAGAAGAGAAAAACAAAAAAAATAAAATAAAAAAAATGGTCAAACAATCGGTCAGCAAAGGAAAGGGGAAGTCAGCAAATGCCACGTGGCGCTGACGTGTGCGCTGACGAGGACGAAGACGTGTGTTAGAGTGTGTATTGCATGTGTGTGTGTGTCTTTTGTGTGGTGAGTGTGAGTGTGTTTATGTGGTGGCATGTGTGAGTGTGTCTACGTGTGTGATGGATGGAAGAGACAGCTGGCGAGAAAAAAGGACGAAAAGGAGAAGACCGCGTCAGGCGCGTGGGCCGAGGAACGAGGCGCGTCAGGCGCGTGAGGACGCGTGCAGACGCGTGTGTGCGCGTGGGAGACAGCGAGTGTCAGAAGACGCGTTCTTGGAGGCGCGTGGCGCGCGTCTGGGCGCATGGAAGCGCGTATGGAAGTGCGTTTGGGGCGCGTGAAGCATGCGAGATAGCTGGAAAAAACGTTATTCGAGGTGGACGCGGTTTTAGAGATTGCAGACGCATTTTATGCATATTTCTTCTCCTTTTTTTTTCAGTTCAGATACAAAACGAAAATACACACTTAGACAAACAAAGAAGGAAGGAGAAGAAGGAGTATATCCGGTCCATGGTCAAGAGAAGCTCCGGTCATGAAGACGACTCCGGCGCAGGGATGTGATCCGGTCACGGTCTATGGGTGAAACTCCGGCCACGTCCGGTCCGGGCTCTTGCCACCACCCGGTCCGGTCGCCGGTGAGGATTCCGGTCCGGTCCGGTCCAACTCCGGTTGCGATAGGTGAAAGCTCCAGATCCGGTCGAAGAGAAGCTAGTTCATCAAGGTGCAGATCCGGGATTCAGCAAGAGGCTTGGTTTCGGGAAGAGGTCCGGTCCGGCGAGGGTTTGATCTCCGGTTCCGGTCAAGGATGGTTCATAAGAGAAGATTTCGTCGCCGGAAAATTATCCGGTTCCGGCGACGTCCGGTCCGGTTCCGGTCCGGTTCCGGTCATAACACTTCATCTCATTTTCTTTCCAAGATTCGGACAAGGCATTTTCCGGTCCGGTTCCGGCGACATCCGGTTCCGGCGAGGTCCGGTCGCCGGAAAAACATCCGGTCCGGGATGAAAGATTTTGGATTTTATCAAGACCTTGGATAGACACCTTGAAAGATCCGGTTCCGGCGACATCTCCGGTCCGGTTCCGGCGAGGTCCGGTTCCGGCGAGATCCGGTCGCCGGAGCTTTCTCCGGTCAGGTCTTGGGTTCAAGGTGACATGATGACAAGGAGAAGGATGATGGACATAAAAAGTAAAAAATAAAAATAAAGAAGGATAAGATGTGACAACCGTCAGTTCCGACCTCCAGGTTAATTTACGCGTTCAGTCACTCTACAGCATTTCCATAGGTTAGAAATTAGTTAAATAAGTTTTAAGATGAAAATAGATTAGTTGCGAGAAAAAGTTAGGTTAAAATCCTAAGAGTTCCGAAAACTGCCCGAAAAAGCCCGAACCGGCCCGAAATCACCCGATAATCCTAAAATGCCAGAATTAAGATAATTTTTGGAAAATTAAGTTATAATGTTTAAATTATATGTAAAGTAACTTAATTAACCTAAAACCACTTTCGAAAAGTTAGAATTTGCGAAAAACCGACAAAAACCCGGTACCGCGTCGAAATAACAGTGTCAAATGTACACTGTTTTAAAAGAAAAAAAAAATATAGGGAGAGTGGGTGGGACCCACTAGGGGCCGGCCACACCACTCCCCAAGGTGTCCCCTCCCCTCTTTCATATAAAAGCTATCATTTGTTCATTTTTCCAACAAAAATCTCTTTCACTTTTCAAATCTTCTTTCTCTCTCTAATTCTCTCTACTCTCTCTCACTAAAAATCAGCCAAGAACTCCTCTTAACTCCAGATTTTTGAAGGTTTAGAAACCAATTTTGAGTTAAAGATTTGGGTATTCATCAAAGGTAAGCATAGATAGATGATTCTACTTCGATTTTTAACTCCATTGTGAGTCTTTCTTCTTCTTTTTCAAGGGTTTTTAACCCCTTTTTGATTCAAGCAAAGAAATGTGTGTTTGGGAAAGAGATTGAGCCTTAGATGATGTTATATAACAATCTATGGAGGTGAAAATCAATGATTTCCCCATAAGAACACAAGAAATGAATCAAAAATCGTTTAGATGATGATTTTGACCACCAAACTTGTGCTAAACTTCATCAATAGTTCATGCATGGGTTTGGATGGTATGAAAACATATTTTAGTTGTAATACATTTGTATAATCTGAGTTATGGGTGAAATAGCAAGATAAACCCCGAAATGGTATGATTTTATGTGTTTTGGTAGTATTTTGGGTATTATAATGTTGGACAGATTCTGTCAAAGTAGTTGCATGCACTTTACACGACCCAAAAAGGGCTTTCTTGAACTTATTTCTTCATGAAAATTTTATGGAATGATATTTAATGTGTTAGGGTTCAAACCCCACTGGAATGGTGCAAAAACACCAAGATTTGAACCCAAACCACCATAAAACATTTTTGTGTGCAACAGTGTTTTGGTCAGAAACTTTGGTCAACTTCAAACAAGCATAACTCCTTGATTATTTATCTAAAATACGATTTTCTTGATCCTAAACTCAAGTACTTTGAGTTAGCTTTCTAAAGAGTCCAAGATCATGTCATTTAGAGGTGTTTTGGGACTTCAACCAATGAGTTTAAGTTGGTGGTGTAGGCTGTCCTCTTATGGCAGATTACACATGCACCACTTGAAGAGGTCATATCTCCCTCAAAAATCATCCTTATGACATGAAACTTGTTTCAAAAGTTTGGTTTATGTTTTAGCTAGAAAATCCCTTTGGAAATTCGTGATAAAGTGGTGTATAGAATTATTTATGAATAAAACAAGGACTAAAGGTATTCTGGAAATTCAGCCCTTACCACTGATTTTGTAAAAATGTTTAAAAATAGTAAAAATCCTCTAAAAATCATGAAACTTGGTGAAAATGCTCTTAACATCCCCTAATTCTGGGGGTAAAAATTTAAAGACTCAATATTTAGAGGACCTAGGTTCAAAATGACAATTTTTGCAACTCAAAATTTTGACAGATTCTGAAATTTTCTTAAAAGCTCAATTTTATAAAATTTGAACTTCTAAAATGTTTAGAAGACTTTCATTTGTGACAAAATGAATTTTTATTGGATTAGGCTATAAAATTTATATAATGGCATATTATGGATTTCGGTACGATTTTAGTTAAGGCCCGTTGGACCTAGGACTTACGTTAAAAATTTCGTGTTTGATAGGACTACCCTAGTTTGGAGCCGGGATTTAGGTCACGCATCAACTCTTTCAAATTCGCACTAAGCACTCAAGGTGAGTATTCACAGCCCCACTTTTACCGTTTTATACGTTTTGGGGTGGAAAGCATGATATGATTGAATGTATTATGAAAATGTGATGAATTGATTTGTTTCAAAATGAGCAAAAATGGATTTAAATGAATCGAATTGAAATGAAATGTAAGTGAGTTAAATTTGATATGTTTAAAGCTTGATATAGTGAGATAAAAGGAAAAAAAAATGAATAAGTCCCCGAAGACTACTATTAACTCATAACAATGGGCCTAAAATACACGTGGATAGCGCTATTTGGATTGACATACCCACCTAGAACTGACGAGTGATAGGTGCACTGTATTGAACAAAACGTTCTACGCAAGTGGGATTTACTTCCACCTCTGGGGTAGATAGGGGCAAAGCATGTCATGAATTGGAAAGGATTGTAGTAACTCACTAATTATCTTGCGATTTACACATCATCCGGAAAATTTACTCACTGTTGGTAGTGAATGAACGGATTCACTCTAACTGTATACGATAACTTAAGCGAATGAACGGATTTGCTTTAGTTAAATTTTGAAAAGTGTAGTGAATAAAAGGTTCACTGAAATGTTGTTGCATTTAAAATATTTTTGTGCATATGAAAACCTGTGAACTCACCAACTCTTGTAGTTGACACTTGTTTATCATGCTTTTCAGGAAATCCGAAGGTCTGATAAGATTATTAAGGGAACTTTTGTATAACACCAGTCATGTTGATTCATATTTCGTTTAAATTTGTAAACCTGAATGATGGTTGGATTGTAATACTTGTAGTACTGTGTAAACTCTTTTAAACTTTTGATATGAATGATTGGTGTATTTTATTTCCTATCGCGATGAAATCTTGACTGTGGCACCTCGTGGTTCCGCTTTAGCGGGGTGTTACAGATTTGGTATCAGAGCCATAGGTTATAGAGAACATCGGTTTTTTCATAAAAACCAAGTACTATAACCAACCTTTTCAAAAGGAATTAAAACCTTTAATTAAAAAGATTTCTAGGCATAGGAAAAATTTAAAAATTCGTATGATTAGGATAGGTACTGTTCTGGTATATCATAGAAATGCGGAGCCTGATCACCTACGCATAGCCATGATATAAGTAGAATAAGACTTGTGAGCTAACCATGCTGTTAAAAATTTAAAAGTCGGAATTTTCTGAGAATTTCCTGCAAAACATTTTTATTTCTGTGAGTTCGCATTAATATGTACAAGTTTTGAAAATATTTCTAAATTGATAACTTAAAAATTTTTCTATCGCAGTTACCATGTCTCAGGAGACCGACCCGTCTGAGCACCAGTCCTTGGGGTCCCACGGACCCTCTAGGAGTCGGAGTGTCGCCTCGCGTTCCCAGACCATCGACCGGGAACGTGACCCGTACAGCGACAGTGACGCTGACTCCCATCAGGTCCCCGTCCGGCCCGCCAGTCCGGCGCGACCTTACGGGCCTGAGACCCATTATGGCCTTAGGGGCAGGCGCACCGCTCGAAAGAGCGTGCCACTGCCTACCCGGATGACCTTCCGCATTCCCTCTGGGGATGGGGCGGGGCCATCACGGGTAAGGGGCCAGGGTGGGTCATCGTCGTCGTCGTCGTCGTCCTCGTCCTCTACATCATCTGGATCTCCGCCGCCCTACCGTCCGTCGTCGCCAATACCTAGAGTTGCCCGACCATCACCCGATGCTCGACCACCGCCTGTCGTCCAACCACCGCCGATAGCACCAGTTCCTAGGCACCCACCAGTGGCCCGTGCCCCTGTCCTATGCCTGAGAGGCATGACCCCGCTCGAGCGTCAGGAGGTCGAGCGCTTAGCCCGGGGTCAGGACATCCACGAGCACATGATCGATCATCATGACCACATGATCGATTCCCTGTTAGGTGTAGCCGGAGCGGATAGCCAGCAGCTATCCAGAGTCGTGGCCCTCCTAGGTCACACTATGGACTCGCTCAGTCACCTATACACCTTGGTGTATGTAGTGATTGCTCTGGCTATCATCTTGTTCGTCTGGGCTATGTGGGGGGCTGGCTACTAGGAGATGGGATCTTACAGTAGACCGTATTTGATGAACCTTCTATTTAAACTGTTATTTTGAGGCGTGATGCCTAATTGTTGAACATTATGTTTTATTTTGGATGACTGTAAAATCGTATGATCGTTTGGATACTATTTTTGGGAAACGATATGGATATTATGATGGTATGATTTGCTATGAGTTGCATGTTATATTTGCATCTTTACGTATGAATGGAATGTTTAGATTATTATGCATCTAATGACCTCGTTAGTTGGTATAATAAGTTTAATACGTTGCGTAGACACTATGGCTTGAATGAGTGGGTAGTTAGTAAATTGCAAGAACCTAGATTTGCTAGCTCATCACTAAATGCCTTTATTATGGTTATGTTTTAGAAACATGCCTCCAAGAAGGGAAGATCCGGAACTTGCAAGACTCGTTTCGGAGCAAGTCATAGCCTCTCTTCCTAATATAGTTAGCCAAGTGGCAGCTGGATTCAATACTAATCAAAACCAAAATCACGAGCGTAGAGAAAGGGAATGTACGTACAAATCCTTCCGTAGCTGTAATCCTAAAGAATTCCATGGAACCGAAGGAGCGGTTGGCCTGTTAACCTGGATAGAGGGCATGGAGTCTGTCCTCCATATCAGCAAGTGTACGGAGGGAAATAAGGTACAGTATGCTGCCTGCTTGTTACAAGGACGAGCTTTAACTTGGTGGAACACTCAAATTCAGACCCGTGGACGTGAGGCAACCAATCAAATATCTTGGGAGGATTTCAAGAAGATGCTTAAGGATGAGTTTTGCCCGCGAAGCGAGATACAGAAACTAGAAGCGGAGTTGTGGCACCATGAGATGAAAGGAAATGATGTCACCACTTACACTACCCGATTTCATGAATTGGCTAAGCTAGTACCGCACTTGGTAACACCTGAACAGAACCGTGTAGATCGATATGTCTGGGGATTATCACCAGTAATCCGGGGAAATGTAACCGCAGCAGACCCGAAAACTCTGCAAGAGGCAGTGAATCTGGCAAACCGACTCACCAACAATGCAGTCCGATCAGGAACCTTTCTGAGTGTTGGGGCGAAAGGAAAGAGGAAGATAGAGGAGTCTACTAAACCACAATTCAGGGGAAAGATGGGCAAGGATAGGAGAATAACCAGGAGCTACGGATTGCAGACTCAGATGGCAGAAAGAGAGAGAGGAACGAATCAGAAGTGTGGCAAGTGTGGGAACCTTCATGGTGGGAGGTGTATTGTCTGTTCTAGATGTGGCAGGGGAGGCCATACTGACAAGGGCTGTAAGAAGGGAACTTGTTTTGAGTGTGGGAGCTTAAATCATTACCGGAATGATTGTCCCAAGTTGAATCAGAGACCCTACGCGAATCGAGTGCAGCCGGCAAACCAAACGACCCAAGCAAACCAAGCGAACCAAGGAAACCGAGGAGGACTAGCTCGAGGGAGAGCATTTGTGATTGGGGCAGAGGAAGCAAAGCAAAACCCCGACGTGGTTACAGGTACGTTTCTTCTCAACAACTATCCTGCTACTGTGCTTTTTGATTCCGGAGCAGATAGGAGCTTTGTATCGTTAGAATTTAGGCCTAAGATAAATAAAAAGTCACAGGATCTGAAAGAGGATCATATAATCGAATACTCCAACGGAGAATTAGTTAAGGCCGATAAGATAATCAGAAAATGCACACTAGGTTTGTCTGGAAAGGATTTTAGCATAGACTTGATCCCGATTAAGATAGGGAGTTTTGACATAATTGTTGGTATGGACTGGATGTCCAAGCATCGAGCAACAATATGTTGTGCTGAGAAGATAGTCGTGATAGCATTACCTGATGGAAGATTTCTTGAAGTGTATGGAGACAAGCCAAAGAGAGACATTAAGATCGTGTCTTTTATGAAAATGCGAAACCATCTACGAAAGGAGTGTGTAGCATTTATGGCGCACGTGGTAGATAAGAGTGCAAAAGAAAAGCAAATCCAGGATATTCCAATCGTGCGAGATTTTCCTGAGGTTTTCCCAGAAGAGTTACCAGGACTACCCCCGCAGCGACAAGTAGAGTTCCACATTGATATAATCCCTGGAGCAGGCCCTGTAGCAAGATCACCTTATCGTCTAGCACCATCCGAGATGCAGGAGCTGTCGAACCAACTTCAAGAACTGTTAGATAAGGGATTCATCCGACCCAGCTCTTCGCCCTGGGGAGCCCCTGTGCTGTTCGTCAAGAAGAAGGATGGATCATTTCGCATGTGCATCGACTATAGGGAACTGAACAAGATCACCATCAAGAACCGATACCCTCTTCCACGCATCGATGACTTATTCGATCAACTGCAAGGAGCAACGTACTTCTCCAAGATCGATCTTCGATCGGGATACCATCAAATGCGAGTTCGTGAGGAAGACATTGCAAAGACAGCGTTCAGAACTCGATATGGTCACTATGAGTTCTTAGTCATGCCTTTTGGATTGACGAACGCTCCAGCAGTATTTATGGATCTAATGAACCGAGTGTGCCGACCTTACCTAGACAAGTTCGTAATTGTCTTCATAGACGATATCCTGATTTATTCGCAGAGCAAGGAGGATCATGAGCAACATCTGAGGCTAGTATTGGAATTGCTAAAGGCCGAAAAGCTTTACGCCAAATTTTCGAAGTGCGAATTTTGGATCCGAGAAGTTCACTTCTTAGGACATGTAGTGAACAAGGAAGGAATACACGTCGACCCAGCCAAGATCGAGGCCGTAAAGAAGTGGGAAGCCCCAAAGACCCCAACCGAAATTCGACAATTTCTCGGTTTGGCAGGTTATTACCGAAGATTCATCGCAAATTTTTCTAAGATTGCGCAGCCATTGACAACCTTGACGCAAAAAGACAAGAAGTTCATCTGGGGAGAGAAACAAGAGGAAGCGTTCCAATTACTCAAGCATAAGTTGTGCAATGCGCCCATTCTAGCGTTACCCGAAGGAACGGATAACTTTGTAGTATATTGCGATGCTTCACATCAAGGCTTAGGATGTGTCTTGATGCAGAACGAGAAGGTCATTGCCTATGCATCCAGACAGTTGAAGGTCCACGAGAAGAACTACACCACTCACGACTTGGAACTCGGAGCAGTGGTGTTTGCCCTCAAGATCTGGAGACATTATCTGTACGGCACCAAATGCACTATCTTTACAGATCATAAGAGTCTTCAGCATATTCTGGACCAAAAGATGTTAAACATGAGGCAGAGAAGATGGGTGGAGCTGCTCAGTGACTATGATTGTGAGATCAAATACCACCCAGGGAAGGCGAACGTAGTAGCTGACGCGCTGAGCAGAAAAGAAAGAGTGAAGCCTACAAGAGCACGAGCCATGGGAGTTTTGGTCCAGACCAGTTTGAAAAGCCAGATATTGGAAGCTCAAAGGGAAGCCCTAATGACTGACAACATAAAGAAAGAAACCCTTCATGGCGTAGAAAAGGAATTCGAGAAGAAAGGGGATGGAGTATGTTATTTCAAGGGAAGAATTTGGATTCCAAGTGTGGAGCAGCTGAGGAAAATGATCATGGATGAAGCTCATCAATCAAAATATTCGATACATCCAGGATCTGATAAAATGTACAAAGGACTGAAGGAGCATTACTGGTGGCCCGGTATGAAAAGAGATATCGCCACTTACGTGAGTAAATGCTTGACTTGCGCGAAAGTTAAAGCAGAGCACCAGAAACCGTCAGGACTTCTTCAGCAACCAGAAATCCCAGAGTGGAAATGGGAGCAGATATCGATGGACATCGTGACCAAGTTACCCAAGACCAAAAAGGGGCATGATACGATTTGGGTAATCGTTGATCGACTCACGAAATCAGCGCATTTCTTGCCAATAAAGGAGACTGATAGCATCGATAAGCTTGCACGATTGTATGTCAGTGAGGTTGTTATGCGACATGGAGTCCCGATATCGATCATCTCTGATAGGGATAGTAGATTCACCTCGCGATTTTGGCAATCGCTTCAAGCAGCTTTGGGTACTCGTGTAGATCTAAGCACGGCTTATCATCCTCAAACCGATGGACAAACTGAGAGAACCATTCAGACATTAGAGGATATGCTACGTGCTTGCGTGATTGAATTTGGAGGTAGTTGGGACGATCATCTACCTTTAGTCGAGTTCTCCTACAACAACAGCTTTCATGCTAGCATACAGTGTGCGCCATACGAGGCACTCTATGGACGCAAGTGTAGATCCCCACTTAATTGGTTGGAAGTGGGAGAGAATAAATTGTTTAGGCCGGATGTCGTGCAGGAGACCACCGACAAAATCAAAATGGTTCGAGAAAAGCTGAAAACGGCCAGAGATCGCCAGAAAAGTTATGCCGATAATCGGCGAAAGCCGTTGGAATTTCAAGTTGGTGACAAAGTGTTACTGAAGGTATCACCATGGAAAGGGCTAATAAGATTCGGAAAGAAAGGAAAGCTGAACCCTCGTTTTGTTGGACCGTTTGAGGTCGTAGAAAGAATCGGACCCGTTGCCTATAGGTTGAACTTGCCTATAGAGCTGAGCTCTATTCATGACACGTTTCACGTGTCCAACCTGAAGAAATGTCTGTCAGAGGAGACAGTAATTCTGCCTTTGGATGAGATTCAAATTGATGAAAAACTGCGCGCCTTGGAAGAACCAATCGAGATTCTTGATCAAGAAACCAAACAACTCCGGCGCAGCAAAATACCAATCGTCAAGGTACGATGGAACTCTCGTCACGGACCTGAGTTCACTTGGGAACGGAAGGCTTACATGAAAGACAAATACCCGCACCTCTTCACGAAAGATCGCTTCGGTACCAGCAAGAATTAAATTTCGGGACGAAATTTCTTTCAACCGGGGGTAAATGTGACAACCGTCAGTTCCGACCTCCAGGTTAATTTACGCGTTCAGTCACTCTACAGCATTTCCATAGGTTAGAAATTAGTTAAATAAGTTTTAAGATGAAAATAGATTAGTTGCGAGAAAAAGTTAGGTTAAAATCCTAAGAGTTCCGAAAACTGCCCGAAAAAGCCCGAACCGGCCCGAAATCACCCGATAATCCTAAAATGCCAGAATTAAGATAATTTTTGGAAAATTAAGTTATAATGTTTAAATTATATGTAAAGTAACTTAATTAACCTAAAACCACTTTCGAAAAGTTAGAATTTGCGAAAAAACCGACAAAAACCCGGTACCGCGTCGAAATAACAGTGTCAAATGTACACTGTTTTAAAAGAAAAAAAAAATATAGGGAGAGTGGGTGGGACCCACTAGGGGCCGGCCACACCACTCCCCAAGGTGTCCCCTCCCCTCTTTCATATAAAAGCTATCATTTGTTCATTTTTCCAACAAAAATCTCTTTCACTTTTCAAATCTTCTTTCTCTCTCTAATTCTCTCTACTCTCTCTCACTAAAAATCAGCCAAGAACTCCTCTTAACTCCAGATTTTTGAAGGTTTAGAAACCAATTTTGAGTTAAAGATTTGGGTATTCATCAAAGGTAAGCATAGATAGATGATTCTACTTCGATTTTTAACTCCATTGTGAGTCTTTCTTCTTCTTTTTCAAGGGTTTTTAACCCCTTTTTGATTCAAGCAAAGAAATGTGTGTTTGGGAAAGAGATTGAGCCTTAGATGATGTTATATAACAATCTATGGAGGTGAAAATCAATGATTTCCCCATAAGAACACAAGAAATGAATCAAAAATCGTTTAGATGATGATTTTGACCACCAAACTTGTGCTAAACTTCATCAATAGTTCATGCATGGGTTTGGATGGTATGAAAACATATTTTAGTTGTAATACATTTGTATAATCTGAGTTATGGGTGAAATAGTAAGATAAACCCCGAAATGGTATGATTTTATGTGTTTTGGTAGTATTTTGGGTATTATAATGTTGGACAGATTCTGTCAAAGTAGTTGCATGCACTTTACACGACCCAAAAAGGGCTTTCTTGAACTTATTTCTTCATGAAAATTTTATGGAATGATATTTAATGTGTTAGGGTTCAAACCCCACTGGAATGGTGCAAAAACACCAAGATTTGAACCCAAACCACCATAAAACATTTTTGTGTGCAACAGTGTTTTGGTCAGAAACTTTGGTCAACTTCAAACAAGCATAACTCCTTGATTATTTATCTAAAATACGATTTTCTTGATCCTAAACTCAAGTACTTTGAGTTAGCTTTCTAAAGAGTCCAAGATCATGTCATTTAGAGGTGTTTTGGGACTTCAACCAATGAGTTTAAGTTGGTGGTGTAGGCTGTCCTCTTATGGCAGATTACACATGCACCACTTGAAGAGGTCATATCTCCCTCAAAAATCATCCTTATGACATGAAACTTGTTTCAAAAGTTTGGTTTATGTTTTAGCTAGAAAATCCCTTTGGAAATTCGTGATAAAGTGGTGTATAGAATTATTTATGAATAAAACAAGGACTAAAGGTATTCTGGAAATTCAGCCCTTACCACTGATTTTGTAAAAATGTTTAAAAATAGTAAAAATCCTCTAAAAATCATGAAACTTGGTGAAAATGCTCTTAACATCCCCTAATTCTGGGGGTAAAAATTTAAAGACTCAATATTTAGAGGACCTAGGTTCAAAATGACAATTTTTGCAACTCAAAATTTTGACAGATTCTGAAATTTTCTTAAAAGCTCAATTTTATAAAATTTGAACTTCTAAAATGTTTAGAAGACTTTCATTTGTGACAAAATGAATTTTTATTGGATTAGGCTATAAAATTTATATAATGGCATATTATGGATTTCGGTACGATTTTAGTTAAGGCCCGTTGGACCTAGGACTTACGTTAAAAATTTCGTGTTTGATAGGACTACCCTAGTTTGGAGCCGGGATTTAGGTCACGCATCAACTCTTTCAAATTCGCACTAAGCACTCAAGGTGAGTATTCACAGCCCCACTTTTACCGTTTTATACGTTTTGGGGTGGAAAGCATGATATGATTGAATGTATTATGAAAATGTGATGAATTGATTTGTTTCAAAATGAGCAAAAATGGATTTAAATGAATCGAATTGAAATGAAATGTAAGTGAGTTAAATTTGATATGTTTAAAGCTTGATATAGTGAGATAAAAGGAAAAAAATGAATAAGTCCCCGAAGACTACTATTAACTCATAACAATGGGCCTAAAATACACGTGGATAGCGCTATTTGGATTGACATACCCACCTAGAACTGACGAGTGATAGGTGCACTGTATTGAACAAAACGTTCTACGCAAGTGGGATTTACTTCCACCTCTGGGGTAGATAGGGGCAAAGCATGTCATGAATTGGAAAGGATTGTAGTAACTCACTAATTATCTTGCGATTTACACATCATCCGGAAAATTTACTCACTGTTGGTAGTGAATGAACGGATTCACTCTAACTGTATACGATAACTTAAGCGAATGAACGGATTTGCTTTAGTTAAATTTTGAAAAGTGTAGTGAATAAAAGGTTCACTGAAATGTTGTTGCATTTAAAATATTTTTGTGCATATGAAAACCTGTGAACTCACCAACTCTTGTAGTTGACACTTGTTTATCATGCTTTTCAGGAAATCCGAAGGTCTGATAAGATTATTAAGGGAACTTTTGTATAACACCAGTCATGTTGATTCATATTTCGTTTAAATTTGTAAACCTGAATGATGGTTGGATTGTAATACTTGTAGTACTGTGTAAACTCTTTTAAACTTTTGATATGAATGATTGGTGTATTTTATTTCCTATCGCGATGAAATCTTGACTGTGGCACCTCGTGGTTCCGCTTTAGCGGGGTGTTACATAAGAAGAGTATTAAAATCAGATAAAAGGTGGTAAAAATAAAGGGTAAAAAAAAGAACTTGGGTTAAAAACTTATCAACTCTAACAAACACCATACCACACAAAGATATTTATTTTAAAGATCAAATAGGGCTTGTTCTTGTGTTCTTCAAGAAGAATGTATGATACCTCCAAGAACACCAACAATGGTGGAGAACATCTCAAAACTAAAAACCTCACCAAATGACAAGTATTTTATATGAACAGAAAGCTCTAGATGCGGTTTACACATTTACTGAACACATTTAGCACAAAAACCAACCCAAATCGCTCAAAATCCAAGAATTTTGAGGTTGGGGTTTTTGATAAACCCTTGAAATTGTCCAAATGGGTTTTCAAAATCTAGCTTAGAGGTGAATGAGATATGCAATAAGAGGTTTAAACTAGATGGAAAAAATGATGGATTTACCTTGAAAATCAATAAAAAATGAAACCTTTGAGTTTTGATTGATTTGAAGGTAAAAAGAAAATGGAGAGAAAATGGAGAGAAAAAATTTGGAGAAGATGAATGAGAGAAAGAGACAAAAAAAACTTGAGTAAAAAGAAATCAGAGTTTTTTTTCTAAAAATGCTAAAATAAGAGAAGAAAAGAAAGATTTAAAATTTTATACATATAACAAGGAATAGAAAACTTACCTGGGGTGCTTACCTGTTCCCCTTCTGATCAGGCGGAGGCAGACAACGTTCCCCCTCGGAACAGGCATGGGGAGGGAACGTTCCCCCTTGACTGATGCACACTCAAGAAAAAACTTAGTAAAACTCACAAGACCATGAAAAGCAGATACAAAAGAAATTAAAGGAAACAAACCTAATCTATCAAGAACTTAGTCCAAGACAACGATAACCCAGTGATCAAGACCGTACGTCTGACTGCTGAGTCATGGTTCTAAGGGACTGAGTGTTTGATAGATGATCACTCTTGAGGATCAAACATGCCAAGCTTGGAGATTAGGAAATTAAATCGTTTCTCATCCAAAGGCTTGGTGAAGAGATCCGCAAGTTGATACTCGGTATTGACAAAATAAAGTGCAATCGTACCTCTCTCCACATGGTCCTTGATAAAGTGATACCTTATATCAATATGCTTAGTGTGAGTGTGTTGGACTGGATTGCAGGTGATAGCTATGGCGCTTTTGGACTCGCAGTAGATGGGTATGTGGTTGAAATTGTAACCATAGTCTCTGAGCTGGGTCCGCATCCACAACACTTGGGAGCAGCAGCTGGCAGCAGCGACATACTCCGCCTCAGCTGTAGATGTAGAAACACAATGTTGTTTCTTTGAACCCCAGCTGACTAGCTTATCACCCAAGAACTGGATATGGCCTGAAGTGCTTTTCCGGTCCAGTTGACAACCTCCATGGTCCGCATCCGAGAATGCAACGAGCTCAAATCCAGACTCCTTTGGGTACCATAACCCACGGTTGGGTGTGCCTTTCAGGTACCGAAGGATGCGTTTGACTGCCATCATGTGTGATTCCTTTGGGTTTGCCTGAAAACGAGCACAGAAACAAGTAGCGAACATAATATCTGGTCTACTAGCAGTCAGATATAACAAAGAGCCGATGATGGCTCTATAAGTCTTTTGATCTACAGGCTTCCCTTTTGGGTCAGCACCGATCAAAGTGCCCGAGGCCATAGGAGTTTTAGCAACGGAAGAAGTGTCCATGTGGAAACGTTTTAAAAGATCACCGATGTACTTTGATTGATTAATCAAAATACCATCGGGTTTTTGAAGAACTTGAAGTCCCAAAAAGAAGGACAACTCCCGGAGCATACTCATCTCAAACCTGGTGGTCGTGATATCACTGAACCAAGTGCACATATCTGAGTTAGTAGAACCAAATATGATATCATCGACATAAATTTGAACTAACAAGATATCATCACCTTCGGTTTTGATGAAAAGAATAGGATCGATTTTACTTTTGTAGGAACCATTCTCTAGTAGTGCATTTGAGAGATGATCATACCAGGCACGAGGAGCTTGCTTCAACCCGTAGAGAGCCTTGTCTAGGATGTAGACATGAGTAGGCTTGGTACGATCAACAAAGCCTTCAGGTTGAGAGACATTAACTTCTTCTTTCAGTTCGCCGTTTAGAAAAGCAGTCTGTTCATTTGGTAGACAGTGAAGTTCTTGTGAGCGGCATAGGCTAAGAAGATCCGAATGGCCTCAATTCTGGCCACTGGTGCGAATGTCTCATCATAATCAATTCCCGCTTGTTGCTTAAATCTCTTGGCTACTAGACGAGCTTTGTTTCTGGTAACAATCCCATCTTCATCCTTCTTGTTCTTGAATATCCATTTTAGGTCAATGATAGTCTTGTTCTTTGGTCTCGGTACCAGTCTCCAGACACCTAGACGTTCAAATTGGTTCAACTCCTCTTGCATGGCGGTCACCCAGTCAGAGATATCAAGGGCTTCCGTTACGTTTGAGGGTTCATGCCTTGATAAGAAAGCTGCAAATAGGCACTCATTTTGAGTTGCAGACCTTGTCTTGACTGGTGCAGACGTGCTGCCTATCACTTTCTTGAGTAGATGAGCTCGGGTCCACTTGGTTGTATGAGGTAAGGTTGGAGGAGATAAAGGTTCTATCCTCAGATCGATATAGAACTCGGGTTCACGCCTGGTCGTTGTGAGAGTAGTTGATGTAGGTGGTACTTGAGATTGTACCACAATGGGACCAGGAGCTACTGGGGTGTCTGAAGAGACAAGAGAGGGGCCAGCAGTTTGTGAAGTATGTTGAGCAGGGCTTTTACTGGGACCTGCCACTTGTGGTGCAGGTTGAGCGGTGCTTGTACTGGGACCTGCCACTGTTGGAGCAGGTTGAGCAGGGCTTGTGCTGGGTCCTACCACTTGTGGAGCAGGTTGAGTGGTGCTTGTACTGGAACCTGCCACTTGTGGAGCAGGTGTAGGAATGACTTGAAGTTGACTTGTAGAAGGCATAGTGGAGGAAGCACCACTCTGAGGACTTGGAACATTCACCACCGGGACCTGTTGCTGGAGGGTGTGGGAAGGTTCCCCCTCAGCAGATGCAGGCAATACTCTAGTAATTGGTGATGTTGTTGCAGACGATGATGATGAATTGCCTTGAAGGATAGATGTTGAAACGTCAGTGGTAGAGACTATGACACGAGGTGCTGGTTGTATAACTGTAGGAATAGGAAGAGCAACATTAGCAGGTGCAGGCGAATCTTTATAAAAGAATTCAAATAATTCATCCAAATCACAAAGTATTAGAGTTAGAAGAAGATGGTTTGTTCGCCAGTGAAGAATAGGTCATGGGATTGCCATGAAGTTGATCAGAAGCCAGAACACCAGAGATTCCTGGTGTAACTTGGAGCTGGTGTAGTGTCTTCCTCAATGCCTTCTTCAAAATCCACATTTGTGCTCTCAACCACGCATCTTGTTTTCTTGTTGTACACACGGTAGGACGGAGAGTCCTTGGCATACCCAATGAAAATACCCTCATCACCCTTTGGACTGAACTTGTCGAGATTGTCTTTATCATTTTTCACGTAGCATTCACAACCAAAAACTCTGAAGAATTTGATGCTGGGAGGTCGATTGTACACCAGTTCATACGGAGTCTTCATGAACCTTTTGGTAATGAGAGACCGGTTTTGAGTGAAACAGGCAGACGCAATGGCTTCAGCCCAGAAGTGTAGTGGAAGCTTGGAAAATGCCAACATGGTGCGTGCAGCTTCCACTAGGGTACGGTTCTTTCTCTCAACAACACCATTTTGTTGAGGTGTTTGGGCAGCCGAAAAAGTGTGAGTGATGCCGACAGAATCAAGAAACGAGTCAAGCTTGCGATTCTTGAATTCAGTGCCGTTGTCGGTGCGAATCACTTGAACAGGAAGTTGTAGTCTGACCTGCACATTTCTGATGAAAGAAATGATGATTTCTGAAGCACCATCCTTGCTTCTGAGAAAGTTCACCCATGTATACCTTGAAAAGTCATCCACAATTACCAGTACATACTTCCTCCCGTTGATGCTTTGTACACGCATTAGTCCACACAAGTCCATGTGGAGGAGCTGAAGTGGTTTGGAGGTGTTGTGTTTCACTTTCAGCTTGTGCGAAGATTTCTTGATCTTCCCCATCTCACAAGCTGAGCACAGTTGTTCCTTGGAGAACTTTAGGGAAGGGAGACCAGTCACCAGACCTGCCTTAGCTAGTTGATTAATTGTAGCATAATTCAGGTGGGATAGTCTCCGGTGCCACAACACGTTCTGATTGAAAGTTGCTTTAGAGAGAAGACAAATTTCTGTGAATGGGCATTGTTTCCGGAAATTGACTGTGTAGAGATTCGACCTGCGAGTACCTTCAATGAGTTCCTGTCCATCATATGTCCTGACACAACATCTTGTTTCCCAAAAGTTAACCTCAAGTTTCTTATCGCAGAACTTTTCAATGCTGAGCAGGTTGTGACTCAAGCCTTCCACATAGGCTTCTTTATTGATGGTGATTTTAGGATGAAGGATATTACCATATCCCATTATTGGTGCTGAAAGCTTATTCCCAAACCGAACGTTCCTGCCATATTTTTGTTTGAAGTTAGCGAGAAGTTCCTTCCTTCCGGTCATGTGCTTGGAACACCCTGAATCCATGTACCACACATGACCGTCCTGCAAAATTACGGAGAAACATTTTTAGGTACCCATTTGGGAATGGGTCCTTTCTGATTAGGATTAGCAGGTTTGGATACAGGTTCTTTACTCCTTCTTGGAGACTTTTGCTTAGATCTGGAATTATGTGTCTTAGCATGATGGGTGTGGTGATGATAGGCTTGATTGTGGAATCCAAAATAGTTAGAAGCATAGTAATGATCATTCACAAACGCATTTGCACAAAAACCGAATCTGAAAGCATTTTGACAATGAAAATTACTATTAAAACCATAGACAATGTGTTCGCATTCGTAAATAGGAAATGGAGGTACATGACTATTAGTTCTATGAAATACATCATTGGAAAATTTGTTTTTCATATTCCTAGTCTTATGTGCAAATGGCTTCGAACGACCGCCTTCTTTATATCCATTCTCTGTTGAATTACGCCTACCCTTTCTCATATTACGATCTGTCACATTTGAAGAAGAATGATTAGTATGAGAGTGATGATTTGAAGCTTTGTTTCTCGGGTGGAAGTTGTGTGACTGTTCTTTAGGTTTAGACGACTTCTTGTTTTTACGAGAGCGTCGATGTTTCTTAGGAGCAGTCACATTTGGATGAGATGTACTCGCAACTTCAGACTCAGGGGTGACTATTGGAGTCTTCCCTTTGTCTTCCCGAGTGAGGTTGACAGGAGTATGCGTTCCAGGTTTGGAAGTACTATTTGATTTACCACCCTCACCAGCCATGTTGGAACAATCATCCGATACTATCTCAGAGATTTGTACCGTTGATCTACGTGTAGTATATGTTAAGTCACCCACGTATGAAACAGTTGTGCAAATAGGAGACCTTAGTACAATTGAGTTTGAGTTGAGAATTTGTACTTGAAGGCCTGAACTCTATAGCATCAACATTCTATGCATGGTGCTGATGACGTGACTTATCACAAGTTCCACTTGTGGATTGTTTCTCTTTTGGTGAACTCTTGGATTTGAGGGCAGTTTCAAGTTCATTGATTTTACTCAAGAACAAGTCCTTCTCCCTAAGGCTCATGCACCTCTCATGCTCGAGTTCCTCCTCAAGTTTTGCAATCCTTTTCTCATAAAACGTTTTGTTATCTTTGTAAATCCTTTCGAGAATTGGAACCTCCTGAGTCATCTCAGCCTCAGTGTAGCTAGGCGTGTAATCCTTAAACAAAGGAATCTCACGCGTTGCATAACTGGCATTAAAAGAGAATTATAATTGAAGGGAATTGAGTGTTTGTTTTTCCTATCTTTTTCTTTCTTCTCAATTTCCTTCATTTGCTCAGGATCATCAGACTCTTTCATAAATATTATTTTATATCCACGATTCATGAACCTATAATCGTACATGGTAGGTGTCTTGGATATAGCACGTTTGAGATGACAAGGACTTTTATATCCTATGCCTTCTTTGGGGTTGTAATAATTGAATTCCTTTGGCTGGTTCATGTGGATGGTTTGATCGGTTTGACCTCTTTTCAAGAACTTATCTTCCATGTATTTGATTTTCGCAAACAAGTTAATTTTTCGGGCAAAAATAAATTCATACTTCTTTACATTCTCACTACTCACTCTTTCAGCCTCAAGTAATCTCTTTTGCAAATCAGTGATATTAGCATTTAAGCTTGTGACTTTATCTTCAAGAGTTTTGTTTGCAAGGGTGAGCATGTTTACTTTGTCTTTTGAATTGGCTAATTCCACATTGAATTTCACAACTAAGGCATGTTCACTAACTAATTTGGATTCTGCACTTGCTGTCAGGTTATTTGCCCTTTTAATTTTATTTTCATACTCAGAAACCTTAAGGGCTAGATCCTTTACCTGATTTTCAAGTTCAACATAAGGATCAGGAAGTACCTCAGAGGATGTATCGGATTGGTCTGAGTCATCATCATTATAGTCACGATCATTATCCTCTGAATACTCTTCATCCACATCTGCCATCAAGCATAGTTGATCTTTTCCTTCGTCACTGCTGTTCAGATCCCATGCTTCATCCTGGGCTAGCATACATACGAGACCTCTTTCTGCATCATCACTGGACATCTGCAACCAGGCTTCATCTTCAGCTAACAAGGCATGTCCTTTGTCTTGTCTTTTGGCCAGGTTCATCTTGTTTTTGTAGTAGTCATACTTTGAGACACGATTGGTACAATTCTTAGCAAAGTGACCAGGCTTTCCACATTTGAAGCAGGTTGGTCCACCATCAGCTTTCTTCACCTCTTTGCCTTGTCTTCTGGTTTCGCTGTTTCCTCATACTTCGGGTAGTCAGCTCTACCACCTTGTTCATACCTCCTTGGCTCAGGTTTTCTTTCATACCTCTTTGGTTCATCAAATCTTCTATCTCTGGGATCCTCATACCTTCTTTCTCTGGAATCATCATACCTCCTATCTCTTTGATCATCATACCTTCTGGTATCAAATTCAATAGGTTTCTCATATCTTCTGGTATCATTTCTTGACTCGTATCGATCACGAGGTTCGTACCTCCTTCCACTGGAGTACCGGTGGTTGTTAGAAGACATAGGCTTTCTTGCATTTCGTTTGGACATAGACCTGGTAATCAGTGCCAAGGCTCTCTTCATGTCATTCATTTCTTCATCAGATTCGCTTCCTTTTTCACCGGTATCAGAAGGAACATCGTAGTCTTCTTCAAATCTTGATGATCTCCCAGAAGAGTATTGTCTTCGGTCAGCGACTAAGGCAAGTGGATCAGTATATTTTTCAGTTTTCTTCTCGGTACCAAGTATTTCAAGTACCTCATCTTGGTTATGATTCAGCAATTCAAATAACTCATGGATGTCGAGATCTTCCAAGTTGCGATTCTGTTGAAGATTGGAAGCAAATCTCCTCCATTCAGACCTGAGTGAGTTAATGAATTGGATATTGATATCCAACTGAGTCTTCTTGAGGTTGTTCTTCCGGAGCTCGTTGATCATATTACAGAACCTGTGATAGGTATCTTCTAGCAATTCTCCTTCTCTCCCTTTGAAGGTGGCAAACTTAGTCAGAAGATTGGTTCTTTTCATCTGTATGCCTTTCTCTGTCCCATGCATTAGACTAATGATCTCGTCCCACATAGCCTTTCTGGTGTCGTTGCAGTCGATGTTAGCATATATCTCATTAGGAAGGCTCTGAATGAGATATGATTTGGCTAGGATGTCACCTCTGACTCGATTAGCTTCTTCAGAAGTGAAGTTTGTTTCATCTTTTTCCACTATTTCTCCTACAATAGGTGGATTACCATCAGGGACTGCTGGAATTTCAGTGTAGAACTTCACGGGTCCATTCTTGAGGGACTCCATGATTTGCTTGTGAAGAGGTTGCTTTGCCACGAAGTCTAAGAATCGCGACTTCCATTGCGAAAAGTCTCCACGGAACAGTACCGGAGGACGGGTATCGGACCCGATCGCTAATGCATCACGTGTGTTCATGATTAAGGATTGATTGTGGATCTTAAACCACTTAGTATGATCAGGGGAATTGGTTGGTGAAAATTTTCAAGACTTGTGAAAATCTTGAAAATGATTCAGTTCTGGAGGTCAGGGTCTGATCTGGAGGTTAGGTTCAGATCTGAAGGTTGAATGAAGTGCTGGGTATTGGGTGTCGGGTAATGAATGAAGACTTAGAGAAATCCAAGTCTAATCTGAAGAAAACACTTGACGCCCAAAAAAAATCCAAGTCTGAAGAGAAGACCCGGTACCCGAAGATTGAGTCTGGACCTGAAGAAATGATTTAACCAGAACCAGAACACAACGGATCAAGAGCAAGTGGCAGGCTCTGATACCAATTGTGGGTTCCAAATCAATCAAACAATCAAGAACACTTAATCAGGATGATGTATATGCTAAGGATTATGATCTAGGATAGATTGCATTCATACAATGATTAGAGAATCAAGAAGTACAAATGATGAAAAGACATCCTATTTATACTAACTAGTAAAAGGCATAAAAGGCTTTAAACACTTGGGCCTTGAACATGGGCCTTTAACAACAATTACATAAATGACACTAAGTTTAGGAAATTACAAACTTGACACAACTAACAAATATTTCTAACAGTGCGTTCAACCGCTACGCCGTAACAGGGTGGCTATAAAGAACGTAACTAGATTCAGCGGAAGCTGTGGTGTTAAATGCAGATATGCAAGATAGGATTTGCACCTCTTCTCAGAAGAGAGATATTTCTGGGCCCCTTGACTGACTGAATATACTGATGAAGTGCATGGCCATGCCCAAACGAACTGATTAGTTCTTTGTCGTTTACCTATCAGTAGAGGTCGGATAGTCAAGAAACATAATCTTGAGTATTTAGAGTTGACTGATTCCAAGCTCATACTCAAAGATAAAATATCGTGATGCATAGGGAAAAGCCAAGATATGCCCGTTTTATGAACAGTAGTTTCATAAAAGTTACTTCCTTATGGGAAATGTATTATCACCTATCTGGGTATAAGAGTTCTTATAACCTGGTTAGCCTGAGTGCCTATCTAGGGGCCTCCTTAGGTCCGTGTAATCAAGCGGGTATTGTCAACTTGCACAAGTGGGAGTCTGTTAGTAATTATGTGCATAAGTTGACAAACCAGTGATTTCACATCCAACGTTATAAGACACTTGAGGGTCACATCTGTGAGGATCTGTAAATCAAATAAGATAAATCCCAGTTTGGAGAGATTGGGTTTATAATAGTTAATTATAAACCAGTTGGGTATTTTATGTAAGAAAACCCAAAGATGGAGGTTTGAAATGGTTCATATATATTTATTAGGTGAATAAATATATATAGATTTATTAATTGGTAAATTATGTATTTATTAAGAAAAATAAATACATAATAGATTATTAATTAATAAAAGATAATTATCTAGTTTAAATGGAAATTCTTTTCTTTGGGAAAAAGAAAAGATAATTACCATAGATAATTATAAGTGTTATATGGTAACTAGGAAACACCGACTTATAAATATAAGCCTAAGGTTTACCAGTTATTCATTCGATTCATACAACCAACTATCAGAAAAATCCCCTCTCTCCTCTCTCCCAAAACCGGCGCCGATTCCCCATCCGCAAGGAGTTCGGTTTTTCGGTTATCATTGCGTGACAGCTAGTTCGTGATCTCGGGATTTCAGCCAACTAGAAGGCAATTTGTCTGATCATTTACGGGTGGATTTAGCTCAAGCAATCCAGGTAAATTACTATAAACTTTTGAATATTAGATTCAATAATTAAAACGATAAAAAGATCATTAGAATGTTTTCGGGTTTTAATTATTTGCTTCCGCGATAATCAAACCAGTTAGGTTTGATAAAGTTTAAACCTTTGGTCAGTTTGATCATTAGGTTTTACCGTGTATCTCTTCCAGTTACGATTGAGATTCACAGAGATCCTCGTATCAGTTCGATGTGAGGGATCCACAAAAACCCAACAGCGAGCACATCCTTCGTGGAGCAAAGGTGACAAACACAGCTTCCAGAATTTTCCACTCGATTTTCCAGAATATTCCCTTCCCTTATCTGCTGACGGTCTGGTTTTAGGAGCAAGTCATCCGTCTTAGGGAGCAAGAAAGCAGTCTTAGGAGCCAAGAAAAATTCATATTTTCCAAAGTCTTCACAAAAGTCTCCTTTTTGACGCTTTTTACCCTCTTTTTATACTTTTACGCACAAACACCTCCAAAACCGCAAAATTAGGATTTAAACCTTTTTAAGCCAAACTGTATCAAATATACTCTCAAATTAAATACAAAAGTAGGGAATTAGCACGAGTAAAATATGTATAATTTTGGAGTGATCATGTGGTATCTAAGGTGGTAGAATTAGATCATTACAATTAGAGGACCGGGCACTGAAAAATGAGCCTTTTACCAAATACTTATCTAATAAGCGTTTATCAAGTCACATTACCTTACTGGATGCATACCTTCAAAATAAGTTCATTATTGAATATTTTTAAATACAATAATATTATAAAGTAACGTAAATATGTACATATTTTATACCATATTGTCAAAAACATGAAATGAGATTGTCGTTCTGGGTTTTATGCTTCATAATTGAGATCTTTCGCGCCGCATAGCGCACGGGTAAATACGTATCTAGCAGTTTTATACTGAAGTATCTCACCAATCAACCACATTAACCTAAGTTTACATCCATTCAATTTGCGACTTAAAACACACAAAATTAAGCATTAATAGTGATAGAAAAATATAATGTAAGAAAAATGATTGCATTCAAACTTCATAATCAATGATAACTCGCGCATCGTTGCGATCGGGTACGCAAAAGCAAAGTATTAATAATCTAAATATCACTGGTTGACTCTTAGCCTTTTAAATGGATTATACGATTACACGACTTTATTATTAAGCTTTTGGCTGAGCAACAATGTTAACCACCATATCAGCAATTCACCTCTGATGATCATACGATCCCAACATTTTTTTTACTACCTGAAGCTTCGAAAACTAAAAAAATGTAAAAGACAAATTGAGGGTTTAAGTTTATGGCATTAAAAATTCTGCCGTAATGCGCGGGTACCTAACTAGTTATCTATTAAAAAAAGAAATAACTAAACGAAGGAATAAAATCTAATCAATAGAATTCAAGATTTCAATTCAATTAGACGCGGCCTTATAGAGTTACATGGAACGTGAATGCGCTAAGGAATTTTAGAAACATTTGGAATCTGTTAAATTTCAATGGAAGTCCAATAAAGAATGTGGTTCTAGGGAAAGAGTATTATACAACATACTTTCATGAAATAGTGTGTTGCCATGCTTATCATGTCAGCAAGCTGGTATCCAATAACCATTTTAGGGTTTTGAAATAAAAATAAAATTTGTATTAAAAAAACTCAATGAACTAGAATTCAAAAATATAATCATGCTCAACAATGAAAAAGAATATAGAATTATTATATTCTCTGACGCTACAATTATTGTACCTTCATAAATAATAGAGTAAATTACATATTTGGTCCATGTGGTTTACACTTAATTACACTGTTGGTCCTTTTTTTTAAAATAATTATGGATTTAGTCTCTACGGTTTACAATTTCTCACGCCTTTGGTCCCTCTATTCTAACATCATGAGTTGATTCTGTTAAATAGGTTTGTTTTAAGGGCATTTTGGTCATTTCATTTACTTTTCTAATATTTATTAGAAAGTCTTATATTAAATTTTCTATTAATAATAATAATATTATATATATATTCTATATAAATAATATAATATATGTATCACACATACAGTGAATTAACTATGAAAATTTCCCCACACTTTTCACTTTTTGGTTGAACCCTCCATTTTCCTTATTTATCCCGTCACCAGAAAAACTCCACACTCCATCTCCCTATATCTCTCGTCGCTCTCAGACAAATCGACAGGCGACCTCCATCTCTGGTTGCCCACCTCTTCCCATCGCTTCCTTCCTCTCCAACTTGACTGACCTCATGACTGTTGCAGATCTGGCCAAAGATATGGTTTTATAATCCATTTGGAGATGTGGGTTTTAAGGTCCCATCGGAGATCTGGGTTTATGTATCTTGCCGAAATTTGCGTTTTTCGTAACTTGTCGTAATCTGGGTTTTTTAATGGAGGATGGTGGTTTTAATGGGGGCGGTGGGTGGTTTTAATGGTGGTGGTGAGTGGTCATCAGGCGATGGGTGGTGGTGGGTGGTGGGTGGTTTTAATGGTGGTGGTGGGTGATGGGTGGTAAGTGATGAATGGTGGTGGTGGTGGTGGTTTTAGTGGTGGTGGTGGGTGATGGGTGATGGGTGGTGAATGGTGAATGGTGGGTGAATGGTAGTTTTAATGGTGGGTGAATGGTGGTTTTAATTGTAGATGGTGGCTTTAAAGGAAAAATGTGATTAAGATATCACATTTTTAGTCGTTAAGTTTAAATAGTAATTACAAATTTATAAAATGACCAAGTTACCCTTCTCATTAACCTATTTAACAGAACCAACTCATGGTGTTAGGAAAGAGGGACCAAAGGTGTAAGAAAATATAAACTACAGGAAACAAATCCATAATTATTTTAAAAGAGGACCAACAATGTAATTAAGTCTAAACCACAAGGACCAAATATGTAATTTACTCTAAATAATAGTCCAAATCACGGTTTTTGTCCCTATGACTTATTGAAAATTCGATTTTCATCCATATTGTTAAAGATATTACAGTTTTTATAACATTGATTTTTATTTTTTGTTTATTCATTAAAATATATAAACAAAATAATTTACGTTTTCAGTCCCTATAAATTTAATTGAAAATAGAAAAATAATTAAATGACTAAAATATCCATCATGTATAATATTTGTGCACATGATGGCAACATCATTTTTATAGACCTAACACACTATAAAATGAATACTATGAGTACCCATTTTGTAATTATTTTATTTTAGAAAACCAGAGTGTTAAAACTATTAAACTATATCGAACAAATATATAATATTAATTTATTGCAAAAATTAATATATCGGTTAGGACCTACATCCGTAATTATTATCGTGTCGTGAAATTCAACCAACCACCGTCGGTGTTTACGTTTGTAGTATATATGAACATCCAGTGGCGGATCCAGAAAATTTTCATAATGGGGGCACCTTTAAGGTGGATTAAAGCCTTGCAAAGTCGTTCAACGTGTCTTTAGCCTAATTTCATTGTTTCGAGAGACTTTCAAAGTTTTTTTTGGTTGACTTCAAGTGTTTTATAGATTTTGTCGATTTTGGGGAACATTTTAGGCTTTATTGGTTGATTTCTAAAGTTTCGTTTTCGTTTTTGGTTGATTTTGAGAGTTCATTTTTTGTTTTTAGTTGATTTTGAAGGTTTCGTTTACGTTTTTAGTTGATTTCAAGAATTTATTTTTCGTTTTTTGATTGATTTAAAGAATCCGTTTTGATTAATGGTGGCCCATGTAAGATAATTATATTTTAGTATCTTAATATGGTCAATGGTAATTATCTTTATTTTTGGAATATACTAAATTGATTGATTATTAACATACCAAATTCAATGATTGTTAATTTGGTAAGGAGATAAATCCTAATACAATTAAGATTATGAATATCTTGATGGAAGATAAACAAAAAAGTATTTTAGGTAATTGGTCCTCTCTTCACCTATAAATAAGAGATTGAATTCCATCAATTCAATCATCACAAAGTATTACAACTCATAATAGAGATAAAGGGAAGAAGAGAGAAATCAGTTAACAGTTGAAGGTTTCGTGTTTCATCCTACGGTATGCTTACTAACACAATGGCCTCATCAGGTATGTATATTTTAATATGTGTGGTTATCATGTTTCTCTAAAATCTTGGGCATAAAGTAATTTATAATTTATAGTTGGTATCAGAGCAATGTTTAGAACTCATGATAATCCTCTAAACAACTTAAAATTGGTTCTTATGATTAGCATACATTCATAAAAGAAAAGGCTTGTATTCCTTTTGGTTTTCCATTATTTACGTCAACCAATGAATGTGATATGTATTGAATTTGTTATAATTTTTTTTTTTGGAAACCAATTAGTGTATCGTATTCTTTTTAGAAGACAACTTAAAATTGTCTCATAATAATGTTTCAAAATATTATTCTTTTTGAAAGTTTTCGTACTTTGTTAAAAAGATGAATGACCTTTTGCATTGATTTCTTTTTTATTGTTATTATTTGTTTTTTAATTATAAGTTTTCAAACAGTAGACTTCAATTCGATTCAATATATTTGGATTTTGATTTATTAGTGGTTATTCATACAAATAGTTATCACTCCATTATTTAATAATTGGATATAAATTTTGTTTTCATAAATTTAGCCATTGTAGATCTCTAAGGCTAGATTATTAATTTTTTCCGCATCTTATCGTTTTGATAAATAAAACTTTCAAATCACGTGTGCATACTGATTATGTTGTTCTTATAATTTCAAGTGTGCTTTTAAATTGTTATAATCTTTGTCGCCACAGTGATAATGATTAAATAACATTAATATAATTATTTGATCTTATTCAATTGGAGAAAAAAAAATCGTTGTTGTACAAAATTATTAGAGCCATAATTACCCACAGGTGATTATTGTTCACGTATTTTAAACAACATTAAGAATGTGTTATAAGCATTATTGTACATCCACAGATGTTATAATATGTTCTTATACACATAATTATGTTAATTTTAAACTCCTTTTGAATATTTAAATATTTAAGATTTATCCCACAGAGGGAATCTTATTTATATATGTCTAGACAATCATATTTATGTATCTCTTTAATTTTTCAGCTCCTGTTCCCACTAACTTGCATTCGCATGCTTCATCTGTTCCACTCCTTAATGGAACCAACTTCTCTGAATGGCGTGAGAATGTTGAATTCACTTTGGGTGTTCTTGATCTTGCACTCACAAGTGAAAAGCCTCCTGAACTTAACGATAAAAGTACCCAAGAGGACAAAGAACTCCATAAATTGTGGGAGAAAAGTAACAGATTGAGCCTTATGTTTATGCGAATGACCATATCTGCAAACATCAAGTCCTCACTCCATACAAAGGAATTAGCTAAGGACTTTATGAATGCTGTTGCGGAACGCTTTAAGACTGCAGATAAGTCCGTTGCAGGAAACTTAATGGCACAACTCACTACTATGAAGTTTGATGGTACACGTTCAATGTACGATCACGTTACTGAGATGCAAAACATCTCGACTAAGCTTAATGATTTAGGCATATCTGTGACTGAGACTTTTCTTGTCACATTTATCCTAAACTCTCTTCCAGAACAGCATGCACCCTTCCAGATGCATTATAACACGCATGAAGCTAACTGGACGGTGGACGGGCTGAGAAATCAGCTTGATACGGAAGAAAAGAGATTGGCTCGTCGAGGTATCACAGTTGCACATCTCAGTACTCAAGGAGCACATCATAAGTTTGGGAAAAAGGCTGGAAGAGGCCAGAAAAGAGCACCACCCAGAATGAACGATAATGTCCAACCTACTCAACAAAAGGCAAAGAAAGATGAGAAATGTCGTTTCTGTAAGAAACCAGGACATTTCCAAAAGGATTGTCCGAAACGACGTGAATGGTTTGAAAAGAAAGGTAATCCTTTAGGATTCGTAAGTTTTTCAGAATTAAATTTCTCACATGTGCCTTCGAATTCGTGGTGGTTGGATACAGGTGCTAACGTTCATGTTTCCAATACGATGCAGGGATTCGTTACAACCCAAATCATAGACCCAACTGAAAATTTCTTGACTATGGGAAACGACGATAAAGTTCCCGTCGAAGCTATTGGAACGTATCGTCTTGTTCTAGTTACAGGGCATAGTTTACATTTATTCCAAACATTATATGTTCCTTTGATTTCTCGCAATTTAGTTTCAGCTTCTAAACTTGATTTACAAGGTTTTAAATTTTATTTGGGTGATGGTCGTTTCAAATTATATAAGGATTCTATTACTATTGGTTCTGGAATTCTTGTGGATGGTCTTTATAAATTTTTAATATCTCATTCCATATTTGAAAACCATTTAACCATGCATCATAAAGTAGGAACTATAAACAAAGAGAATTCTTCGTTTGTATGACACAAGAAGTTGGGACACATATCCCAAGAAAAACTTCGCAGATTAGTAAAAGAAGGTGTTCTTTCAAACCTTGATTTTACTGATTATAAAAGTTGTGTGGATTGTATTAAAGGCAAAACAACAAAACACACAAAGAAATGTGCCAAAAGAAGTTCTCAGCTCCTTGAAATAATTCATACAGATATTTGTGGACCTTTTGCTGTTCCAACTTTTGGTGGAGAAAATTATTTTATCACCTTTATTGACGATTATTCACGTTATTGTTATCTCTACTTATTGCATAATAAATCTCAATCAGTAAATGCTGTTGAAGCGTTTATCACAGAGGTTGAGAGACAATTAGAGAAAAAGGTGAAGATCGTAAGGTCAGATAGAGGTGGAGAATTTTATGGCAGATATGACGAAACAGGACAACATCCTGGACCTTTTGCCAAACTCCTCGAAAAGCTTGGAATTGCAGCTCAATATACAACGCCGGGGTCTCCTTGGTAGAATGGTGTAGCTGAAAGGCGAAATCGCACACTTTTAGAAATGGTTAGAAGCATGATGAGCCATGCTAACTTACCCATATCATTGTGGACATATGCTCTTCGCATGGCTGTATATATTTTGAATAGGGTTCCTAGCAAAGCAGTTCCAAAGACTCCTTTTGAACTGTGGAAAGGTTGGAAACCCAGTTTGAAACAGCTAGAAGTTTGGGGATCTGCAGTTGAGGCAAGAGCGTATAATCCTGATGAAAGAAAGTTGGATATGAAAACCATAAGTGGGTATTTCATCGGTTTTCCTGAAAAATCCAAAGGGTACATAGTTTATTGTCCTAACCATAAGTTGCGAATTATAGAAATAGGAAACGTCAAATTCATTATGGATGGCATGATTAGTGGGAGCACTTTTGTGGAAGATAAGTCTGTGCATGAAACTAGGGTAACAATCCCATTACCCATAAAAAATGCAGACAAGACGATTCCTTCCATTGTTGAACCGCATAACAATGTAGGATCGTTAGTGGATTCTACCATTGTTGAATCGACAAACAATGAAGAACCACAACATCAACCACAATCCCATAATGAAATCATTGCCAATGAAGAAATTGTAGAACAACCGGCACTAAGAAGATCTGTTGGTCCCAAGTAGGTGACCTTCAAGTAAGGATAGTGTTTGGGATTATAGAAGGGGGGGGTTGAATATAATCACACAATTTTCTCACTTTTAAATTCTTGTTATATAAACAATATGAATTTACAGATTGTTGCGGAAATAGAAAAGACAATTAGTCTAAACTAAACAATCTAAGTTCTTTCACTATGCACTAAGTGAGAAGAGAATGAAGAAAGAAGATAGAGGGATAAAGAGAGAAAGGACTTGAGTATTTTTGGATGAAGAAGAAGTATGGAGAACATCTCTTCACGTCCTATTTATACTCCATGCATTAAATGCATGCAGACCTACTATTGTGACGTGTCACAATGTGAGTGGTCTTTTGTACTATTTACTATAAACAAATACTCTTTGCATGGTGTGCAAAAGAGGATGTTTGTAAACAGTTGCCTTATGGTCTGATAAGTACGGAGGGAACAGTAAAGTAACTGCCCTTATGTACTATTGTCAGAAAAGGCGTGTAATCCTTTTGTGCATTAGACTAAGACATTATTCTAATCCTTCAGGATCAGGATACTGATCAGTGACTAGAGTCCTGAAACTGGGGACGTTCAGGGTCACGTGTATCCTGATGAATCTTCAGGATGTCATACGATAGTGAACAGACTGCTATCACTGAGTTCCGTCTTCAGATCACGAGCATGCTGTTCCTGTCATCAGCTATTTCTTCGACGTCGCTGATGGTTCTTTTGTATGATCTTAATGTCTTCAGGAGGAGGTCTTCACTTCAGAGGACAGGATCAGTAGACTGCAGAACAGACTCGTTAGTCTCCTGATCCTGATCCTGATCTATAAAGTTAAGTTACAGCATAAGTAACATGGAATAACACTGAACAGACTCAGTGATAATTCCTCAAGCTATAACAGAAGTAAAAACCTATTCACTAAGTAAAGATTCAGGATCATTATCATTTCATCAGGTCTTAGGAGAGCTGGATCAACAATCTCCCCCTAAATGATAATGATAAGACAACAGAGTAATTGTCTTAATCTAGAAAGGTTAGAAGTAAATCTAATTCTAGAACTAAACAGTAGGAAATAGAACTCATAAAGGTACATGTCCCATTTTACTGTTTTGAGGGATCTTTTTCAGTACTATGATGGAATGAAGTACAATGCACTGAATTGCATTCTCATTAATCTCATTGAATATTACAAGAGTAAGGAAAATACAAAAGTACATTACAGGCGTACTGAAAGAGAAAAAAAAAATTACAAGACAACTAGCTATCAGATTCTTCGCTAAAGTATTCAGTCTTGACGCAAACAGGAACAGGAGTGTCGCTGAAGGCAAGTCTGTGATCAAGTATAGCTCTGACATTGCGAATGATCTCTTTGTTGTCTGGATTTTTCTTATCCTGTTGTGCAGTGAAGAGAACTGTCAAAAGATGTTCATAAGGCGCTAAGTGTAGCTCACTGAAGCGTTGAAAGCGTAGGATTGAGTTATGGCTAACACAAATGCCATGAACAGGTTCTCTGATTACTTGTCCTTCATAAAGAGTAATTCCTTGAGGGAATGAAAGATCAAGCATCGAGAGGTCCAGAGGTTTAACAACCATTCTGGGAAGACAGGGAGTTGGTCTTCTTGTAGAGGTGCCTGCAGATCTTCGAACAGGCTGCTGAGTTGGGAGTGGAGAGTAATGGAGTAGGTCATCAGGTATTTCAGTTGTCCTTCTGATGCGAGCAATAAGTCCTTCAATGACTTCTTCTACTTCCGCCCGATAGTTCTTGTTGGCTTTGGGAAGCAGGGATCTGATTTCGTTCCACTCTGACAAGTTGTAGCGATCTAACTTATCCAGAGTGTGCTCTACGTCCTTTACTCCAGAGCGTTTGACTGTGATCCAGGTTTTACCAGGATTATTCTTCTTGCCTCTTGATCGGCGAAGATGGATTCCTGAGATGGCAGCACCATGCTTTCGAAGGTGTAACCGATCTCTGCACCAGTCAAGCTCAGCATTTACTTCTCCAGTCTGAATCTCAGCGTTTTTGTTGAAGACCTTCAGAACAGCCTTCTGTGCAAGGATAGGATCCGCACTTATTTCAGCATCTTGATCTAAAAAATCCGATGCAAGCCTTCGAGCGGCTTGAGCAGAGAGGAAAGCTTCCTTCTGCTTTTTATTGTGCTCTAGTTGAGCCTGTACAGCCTCGTTGTACTCCTCCTGCGAGAGATAGGCGAACTCAGAGTCACAAGAGGTACGAAGAGGAATTTTTACTCTTGTACTCTCGAGTCGCTCTATCACGGCGTCTAAGCGCCCATCCCTGTCAATGGCAAAGGAACTGTCAGGGTAGTTTTCACCTTCAGATCTAGGAGAGTTTGAGGGAGGTGATCTGGGTGAAGAAGCAGGGGTAGAGAAGTCATCAGAGATGAATTCATCATCTGATGAGAGGCATATGGTTTCAGGGGTGGCTCGGATTTCAGGGGTTCTGGACGAAGAGGCTTCTTGGTTGAAACGGGTTGTAGGACGGGTAGAAATGGTTTCTTGGTTAAGGGGTGTGATCCTGAAGGTCATTTTAGCTAGTTCAGCTCTGGTCTGCTCATTGGGACTATTCTCCATTAGGCGAATAATGTCACCAGTGACAGAGCCAAAGTTGACATCGTGATTTTCAGGATCGGCTTGGTTAAAAGGTTCAGGTTCAGGGGCAGAGGTGAGTTCAGGTGTTGGTTCAGGAGAAGGTAGTTTGGGAGGTTGGTAGATAACCATTTGGAGGTTATTTGGTGGGGAGTTTTCAGGTGAGGAGTCTAGGGTGATGGTTTCAGGGGTAGGTTTAGATTTTAGGAGGGTAGAAATAGGTTGGTTATCAGAGGAAGAGGGAGAGGATGGTGGTAGAGACGTACCAGAAGCATCAGGGTTCTCCCCCTGAGGTTGTGCTTGCCCTGGAATGGGCGCAGAGTCAGTGGAGATCTTCTCGATGAAGATGTCGTCAGCATCATCATCATCTTCATCATCATCATCGTCGTCTTCATTATTCCCCCCATCTTCAGTGGTTCTCCAGTTTGTGGAGGGGGAATAGGCTGAATGGTCTCGGGGCTGTCTCTCCCCCTCAGCAGGTGCCTGCACTAAGGCAGCTGTTGTAACACTCCGTTGGAGGAGAGAGGCCATGTCACCCAGAAGCTTGCGCTGGATGAAGGACGATGTGATCAAGGACTGTAACACGTCCCTGTCCGCCGTGGTGAAGGACGGAGATGGCGCAGGAGCAGTGGTGAGGGCGTTGACAGCAGTGGAGAGCCCTTGCACCTGCTCCTGAAGGGCTCGGAGAGCAGCTTCCTGAGCATCCAATCTCTGAACCACCGTTGTTTGAAAGGTGGTGAGAGAGTTGGTGCTGTTGATGATGTCGGTGGAGAGCGCAGGGAGAGCCGTGGCCTTCAGGTCATCAATTGATGCCTGAAGAGTGGTGGAGGAGGAGGCAACTTGAGACACCTTGTCATGGATATTATCCAGACAAGGGATGGACAGGGTGACGGCCGTGGGCGGCGAAGTCGCGGCGACGGCGGCAGCAGTGGCACTGGCGGCGGCGGCTTCAGCAGCGGCTGCAGCAGCTTGGGCAGCAACAAGTTCCTGTTGGAGGGACTGGAGCTGTGCCGAGTGCTCGGCCTCCTTCTGCTGGAAGGCAGTGCGGGCCTCCTGCAGGGTCCTCTCAGCGGACTGCCTGCGAAGCTCAGCTGCGTTCAGCTGATGCTCGGTGTCCGTGAGGATGAAGTCGTTGAAGGGGTCATCCTGTTGAAGATGCCCTTCAGAACCTGCTCCTAAAGAACCTGTAGACATAGTAACTAAGTGAGCACTAGAAGACTCATTAGTTTTCATAGAAGGAACAGTAATATGTTGCATAGAGATATTACCTGAGGCTTGGAGGGTATCAGGATGATTACCCACCAGATTCTCTGAGGGTTCGAGTTGAACCACCTCAGGTTCTTGTGAAACAGGGGCAGATGTAGAAGTATCTGCAGTGGAAGAACGTTTAGATAAAGGGGAAGGTTTATTAAAGAGCTGGGGCAGGGTAATGTAATATTTCTTACCAGCCGCCTGCGTCTTTTTCTTTTGCGCCCTTGCTTTGGCGCGTTTTGTGGGAGGTGGAGGAGTGACAGAGGATGGTTGGGGGCGCTTCTGGAGCGCAGAAGATGTGGTTGCAGCTGGGGAAGTCAGTATGCGGTTAGCTACTGACATAGCATGCATGAAAGTAGAAGACTGAGGTTTGGAAGAGATGATAGAAAACGTACCTGCAGTGGGAGCTGTGGATGGTTCAGCGTCCTCCTGATCCTGATCCTGAGCCGGTTCAGGAACGACCAGGACGTGGGAGAGGGGGACATCATCAGGATGATGAACAACTTGGTCCAGGAACCTGGGTCCCAGAGAGTAGTTGTTGGAGTTTCCAGTCTTGGGGTAGTTTTCCCCCATGTGCAGCTCCAGGACGGCCGAGAAGAACCTCGTGAAGGCAACGTTGGCGACCCGATTCTTGCTTCGGACCTTCTTCACCATGTCGTCCCAGATGGAGCGAGCATAGTCGAACTCGCGATTCTTGATCGCAGAGTAGACCATGTGCTGGATGACCGTAGGGAACTGCTCCGTGCTCCCTGTTTTGCCCGATAAGCACAGGCCAAACGTGTTCCATATGTAATAGAACACGGCGTTGAGTCCTGACTTATGGACAGTGGCACCGGTCTTGGGCAGCAGGACTCCTTCCTTGTTGACAGGCCATCTGTAGCCGATGGCGTCGAGGAACTCGACGATCTCGTCGGAGGTGGGGACAGGAGGGAAGCGCTTCTTCTTGGGAAAGTTCAGCACGTTCCTGAGTGTTCCGAAACCGAAGGAGATGAGGTTGTCCCTGATTTGGAACTTGATCACCTCGCGCAGGACGCCCTTGGTGTTCTTCTCCTTGGTAACCGTGGCTGTAGACCACAGTTGCTGTAGCATGGGCTTGTTCGGCTTGGGGTCCAGGGTGAAAGCCGTCTTCAGAGGACTTCGTAGCAGGAAGTCCTTGGCAGGAATTAGATATTCCTTGTCGTCAGGAATGTCAAACAGAGCAAGAACGTTGTTCTGTTTGAATTGAACGTCATGCGCAGGGATGACGATCGGCAGGCTTTCAGATGATTGAAGTGGAGTAGCCTCGGAGGATAGTTGAGCGTCCAGAGAAGAAGTAGTAGCAGCCATCCTGTTAAAAACATAAAAATAACATATATGGATGAATAAGAGTCCAAAATATGCATTTTTCTTCATTTTTCAATGAACACAAAGTATGTTCATAAAAATGGTGAAATCCTTTATACTTAGAATAGATTAGATACCAAAATTCACAAAAGGAATGTGTTTTGGTATTAAAAAGAACTTCCATTTTGATGAAAAGATATCAAAATGGGAGTTTTATGACTGTTTCTTAAAAGAAATAAGAAAAATCATGTTAAACAGTTTTAACAAAAATCTTTGAAGATTTTGGGAAAACTAAGATCAAACGAAGTGATCTTAGGGTTTTTGGAAAAACGTTTATCAAAATAAGTTGTTTTTAGAGAAAGAATACCAACTTAGATTGTGGAAAGAACAAAGAACAAGAGGATACTTACGATGATCTTGTTAAGAGAAGTGTAAGTGTGTGTTCTTGGTGTTCTTGAGGATGAAGATTCTTGCTTTTTCTTGCTTGAATGCTTAGAGAGTATTATGTGAGCGTAAAGAGTGAAAAGGATTACGAATGAGGTTTTTATACCTCGTGGTAGGAGAGAGAAAAAGGATGAGAGAGAAAAGAGCGGCTAAATTCAAACGTTATGATGAAAAAGAAGCTCGACGCGCGTTCACGCGCCTGACACACGTAGTGGGGAACAGGAAACGTCCCATTACGTGTCAGTGCAGATGAAAGGTTTGTTTTATTAGAAAAACTAAAAACCACCTTTTCAGGGGATGATTCCAATTTGGTGAAAGATATGTTTTATGGGAATCAGAGTACTTATCAGATAAGTACTGTTTTGGGAAAATCCTCTTATCACATTTAATGCGATAAGGTTTCAGTAGCAGAGGGAAGAGATACTTACCTGAGAATCATCAGTATTCGGATATTGAACAAAGATTTTGTAAGTACTGAATAGAGTCATCCTCTGAAGAAGAGTTATTCAGGAGTTGTTATTAAAAGATGTCCTGAGAGAATATAAGGACGTTAACAACTGTTTGTCCTGAGAACTTCTATTCTTCAGGATTTAACATCCCAAGTTCACTGAGGAGCATATTAAAACGCGTCACATCCAGTGGTTTGGTAAAGAGGTCAGCAAGCTGATATTCAGTAGGGACAAAATGGAGTTCAATATCACCATTCATCACATGATCCCTGATGAAGTGATATCTCACTTCAATGTGCTTTGTCTTAGAGTGTAAGACAGGATTGTTAGCAATGGCTATTGCTGAAGTGTTGTCACAGTAGATAGGAATTTTGGAGAGTTGTATGTCATAGTCCTGAAGTTGATTTCTCAGCCACAGGACCTGAGCACAACATATTCCTGCTGCAACATATTCAGCTTCAGCAGTTGATGTGGACACAGAGTTCTGCTTCTTGCTAGTCCAACTCACCAACTTGCCACCTAATAGGTGACAGCCACCAGTAGTGCTTTTCCTGTCGATCTTACATCCTGCAAAGTCACTATCAGAATAAGCTGTTAGATCGAACCCTGAGTCCTTGGAGTACCAAAGACCCATGTTAGGAGTTCCCTTCAGGTATCTGAAGATCCGCTTTACAGCGGTCAGATGGGATTCTTTGGGTTCAGCCTGATAACGAGCACAGAGACATGTAGAATACATGATATCAGGACGACTCGCTGTAAGATACAGCAGTGAGCCAATCATTCCTCTATAGAGAGTCACATCAACAGGTTTCCCTTTGGAATCCTTGTCAAGAGACAGAGGAGGAGCCATTGGAGTCTTCATCGGTGTACAGGATGTGAGATCAAATTTCTTCAGCATCTCATGTACATATTTACCTTGATTGATGAAAATACCCTTTTCAGATTGCTTGATCTGAAGTCCTAAAAAGAATGTTAGTTCGCCCATCATAGACATTTTATATTCAGATTTCATGAGCAACTCAAACTTTTCGCAGAGTTTGGGATTTGTGGATCCAAAGATAATGTCATCGACATATATCTGAACAAGAAGGATATGCTTAGGATATTTCTTCAGAAATAAAGTGCTATCAATCTTTCCACGAACAAAACCTTTAGAGAGAAGAAAGGTTGAGAGGGTATCATACCAGGCACGAGGAGCCTGTTTTAACCCATAGAGAGCCTTGTTTAACTTGTAGACGTGATCAGGGAACTTAGGATCTACAAAGCCAGGAGGCTGAGCCACATAGACCTCTTCATTAAGTTTTCCATTCAGAAAGGCATTTTTAATGTCCATCTGATAAACTTTGAAGTTCATATGTGCTGCAAAAGCTAGGAAGAGTCGAATTGCTTCGAGCCTAGCAACAGGAGCAAAAGTTTCATCGTAATCAATGCCCTCTTCCTGCCTGTATCCCTGAGCCACAAGGCGAGCCTTGTTTCGAATGATAGTACCAATCTCATCAAGTTTATTTCGAAAAATCCACTTGGAACCAATGATTGTACGTTTTCGAGGCCTAGGGACGAGAAGCCAGACATTGTTTCTGATGAATTCTGCTAGCTCTTCCTGCATGGCTGAGACCCAGGCAGGATCACGCAAAGCATCATCTATTTCTTTAGGTTCATTTTCAGAGATAAAATTTACATAAAGACAGACGTTACCAGCTTGACGTCTAGTTTTCACACCAGAAGAAGGGTTTCCAAGAACTTGATCAATGGGATGATCTTTGGTCCATCGGAGAGTAGGTGGTTGATACACCTGTCCTGAAGTAGATGCTTCATTGGATGATGGATCAGGAAGAAGATTTGTAGGAGTGGGTTCACTAACAGTGGTTTGAGAGAAGTCTTCACTGTTAGTAGGTTGATCAGGTTCAGGTGGTGTGATTTGAGAGAGAGGGGTGGCATTTATGAGAGGTGGAGTGGTTATATCAGAAGGTGGTATTGGATTTTCTTCAAAACCATCAGGAAGGTCTTGAGGAGAGGGATCAGCAATAGGAGGTTCAGGGACTTGAAAGAAAGAGTCAGCCCACTGATTGATTTCGGTATTATCATTTGGGTGAGGAAAGGTAGGACCCGATTCATCAAACTTGACATGAATCGTTTCCTCAATGGTTTGTCTTCGTTTGTTGAACACACGGAAGGTTTTAGAAATGGATGAGTATCCGAGGAAAATTGCATCGTCAGATTTGGAATCAAACTTTCCAAGATTATCTTTGTTGTTCAGGATGTAGCAGACACAACCAAAGATATGGAGATGTTTGATTGATGGTTTCCTATTACGAAAGAGTTCGTAAGCTGTTCTTCTGAAACGCTTGACAATCAGAGATCTGTTCTGAGTGTAACAAGCAGTATTTACAGCTTCAGCCCAGAACTGAGTGGCAAGGTTGGCTTCACTCAGCATAGATCTAGCAGCTTCGATCAGCGTCCTGTTTCGTCTTTCAGCAACACCATTTTGCTGAGGAGTTCTCACAGAGGAGAAGTTTTGAGAGATACCTTTCTGTTCAAAGAAAGATTCCAGGGTACTGTTTTTGAACTCAGTCCCATGGTCACTTCTTATAGAACGGACAGTAAGGTTGTTGAGTTTTTCCATCTTCCTGACGAAAAGGATGATTTCTTCAGGAGCATCACTCTTGGCACGTAAGAAGAAAACCCAAGTATATCTGGAATATTCATCTACGATTACCAGAGTATATTTCTTTCCACCAATGGATTGGACATTTACAGGTCCAAAGAGATCCATGTGGAGAAGTTGTAGAGGAGAGCTGATTGAGGAAATCTGCTTGGACTTGAAGCTAGCCCTGGTCTGTTTTCCTTTCTCACATGCTGAACAAAGAGATTCCTTTGTGTAGCGATAGTCAGGAAGACCAATGACCAGGTTGTTGATGCAGAGTTGATTCAGCGTCTTGAAGTTGAGATGAGAGAGACGCTTGTGCCAGAGCCAATTCATATCAGTGGAAGCACGTGATACGAAACAGAAGTTATCAGTGGAAGTATTCATATTGATGATGTAGATATCTGCATGTCTAACACCATTGAGAATGACTTCCTTTTTCCTGTTCTTGACTTTGCACTTTTTCTTAGAGAAAGAAACTTTGTGATTCTTATCACACAGTTGACTGATGCTCAGAAGATTATGCATCAGGCCTTCAACATAAGCAACTCTTTTGAAAGTAGTTACTCCGTTGGTCAGAGTGCCATACCCTCGGGTTTGGCCTCTACCGTTTCCGCCAAAGGTCACAGCAGGACCTCTTTCTTCACGGTAGTTAGTGAGGACAGATTTAGAACCAGTCATATGTCGAGAGCATCCACTGTCCAAGTACCAGATGCCCTTATCCTGTAAAATACAGAGTTTAAGTTTTCTTTGGTACCCATAGAACTATGGATCCAGAAGTATCAGTAGGACTGGTTGAATCAGTGTCAGCCTTTACTGAAGTATCAGTACAGGAGGCTGGAGTCTTGACTGGAGGAACAGTCTTGACAACCTTCTTTCCTTTGACTGATTTCTCAGTCTTGGGAATTTTCTTTACCTTAGCTGATTTTTCAGCTTTGGTAGCATCAGGACACTTGCTCGCAATATGGTCATTTAATCCACAGTGATAGCATTTGCGATATTGAAAGCGTTTAGTGTGGTCCAGAAAGTTTTTGAACTTTAGGTGAGCAGGACCAGCACCAAGTATGCCTTTAGCATTGGACATTGGAGGAATTGGTTTCTTCTCCTGAGTCTTTTGCTTCAGGTCAATCTTCAGTCTAGGAGCAGGACTCTGAGAAAGAGACTTAGTTCCAGAGACTGAAGGACCACCACCCAGAACTTTGTTCTTGGGTTTAGGACCCTTGGTCTTTGAAGGTGTTTCAGTTTTGGATTTATCCTTAACTGTGTTCTTTTTGCTCTTAGGAGCACCTTCAGGGTGAGTGTTAGAAGAAGAAGAAGGGGTGTTTTCAGAGGCATTAGGAAGAGGAATAGAAGAAACAAATTTTCCAAATTTGAGCATGGAACTATCAGACTTAGGTTCTTCTTTCTTGTAGCCACGAAAGAATCCAAGACCTCTCTTGCTTTTATCAGGCCTCCCTGAAGCTAATATTTCATCAACTTTTTCAGAGGCGTCACTCCATCCTTTGATGGTGACTTTTTCAGCATTTAATTGGGCAAGGGCCTTCTCTTTGGCAGCAAGAGCCATTTCTCTTTCAATACAAAGAGTTTTGTTTACAGTGACCTGATCCTTATAATTTTCTTCTACAATGGTAAGCTGTTTTAATTTTTCTTGACATTCTTTGAGTTGTCCTCTAAGGTCAATATTCATTTTTTCAGCAGATGTTTTACCATTAAGGGCTTTGTAAAGGTCAAGAGTGACCAGGTCTAACTGTGTTAAGCTTTCAAGAGGGATAAGAGGAATAGGTACCTGACTGGAAGAATCAGTCGCAGAGGTGGAAGCTTCAGGAGTTGTGGAAGAAGAAGCTTCAGGATCCTGAGGAGGAATCTCTTCAGGAACCTCTTCTATCTTAGCCATGAGAGCTAAGGTAGGTTCTTCAATAATGGCCATGAGTGCCACTTGAGTATCTTCCTCATCAGACGAGTCATCAGAGGAGACATCATCCCAATCGCAGTCTTCTGCGATTAAACCTTTGCCTTTACGCTGAGTTTTCATCTTTTTGTACTTTTCCTTCAGGCGTTGGTATTTGGGATTCTTGGAAGAAGATTTTGCAGAGGAGGGAGCAAACTGACTTTTTCTGTACCTGCAATCATTAGCAAAGTGTCCTTTGCCCTGACAGTTGTAGCAGATAGCAGTAGCCTTGTCAACAGGATCTGACTTAGGCTTGTCAGTAATAGAAAGATGTTTCTTTTTATGGAAGTTTCCCTTTTTGGCAAACTTTTTGAAAGATCTAGTTAGAAGAGCAAGAGATTCATTGAATTCAGGGTCTTCTGACATGTCAGAGTCAGAAGATTCTAATTCAGTAATTGTTACAGAAGAAGAAGAGGCAGCAACAGGAGGAACTGAATCAGAAACCAATGCAACAGATGTGCTTTTGGATTCTTTAGAATCTCTTATGAGATTCTTTTTCAGTTTCTTCTGTTGTTCACGGTTCAGAAGAATACCGTACAGCTCACTTAGAGTGAGTGTCTTTATGTCCTTTGACATAGTTAAGCAGGAGGTGTAGATTTCCCAATGTTCAGGAAGAGCTTCCATGAACTTGGTAACCACCTCAGAGTTAGAGTAGGTAGTACCGATGGTCTTCAGATCAATCAGAAGACAGTTGAATCTCTGATGTAGCTGGGAGAGAGTTTCATCCTTCTGATGAATAAAGCTTTCGTACTGTCGAACCAAGAAAATCTTTCTTGATTCCATAAGTACGGCGGTACCTTCATATTGAACACAGAGAGTGTCCCATATCTCCTTAGCAGAGCGAAGGTGACAGACAGAATGAAAGACGTCATCAGGGAGAGACATGGCAATGAGAGACCTAGCCTTGGTGTCAATGTTGACCAGGCGTCTGTCTTCATCATTCCAGTCAGTTACGGGCTTTACCAGCTGTCTTTCAGGAACAGCAGGTTGACCAGCAGCAGCAGCAGCATGGGGTGGACGGTTTGTGTAGGCACATGTGGTCCGTTTTCCAGAAAATAAGGAATCTGGGGATCAGAACCAGAGAGGAAAAGTTCCATCCTGGTTTTCCAAAGAGAGAAGTTGTCTTTGTTAAACCGAGGAGGCTTTCCAGCAGAGCCGGTATCAAAGTAGTTATCATTAGCTTGAAGAGCCATAGAATAAGAAGAGAGAGGATCACAAGATTTTTCTAGAGAAGAAAATGAGAGCTTGTAACTGCTCTGATACCACTTGTTGGTCCCAAGTAGGTGACCTTCAAGTAAGGATAGTGTTTGGGATTATAGAAGGGGGGGGTTGAATATAATCACACAATTTTCTCGCTTTTAAATTCTTGTTATATAAACAATATGAATTTACAGATTGTTGCGGAAATAGAAAAGACAATTAGTCTAAACTAAACAATCTAAGTTCTTTCACTATGCACTAAGTGAGAAGAGAATGAAGAAAGAAGATAGAGGGATAAAGAGAGAAAGGACTTGAGTATTTTTGGATGAAGAAGAAGTATGGAGAACATCTCTTCACGTCCTATTTATACTCCATGCATTAAATGCATGCAGACCTACTATTGTGACGTGTCACAATGTGAGTGGTCTTTTGTACTATTTACTATAAACAAATACTCTTTGCATGGTGTGCAAAAGAGGATGTTTGTAAACAGTTGCCTTATGGTCTGATAAGTACGGAGGGAACAGTAAAGTAACTGCCCTTATGTACTATTGTCAGAAAAGGCGTGTAATCCTTTTGTGCATTAGACTAAGACATTATTCTAATCCTTCAGGATCAGGATACTGATCAGTGACTAGAGTCCTGAAACTGGGGACGTTCAGGGTCACGTGTATCCTGATGAATCTTCAGGATGTCATACGATAGTGAACAGACTGCTATCACTGAGTTCCGTCTTCAGATCACGAGCATGCTGTTCCTGTCATCAGCTATTTCTTCGACGTCGCTGATGGTTCTTTTGTATGATCTTAATGTCTTCAGGAGGAGGTCTTCACTTCAGAGGACAGGATCAGTAGACTGCAGAACAGACTCGTTAGTCTCCTGATCCTGATCCTGATCTATAAAGTTAAGTTACAGCATAAGTAACATGGAATAACACTGAACAGACTCAGTGATAATTCCTCAAGCTATAACAGAAGTAAAAACCTATTCACTAAGTAAAGATTCAGGATCATTATCATTTCATCAGGTCTTAGGAGAGCTGGATCAACAAGATCTGTTCGAGAACGGAGAAATGCCATTTCAAAAGATTATGTTTGTTATCTACAAGAATCTGATTTTGACAAAGGGATAATGAAAGACCCAGTTTCTTATTCACAAGCCATTGCTAGTGATAATTCTGAAAAGTGGATTGATGCCATGAACGATGAGTTAAAATCGATGGCAGATAATCAAGTCTGGGATCTCACTCAATTGCCGGATGGACACAAAGCAGTCGCAAGCAAGTGGATTTTTAAAACAAAACGTGACTGTAATGGCAATGTAGAGCGATATAAAGCTAGACTTGTGGCCAAAGGTTTTACTCAAAAAGACGGCATTGATTACAAAGAGACTTTTTCTCCCGTGTCAAAGAAAGACTCTCTTAGGATTATCATGGCTCTCGTAGCTCATTACAATTTAGAGTTACATCAAATGGATGTGAAAACAACGTTTCTTAATGGTGAGTTGCAAGAAGAAGTTTATATGAGTCAACCTGAAGGTTACACCTTGAAAGGACAGGAAGACAAGGTTTGCAAACTTAAGAAATCAATATATGGACTTAAACAAGCCTCCCGACAATGGTATCTAAAATTCAACGAAATCATTAACGCTTTCGGGTTTGAAGAAAATGTCGTAGATCCATGCATATATCTCAAGATCAGTGGGAGGAAGTTCATATTTTTGGTTTTGTATGTTGATGATATATTATTGGCTAGTAGTGATCTTGGCTTATTGCATGAAACTAAAGTGTATCTTTCTAAAAACTTCGAAATGAAGGATATGGGTGAGGCTTCCTATGTGATAGGGATAGAAATATCTCGTGACAGATCACGTGGATTACTAGGACTCTCCCAGAAAGCATATATTGAAAGAGTTTTGGAAAGATTTGCCATGGCCACGTGTTCTGCAAGTGTTGCTCCAATTCAGAAAGGAGACAAATTTGGTCTCTATCAATGTCCTAAAAATGAATTGGAACGTAAGCAGATGGAGAAAATTCCTTATGCCTCATTAGTAGGAAGTTTGATGTATGCACAAGTTTGTACAAGACCAGACATCAGCTTTGCTGTGGGCATGTTGGGAAGATATCAAGTCAATCCAGGAATGGATCATTGGAGGGTTGCAAAGAAAGTTCTGAGATACTTACAGGGTACAAAAGACCTTTGTCTTACATATAGAAAGTCAGAACAACTAGAGTTGGTTGGATATTCAGATTCCGATTATGCCAAATGCGTAGACACGATGAAAAGCACTTCTGGATATATCTTCTTACTCGCTGGTGCAGCAGTATCATGGAAGAGTGTAAAACAGTCGATTATTACAAATTCTACGATGGAAGCTGAATTTGTAGCTTGTCATGAAGCTATGAATCATTGCTTATGGCTGCGAAATTTCATATCGAGATTTGGAGACTTGAATTTTGTTTCTGGACCATTGAATCTTTATTGTGATAATAAGGCAGCTGTATTTTTCTCAAAGCACGATAGATATTCCAAAGGAACAAAACACATGGACCTTAAATATCTATTGGTGAAGCAAGCAATTCAGAAAGAGCAATTGTTCATCACGCATATAAGTACAAGTCTCATGATTGCAGATGGACTGACGAAAGGGTTACCTCCTAAGACCTTTCAACAGCATGTTCCTAGTATGGGTCTAGTGAGGATTACTGATTACTGAGTTTTAAGTCTTGTTCCTTATATTTAAATTGAACAATTGTGGAACTCTTATTTTGAAATTCTGAATTTTGGTTCTGTCTCCATTTTGTATACTTTATGTGAATGGATAACTGTTGACAGAAATTGTTCTTGAATATAGAGCCTTATGGGACCATCATGTATACTCCTACTTAGAGATCTAGTTAAATAAGTTGGTTACGTCATAGTACATAGAAGGAACCATGTTGATGAATAAACTGATAATATGGAACCGCTATGACTTACGTGAACAACTTGTTTAATGAAGATATTATGAATAATTAATTTAGTATTTATGCGCGCCTTATGATTCCAAATTATAATTGTTAAAAGATAATACTCTTGACCAGTGGGAGACTGTAAGATAATTATATTTTAGTATCTTAATATGGTCAATGGTAATTATCTTTATTTTTGGAATATACTAAATTGATTGATTATTAACATACCAAATTCAATGATTGTTAATTTGGTAAGGAGATAAATCCTAATACAATTAAGATTATGAATATCTTGATGGAAGATAAACAAAAAAGTATTTTAGGTAATTGGTCCTCTCTTCACCTATAAATAAGAGATTGAATTCCATCAATTCAATCATCACAAAGTATTACAACTCATAATAGAGATAAAGGGAAGAAGAGAGAAATCAGTTACCAGTTGAAGGTTTCGTGTTTCATCCTACGGTATGCTTACTAACACAATGGCCTCATCAGGTATGTATATTTTAATATGTGTGGTTATCATGTTTCTCTAAAATCTTGGGCATAAAGTAATTTATAATTTATAGCCCATACGAAAAACTACTGGGGGAATTTAAGGTAATAAGTTGAAAAATTAATTAATTTTAACATAAAAAGTTTGTTTTTTCATATTTTAATGGGGCCCATGCCACCATCCTTTGCAACCTACATCCGCCCATGTGAACATTCCATTAATTTACACTTTTGGTCCGTATGTTTGCATTCATCCGTTCAATAAACTGTCAAAAAAAAAAAGTTGGATGAATGCATTGAATTTTGAAATAAAAGACGACCCACAACCATAGACAATTAATCTCTGTCGGTTTTTAATTTTTTTTTCTAGCAGGTTTGTTAAAATAAATAAAAAGTTAGGTTTTTATATGTTAAAGTATTTCAATTGTATTGCTAAAGTATTTTTTTAGAGATTTCATTAAATATAAGAATTCTTTAAAAATTTTAATTGAGAAGGAAAAAACATATTGTTAATACTTTTCGTCAATAGTGTAATTGATTAGTTAAAAAGTTTAGAATTGATTCTAATGCCATGTTAAAGGAGGAAAGAAAAATGTTTTTAGAGAACTTTACTTTTTATTTTCTATTTAAAAAAAATAACACATTCAATTGTTTTGCTATAATATTTTTTTAATGGAGAATAAAAAGTTATAATTTCTAAAAAAAGTCAATTTCAACATTTTCTCTATTTTAGACAATCAGTCACTACATTTAGTATGTTGATAAGTTTTTTAAAACTTTTAAACAATCAATTAAAACAATATTTCTTTATCATCTTTTAGAGATTTTAAAGAATTTTTATATTTGGAGTTTTTTTTAACTTTCAATTTTAGAGAATAGGATAGCAAAACTAATGGAGCATTTTAGCAAACAAAAACTTCTTTCTCTCTTATTTTAGCAAAACTTTTGAAGATGCCCTAAAAACATCTCCAATAGTTTTTTTCAAAATGGAGAAAAACAAATTAGAAGAGAGGGTACAAAAAATTCAAATTTGAGTAACTCTCCAACCATGTTAGAGAAATAGTTTTTTTATTGGATTAATTCCAACAATAGGAATACTTGAAATGAAATGTTTAACAAAGAGAAATAATATTTTAATAATATAAGGTAATATAATGATGTTATCTTTTAAATGGATAATTTTTTTGAAATTGAATGCATTTTAATATATATTTTAGACTTTAGTTCTCCATTTTGAAATTTTTTTAAACAATCTATTAGGTTGCTTGGTTGCGAAATTTTTTCCAGTTTTTGAAAAGAAAAATCATTAAAAATGAAAATTTTAAAAGTGTGTTTGATTCATTCAGTTTTCAAAAGTTTTTTTTAAGAAAACGGAAACTTTTTGTTTGTAACTTTTATGTAAATTAGAAATTTGATTTTAGTAGTTTTCTAAACATGCAACTTTTAGTAGTTTTCTAAATTTGATTTTTGTTTTGTAACTTCACCATTTCAACCAAACATATTTTCTAAAAACGTTATCTTAAAAAACAAATACAGCTTTTAACAACCAAAAGAACATTTATCTAAATAAAGGACCAAGACCCCATTTTATGGCCCTAGCTATAATTAACATTCATTATTTTCAGATAACATATTATTCCTTTGCCCCTACAACATGTGCATGCACTTCCAAAACAATCACTATTTTCAAAGAACACATCATTTATTGGCCTTACAACATGTGCAGCTCGTACTAAATCTTATGTATTCAATAGATGTATGATTGAAATAACTTTATTTTGTTGATTAACTGATAATTGATGAAAATTGCGAAACATGTTGCTAATAAGAGTGGTTATTAAAACGCATATCATATAGTAAGAGTGGTTATTCAATTCTAAACTCTTTGTTTTTGCCACCATATTAGGTTAAAAATCCTTATATAAACTACAACACAAGTTATGGATGCATATAATACTTATAAGTTAAAAATATAAAAATGATTCAAAACAAATTCAACATTGTATTTTACAACTATACTCTTAGGCCGTGCGTAAGGTTGTGCGTAACGTATGCGTAGGTTGAGTGGGCTCGAACCGGTTAGGCTCAGCGGGTTCCGCTACGAGACCAGCGGATTCGAAGCCTTAGAGGGTTGGGCACACCGCATCGTGAACCAACGATTTGATTTATAATAAAATAAAAATAAAAATTTAAAGAAATAGAGCCGTTTTCAAACTGTATTTTTTTAATATAAATACCCTTCAACCCAACTTATTTTTTCACATCAATTCTAACTTTCTCTCTCAAATACACTTCTACTTAACTTATTTTTTCTCTAAATCATGAATCCAAACGGTGCATCTTCATCCCGTCGATCACGACTCAAACGTCCGGGTCCATCGCAACAACACCCTGGTTTTGCTCTCGAAGTTTCGCATACCGGTTTTGATCCACAATCTCCACCCAATTATGCTCTCCAAGTTTCTCATCCGGGGGTGTCTCCACAAGCTCCTCAAACCGAGGTCTCTCCACACTTTCTTTCACCCGATTTTGGTCTCCAACCTCATTAAACCACATGGTATACACAAGTTCCTTCATCCGAGCTTGAGGTTGACCACTCCGATGAGGGTTCACCTTCAAATCGTAACCCTCGTCCTCCCAACCGTCAGCGTCCAGTGAGGGATATGATTCGGGAGGGACATTATCGTCGACCGGTAACCGAAATTTGAGGTTGAAATGGAGTTTTACACAACCTCGTATAACCACCTTCAGGGTAACGACTTAGTAGCGGTTTTGGGAGAAAAGCAATAATCAAAGAAAAATTACTTGTAGTTTTTTTTTTGTTTTATGAATTTTACTTATTTATGTTGTTTTTATTTTTAATTAATAATGTAATGTTTATTTTTAATATTATGAATTTTACTTTTGTTACTTACTTGTAATCATTAAATTAATTAAAAAAGTGAGAGGGTTAGGAAGGTTGTGTACTAATAAGAGAGGCTTTTAGAGGGTTAACGAGAGGGTTGAGAAAAAGCTAATGTCGCAGCTGATGTGTCAGTGGGGTTGAAAAGGTTGGTACTCATGGCCTTATTATTAAATTTAAAAGTATTTTTAGCATTTTTTGATGATTTGTCTGTTTAAAGTAAAATATATCTATATATATTGAAAAGTGAATAAATTATATAAATAGTTTCAACCAAAATAAATGTAAAGAGTAGGCATTTGGTTACTATTTTTATACAACATCCTATAAACTTTTTGTAACGTTTTTAGTTAGACCATTTTTTGATTTGGTCCTAATAAACACTTTGGACTCTTATTTATTTTAGACTGCTAATAAAATCAATTTTTTTATACTTTGTCATGTTATATCCTAAAATGCACTAGCTAGTTGGCTCTTCGTCATGTTGGGCTAATCCTTTCTTCTCTAATTAAGGCTGCGTTTGGTACGTGGGACAGGATAAGACAGGACGGGACAAAACTTACTGTCCCACGTTTGGCACAGCATGGGACAGAACAGAAATTCACTGTCCCATGTTTGGTGCAGCATGGGACAGGAACAAAACTGGGATAAGGTGGGACAGCATGGGACAGAATGGGGTTTTTTTTGTTCCACCAAAATAGGTGCAACAACTTGGGACAGAAATGACACAGAAACTAATATATTACTAATTAGCACTCGTTTGCTATATAACTTCAATATAATATATGTTTTAGTGTTTACCACCACTAGTCGTGGACGACGCCGCCACCGGTAGCCACTATCGGCCACCTCCACCTCCTCTTCCACTACAACAACCTCATCCACCAACTCTACAACTATGACCGATTACCTACCACCACCGTCTACCACCTCTACAAGTACAACTGCCACTGTTGGTGAGCTCCACCACCACTATCCACCATCTTCACGTTTTCCACAACCACCGACCACCACCACCATTGTCACTACACAACAATCTCAACCACCACCTCTACAACTACGACCGATTAATTACCTACCACCACTGTCTACCACCTCTACAACTACCACCGCCATCGTTGGTGAGGTCCATCACCACTGTCCACCCTCTTCACGTTTTCCACCACCACTATCCACCATCTTTAAGTTTTCCACAACCACCGACCACCACCACCATTGTCACTACACAACAACCTTATCCACCACCTCTACAACTACGACCAATTAATTACCTACCACCACCGTCTACCACCTCTACAACTACCACCGCCACCGTTGGTGAGCTCCACCACCACTGTCGACCATCTTCACGTTTTCCACAACCACCAACCACCACCACCATTGTCACTACTAGTGTTACCATCGGCCACCACCGCCACCGTTGGTGAGCTCCACCACCACTATGCACCATCTTCACGTTTTCTACAACCACCGACCACCACCACCATTGTCACTACACAACAACCTCATCCACCACCTCTACAACTACGACCGATTAATTACCTACCACGAGCGTCTACCACCTCTACAACTACCACCGCCACCGTTGGTGAGCTTCACCACCACTGTCCACCATCTTCACGTTTTCCACAACCACCAACCACCACCACCATTGTCACTACTAGTCTTACCGTCGGCCACCACCGCCACCTTTGGTGAGCTCCACCACCACTATCTGTTGATCCAGCTCTCCTAAGACCTGATGAAATGATAATGATCCTGAACCTTTACTTAGTGAATAGGTTTTTACTTCTGTTATAGCTTGAGGAATTATCACTGAATCTGTTCAGTGTTATTCCATGTTACTTATGCTGTAACTTATTTTTATAGTAATCAGGATCAGGATCAGGAGACGAACGAGTCTGTTCTGCAGTCTACTGATCCTATCCACTGAAGTGAAGACCTCCTGAAGACATCAAGATCATACTCAAAGAACCATCAGCAACGTCGAAGACTTAGCTGATGACAGGAACAGCATGCTCGTGATCTGAAGACGGAACTCAGTGATAGCAGGCTGCTCAATATCGTATGACATCCTGAAGATTCATCAGGATACAAGTGACCCTGAACAGCACCAGTTTCAGGACTCTAGTCACTGATTAGTATCCTGATCCTGAAAGGATTAGTGTAATGTCTTAGTCTAATGCACAAAAGGATTATCCGCCTTTACTGACACAAAAGTACATAAGGACAGTCTCTTTACTGTTCCCTCCGTACTTATCAGACCTCAAGGCAACTTTTTACACACTTCCTCTTTTGCACACCATGCAAAGAGTATTTGTTTATAGTAAATAGTACAAAGGACCACTTACATTGTGACACATACACAAAAGTGGTTCTGCATGCATTTAATGCATTGGGTATAAATAGGACTTGAAGAGAAGTTCTCCATACTTCTTCTTCATCCTAAATCTACCCGAATCCTTTCTTTCTTTATTCCCTCTATCTTCTTTCTTACATCTTCTCACTCTAGTGCATAGTGAAAGAACTTAGATTGTTTAGTTTAGACTTATTTGTCTTTTCTATTTCCGCAACAATCTGTAAATTCATTTTGTTTATACAACAAGAATTTAAAAGTGAAAACTTGTGTGATTATATTCAACCCCCCCTTCTATAATCCCAAACACTATCCTTACTTGAAGGTCACCTCTTTGGGACCAACAAGTGGTATCAGAGCAGATACAAGCTCTCATTTTCTTCTTAGAAAAATCTTGTGATCCTCTCTTCTAATCCATGGCACTTCAAGCTAAGGATAACTACTTTGATACCGGCTCTGCTGGAAAGCCTCCTAGGTTTAACAAAGATAACTTCTCTCTTTGGAAAACCAGGATGGAACTCTTTCTCTCTGGTTCTGATCCCCAGATTCCATACTTTCTGGAAAATGGACCACATGTGCCTACACAAACCGTCCACCCCATTCCTGCTGCAGCAGGCCAACCAGCTGTACCTGAAAGGCAACTGGTAAAGCCTGTGACGGACTGGAATGATGAAGACAGACGCCTGGTCAACATTGACACTAAGGCTAGGTCTCTCATCGCCATGTCACTCCCTGACGATGTATTCCATTCTCTCTGCCACCTTCGATCTGCTAAAGAAATAAGGGACACTCTCTGTGTTCAATATGAAGGTATTGCTGTTCTCATGGAATCAAGAAAGATTTTCTTGGTTCGACAGTATGAAAGCTTTATTCATCAAAAGGATGAAACCCTCTCCCAGCTACATCAGAGATTCAACTGTCTTCTGATTGATCTGAAAACTATCGGTACTACCTACTCTAACTCTGAGGTGGTTACCAAGTGTTAGGAATTATGTGCAGAGTTGACAAACCAAGTGGTTATACAATCCAATGTTACAAGACACTTGAGGGTCACACCTGTGAGAACCTATAAGTCGAACAAGTTAGATGAAATCCCGAAATGGAGAGTTAAGATTTATAATAGTGTATTATAAATCAGTTGGGTAATTTCAGTCAGATTTACCAAAGTTGGAGGACTGTTAATTAATTAGGATATTATATATTTATTGGATAAATAAATATATAATAGTTAATTAATAAGGTTTATATATATTAGATAAATATATATATAATCGTAATTATCGTATGCAAATTCTTTTCCAGCTAATTTAAAAAGGAAAGGATTTGAGATAATTATTATATGGAAGCTGAATCTCATACAAACTGTTGTATTTATCCATATAAATAAAGGTCTATGGGTTAAGAAACATTAAGCTTTTTCAGTTGAGAAAATCAGTTTCCTGTCTCTCTCCTCTCCTCTCCCAAAAACCGGCGCACACAAACCCCCCCGGGTCGTTTTGTTGATTCGGGTTTTCACGGTTCTGCTAGAGGAACGTTCGTTGGTTGATTACGGGTGGACTAGTTTCAAGCAATCCAGGTAAATTAATCTAACCTAATCCTTTAGGTTTAGAACTATGAACGATTGAAGATCAGTAGGCTTTAATGGGTTTTTTAGTTCTTATCGCTTCCGCATAACCAGATCAGAAACAGCGAGTTTCTGATCACATGGGTTTTAACAGTTTGTTTAAACCTACGAGATATATCGAACCAGCGAGGTTTTGATAAATCTGAGATAATCCTCGAGTCAGTTTGATCCGAGGATACCCACAAAAACCCAACAGTGGTATCAGAGCCATTGTTAAAATCGTTTTCAGTATTATCAGTTTATCTGCTTATGTGTGTGATCCGTTAAAAATCTGTTTCTTGCGTAAAAAGTTTTAAAATTTTTATTGGTTTATATAAAATTCGTCTGTTACGAGAAACCGCACCACCAGCGTGGTGGCTGCGGCTGGTCGACGTGATCAATCGCCGGACCGCACCACAGCATGTGGTAGCGGCCCCTGGCTGCCATACAAGAACCCTCGCCACCAGGTGGGTGGCGGTGATCGGCGTTTTCTATGGCGGTCGTGAACCTCGACGGTAAGAAACCGTGACAAAACCAAGGCCAAACCACCAGCGTGGTGGTGGCCGGAGGTTTCAAATCGGTGGCCGTATCACTACATCATCAGTTTCGGTGGTGGCCAAGCGACGATGGATTTAATCAAACCACCGATTGCACCCCGTAGTGGTGGTGATGGTGGCTTTGGTCATTATTGCCACCAAGAACGGCGACCACGGTGGCAATGCTTTGGCGTTGTCACCAAACGATCATCGATAGCGGTAATCATTGAATGATACACGGCGGTGGCCGACTGCCACCACGCCATGACCACTAATCGCGATCTGACTCACGACGGTTACCGAGAAACCACACCCAGCGGCGGAGGACGCCCAGCCAAACCACCAGAAGGTGGTGGCGGCGATCTCGCGGGGGCAACAGTCTCTCGACCGTCGATCGAACAATTGACAATCGTCGAACACACCACCAAAGCCGTTAACCGGCGATGGTAAGCCACGATCGTGGTGGTGGATGGAGGTGTTAAACAATGGCCGTAGGCCACGCCACCCGATCGGTGGTGGTGGCCGAATCCATATCGAACTACGGCTGATGCCAAGGCCGAACCACCAGCGTGGTGGTGGCCGGCGGTTCTGATGATGGGACGTGGCTGGAACGCGGCCAAACCACAACCACCAGAGGCCGCTCACGCGGTGGTGGATGGTGGTTGCGACGAATGGTGGCGATCGAATAGGTCGATTGGTGACGGTAGTAGCGTTACTATCAATGATAATAATTACACAACGGCCACCAGCGTGGTGGTAGACGTTAATTCTTGACCATGGATTGTACCTAGGTTTTTCCGTTTTTGGGCCTAGTTGCGTTATCAGACCCAAAGGCCCAAGTCCTTTGGACCAAGTTATGGCCCAAAAAGGGTTTTTCAGTTTTGTTATTTTATCCGAATTAATCTTTTATAATTTTATATAATATGTCATCAAACCAGTTATTTTAACCAGCCTGGTCAAACAAGTTTGGTATTATGTCTTGACCAGCGAGTCAAACACGATACGTTTTTTTAAGTTTACACTTTTTAAAAAAAAATAATATTTTGTTTAAAAAATCCGGTTTGATATTTTGGATAAAAGGATCTTTTAAAAGGTAACAAAACTAATTTTAGTTTTGATTTATAAAACAGTTGTTTTCTGAATCAATTATAAAACCAAGTTTTGCGATAATTGAAAACAAGATAATTTTAACGGATCCAGGTTTATTTTCTCGTAATTATAATATTGCTTTTGTTGCATATATACACATAATTGCGTGATTGCTTGAGAATTATATATGTTTTTCAGTTTGATTTTACATATATACGTTATAGTTTTTGCCAACTTAGACCCTCGACATATTCATGGGGAGGCCTGCGTGCCGTTTACAACCCCTTATGTAATAATGACCCTAGGATAGAATTTTTCCTTTCTTTTGGGATGACGAGGCCAGTGGGAGCTATTGAGATTCTTCATCTTACCGGAATACTGACTAGTATGGCGAAGCCAGTGGGAGCTACGCGAAGTTTTGAAAAACTAGGTCATTATTGGTCCCTAGGAACAAAATTGGCAAATCCTATAACTATCTGTTTTACAATTGCGTAGTTGTTACAATTATCTGTGTGCATGATTAACTACGTAATTGATGCTAATAAATGTTAATTTATTAGATATGTTTTAAAAGGAAATATTTTTAAAACAAGAAGAAATCAGGTTTTATTAACTTTTCAATCGAAAACCTTTAAAGTGAAGCTTTTTAATAAAACCTAGTGTATTGTTATAAAAAGGCAAAGTTGGCAGAACAGTTAGCTTTTGTCAGACGAAAAAGGTTATTGAAACAGGTAGTTTCAATCAACCAGTACACTTTAAATCTGTTGATTTCAATTAGCCGATATTTTAAACAGTTGGTTTAAAATAACATGAATATTTAAAACAGTTAGTTTAGAATATCAATTGCTCTTTATAACAATCAGTGGACGATTATTTTATAAAAGGCAAAGTTGACAAAAACAGTTAGTTTTAAATCAACTAGGTATGCTATTAAAACAGTTAGTTTTAATTAGCGAGTAATTTTTAGAACAGTTAGTTTTGAAATTACATGTATTTTTCAAACAGTTAGTTTGAAACATAAGTAGCCTTTATAAACAATCAGTTTTTCAAAATCCTGGAAATAAAGTTTTTCAAAACCCCGAAAATCATAGATCAGTAGTGCAACCCATCTAGGGGCACCTTTGGCGTAAAGTACATAGGCGTTGTAAGTGATCACACATTCAACGTCTGTGTTCAAACTGAAGCTGAAGGGGTTACATAACTCTGCGAATTATCTCCGGGTGGTACCGGCCAGAGTATAGTGATCAGGTCCCCAAAATGGTGAGATCTGTTTTGGTTCTATAATGTTCACCGGGTGGTACCGGGCCAAAAAGCACTAAGAGGGACTAAAACATGCACAGGTAGTTGCCATGGTCCCGAAAAGATCTAGGAGTCATGTCAGTTAGATATGATTGGTAAAAGTCCTTACCTACCGAAATAAATACGGGTCTGGTGGAGCAAGAACATTACGCACATCAGGACGTATGAAATAAGGATCCTAGTCCAATAAATTGATCATTTAAGGGTTTATTGATATTTTATTGGAAAATAGTCTATTTACAGTTGCTAAAAACCAAAAGTTTTATTTTGTGTAGATGGTAAGCACTGTTACCAGCACTAACAATCTTTCCCTCCGATCTATCCTAGAGAAGGATAAGTTGACCGGCTCTAACTTTCTTGACTGGGAGCGCAATCTAATGATTGTGCTCAGACATGAAAGAAAGTGGTATGTGCTTGAAGAGCCACTTGGGGAGGCACCTCCGGCAAACGCTCCGGCTGCTGCCAGAAATGCCCACAAGAAGCACTCAGATGATCTCCTTGATGTTGCCTGTCTGATGTTAGCAACTATGAGCCCAGATCTGCAAACAGGGCTCATAAATACGAATGCTTACGACATGATCCGCCAGCTGAGGGACATGTTTCAGACTCAGGCTCGTACAGAGCGCTACGATGCCACCAAAGCATTCAATGAGTGCAAGATGGTAAAAGGAACATCAGTAAGTGACCATGTCATGAAAATGAAACGGCACTTAGATCATCTGGAGAGGCTGGGTCATCCTGTTCCGTTGCAGCTAGCAACTGACACCATACTTAATTCACTGTCAGAAGACTACAGGCCCTTTGTAGTCAACTACAACATGAACAACATGGAGAAAACAATAGCAGAATTGCACTCCATGCTTAAGACAGCTGAATTAAATATGGGGAACAAGAACAAGACAAAGGATGTCTTGATGGTAAAAGACGGAGGGGTTAAAAAGAAAAATGGGCATGCTAGCACCAGCAAGGGAAAAGGACCAGTTCAGGCCATCCAGAGTGCACCCAAGAAAGGCAAGGGCAAGGGCAAGGGCAAGAAAGTTAAGCCAAACAAAGCTAGGACCGAAAATCGCTGCTTCATATGCAATGAGATCGGTCATTGGAGGCAAAACTGCCCTAAGCGTCATGAAGCAGGTATGTAAACCTCAGAAAATTTATGATTGCTTTATTATGTCACTTCTTACTTGTTGGTTTACAAGTATACTGATACCTGGAGCAAATGATTATTGCAGGAGGTCAGAAATGAAGTGAAGTGCCCAGGAGATTGCTGAGGATCTTAAGTACAAGATGTTTAAAGTCAAGACATTTTGAATTTACAGTTTTAAAACATTTATTTTGGGGGTTTATGTTTTAAACATGTTTGAATAATTATATTTTATAATTCAATGGTTTTAATTTTTCAAAAGTTATTGTCTTGACAATTGAAATATCTGATTGTGCTTAGTGTTTGTATGATCCTTGTTGTTGATGCCTGTTATAATTACTTTAATGAAATTGAAGTAATTTGTATAGAAACTATCAAAACACACGAGATTCTATAGGAATGTGTTTTGAGAATAAAACATTTATGAATAATAGTTTTGTGATCCGAAAATAGAGAATTTAAGATATTAACTCAGATAGCGTTAATAACAGTATTTATGAGACTAGAAAGATTCCAAGTTCTGGAATCAGGATTTGAACAAATCCAGATAAGTTTCATAAAAGGAAGTTCTCAGAATTAACTGATCAAGTTTTATTCAAATGTTTTAAAAAGAGAATTTAGGATATTAACTCAGATAGCGTTAATAACAGTATTTATGAAACTAGAAGGATTCCAAGGTTTGGAATTAGGATTTGACCAAATCCAGTTAAGTTTCATAAAAGGGAAAATTCTCAAAGTTCATTACTTGAAATTAGGATTGACTAATCAAAGTTTTGACTAAGTCAATAGTAAATTTTGAGTAATAGTTAGTTTTTATGCAAGTAAGTGGGAGCCCAGTTTATTCTCTATCTAGTCTGAGATAAAAGAATAAAAGATATAATTATTGATATATCTCGGAATTCATAAATCCAGGTAGGATAAGAATTCATAAGATACAATTTACCCTTTTAGTTAAAAGGATAAAAGTTTCAAGACCCATGAAACAAAGGTCGTAACTGACTTAAAAAAATCAATAATTGAAGTGTTGGATTAAAAACATAGCATTCCAGTAGATTTGCAAGGATTGCAAATGGAATCGGATTTCAGGTAGAAATCGTTCATCTACACAGCAACCAAGGAAAGTTGCAGTCTTACATATTCAAGAACTGGAAGTTAGTCCAGGTCTCCGAGTTCATGGAATATGATAAAAGTCTAATTATTGTTTTTAAGAGGTGTTTGCAAAACAATAATTAGCAGATACAAGTAAACAGACTTGTGTTTTTGGTTATCACTTTGATTAAAATGGTAAACTTTAATCAAAGGGTTTAAAACTGAAGGTAGGTGATACTTCATTTTAGACCAGTATTTAACAAATGTTAAATAGATAAAATGAAAGTTGTTAGAAGAAAAGACATTCAATCTTGTTATTATTACAGCGTGTAATATGGACTATACAAGATTGATTTCTTTATCACTTTCACATTTTTGCATGTTTTTAATTAATCCAGGAATGAAACTAGTTTCCAGTTTTCATTCAAAATCTGTCCGTGACAACTTATCATTGTGGGAGCATGATAAGGCGTTAAAGTCATTGTGAACTTTTAGGTAGTTATGATCAGTTGCTGAATAACAGCTACAAGTGTTGTAGACTAAAAGTTGCACAGATATTTGATAGAGTAGCAAATATCGGACGTGATCCGCGGTTGAGATTACTTCTTGGAAAAGGTCATAAGTAAATCTCACAGTGGTTGTCCCTATCACCTGAGGTATCTGATTTGACATCATGAGGACTGCTGAATTCTTAGCGCACTCAACCGCTACGCCGTAACAGGGTGGCTATAAAGGGTGTAACTAGATTCAGCGGAAGCCGTGGTGTTAAAGGCAGGTATGCAAGATGGGATTTGCACCTCTTCTCAGAAGAGAGATATTTCTGGGCCCATCTTGACTGACTAAGTATACTGATGAAGTGCATGGCCATGCCCAAACGAACTGATTAGTTCTTTGTCGTTTACCTATTAGTGAAAGTCAGATAATCAAGAGAACAGAATCTTGAGTATTTAGAGTTGACACTTTCCAAGCTCATACTCACAGATGAAATATCGCGATGCAAAGGGAAAAGCCAAGATATACCCAATCAATGAACAGTAGTTTCATAGATACCAATTCCTTACGGAATGTTTATATCACCAAATCTGGGTATAAGAGTTCTTGTAACCTGGTCAGCCTAAGTGCCTGTCTAGGGGCCTCCTTAGGTCAGTATAGTCAAAGGTGGTATTGCCAACTTGCACAAGTGGGAGTCTGTTAGGAATTATGTGCAGAGTTGACAAACCAAGTGGTTATACAATCCAATGTTACAAGACACTTGAGGGTCACACCTGTGAGAACCTATAAGTCGAACAAGTTAGATGAAATCCCGAAATGGAGAGTTAAGATTTATAATAGTGTATTATAAATCAGTTGGGTAATTTCAGTCAGATTTACCAAAGTTGGAGGACTGTTAATTAATTAGGATATTATATATTTATTGGATAAATAAATATATAATAGTTAATTAATAAGGTTTATATATATTAGATAAATATATATATAATCGTAATTATCGTATGCAAATTCTTTTCCAGCTAATTTAAAAAGGAAAGGATTTGAGATAATTATTATATGGAAGCTGAATCTCATACAAACTGTTGTATTTATCCATATAAATAAAGGTCTATGGGTTAAGAAACATTAAGCTTTTTCAGTTGAGAAAATCAGTTTCCTGTCTCTCTCCTCTCCTCTCCCAAAAACCGGCGCACACAAACCCCCCCGGGTCGTTTTGTTGATTCGGGTTTTCACGGTTCTGCTAGAGGAACGTTCGTTGGTTGATTACGGGTGGACTAGTTTCAAGCAATCCAGGTAAATTAATCTAACCTAATCCTTTAGGTTTAGAACTATGAACGATTGAAGATCAGTAGGCTTTAATGGGTTTTTTAGTTCTTATCGCTTCCGCATAACCAGATCAGAAACAGCGAGTTTCTGATCACATGGGTTTTAACAGTTTGTTTAAACCTACGAGATATATCGAACCAGCGAGGTTTTGATAAATCTGAGATAATCCTCGAGTCAGTTTGATCCGAGGATACCCACAAAAACCCAACACCAAGTTCATGGAAGCTCTTCCTGAACATTGGGAAATCTACACCTCCTGCTTAACTATGTCAAAGGACATAAAGACACTCACACTAAGTGAGTTGTACGGTATTCTTCTTAACCGTGAACAACAGAAGAAACTGAAAAAGAATCTCATAAGAGATTCTAAAGATACCAAAAGTAACTCTGTTGCATTGGTCTCTGACTCAGTTCCTACTGTCGCCACTCCTTCTTCAGTAACTATTACTGAATTAGAATCTTCTGACTCTGACATGTCAGAAGATCCTGAATTCAATGAATCTCTTGCCTTGTTAACCAGATCCTTCAAGAAGTTTGCCAAAAAGGGAAACTTCCACAAAAAGAAACATCTTACTATTACTGACAAGCCTAAATCAGACCCTATTGATAAGGCTACTGCTATCTGCTACAACTGTCAGGGCAAAGGACACTTTGCTAATGATTGCAGGTACAGGAAAAGTCAGTTTGCTCCCTCCTCTGCCAAATCTTCTTCTAAGAACCCCAAATACCAGCGCCTGAAAGAAAAGTACAAAAAGATGAAAATTCAGCGCAAGGGTAAAGGTCTTATCGCAGAAGACTGCGACTGGGATGATGTCTCCTCTGATGACTCATCTGATGAGGAAGACACTCAAGTGGCACTAATGGCCATTATTGAGGAACCTACCTTAGCCCTCATGGCTAAGATAGAAGAGGTCCCTGAAGAGACTCCTACTCAGGCTCCTGAAGCTTCTTCTTCCACAACTCCTGAAGCTTCAACCTCTGCGACTGATTCTTCCAGTCAGGATAAGGGCATCTGGTACTTGGACAGTGGATGCTCTCGACATATGACTGGTTCGAAATCTGTCCTCTCCAACTACCGTGAAGAAAGAGGTCCTGCTGTGACCTTTGGTGGAAACGGTAAAGGCCAAACCCGAGGGTATGGCACACTGACCAACGGAGTAACTACTTTCAAGAGATTTGCTTATGTTGAAGGCCTGATGCATAATCTTCTGAGCATCAGTCAACTGTGTGATAAGTGTTAGTAATTATGTGCAAAAGTTGACAAACCGTTTGATCGCACATCCAACGTTATAAGACACTTGAGGGTCACACTTGTGAGGGTCTGTAATTCGGATAGTATATTAACCCCAGTTTGGAGAGTTTGGTTTTATAATAGTAAATTATAAAACAGTTGGGTATTTTCTGTAAAAACCCAAAGTAAAAGGTTTCTGATAATTAATTACAGTTATATATTTATTAGTTGAATAAATATATAAAAGGTTAATTAATTAAGTTTTATAATTATCTAGAAATAATTATATGGAAGATATAATTATAGTAAATTTCTTTCTTAGGGAAAAAGAAAGAATAAGATAATTATGGTAATTATTCTTTCTTAGGGAGAAAGAAAGAATATGGTTGCTATCTAATATATGGAAGGTTTTCATATAAATAGAGATACTAGGCTATCAGTTTATTCATTGAACTGATTAGAAAATTTCTCACCAAGAAACCTCTCCTTCTCTCTATTCTCTCTCTCCATCGATTTCCTCATAAACCCGAAACCAGATTCGGTTTCTTGTTTTATTCGATCGTGTTCTTCACGTATCGTTTTGTTCGTGATCGTTCGGGGGTTATTTTTCAACTAGAAGGAATTTCGTTTGCTCATCACGGGTGGATCTAACTCAAGCTTCCGAGGTAATATTCTAAACCATTAGATATATTAATTGTGGTAGAATAAACGAATAAGATCTGTGATTTTTCGGGATTTTAATCCTTATCGCTTCCGCTTAATCAAACCAGTTAGGTTTGATTGTTTAAACCTTTTGGAACAGTTTGTTTCACATGGTTTTATCGTGTATCTCAATCCAGTTAGGTTTGATATCACAGTTTTTCTCGTGTCAGCTTGATACGAGGATTGCACAAAATCCCAACAGTGGTATCAGAGCCACAGGTTTATTCGTTTATTTGTTCTATCTAATTGTTTATTTAGATCCGTTAAGATTTTTCTTATTGATAAAGATTTGATAATTATCGGTTTTGTATAAAAATCTAATCTTTATCAGTTTAGATAAAAGATTTAGTTTTTATCAGTTTGTTAATCTCTATCAGTTTTTTAGAGATTTGATAATTATCGGGTTTGTATAAAAATTGAATCTTTATCAGTTTGTATAAAGATTTGGTTTTTATCAGTTTGTATAAAAATTGAATCTTTATCAGTTTATGTAAAGATTTGATTTTTATCAGTTTGTATAAAATTGAATCTTTATCAGTTTGTTTAACGATTTGATATTTATCAGTTTTAAAAATCTAATCTTTATCAGTTTAGATAAATATTTTGTTACCTTATTTATCTGTTGTTTGTTTATCTGTTAAAACTAAAAAACACAAAATCACACACGGTAGCGTGATCGGTGGCGGAACGGTGGCACATCGCAACCGGACCATCCCACCGATCGCCGGTCAAACCACGATGGCGGCGGAACGGCGGCCAAAGCCGACCGAACCGCCACCCGGATCGCCGAAGCCGCACCACCAGTTTGGTGGCGGCTGTAATCGGCAGCGGTAGCCGTAATCGGTGGTCGAACCACGGCTGAGCCGCGGCTAGGCTAGACCGATGCCAAAGCCGAACCACCAGTTCGGTGGTGGTTGGCGGTTCCCGATCGAGATCGCAACGGCGGTGGTGGCCAATGGTTTTTGATCGCCAATCGCGACGATTGGTGGCGGCGGTAGCGCTTGGGCGTTATCGTCGTCGCCGGGTGGAGCAAGCGGCGGTATTGATCGTCAATTGGTCGTCACGACGGCGCGGTGGTGGACCGGCCGAGGAGATTGCAACCACCAGTAGCCGTATCGACGGTGATGGCCGATCGCCACCAGACGGTGGCGTTGGTGTTTTGACCAGCGGTGGTAGTGATGGCGGTTTGCTATTGCTACCGCCGGCCACTTGGTGGCAACGGCGGCGGTGTTTGTTTTGAAACCGCCGGTGGCGACGGTGGCAATTCCTTTACGGCCGTCGTCGCCGGCTTATGGTGTCGCAATAATCGCGGTGGTAGTAGCAACCGTTTGTTGTTATCATCACCAAAAACGGCGATTGCGTAATCGACGTCGAGTTTTCGATCAATCACGAGTCGTGTTTTGGGTTTTTCGTTTTATTGGGCCTAACTCATACAAGGCCCAAGACCCAGAAATTTGGACCCAGTTTGAGGCCCAAAGGGTTTAATGGTTTTTGGCTTTTATCCGAATTAATTTTATTTAGATAAGTTTATTATCTTATAAAATTGGTTTTAATGGATTTTATTAATTAATAATTATCTCTATTAGACATGTGATTATCAAACCAAGTATTTGACCCGTTTTGGTCAAATGGGCCTGGTGTCGTGTTTTAACCAGTTGGTTAAACCATGATACAGTTTATGAGGCAAAGTTTAAAATTCCAATCAGTTGGTTCGGAATGTCCGGTTTGATATGTTTTGGATAAAAGCAAATATTTTAGAAAATTGGTTTTATATAATAGATTTATAGTTTATAAATCTTAGGTAATTTTATAACACCGATTTCAGATTAAAATATTAGTTTCGATTTGTAAAACAGTTTGTTTTATAAATCAGTTAAAACCATGTTTTACGATAAACAGAACGAGATAATCTTTAACGGATCTAGGATTGTTTTTATGCCTTATATATTGCTTGATTATTGCTTTATATAATTGCATGAACTATAATTATACCTGTTGTGTATATTATATGTATCTATTATAGAATTTGCCAACTTAGACCATTGGTTTATTTTTGGGGAGGCCTGCGAGCCACTTACAACCCCTTTGTAATGTAAATGACCTTAGGATAGACTTTAAATATTTTTCCTTTCCGGAGTTCCATCAGACGTGCCGAGGCCAGTGGGAGCTACGCGAGAAGTTTGAAGATTTATAGTTAATAGGTCATTTTTGGTCTTTTAGGAATTAGTTGGCAAATCTATAATTAGATGTTTTTACTGCGTAGTTGTTAATCTTTAACTGCGTGGATGTGTTTAACTGCCTGCTCATGATTGGTTGATAATTATTGCATGTTTAATGTTTATCAAGCGTTTTAAAATTTAGAGAGAGATTTTAAAGCTTTTCAATCATGAAATCTATTAGTTTTTAAAAATTAAAATTACCAGTTTTTCCAAACCTTTTAAACGGTAGATTTTATTTTTAAAACCTTATGTTTATAAGATTGTTTTTCTTATAAAGGCATGTTGACAAAACAGTTAGTTTTGGTCAGCAAGAGGGCTTTCAAAAACAATTAGTTTTTGGTTAGCAGTCATGTTATTAAAACAGTTAGTTTTAATTAATAAGTACTTTAATAACAGTTAGTTTTAAATAGCGTGTATGTTTAATAACAGTTAGTTTTAAACATCGGTTGCCTTTTTTAAACAGTCAGTTTTAAAATTGCAAAGTTTTCTAAAAATACTGGAAAATAAAAGGTTTTCAAAACTTAGTTAAAAACCCAAGAAAATCATAGATCAGTAGTGCAACCCATCTAGGGGCACCTCAGGCGTAAGGTACGCGGGTGTTCTAAGAAGAACACACCTTAAGCATCCGCGTTCAAACCCCAAGCCAAAGGGGATACTACGACTCTGCGCATTATTTCCGGGTGGTACCGGCCAGAGTAAAAGTGTCCAAGTCCCAAAATGGTGAGATCTATTTTGGTTCTGTTAAGTTTACCGGGTGGTACCGGGCCAAAATGCACTTAGAGGGACTAAAACATGTGCGGATAATTACCGTTGTCCCGAAAAGATCTAGGAGTCATGTCAGTTAGATATGATTGGTAAAAGTCCTTGCCTACCGAAATAATACGACCTGGTGGAGCAAGAACATTACGCACATCAGGGCGTATGAAATGAAGGGTCCTAGCCCAACACTTATCATTTAAGGGTTTATTGATACTTGTTGGGAGTCTATTCACAGTTACTAAAGCCAAATATTTTAAATGTGTAGATGGCAAACACTGTAACCAACACTAATAACCTGTCTCTTCGCTCCATTCTTGAAAAGGACAAGCTCACTGGAGCTAACTTCCTCAACTGGGAGCACAATCTGATGTTTGTGCTCAGGCACGAGAGGAAGTGGTACGTCCTAGAAGAGCCTCTAGGTGAGGCCCCTCCAGCAAATACAGCTACCATAGTAAGAAATGCTTATAGAAAGTATTCTGACGATTTGCTGGACGTTGGCTGCCTCATGCTTGCGACTATGAGCCCAGATCTGCAAACAGGGCTCATGAACACCAATGCCTATGACATGATCCGCCAGTTGAGGGACATGTTTCAGACGCAAGCACGCACAGAGCGTTATGATGCCACCAGGGCACTGAACGCGTGCAAGATGGCCAAGGGGACCTCAATCAGTGATCACGTCATGAGAATGAAGAGGCATATTGATCACCTAGAGAGGCTTGGTCACCCAGTTTCATTGCAATTAGCAACGGATACGATACTCAACTCACTGTCTGAGGATTACAAGCAGTTTGTAATCAATTATAATATGAACAACATGGAAAAGACAATTGCTGAGTTGCATTCCATGTTGAAAACCGCTGAGTTGAGTATGGGGACTGGGACCAAGACCAAGGATGTGCTCATGGTCGGAGATGGTGGAGCAAAGAGGAAGCGTGGGCATGGAAACACCAGTAAGGGCAAAAGCCAGCCTCAGGCAAGCCAGAGTGTGACCAAGGTTGAGAACAATGACGAACGCAAGGGCAAGGGCAAGAAAGTGAAGCCTAACAAATCCAGGACCGAGAATAGGTGTTTCAGATGCCATGAACTTGGTCATTGGAGGCAGAACTGCCCAAAGCGTCACAAAGCAGGCAATAACGCCTCAGGTATTTGTGATTGCTTTAGTTTATCACTCTCACTTGTTAGTTTACAAGTATGTTGACACCTAGTGCAAATATTTTTGCAGGTGGTCAAAAGTGAGGTGCCCAGGATTGCGAGGATCTACATGAAAGTTTATCATTAGATATCTATCAAGACAATTCTAATTTTATGTTGATGTTTTTAAAACATTCTTTTGGATATTCTTGGTTTATTAAATTGGTTTTAAACTTTTAAAAATTATTGTCTTGATTTAATATCTTGTGGATAATGATATTGTTTGAATCTGTTTATGGTCAAGATTGACTTGATTCAATTAGTAGATCCTAGATGTTGTCTATTGCACTAACAAGATTTACTTCAATGTTTTAATTAATTGATTTGAAGTAATAGTTATATGAAAACTGGAAAAAACGCACGAAGTACTATTATTTTAGGAATGTGTTTTTGAAATAAAACATACATGAGTAAAAGAGATTATAAAAGGTATTTTATAGTCAGATTTAATTGCTCATATGTTTTAGAAAGAATTTAGGATGTTATCTCAGATGACGTTGATAACATCAGTATTTATAAAACTAGGAAATTCCAAGTCTTGGAATTGGGATTTGATAAAATCCAGTTAAGTTTTGTAAATGTTAAATTCTAGTATTACTTAAAATAAAATTGACTAGAAGGTCAAGTTTTGACTAATGTCAATAGTTAATTTTAAGTAATGATCAGTTTTCATAGAGGTTAGTGGGAGCCCAGTTTATTCTATATCCAGTTCCGTGATAAAGAATAAAAGATATATATATAGGTATATATGTCTGTATGTATATATTAATTATTGATTTGATATATCTCGGAATTATAATCCAGGTAGGATATAAATTCATAAGATATAAGATCTACCTTTTAGTTAAAAAGGATAGATAAATAGTTTCAAATTTTGAGACAGTATAAAGTCATAATTGACTTTAATCAATAATTAAAGTGTGTTGGAATCAAGTATCTTTTTGGACTCCAAAGTGTTATAAAACACTAGAATAAATTTCCTGGATTTACCAGTTTGGTAAATGGAAATTTTGTTTGATTTCAGGTAGAAATCATTCATCTACACAACAACTAAGGGAAGTTGCAGTTTGATGTTTCATATTCAAGGAAACCAAGAGTTATTCCAGTATCTCCAGGTTCAGGGAATATGGTGAAAAGTCTAGTTTTGTTTTAAGGGTGTTTGCAAGAACAAAATTAGCATAATCAAGTAGAAAGTATCAGTTGATACTAAACTTGTATTATTTTGGTTATTTCTTTGATTAGTATGGTAAACACTAATCAAAGGGTTTAAACTGAAGAAGGGTGATACTTCGTTTAAATCAGTATTTTAGTATTCGTTGAATAGACACTATAAAAGTAACTTAGAAATGCTATTAATTTCGTTATTATTACAGAGTGGAATATGGAGGACTATACGAAATTAGTTTCTTTGCTTCTTTTACACTTAGCATGTTTTTGATCCGGGAATAAAAACTAGTTTCAGTTTTTATTTGAAATTATCCGTGACAACTTATCAAGGTGGGAACCTGATAGGGCTATAAAGTCATCGTGGAGTTTTTGGGTAGTTATGATCAGATGTTGAATAACAGCTACAAGTGATGTAGACCAAAAACTACATGGATATTCGATAGAGCAGCGAATATCGGATGTGATCCGCCGGTTGAGATTACTCCATGGATTTAGTCATGAGTAAAACTCCCAGAGGTTGTCCTTAGCACCTGAGGTATTTGGTTTGGCATTACGAGGACCGTTGGATACATAGTATGTTCTAACATCACGCCGTAACAGGGTGGTCATACGGGGCGTAACTAGATTCAGCGGAAGCCGTGGTAACAAATGCAGATATGCAAGATGGGATTTGCACCTCTTCTACGAAGAGAGATATTTCCGGGCCCCTTGACTGACTGAAAAGACTGATGAAGCGCACGGCCGTGCCCAAACGAACTGATTTGTTCTTTGTCGTTTACCAATCAGTAGAAGTCGGATAGTCGAGAAACATAATCATGAGTATTCAGAGTTGACTGTATCCATGCTCATACTCATAGATGAAATATCGTGATGCAAAAGGAAAAGCCTAGTTATACCCGATTTATGAACAGTGTGTTTCATAAATGTTTGTTTCCTTTAAGGGACGTTTTATCACCTACCTGGGTATAAGAGTGCTTATAACCTGGTTAGCCTAAGTGCCTGTCTAGGGGCCTCCTTAGGTCAGTGTCATCAATCTGGTATTGCCAACTTGCACAAGTGGGAGTCTGTTAGTAATTATGTGCAAAAGTTGACAAACCGTTTGATCGCACATCCAACGTTATAAGACACTTGAGGGTCACACTTGTGAGGGTCTGTAATTCGGATAGTATATTAACCCCAGTTTGGAGAGTTTGGTTTTATAATAGTAAATTATAAAACAGTTGGGTATTTTCTGTAAAAACCCAAAGTAAAAGGTTTCTGATAATTAATTACAGTTATATATTTATTAGTTGAATAAATATATAAAAGGTTAATTAATTAAGTTTTATAATTATCTAGAAATAAGTATATGGAAGATATAATTATAGTAAATATTCTTTCTTAGGGAAAAAGAAAGAATAAGATAATTATGGTAATTATTCTTTCTTAGGGAGAAAGAAAGAATATGGTTGCTATCTAATATATGGAAGGTTTTCATATAAATAGAGATACTAGGCTATCAGTTTATTCATTGAACTGATTAGAAAATTTCTCACCAAGAAACCTCTCCTTCTCTCTATTCTCTCTCTCCATCGATTTCATCATAAACCCGAAACCAGATTCGGTTTCTTGTTTTATTCGATCGTGTTCTTCACGTACCGTTTTGTTCGTGATCGTTCGAGGATTATTTTTCAACTAGAAGGAATTTCGTTTGCTCATCACGGGTGGATCTAACTCAAGCTTCCGAGGTAATATTCTAAACCATTAGATATATTAATTGTGGTAGAATAAACGAATAAGATCTGTGATTTTTCGGGATTTTAATCCTTATCGCTTCCGCTTAATCAAACCAGTTAGGTTTGATTGTTTAAACCTTTTGGAACGGTTTGTTTCACATGGTTTTATCGTGTATCTCAATCCAGTTAGGTTTGATATCACAGTTTTTCTCGTGTCAGCTTGATACGAGGATTGCACAAAATCCCAACAATAAGAATCACAAAGTCTCCTTCTCAAAGAAGAAGTGCAAAGTCAAAAATAGAAGAAAGGAAGTTATTCTCACTGGAGTGAGACATGCTGATATCTACATCATCAACATGAATACTTCCACTGACAACTTCTGCTTTGTATCTCGTGCTTCCTCTGATACAAATTGGCTTTGGCACAAGCGTCTTTCTCATCTCAACTTCAAGACGCTGAATCAACTCTGCATCAACAATCTTGTCATTGGTCTTCCTGACTTTCGCTATACAAAGGTATCTCTTTGTTCAGCATGTGAAAAAGGAAAACAGACCAGGGCTAGCTTCAAGTCCAAGCAGATTTCCTCCATCAGCTCTCCTCTACAACTTCTCCACATGGATCTTTTTGGACCAGTTAACGTCCAATCCATTGCTGGAAAGAAATACACTCTGGTAATCGTTGATGAATATTCCAGATATACTTGGGTGTTCTTTCTTCGATCCAAGAGTGATGCTCCTGAAGAAATCATTCTGTTCGTCAGAAAGATGGAAAGACTCAACAACCTTACTGTTCGATCAATCAGGAGTGACCACGGAACTGAATTCAAAAACAGTACCCTGGAAACCTTCTTCGATCAGAAAGGTATTTCTCAGAACTTCTCATCTGTGAGAACTCCTCAGCAAAATGGCGTTGCTGAAAGACGAAACAGAACCCTGATTGAAGCTGCACGATCTATGTTGAGTGAAGCCAACCTTGCCACTCAATTCTGGGCAGAAGCTGTTAACACAGCTTGCTATACTCAGAACAGATCCCTGATAGTAAAGCGCTTCAGAAGAACTCCTTACGAACTCTTTCGTAACAGGAAACCCTCTATCGAACATCTCCATATCTTTGGTTGTGTCTGCTACATCCTGAACAACAAAGATAACCTTGGAAAGTTCGATTCCAAGTCTGATGATGGAATCTTCCTTGGATACTCCTCTATCTCTAAAACCTACCGTGTGTTCAACAAACGAAGACAAGCAATAGAGGAAACGATTCATGTCAAGTTTGATGAATCGGGTCCTACTTTCCCTCACCCTCATGAAAATTCTGAAATAAATCAGTGGGCTGACTCTTTCTTTCAAGTCCCTGAACCTCCCATTGCTGATCCATCTCCTCAAGACCTTCCGGATGGTTTTGAAGAAGATCCTCCCATTCCACCCACTGAAATAACTACTCCACCTCTGATAAATGCCACTCCAATTACCCAAATCACACCATCTGAACCTGATCGACCCACTAACAGTGAAGACTTTTCTCAAACCTCTGTTAGTGAGCCTACTCCCACTAATCTTCTCCCTGATCCATCAGTAAATGAAGCTTCTACTTCAGGACAGGTGTATCAGCCACCTGCTCTTCGATGGACCAAGGATCATCCCATTGATCAAGTTCTTGGTAATCCCTCCTCTGGCATTAAAACTCGACGCCAATCTGGTAACGTCTGTCTTTATGTTAATTTTATCTCTGAAAATGAACCTAAAGAAATAGATGATGCTTTGCGTGATCCTGCCTGGGTCTCAGCCATGCAGGAAGAGCTTGCAGAGTTCATCAGAAACAATGTCTGGCTTCTCGTCCCTAGGCCTCGAAAACGTACTATCATTGGTTCCAAGTGGATTTTTCGAAATAAACTTGATGAGATTGGTACGATTATTCGAAACAAGGCTCGCCTTGTGGCTCAGGGATACAGGCAGGAAGAGGGCATTCATTACGATGAAACCTTTGCTCCTGTGGCTAGGCTCGAAGCAATTCGACTTTTCCTAGCCTTTGCAGCACATATGAACTTCAAGGTTTATCAGATGGACATTAAAAATGCCTTTCTGAATGGAAAACTTAATGAAGAAGTGTTGGGTGCAAAATTGGATTGTATCCGAGATCACAAGATTGTGCTCAAAGTGAAGACAAAGGCAAAGTCAAAGTGGTCTTCAAAGTCAAAGTTTGCTTATATTGTTTTAGTCCTTTATTGTTTACTTTGTAATAGTTTAGTTTAGTTAGGGTAGAAAGTGTAATTCTTCTATTGTGTAAGGGTGTGAGTGTTTGGGTATAAATACCCATAGTTAGTTCATTTGGAAGAAAAAAAAACACATGCATACGTATCATTGTGAAAGTGAGAGTGATTGAGAGAGTTATTGTTCTTAAGTGTGTGTGTTCTTGGTGTGTTTAGTATGTGTAAACTTTGATCCAAGAATTAATGACATATGGCTTCCTGAATCACTTTCTACTCATTGCATGTTGATTAGAACTTGAATCTGGAACAACAAGTGGTATCAGAGCTGGAAATTCACTTGGATTTGGTATGATTTCTTGACTTTTTATAGTTTTTTTAAAATGGAGGTTTGAGTTTGATTTTCTTCATTTGATCATGATTTGCATGTAAATGTGATTGTTTGTGGTTAAAATGATGTTTTTACAGTGTTAGGAAGTGATTTGAACAGAATTCGGAATATTCAAAAATTCCGAATCGGAAAATATTAGTTTTCCGAATCGGATTTTTGAAATTTTCCGAATCGGAAAATTTTTTGGACTTGAATTGTTGTTTAGATCTGATCTTACTCGTTTTCCGACTTGGTATTAGTCAAATTCCGATTCGGAAAACATCATTTTCCGATTCGGAAATTGCCCAAATACCAACTCGAAATTTTTCTCGGAACTCTATCAGGTTTATTTTTCCGATTCGGAAAACCATATTTTCCGATTCGGAAAATTGAAAAATCCGAATCGGAATATAGTGTTTTCCGAATCGGATTAGTTTAAGCAAAAAAAAAAAAAGTTCTTATCTGATTCTGGAAGCGTTTTTTGGGCGTTTTTTCACGTAAACTTTTTTAGACTTCTTATCTGATTCTACGGTGAAAAAGTTTAGTCATTTTTAAAAAGGTCATTTTTTCCCGAAAAATGCCGGTTTTTTCGAGATTTTGGTGATTTCCGAGAGGTTGTATTTTTGGACTAAACTTCCAATTTCGCAGTCAAAATCAACTTTGAAATTTTTGAAAAATATTTTTTCTCGGGATTTCGCTATTCACCGGTTGACTTCTCAGTTGACTTTTTGACTTTTGTCACTAACCTTTTCATTGATCAAAAGAAGTGTTCAGATTAGCTACAGATTCTCAGATTTGCATACCTCCAGAAGTTCCAAAGAAATCTACCAGTTTCAGTGAATTATCGATCATTTTCAAGTTCTATTTTCGTATTAGTCAAGATGACAGAGCTAGTTGACTATCATACATTATGGAAGAATTATATGACATACAGTCAGCGTGTCTTTGAGCTAAACCAGGAAAATCAAAAGTTGAGCTCTGACAAATCTTTGTTAGAGATGAAGATTGTGGATTTAGAGAAGTTATTACAGAGTGAAAAAGGGCAAGAATCGGAGAATTCAGAATTGTCAAAACAGATAACTGAGCTTCAGCAAAGTTTATCTATATCAAATGCTGAAAAGGCTGATCTTCTCATTAAAGTTACTGATCTTGAAAAGTCACTCTCTAATGAAAGAAGTATGATTACAAGTTTAAAAATTGATTTGCAAAATGAGCATGATGAACTGTTAAAACATTCTTTTGGAAATGCTCAAAACTTAAAACTTGTAACTTCTTTGAGGAAAGAAAATGACTGTTTGCAAAAGAAAGTTCATGAATTAGATGAAGATAAGAAAGTCTTTGAAAACAAACTTATATCTTCTCATTCGAGAGTGATAGAACTTTCAAACCAAGTAAATGATTTTGAGAAAATCGTGATCATCGAGAGAAGTAACTTTGAGAAAGAAAGACAAGCTTTTGAAGCAAAGATTAACGAACTTTCTTTGAAGATATCAGTTTTTGATGAGCAAAAAGAAAACAAGATTTTCAAAGAGTTTTCTGAATCAACATGTTATGTTAATTGTTGTTATGATGATGATGATTCCAACTCTTATGATGGAATGAATGTTTTTGATTCTCTTGAGTCTTGTACCGATTCTTGTACCAAGAAGAATAATGTTGTGGATAGTGAGTTGGTTAAGTTTGAAAAGATGTTACAAGATGAAAGAAAGGTTTTTGAAGAAGAGAGAAAAGTGTTTGAAAATGAGAGAAAATCGTTTGATTTGAAAAGTGATAAACTTTCAAAGAAGATTTCTGGTTTGGAGAAACAGATTGTGAGTGAAAGAAAAGATTTTGAGAAAAAGAAGAGTATATTTGAGAGCAAGAAGAAGGATTTGAAGAAAAAGTCTCTCCGTGTTGAAAAAGATAGATGTGTTGAGTTTGATTTTGAGGGAGAGAGTAAAGATTTTGAAAAAGAAAGAAAATCTTTTGAAGAAAAGAGTGTTCTATTTAGGAAGAAGATTGCTAATTTAGAAGTGCAACTTTCGGATGAAAGAAGTGCTTTTAAAAGAAAAGAACACCTTTTAAAGAATGAGATAAAAGGTTTTGAGCAAATGGTTATTGAGCTTAAGAACAAAACCTTTGAGAAAAGTGATTTTGAAGAGGAAAAGAGGGTTTTTGAGACAGAAGTAAGGAAGCTTACATTACGATTATCTGAATTGTCTTCTGCTATCATGAAAGAACAGATTATGAGTTCTAATCTGAAAAAGAAACTTGATGAAACAGTTCAAGAAAAGAATCTTTTATCGGCAATGGTGAAAGATCTTGAAGATATTGTTTTTAAGGTTAATTTGAATGAACCAAAGAGTCCTGATGTTATAGTACAATCACCATATGTTGATTATGCTGATTCTGTGTGTTCATTCAAAACTGCTCCAAGTTCTCTTCATGCAGATGTTTCTTCAACAAAATGTTTTACACCAACTAATCAGATTCGTCCTTCTAATCTTTTCTATGATCATCGGATTGATGGTTCAGGTAAAAATCATTCCAAGAAAGGTAAGTTTGTTTGGAGAGTTAAAGGATCTACACCTAAGTTAGATAAACCAAAGTTATTTGTTCCCAAACAAAATGTTCAAAAGAACAATGTTTTTAAAGCTAAATCTTTTGTTAAATCTGATCCAATTTACTCTGTAAATCATATGATCAGATTATCTCAAAAGAAAATATGTTGTTCTTACTGTGGAACAAATAAGTTTGTTCAAAAAGAAAAGTCGGAAAGTTGGTATGGTACTTATAGTATTCCAAATTATAAACCAACTTCTTTTAACAAAAGAGGATCCACTTTCAAGTGGATACCAAAATCTGTATGATTTTGTTTTTGCAGGTCCCCATATCTTTAATGCATCATTCAAGGGGGAGAATCTGCAAGCAAGTACAAGTGGTTTCTGAATACCACAGTTCAGAACCCGGTCTTTCATGATTAGTGGTTCCTAAATATATCAGTTTAGGACCCGGATTTCAATGTAAAGTGGCTCTTGAATAAATCAGTTCAAGACCCGATCTTCAACGGTCTTCAATGATCATCAAGGTATTATTCTTACTTTGAAGGAGAATTTTATGTAAATGTTTGATTATCCATTTGAGGGGGAGTACATAAAAGAGATATTATTTTTAGGGGGAGTGTTATCATAAGCTTTAATGCTTACATATCTGAAAGACGAACAACTTTCAGGTATGAAAAATCTTTTTAAATGTTCAAACTCACTTCTCGATTCTCAAATGTTTTTTTTAATTAGAAGTGTGATTTTTCATGTTTTCGTATCATGATGAGTTGACGGATATTTTCTAACCGTGTGTTTCCAAAGATTAATACTTGCGTATTATCTTTTCATATACTTTTCAAGTATTCATACACACCGGTTTAGCTTCTTTTGTCTTCGTTATTACCACGTCTCTATATGCTCATATTATTCGGTGGTAATACGCTCGCTTGATATTTTCTATTTGTACTTTATCGTTCATTTGATCAGATACGTTCTTCATTGCTATATCTATATCTTGATCGTATAGATAACATTCATTCATTTTGTGTACACCAAAGATTTTCAAGAACATATCTCACATCATATGATGAATCAGTTTTCTCAAACAAGTTTACATCATTCATGTTTTTCATTTCATATACTTGTTTGGAGAAATTTTTATGCTCCTATATTGTTTATATATATTTGTTCGAGCATGTTTCATATTGGCTCATTGATTCACTCGATGAATCATTGTACTATCATGTTTAGGAAACTTATTTCATGGGATGTGTGAGCTAAACAGAACTTCAATGGATTTCCAGAACCGGTAATCCTACCCAAGAAGTTATCCTTGAGAAATGAGTGAGGGGTCTCTATCAAAGAGTGGGGGAGATGACTCAGGTGGTCGAGTTATTCTCATAGTGATTGAGCGGAAAAATATTATATGAGAGATTGGTTAGAAGTGAGGATTTTAAAAGAATTAGAGGGTGTGAGAACAGAGTTAAAAGAAAAATAAAACTCTGCACCAACTACTTCTAAGCCGGGCAACCACATAATCTATTGGTTCACATTCTTTGGTGATCGATATTGAAACAAGGCAAAGCCCAATGCCGACTCTCGTTTTTACCCCACTAGCTACTCATTTCCTTCTTAACAAGGAGATGTTTTATTTCATCACGGGGACGCAGCACATAATCTATCAGGTTTTCATTTGGAAAATCGATATTGAAACAGAAGGAAGCTGCCCTGCCTTCGAACTTCATTTCTACACATCGAGTCGTGAAATGTTTTCACATTTTGAGCCTTATGAAAGCACTTGATGCTTATTTTCTTTCATCACGAATACACACAAGGAATTCGTTTCTTTGTCAGAACGTTCATAGGAATACTTTTAGTATTTGCGATGATTGAACGGAAGCCCTGGGGAGTGATCATCACTAAAGCTCCTTATATATTGCATTTGTTGTACTGAGTTGCTTTGTGCTTCTCACAGGCATTCCAACTGATTCATGTGGCTCAGCCTCCTGGCTTTGTAGATCCTAAGTTCCCTGATCACGTCTTCAAGTTAAACAAAGCTCTCTATGGGTTAAAACAGGCTCCTCGTGCCTGGTATGATACCCTCTCAACCTTTCTTCTCTCTAAAGGTTTTGTTCGTGGAAAGATTGATAGCACTTTATTTCTAAAGAAATATCCTAAGCATATCCTTCTTGTCCAGATATATGTCGATGACATTATCTTTGGATCCACAAATCCCAAACTCTGCAAAAAGTTTGAGTTGCTCATGAAATCTGAATATAAAATGTCTATGATGGGTGAGCTAACATTCTTTTTAGGACTTCAGATCAAGCAATTTGAAAAGGGAATCTTTATCAGTCAAGGTAAATATGTACATGAGATGCTGAAGAAATTTGATCTCACATCCTGTACACCGATGAAGACTCCAATGGCTCCTCCTCTGACACTTGACAAGGATTCCAAAGAGAAACCTATTGACGTGACTCTCTACAGAGGAATGATCGGCTCTCTGCTGTATCTCACAGCTAGTCGCCCTGATATCATGTACTCTACATGCTTATGTGCTCGTTATCAGGCTGAACCCAAAGAATCCCATCTGACCGCTGTAAAGCGGATCTTCAGATATCTGAAGGGAACTCCTAATCTGGGTCTTTGGTACTCCAAGGACTCAGGGTTCGATCTAACAGCTTATTCTGATAGTGACTTTGCAGGATGTAAGATTGACAGGAAAAGCACCACTGGTGGGTGTCACCTACTTGGTGGCAAGTTGGTGAGTTGGACTAGCAAGAAACAGAACTCTGTGTCCACATCAACTGCTGAGGCTGAATACGTTGCAGCAGGAATCTGTTGTGCTCAAGTCATCTGGCTGAGAAATCAACTTCAGGACTATGACATACAACTTTCTAAAATTCCTATCTACTGTGACAATACTTCAGCGATAGCCATCGCCAACAATCCTGTCTTACACTCCAAGACAAAGCACATTGAAGTGAGATATCACTTCATCAGGGATCATGTGATGAATGGTGATATTGAACTCCATTTTGTCCCTACTGAATATCAGCTTGCTGACCTCTTCACCAAACCACTGGATGTGACGCGTTTTAATATGCTCATCAGTGAACTTGGGATGTTAAATCCTGATGATTGAAGTTTATCAGGACAAACAGTTGTTAACTCCTATAGAATAGCTATTCTCAGGACTCATTCTTTAACAACTCCTGAACTAACTCTCATCAGAGGATGACTCTATTCAGTACTTACAAAATCTTTGTTCAAAATCCGAATACTGATGATTCTCAGGTAAGTACCTCTGCTCCTGAAACCTTATCGCATTAAATGTGATAAGAGGATTTTTCCCAAAACAGTGCTTATCTGATAAGTACTCCAATTCCAAGAAAACAAATCTTTCATCAAAATGGAATTATCCCCTGAAAAGGCGGTTTTTTTATCTTTTCAAATAAAACAAACTTTTCATCTGCACTGACACGTAATGGGACGTTTCCTGTTCCCCACGACGTGTGTCAGGCGCGTAAACGCGCGTAGAACTTCCTTTATTCATCATTACGTTTGAATTTAGCCGCCCGTTTCTCTCTCATCCATTTTCTCTCTCCTACCACGAGGTATAAAAACCTCATTCGTAATCCTTTACACTCTTTACGCTCACATAATTCTCTCCAAGCAATCAAGCAAGAAAAAGCAAGAATTTTTTTTCTCTCAAGAACACCAAGAACACTCACCACTTTTCCTTAACAAGATCATCGTAAGTGTTTCTTTACTCTTGTTCTTTCTACATTGTAAGTTGGCATTCTTCACCTAAACAGCTTATTTTGTTAATCGTTTTCCAAAAACACTAAGATCACTCCGTTTGATCTTAGCTTTTCCAAAATTTTCTAAGATTTTTGTTAAAACAGTTTATATGATGTTCTTATTTCTTTTAAGAACAATCATAAACTCTTATTTTGATATCTATTCATCAAAATAAAAGTTTCTTTTTAATACCAAAACACATTCCTTTTGTGTATTTTGGTATCTAATCCATTCCAAGTATAAAGAATTTCACCACTTTTATGAACATATTCTGTGTTCATTGAAAAGTGAAGAAAAATACATATTTTGGATTCTTAATCATCCACATATGTTGTTTTTATGTGTTAACAGAATGGCTGCTACTACATCTACTTCCTTGGACGCCCAGCTCTCCTCTGAGGCAACGACGCTGATGACTGCTACTGGAAATCTTCCTATCATCATTCCCCAGCATGACCTGCAGTTCAAACCCAACAACTTGATTGGGCAATTCGATCTCCCGGCCAACAAGGCGTTTCTGAAGCCTGCCAGGGACTTCCTTCTGTCGTGTCCCCTGAAGACGGCGTTCACGATCAACCCAACGCCCAACAAACCCCTACTCCTGCAGCTGTGGTCCACTGCTACCACTGCCCAGGAGAGGAACTCAAGGGGCAAGATGCATGAGGTGATCAAGTTCCAGATCAAGGACGACATCATCTCATTCGGCATAGGGACTCTATGGAACGTCCTAAATTTTCCCAAGAAGCAGACGTTTCCTCCTGCTCCTTCCTCCGACGACGTCATCGCGTTCCTTGATGACATCGGCTACAAATGGCCTGTAAAGGAAGGCCACCCACTGGTGAAGACTGCTGCCACTGTCCACAAGACGGGGCTAAACGCGACGTTCTATTACATATGGAACACGTTTGGTCTCAGTCTGACAGGGAAGACGGGGAGCACAGAGCAATTCCCCACCGTCATACAGAACATGGTCTACTCTGCGATCCAAAATCGCAAGTTTGACTATGTCCGCTGTATCTGGGACGATATGATCAAGAAGATCAAAAACCGCACCAGGGTGGTGAACGTCCCCTACACCCGGTTCTTCACTGCAGTTCTGGCACTGCACATGGGTGACAACTACCCAACAGAGGGAAACTTCAACAATTACGCCCTAGGCGTGAAGTTTCTGGAGCAGCTGTCTGCGAAATCAGACGACGTTCCTCTGTCTGCAGTCCTGGTTGTCCCTGACGCACAACCAGATGCAGAGGTACAACCTACCCCTGCTCCTGCTCAAGGTATGTTTTCTCTCTTCTCTTCCAAACCACCTTCTTCTTCTTTTCTGCATGCTATGTCAATAGCTAACCCAATACTGACTTCCCCAGCTGCAACATCTTCGGCGCCTCTAAAGCGCCCTCCTCCCTCTGGCTCCTCTCCTCCACCTCAGCCCAAACGCGCCAAATCCAAGGCGTCAAAGAAAAAGAAGGCACCAGCGGGTAAGAAATACTATATTACCCTGCCTCAAATGTTTAATAAACCATCTCCTTTATCTAAAACTTCTTCACCTGCAGATACTTCCATCTCTGCTCCTGTCCAACAAGAACCTGAGGTTGTTCATCTCGAACACTCAGAGAACGTGGAGGGTAATCGCTCTGATACCCTCCTAGCCTCAGGTAATACTTTTAAGCATAATATTACCATTTCTTCTTCTATGAAAGCTAATGAGTCTTCTAGTACTCACTTAGCTACTCTGTTTATAGGTTCTTTAGGAGCAGATGTTGAAGGGCACCCTCAACTCCATAAGGATGACCCATTCAACGACTTCGTCTTCACGGATGCCGACCGTCAGCTGAGCGCAGCTGAGCTACGACGGCAGTCCGCTGAAAGGCAATTGCAGGAGGTCCGCACGGCGCTCCAGCAACAGGAAGACGCTCACAAGGCCCAACTTCAGGCCTTGGAACTTGAGCTTGCAGCAGCCAAGGCCGCTGCCTCTGCCGCCGAAGCCGCCGCAGCCTCTGCCACTGCTGCTGCCCGCCGCTGCCGCCCCTGCTCCTACTGGTGTCACCATCGCCATACCTTGTCTGGATGCCATCCACGACAAAGTCTCTCAGGTGGCTACCTCCTCCTCATCTCTTCAGGCGTCTGTAGACGACCTGAAGGCCACGGCGTTACCCGCTCTCTCCACAGCGGTCGACAACAACTCCACCTCCACCACCAACTTCCAACAAATAGTGGTGCAGAGGTTGGATGCGCAGGAGACTGGCCTTCGCGCCCTCCAGGAGAAGGTGGCTGAACTTGCCACCGCAGTGAACTCGCTGACCACTGCTCCTCCTCCGCCGCCATCGTTCACCGCGGCCGACAGGGAACTTCTCCAATCTCTCCTCTCATCTTCCTTCATAAACAGGAAGCTGAACGCCAATATGGCCTCTCTCCTCCAGCGGAGTATTTCAACAGCTGCCTTGCAACAGGCACCTGTTGAGGGGGAGAGACAGCCGAGAGACCATTCCGTTTATTCCCCCTCCACCAACTAGAGAACCAACGAACAGGGGGGGACAAACGAGAATGAGGAGGATGATGAAGATGATGATGATGATGAAGACGATGACACCTTCTTCGTCGAGAAGGTACCAGCCTCAACGCCCACTTCAGGGCCTGCACATTCTCAGGGGGAGAACCCCGGTGCACCTGGTACGTTACTATTACCATCCTCTCCCTCATCCTCTGATAACCAACCAATCTCTACTCTCCTTAAATCTAAACCATCACCTGAAACCATCACCCTTGACACCTCCTTTGAAGACTCTCCAATAAACAACCTACAAATGGTTGTCTACCAACCACCCAAACAACCTACCCCTGAACCAACACCTCATTCTTCTCTTAAACAAACCCCTGAACCTGAAAACCAAGACAACTCTGATCTTCAGGATGTGAACTTTGGTTCTGTCACTGGTGAGATTATTCGCCTCATGGAGAATAGTCCATCAGAATAGACAAGAGCCGAATTAAGCAGAATGACTTTCAGAGTAACTTCTCTAAACCCTGAATCCATTCCTTCTAAACCAACCCGCTTTAACCCTGAAGCGTCCTCTTCCAGAAACCCTGAAATAAGAGCCCCTCCTGAAACCATATGCCTATCATCAGATGATGAATTCATCTCTGATGACTTCTCTACCCCTGCTTCTTCTCCCAGATCTCCTCCCTCTAACTCTCCTAGATCTGAAGGTGAGAATTACCCTGACAACTCTGCTATTGTCAACAGGGATGGGCGTTTAGACGCCGTGATAGAGCGACTCGAGAGTACAAGAGTAAAAATTCCTCTTCGTACCTCTTGGGACTCCGAGTTCGCCTATCTATCACAAGAGGAATACAACGCTGCTGTACAGGCTCAGGAGGAGCACAATAAAAAGCAGAAGGAAGCCTTCCTCTCTGCTCAAGCCGCTCGAAGGCTTGCATCAGATTTTGTTGAAGAAGATGCAGAAATAAGTGCTGATCCTGTTCTAGCACAGAAGGCCGCGCTGAAGGTCTTCAACAGAAATGCTGAAGCTCAGTCTGAAGAAGTAAACACAGAGCTTGACTGGTGCAGAGATCGCCTTCACCTCAGAAAACATGGTGCTGCTATCTCTGGAATCCATCCCAGCCGAACTCGCGGCAAAAGAGCAAAAACATGGATCACCGTCAAACGCTCAGGAGTCAAGGATGTGCAACACACTCTTGACAAGTTGGAAAGATACAACTTGTCAGAGTGGAATGAAATCAGAAGCCTACTTCCCAAAGCCAACAGAAACTATCGGGCTGAAGTAGAAGAAGTCATTAATGGACTTATTGCACGCATCAGAAGAACAACCGAAATTCCTGATGACCTTCTCCAGCCTTCTTCAGCACTGCCTCAGCCACCTGTTCGAAGATCAACCGGTGCTTCAACAAGGAGACCAACTCCTTGCATGCCCAGAATGGTAGTTAAACCACTGGACCTCTCGATGCTTGATCTTTCACTCCTTCCAGGAGTCTCTCTCTCTGAAGGACAAGTCATCAGAGAACCTGTTCATGGTATTTGTGTAAGCGACAACTCCAAGATTCTACGCTTTCAGCGTTTCAGCGAGCTACACAAAGCACCATATGAACACTTGGTTTCTGTTCTCTTCACTGCTCAAAGAGACAAGAAAAACCAAGATAATAAAGAGATTATTCGCACTGTCAGAGCTATACTCGATCATAGAATCGCCTTCAGTAATACTCCTGTTCCAATCGTAGTCAAGACTGAAGAACTTAGCGAAGACTCTGATAGTTAGAATATTTTTGTAATTTTGCTTTCAGTACTTCACTTATGTACTCTTGTATTTTCTTTACTCTTGTAACCTGATTGAGATTAATGAAAATGCAATTCAGTGCATTGTACTTTATTCCATCATAGTACTGAAAAATATCCCTTAAAACAGTAAATGGGACATGTACCTTTATGAGTTCTATTTCCTACTGTTTTATCTAGACTTAGAATTTTTTTTTTCTTTCTAGACTTAGACAATTTCTCCATTGTCTTATCATTATCATTTAGGGGGAGATTGTTGATCCAGCTCTCCTAAGACCTGATGAAATGATAATGATCCTGAACCTTTACTTAGTGAATAGGTTTTTACTTCTGTTATAGCTTGAGGAATTATCACTGAATCTGTTCAGTGTTATTCCATGTTACTTATGCTGTAACTTATTTTTATAGTAATCAGGATCAGGATCAGGAGACGAACAAGTCTGTTCTGCAGTCTACTGATCCTATCCACTGAAGTGAAGACCTCCTGAAGACATCAAGATCATACTCAAAGAACCATCAGCAACGTCGAAGACTTAGCTGATGACAGGAACAGCATGCTCGTGATCTGAAGACGGAACTCAGTGATAGCAGGCTGCTCAATATCGTATGACATCCTAAAGATTCATCAGGATACAAGTGACCCTGAACAGCACCAGTTTCAGGACTCTAGTCACTGATCAGTATCCTGATCCTGAAAGGATTAGTGTAATGTCTTAGTCTAATGCACAAAAGGATTATCCGCCTTTACTGACACAAAAGTACATAAGGACAGTCTCTTTACTGTTCCCTCCGTACTTATCAGACCTCAAGGCAACTGTTTACACACTTCCTCTTTTGCACACCATGCAAAGAGTATTTGTTTATAGTAAATAGTACAAAGGACCACTTACATTGTGACACATACACAAAAGTGGTTCTGCATGCATTTAATGCATTGGGTATAAATAGGACTTGAAGAGAAGTTCTCCATACTTCTTCTTCATCCTAAATCTACCCGAATCCTTTCTTTCTTTATTCCCTCTATCTTCTTTCTTACATCTTCTCACTCTAGTGCATAGTGAAAGAACTTAGATTGTTTAGTTTAGACTTATTTGTCTTTTCTATTTCCGCAACAATCTGTAAATTCATTTTGTTTATACAACAAGAATTTAAAAGTGAAAACTTGTGTGATTATATTCAACCCCCCCCTTCTATAATCCCAAACACTATCCTTACTTGAAGGTCACCTCTTTGGGACCAACACTATCCACCATCTTCACGTTTTCCACAACCACCGATCACCACCACCATTGTCACTACTAGTGTTACCATCATCCATCACCTCCACCTTTACCATCACCATCACCATCAGTTACATAAAAATCTTACATATATATATATTTATATGTGTGTGTATATATGTGTGTGTGTGTGTTTATGTTTATGAAAATTGTGTAATTTTTTTTATAAATTGTATAATTACTTCATTTTTGTTAATTATAACTATTATGTGATATATAAAATCAACAAATATTTTTTTGGGGGAACTTGTCTAGCTCTGTCCAGTCCAGTCCTAGGCATACCAAACACAAAACAGACATTTGTTCTGTCCAGTTCAGTCTTGTCCTGTCCAGTCCCCTCCTATTCTCTTGTCCTGTCCAGTTCTGTCCTATCCTATCATGTCCAATCGTGTCTGCGTACCAAACGCTACCTAAAGGACGGGGGCTAAACATGGCCCCACTCAAATGTCACAAGTATCATTTAGTAAATAAATGTAAGGGGCTGTTTTTTTACCTTTTAACATTTCCATTAAGAGGCAGCCTCTAAATCGTTAAGAGATAAATCTTGTTTGGCAAAAAGTTGGACTGTCTATTAGCGGTTTTGAAACCCTGTGAATGATTTTGCATCTTGAGCATCCCTAAACCATTAAGAGGCCTGATTTCATTCTCAACAATTACCAATCCATCATATTTTATTTTATACTATATATCATGAGAGTCTCTATTAATCATTCTGACTACTTAATCATTCAACACCAAACCTTCATCATGTGTCAAACAACCCCTAAGTATGAAATTTTAAATACACCCCTTACAAGAAAATATAAAAATTAAAATGCAACAATTCGATCTACAAAAACACAGTTTGTGGTTACATTTACTATATCTTGTTCTATATGTCTATCAAATATAAAAAGAGCTAGGAAGCACAAAGTCAGCGAAAAAATGTAAAGACATCAAACCTTTTTTTTTAATCTCCTGTAGTGTCCATTTACGTGGGCCTATAAAAGACTAGTTGTTATTCTTCATTTTGTGCATCCATTTCATCCACCTCTCTACTATATTCATTCCCAAACAATGGCTGAAATCATTCTTTCTCCCATCATCGATATGCTCTTTGAAAAATTCGTCTCTCCAACCTTTGACAAACTTATCCGTTATGCGGGAATTCATTCCGAGGTGAAGCAATGGAAGAAATCGTTATCTGAGATCCAAGCTCTACTTAACGATGCTTCTCAAAAGGAGGTAACAAGTGAAAGCGTCAAATTGTGGCTGAATAGCATCCAACATTTGGCTTACGACATAGAAGATATACTCGAAGCATTGGCAACTGAGGCTGCGTGTCGTGATCAGGTGACCAAGGAATCAGGAGCCATCACAAGAAAGGTAAGAAAACTCATCCCAACTTGTTGCACTAGTTTACCGGTACCTACTAGGATGCATGACAAGTTAAATGATATTACCACCAAATTACAAGATCTAGAAAAGGAAAAAGTTACTTTTGGTTTGAAGGTCATAGATGGAAAGGCAATAGTTATGAATAGAGTTTACGAGACTAGCTTGCCTGATGCATCTAATATTATTGGACGTCAAGGTGAGAAAGAGGCATTGCTTAACATGTTGTTAGGAGAAGATTCGGGCGATCAAACCTTTAGTATCGTACCCATAGTTGGTATGGGTGGGATAGGTAAGACTACCCTTGCCCGAATGTTGTACAATGAAACACAAGTGCAAAACCACTTCAAACTCAAGGCATGGGTTTGTGTTTCGGATGAGTTTAATATCTTCAATATAAGCAAAAGTATCTTTCAGTCTATGACTGGGGTAAAAACGGAATTTGAAAATTTAAATCTACTTCAAGAAGCTCTTAGACATCAACTTATGGGTAAACGATTTTTACTAGTGTTGGATGATGTGTGGAGTGAAAGCTATGAGCATTGGGATATACTAGTGCGCCCATTTCATGTTGGGGCTCTAGGATGTAAAATTATCATCACAACTCGGAAGGAGCAATTGCTCAAAGAGTTGGGTTTTGATAGTTTAGAACATATGCAAAGTCTATCATATAACGATGCTCTATCGTTATTTTGTCAACATGCATTGGGTGTAAATAACTTTGATTCGCATCCAAATCTTAGATCATATGGTGAAACTATTGTGAAAAAATGTAGTGGCTTACCATTAGCTCTAAGAGTACTTGGAAGGTTATTGAGGACTAAAACAGATGAGTGGAGTGGGAGGAGTTGTCAAATAGTGAGATATGGAGTTTACAAGAAGGAGATGAAATTATTCCGGCTCTTAGACTGAGCTACCACAACCTTGATGCATGTTTGAAGCAGTTATTTGCATATTGCTCCTTATTCCCCAAGGACTATTTGTTTGACAAGGAAGAGTTGATTTTATTGTGGATTGCAGAAGGGTTTTTGAACCATTCAAGTGCAAGCAACTCAACAGTAGAAAGTTTGGGTCATAGATGCTTTAAAGTGTTGTTGTCAAGGTCATTTTTTCAACAAGCTCCTAATGAAGAATCGTTGTTTGTGATGCATGACTTGATGAATGACCTAGCCACATCAGTTGCAGGAGATTTTTTTATAGGTCTGAAAATAAGACGGAGAAGGGTGCTGGAATTGTCACCTTGGTTGGGTGTATTCGTTGGGGGTTAACGGCTTGTAGTGGCTCAATCTTACGTATCTTATGCATAAATGTGATTTTGACGTTAGCAAACGTCCAAGGATTTTATTTTTTTTTACGATAAAAGTCTGCATGTGAAACCTTTTGTGCATAAAAAAACCTGTGAACTCACCAACTCTCGTAGTTGACGTCTGTTTTAACATGCTTTTCAGGAAATCAGAAGATGATCGAAAAAGCTTAGTTTTGTTGTAATCATAGGAACCAACCAAGACTTCGTATTTTATATTACTATGTTTGTAAACCTTGAATTTGGGTTGATTATAATATCGTTTGTAAACTTAATACTTTTTACTTAATGAATGAATGATGGTATTTATCTCCTATCGCTATGAAATCTGTACTGTTGCACCTCGCGATTCCGCTTTAGCGGGGTGTTACAGAATTGGTATCAGAGCCAGGTTATAGAGAACATCGGTTTTTCATAAAAACCAGGTACTATAACCAACCTTTTTCTAAAATAAGTTAAATTTTTTAATTATAAGATTTCGAAGTGTAGGAGAATTAAAATACTAGTACAATTAGGATAGGTGCTTGATGCGGTAATTATTGTATATAAAAAGCGTAACAAGTTTTAACCTCTAATGCCTAGCCACTGTCTTACCACATATACAGGCAAGCGTACCTGATCGTGAGTAATATAGTGTAGGAAAGTCCAGGTATCGTATCTACCACTGGGAACGGTCAAGTTATCGTAGACTAAAGTCGAATCGGTTTAATTAATCAAAAAGGGGGGGTTTGTATGAAAAAGGTTTAAAATACTTAAAAAGACAATTAACTAAGTAAAACTAAGAAAGCAATTGAAATTATGATTTAAGTTTATAATAAGAGAAAACAGCAGTACTTATCATGATAAAGCGAATCCCCAATATGGATGACATGAATAGATCGAAGGCTTGGTTGTTTTGACTATTGTAGGAATTTAAGTCTGGGACACCCTAACATGTACAATTTATGGTTATGAACTAGGACATGGTCCTCCTAATTCCAATCCTAAATCGTTTGGTCCACAATCTAGAATCGGTAAACCCTTCCTAATCAATTATTATATTGGCTCTTTAATTTACTATCGGTCACTATTGGTCAAAGTAACCCCTTAACACAACCTTTTGGTCTGGGTTAAGCTAAGGTAGGTTGATTATCCTTTCGGAGTCTATCTGTTTTGGTCCAACAAATACACCCAACCAAGTGATTTCAAATCGCCACAACAACAATAATCAGAAAAGAACCATAAACGACATTCAATTAATCAAAAACAAACCAATAAACATTAATTGCAAAACATCATCCATAATGGTTCATCTATCATGACAAGCACTACTAATAAACTACTCACTCATAATAAAAACAAGAACATAAACAAAAGTAGACATCGAACGGCTGGTTTGGCGACGCAAAACACTTAAACCAACCCTAATCTGCAATTTAGTCGAACTTGGCGGTGCCAGAATGAGGATTTCGCGATCGCCAAGTGTCTTCTGTGTTGACCTTGTGCATTTTTCACGTTTTCTCGCCTTTTTCCGTACTTTTCCGTTCCACGGCCTACAAATCCTTCACAAACAATAATAAGCTCTTTTAGTGTATGAAATGATCATAAACGGGTGAGAAATGGGGTAAAGTCGTACGATTACGCGCAACCAAAACATGTATAATTTTGGTGTTATCAAAATCCCCACACTTAAGCTTTGATTGTCCTCAATCAAAAGACTGAAAACAAAGAAAGATAACTCCAAAATTATCTCCACCCAAGATCATCAAAAAGAACAAAGCATACTTACACAATCGAACACACGAACAAGAGTCATCAAGCAATCGGATACCAAGACCAACCTTTTACCCTCACATAATATGAATAACAATAAAGTGTATCTCTCGGGGGTAAAAGTGTATATGTAAGTGATCACACCAATACTCGACTAATTCCCGCATGCATAAGCTTGTCACCAAATCTAATCTCCACCACTAAGAAGTTGTCAACCGTCAAGAGGACTTTAGGGTTGTAATGTTAGGCTAAGGGTTAAAGGTAGGATAAGGGATATATAAGTGACTAAGGGTTTTGCAACAAAAACTTGAAAACTTAATCAGTAATGATCCAAACAGTGAAGCAATCTGACTTTCAAACAGTGAGACTTTTGGGATGAGCATTCTCTTTCTTTTCTTTTTAGAATCGGCCTAAGCCTATGGCTTATTTGGGGCACAAATTCTTTTTCAACCTTTTCAGCTCACATTCTTTTTTTTTTTGTATTCTCGACTCTTTTGATTTTTCTTTTCTTTTTTGAGTCTCAAATATTTTCTCTCTTTTTCTTTTAGAGCAGCAACTATGTTGCTTTTGGGCTCTTTTTACTCTCAATGCCATAAAAACTGTCAGATATTAAAAACTGGATCAAAACATCTCAAGATTCAAATTTAAGTCACGGCCAAAAGATAGATAAAACACTTAGGCTCAATGGTAAGGTGTATAGTGGGTAAAGAAATGAAAAGGCTAAGGCTCAAAATGGTTTCAAGGGGTAAACTGTTAAAAGTTGAACACTTTTCAATCAAAGGCTAGGCAAATCAAATAACCTTATGATGAGGTTATCTGACGAAGGCTAAAAGGGTTAGAAACGAAGGCCTCTATCAGTGCAATGGTGATAAATACTTCTCTTATGTGGTCTCGACAAGCATTCAAATGACAAGTTCTGTTAGGATTATGTGCGAGACAGTAACAGGGTTACCGTATCCAATGTTATAGGACACTAGTAGGTCACACCGCTGCACACTAAATAGAGGACGTTTGGATTGCATGGTTGAGAGAAATAATTAATCATTAAACGAGAGAGAAAGAAATAAATAATTAGTTAAATTATTTATTTGTAAATTAATTAATCAGTTGAATTAATTAATAAAGAGATAATTATGGAATATATTTAATTATCAGATTGATAATTATAAGGATATTCCATATGGTATCAAACACTGCCTTATTGATTAATATAAATATAGGCATAAGGTTTGATAGTTGATAACTGATTTCATAATTCTCAAAAACGTTTTCTCTCTCTTCTCTCTCCTCTCACCGCCGGCGATCAAAGGGTCGGAAGTCAGAACCGGATTTTTCGTTTGCGGGGGTAATCTGTGGTGGTCTAGCAACCGTTCCTCGAGACGTGTCAGTAGCGGTGTATCCCCTGGGAGCTTTCCAGAAACTAATCGCATAAGGTAAACTATCAAAACCTCGCAAAATTGTATCTGTAAAGGTTTAAGTTGGGTCCGTTATTGGGAATCGTTTTGTTATCCGTTGCGCACCGTTAGTGCCTACGGTTCCCAACAGTGGTATCAGAGCCACTTCTTAAACCTACAGATCAGGTTTAATTGTTTGATGATTAGGTTTAAAAAATTTGATTTTTTATGTTTCTACGTTTGTAAAAATTGAATTTTTATAAAAAACCTAACGAATCAGAAAGTGGCGGTGGAACGGCGGCAGTTAGCCAACCGAACCACCAGGCCAACCACCGCAAAACCACCGACGGCACACCACAGCTAGTGGTGGCCGCCGGCTGCTGCACCCGAAGACCACCGCACCACCAATTGGTGGTAGCGGCGGCTGGTATCAATGAGAGCCACCACACAGTCGTGTGGTGGCAGTGGTGCTGCGGCGAAAGACCAACCACCGCGCCACCGTTTGTGGTGGCGGTAATTGCTTCGACCACCAAGGCCGATCACGGCGAAGGTGGTGATGATGGTTGCGATCGGAAGCCACAGTGGTGATGGCGACCGATTGATGTTCAAACCACCGGTCAACGGTGGTGGTGGTTTTGTTTTTAACTCGCCGGAAAAACGAACGGCGGCGGTGGCGATAGCCGCAGCCGTCGTCGACTGTTTTTAGTTATACCGCCGGTCGGCGGTGGTGGCCGTTGCTGCCATCGTCGATGATGGTAGTGGCGGCATGATTGTTTGTTGTTGTTGTTCACCGCGAACCACGGTGATGATGGTGGCGGCTAGCTGCCGTTATCGCCGGTGGAATCATGATGATGACGATGATATCGAAACAACCGACCACCGCACCACCGTTTGTGGTGGCGGTGGCAATCGATCAAACCACCGGCTGCCTTACGGCCACGCCGCGGGTGGTGATCGTAACCGAATAACCAGCGTAGACCGAACCATCAAGCCGATGTCACGGCGATGGTGGTGTTGTTCGTAAACCACGGCGGTGGTGGTGGCACCAAGCCGCTGCCATCGTTGGTGGTAATGAGGTTGCTTGATGTCAATTCCGATCGGAACACGGCGGTGATGGTGGCTTTAGGGTTACCATTATCGCCGGTAATTCGAAGTACTGGTCATTTCTTGCACAACAAGTTTTCATGAGATAAGGACTATAATCAGATTAGGTTAAAATCCTTGCTTTAATTTTATTAAATTTATTAAATAATTAAATTAATTTGATTTGATTAAAATAGATTTAATTGTTTAATTGATTTAGTTTAATTAATTAAGTTTTTATTGTCATAAGTCAAACCCTTTTGACCCGTAGTTGTGGTTTTAAATGATTGTGTGTTTTTATTTATTGATTGGTTATGGGAGGCCTGCGTGCCATTTACAACCCGGTTTTTGTAATGTAATTTTAATAAATAAAATCGAGACCCGAAGATGGAGCCAAGGAGTTTTGTCCCTTAGGAATAAAGACCGTCGTTTTGTGTTGGCTCACAAAACGACAATAGTTAAGGGTTTTTGACTATGACATGTTTTAATTGCGTGGTTGTTTATATTTATCAGTTATAAATTGCGTGGTTGTTTTAGTTACGTAATTTTTAAATATAAACGCTTTTTAAAATTAAATGTTTTAAAAGCAAAGTTGGATACAAATACAGTTTGTGTTTGGATCCAAAGTTTTGAAAACTGGCATTTATGACCCTTGTTAAAATCATAGATTAGTAAGTGCAACCCACTTTAGGGGCACCTCCGGTGTAAGGTACATAGGGCGTTGTAAGTGCACACACTATGAACGCCCGTGTTCAAACCGAAACTAGAGGGTGATAAAACTCTGCGAATTATCTCCGGGTGGTACCGGCCAGAGTTTGTCCAGGTCCCGGGTGGTGCAGTCTATTTTGGTAATTATTTATTCACTGGGTGGTACCAGGCCAAAATGCACTAGAGGGACTAAATATGCACGGATTACATATCCGATGTCCCGATGATCTAGAAGTCGTATTTTCGAATTAAAATACGATTGGTATAGTTTTACCTACCATAAATCGCATGAGTCGGTTTGACATGATCACATGCTTCCCAACACATGTGAAATATGGATTCTAGTCTAATAAATTTATTTTGAGGGTAATAATTTATTAGAATTTATAATTATAAACTAAAATTGGAATTTGTTCTTAATTTGTAGATGTCAAAATCTGTAATTCCGTTTTATACCCCTGAGGAATCCCTAAGACTCATCAACTCAAAATGGAAGCTTACAGGCCAAAATTTTCCAGTTTGGAAAATGCACCTTGACAATATCTTGCGTGCACAGGGTAAGCTGTATGTTCTGGAGAAACCTGTCTCACGGCCAGAGAGTAATTCTCCCGAAAGGGATTTTACTCAGTATTTTAAGTATTTGGTAGACGAATCGGATGTAATTTCCATTCTGATTTTCTCGACATCACCCGAGTTCACGGGAGATTTAAGAGTTAAATCCTGTCACCAGGTTGTGAAAGATATGGAGAACCAGTTAGGTCTCTATAAGCACACAGGTAAACTTCTGATCATGCAAGAGATTTTTTCACTGAAGCTGAAAAGGGGTCAGTCAGTTAAAGACCATCTTATTGAAATTAGAAGGCTCTTTAAATGTTTATCACGTCTGGGGTACAAGATGTCTCAGGAGGAGTTAGTGTACCTCATGTGGTTTTCCCTCACAAAAGAAATTCAAGACACAGCTAGTGCCTATATGAAGGAACCAAAGAAAGACGTGGATAAAGTCCATGAAGATATTCTGGCCAATTTAGAGCCAGTACCAGCACCTGCTGATCTCATGGATACTGATGTGATTGATGAACTGGGAGATCTGAGTTGCCCAGAATGCGGTAGCAAGGATTTTTGCGAGCACTTGATGAATATCGACCAGATAGAGATCGGTTTACCCGATGCTCCAGGTATCTTGATGATAGATTGCTTAATCACTTCTTATGAATCATGGGTAATTGATACAGGCAGTGGTAACCACATTTGTAATCATTTACACGGGTTCACTAGAAGAAAGACTTTGAGGAAGGACCGTTCGAACCTACGAGTTGGCGAAGGCACTCCGCTGATTGCTGAAGCCGTAGGATCTTATAGCCTTAGTTTACCCTCGGGTCTAGTTTTGAAACTGGATAATTGTTATTATATTCCAAATATGATTAAGAATGTTTTGTCTTTTGATTTGTTAGTAGACCAAGGTTTTCATTACAAATATGATTATAAAATGCTTTCTGTCTTTAAAAATAATGTTTTCTATTTTAAAGCAACACCTATAAATGGTCTATATACAGTAAATCTGCAAGACAATAGCAATGAAATCTATCATATAAGTAAACGATCCAAAGACGTTGAGTATCAAACTTACCTCTGGCATTGTCGTTTGGGCCACATAAATAAGAAACGCGTTGAACTACTCCTAAAAGGAGGTTTTCTTGGCAATTTCGATTATAAACCTTTTGATAATTGCAAGTCTTGTTTATCTGGCAAAATGACAAAGCAACCTTTCAACAAGGAAAATGAAAGGGCTACTGACTTGCTAGAAATAATCCACACAGATGTGTGCGGACCTTTCAGTCATGTGGCAAGAGGAGGATACCGGTACTTCATTACCTTTACTGACGATTTCAGTAGGTATGGTTATGTCTGCCTTATGAGACATAAATCTGAAAACTTTGAAAGATTCAAGGAATTTCAGAATGAAGTACAGAATCAACTTGGCAAAAGGATCAAGTTTTTGCGGTCGGATCGTGGTGGCGAATATCTTAGCGACGAGTTTGACAATCATCTGATGGAGTGTGGGATTGTATCCCAACTTACACCTCCGTATACACCTCAGATGAACGGTGTATCAGAAAGGAGAAATCGTACTTTACTTTATATGGTACGAACGATGATGTGTCACTCTACGCTACCAATGTCATTCTGGGGACATGCGCTCGAAACAGCAACACACATACTAAACAGAGCGCCAACAAAGTCGGTAGAAAAGACTCCATACGAACTATGGAAGGGTAAGAAACCCAACATATCTTTTCTAAAAATTTGGGATTGTGAGGTTTACGTCAAACGACCCACCTCAGAAAAACTCAAGCCCAAATCCGACAAGTGTTTCTTCGTAGGATATCCGAGAACCACCGTGGGATATTATTTCTACAACCCTGAAGAGAACAAAGTCTTTGTTGCTCGAAATGGAAAATTTCTGGAAGAAAAGTTTCTCAGCTCTGGAAACACCAGAAAGGATGTAGATCTACAGGTAGTAGACGAAGAAAACACTACACCAATTGTTGAGCCAGAAATTCAACATGAGAATGTTGAACCTCGATCAGAAACGATTGAGGAAGTGCAAACACAGGACCTTCATAGATCCAGTAGGGTAAGACAAGAACCAGATAGGTATCTTGAATTTCTAGTCTCTCAGGACAGCGGAGACTTGAATGAACCAACATCCTATGGAGAAGCTGTGTCAGGCAATGAGTCTGAACAATGGCAGGAAGCCATGAAGGCTGAGATGCAATCCATGTACGACAACCAAGTTTGGGAGTTGACTGATTTGCCACAACACTGTAGAGCTGTTGGACGCAAATGGGTTTTCAAGAAGAAAACCGACATGGATGGAAATGTACACACTTTCAAGGCCAGACTGGTCGCAAAAGGATTCACGCAAACTCATGGTATCGACTATGACGAAACCTTTTCGCCAGTAGCCATGCTAAAATCTATTAGGATTCTTATGGCCATTTCAGCGTATTTTAACTACGAGATCTGGCAAATGGACGTCAAGACAGTCTTTCTGAACGGAAAGTTAACAGAAGACGTCTATATGGAACAACCAGAGGGGTTTGAAGATCCTAAGAATCCTAATAAGGTGTGTAAACTGCTAAAATCCATTTATGGTTTAAAACAAGCATCTCGAAGCTGGAACTTACACTTTGATGAGCGAATCAAAGAGTTTGGTTTTACCAAAAGTGAGTTGGAGCCGTGTGTCTACACTAAGTTCAGTGGGAGCATAGTAACCTTCTTGGTCTTGTACGTAGATGATATTCTACTCATAGGAAACGATGTACCAACTTTACAGAGTGTAAAGAGTTGGTTAAGCAAATGTTTCCAGATGAAAGACCTTAGAGAAGCCGCTTATATACTTGGTATAAAGATTTATAGAAATAGATCTAAGCGGCTTATCGGACTTAGCCAAAGTACATACATTGATAAAATCCTAAAGAGATTTAGGATGGATGAATCCAAGAAAGGATTTATCCCGATGCAGCATGGCATAGTGTTAAGTAAAACACAATGTCCTGTTTCTAGTCAAGATCAAGACAGAATGAAATCAGTTCCGTATGCATCAGCAATTGGATCGATCATATATGCCATGTTATGTACCAGGCCCGATGTTGCTTACTCAGTAAGCGTTACGAGCAGATATCAACAGAATCCAGGAGAACCTCACTGGGTAGCTGTCAAGAACATTCTCAAGTATCTGAGAAGAACAAAAGACATGTTCTTGGTCTTTGGAGGATCTGAGGATGAAATTAGCGTCACAGGATATTCTGATGCTAGTTTCCAGACCGACATAGATGATTTTAGATCACAGTCGGGTTACGTTTTTACCCTGAATGGAGGCGCGATCTCGTGGAAGAGCTCGAAGCAGGACACGATTGCAGATTCAACTACAGAAGCAGAGTACATTGCAGCATCTGATGCGGCAAAGGAAGCTGTCTGACTAAGGAATTTTCTATCGGATCTCAGAGTGGTTGCTAGTATCTCTAGACCGATCGATATATTCTATGATAACTCGGGAGCCGTGGCGCAAGCAAAGGAACCTAGAGAGCATCACAAGTCAAGACACGTGCTCAGGAAATATCACCTCATCCGAGAGATTATTGGAAGAGGAGATGTAAGAATATGCAAGATTCCAACAGAAGAAAATGTCGCAGATCCGCTGACAAAGCCACTAGCAAGGCTGAAGCATGAGGCACATGCAAGTTCCATTGGGATGCAGTACCTGGACGCCAGTAGCTAGTTTTAGTTTATTAAATTATTACTATAGTTTAATTTTGAAACAATGTAATCATGTAAAGTTTTATTTCACAGTGTGTTGGAAATAAATGGAGGTTTTATTTTCGTGATTGTTCCAAATTAGCTATTTTTCGCATATTTAAATATATCCATGATTCTTACAAAGACTTGTATGAAATCTAAAATTCTGTAGCCACTTATTGAAATGAGAATTTCAATAGGGAGTTTAACGCTATTATAGATACTTGATGATTTATTCGAAGAAAAGAATAAAAGCACAAGTGATGTGACCAAGTATTTATAAATACTCATCAGAGTGTTTGGGTATTGGAAGTGACCAGTTATCAAGTCTGCTTCATGGAGCCTCAGTCACAAGCATTGACTTGATAGGTTGTCCTTAGACCTGAGATACTTGGTTTGGAAACATGAGGACCGTTGTACTCTTAGCACGTACTAACGCTGCACCGTAACATGGCGACTATACGGGACGTGACTAGATGCAGCGGAAGCCGTGGATCCAAATGCAAGTAGTCAAGAAGGGATTTGCACCTCTTTCAAAAGAGAGATATTTCCGGGCCCCTTGACGATTAAGATTGGCAGAAAACGCGTGGCCACGCTCGGATAGAATAACAGATGTTATTTAGTAATATCCGTTACTGCAGGCAATCAAAATCAGAGTCAAGAAATACTTGATTTTAAGAAATGAATCCTCCACTCCATGTCTTAAGATCACTTTAGAAATATCGTGTGCAAAAGGAATAAACCTGTGTACAATTTCAAGAATTGTATCTCTGGATGTAAGAGATCTTATAACCTGGTTAACCTAAGTGTCTGGCTAGGGACCTCCTTAGGCTAATGGTAACAGTACAGTTACATGTCTAACACAAGTGGGAGTCTGTTAGGATTATGTGCGAGACAGTAACAGGGTTACCGTATCCAATGTTATAGGACACTAGTAGGTCACACCGCTGCACACTAAATAGAGAACGTTTGGAATACATGGTTGAGAGAAATAATTAATCATTAAACGAGAGAGAAAGAAATAAATAATTAGTTAAATTATTTATTTGTAAATTAATTAATCAGTTGAATTAATTAATAAAGAGATAATTATGGAATATATTTAATTATCAGATTGATAATTATAAGGATATTCCATATGATATCAAACACTGCCTTATTGATTAATATAAATATAGGCATAAGGTTTGATAGTTGATAACTGATTTCATAATTCTCAAAAACGTTTTCTCTCTCTTCTCTCTCCTCTCACCGCCGGCGATCAAAGGGTCGGAAGTCAGAACCGGATTTTTCGTTTGCGGGGGTAATCTGTGGTGGTCTAGCAACCGTTCCTCGAGACGTGTCAGTAGTGGTGTATCCCCTACGAGCATTCCAGAAACTAATAGCATAAGGTATGTTACGAATTATGTGCAGAGTTGACAAACCAAGTGATTGCACATCCAATGTTGCAAGACACTTGAGGGTCACACCTGTGAGGACCTATAAATCGAATAAGCTAAATGAAACCCGGAAATGGAGAGTTAGGATTTATAATAGTGAATTATAAATCAATTGGGTATTTTCAGTCAGAATTACCAAAGATGGAGGGTTATTAATTAATTAGAAGATTGTATATTTATTTGATAAAATAAATATATAATAGTTAATTAATAAGTTTTATATATATATATATATTAGATAAATATATATAATTATAATTATCATAAGCAAATTCTTTTCCAGTAAAAGGAAAAGGATTTGAGATAATTATAATAAGGAAACTGAATCTCATACAAACAGTGTTTTTCCTCCATAAAAATAAGGCTTATGGGTTAAGGAAAAATTAAGCTTTCAATCAACAAAAATCAGTTTCCAGTTTCCTCTCTCTCTCTCTCCCAGCCGGCGACGCCCCCCTTACCCTTCGGATTCCAATTTCGGTTTTCGGGTCATCGGGTTTCAGTTCTACTAGAGGAACATTCGTTGGTCAATCACTGGTGGACTAATTCTCGAGCAATCCAGGTAAACTAATCTGAATCTAAACTATTAGGATTAAAACTAGAACGATCAAAGATCAATAGGCTTTTAAGGGTTTTAGCTTTTATCGCTTCCGCATGATATGATCGAAACAGTGTGTATTTGATCATTATATGGTTTTATCAGTTTGATTAACCTAAGAGATTTATCAAACCAGTAAGGTTCGTTAGATCTAAGTTAATCCTTGAGTCAGTTTGATGAGGATACCCATAAAAAACCCAACAGTGGTATCAGAGCCATTGTTAAAATCGTTTTAGTTTTATCAGTTTATCTGTTTATGTGTGATCTGTTAAAAATCTATTTCTTGCATAAAAAGTTTAAAAAATCTGATTTTTATTGGTTTACATAAATTTCGATTGTTATTCATACGAAAACCCGGAAAAACCATCACCAGATTGGTGATGGCTGCAGTTGTGACACCACCACCGCACCACCAGCGTGGTGGTTGCGGCTGGTCACCGTGATCGATCGCCGGACCGCACCACAGCATGTGGTAGCGGCCCCTGGCTGCCGTACAAGAGCCCACGCCACCAGGTGGGTGGTGGTGATCGGCGGTTTCAGGCAAGAACGGCACAGCGGCGCCGTGTGATGTGAGCGGTGGTGGCCGGTGGTTTCAAATCAGTGGCCGAACCACGGTGATCGCCGAATGGAGGACGAATCAAACCACGATCACGGCTGCACCACCGTTTGTGGTGGCGATCGTGATCGGTGGCTATGGCGGCAATTTTGTGACTACACGGCCAGAAACCACCGTAGTGGTGATGGCGGCGTCTGGTGTTCGCAATCGCCACGGCCAAACCACCAGCGAGGTGGTGGCCGACGGCTGTTTAATCGACCATTGATCAGCGGCGATAAGGCGGTGGCGGCGTTTGATGTTCGCAATGGAAACGAGGCCACACCGCAACCACCAGAAACCGCGACAGCGGTGGTGGATGGCGGTGTTCTTGACCGTCGACACCGGTTCTCGTAATCGCCGGCCATACCGCGCAAAGCGGTGGCGGCGGCTACCGTTTTAACCGTTGCTGGCCAAAACCACCGTGTTGGTGGTGGCGGCGTTAGTTCCGATCGCCAATCGGATCGCCACCAGATTGGTGGTGTTCGATGGCGTTGTGCGGTGGTGATCACCAGATTGGTGGTGTTCGATGGCGTTGTGTGGTGGTGATCACCAGCCGTAGATGAAATAGTCGGCCGCACCACATTCGATGGTGGCGGCGGCGGCTGTTGGTGATCAACGGTCGAACGACCGTGATGGTAGCAATGGTGGCCGGCGGTTTCAAAACCTTTCGTGACGCAAACAAGTCTGTCAAGCTGTCTGTCTAGGGTTTTTCGTTTGTCTGGGCCTAGTTCGTTTATCAGGCCCAAAGCCCAATTCTTTGGACCAAGTTATGGCCCAAAAAGGAACTCGTTTGGTTTTTAAGATATCTTATCCAAAATAAGTTTATTTGGGATTTTTATCGAATAAAATTTTGTTTCTGGTTTTTCCAATTTAATAAACCTTTTATAAAATCAGGTTTTAAATAAATTTTGACCTATTTAGTCAAATGAGCCTAATATCGTGTTTTTACTAATCAATTAAAACACTAAGGCCAGATTTATAAAATTGGATCAATAAAACCTGTTTGATATAATTTTTGGGTAAAAGGATTGTTTTTAGATAAAATGGTTTTAGTTATGGATTTATTGTTTATAAACCTCAATTCTAAGTAAAAACCATCTTTCCAACCTAAAATATTTTGATTCATAAAACAGTTTGTTTTTCGAATCGGTTATAAAACCAAGTTTTGCAATAATTGAGACAAGATAATTTTAACGGATCCAGGTTTATTTCTCGTAATTATAATATTGCTTTTATTATATTGCATATTTATATAATTGCGTGATTGCTTGAGTTCTATATATGCATCTCAGTTTGAGTTTGTATCTATATCTATTATAGTATTTGCCAACCTAGACCCTTGACATATTCACGGGGAGGCCTGCGTGCCATTTACAACCCCTTATGTAATAATGACCTTAGGATATAATTTTTTTTATTCTTTCGAGATGACGAGGCCAGTGGGAGCTACTAAAATTCTTCATCTTACCGGAGTACTAACAAACATGGCGAGACCAGTGGGAGCTATGCAAGTTTTGAAGTTTTTAGTAAAATAGGTCATTATTGGTCCCTAGGAAACAAACGTTGGCAAAAACTATAATTAGCTATTATGTGATTAATTATTGTTTAATTGCATGGTTGATTACTCATTTGTGATATCTTGCATGTTAGTAGTTTTAAATAGAGATGTTATTTTAAAACTGGGTTGTATCACAAAAGGAATATAGGTTTTATTATCAGTTTCTTCAAACTTTTTAAAATGATAGTGTTGTTTTAAAACCTATAGATGATTGTTATAAAAGGCAAGTTGACAAAAACAGTTAGTTTTAATCAACTAGGTGTGCTATTAAAACAGTTAGTTTTAATTAGCAAGTAATTTTAGAACAGTTAGTTTTAAAATTGCATGCATGTTTAAAACAGTTAGTTTAAAAACGTAAGTAGCCTTTATAACAATTAGTTTTTCAAAAGCCTGGAAGTAAAGTTTTTCAAACCCCGAAAATCATAGATCAGTAGTGCAACCCATCTAGGGGCACCTTCGGCGTAAAGTACATAGGCGTTGTAAGTGATCACACATTCAACGTCCGTGTTCAAACTGAAGCTGGAGGGGTTACATAACTCTGCGAATTATCTCCGGGTGGTACCGGCCAGAGTATAGTGATTAGGTCCCCAAAATGGTGAGATCTGTTTTGGTACTATAATGTTCACCGGGAGGTACCGGGCCAAAAAGCACTTAGAGGGACTAAAACATGCACAGGTAGTTGCCATGGTCCCGAAAAGATCTAGGAGTCATGTCAGCTAGACATGATTGGTAAAAGTCCTTACCTACCGAAATAAATACGGGTCTGGTGGAGCAAGAACATTACGCACATCAGGACGTATGAAATAAGGATCCTAGTCCAATAAATTGATCATTTAAGGGTTTATTGATAATTATTGGAATTTAATCTATTTACCGTTGCTAAAGACCAAAAGTTTTATTTTGTGTAGATGGCAAGCACTGTTACCAGCACCAACAATCTTTCCCTCCGCTCTATCCTAGAGAAGGATAAGCTGACCGGCTCTAACTTTCTCGACTGGGAGCGCAATCTGATGATTGTGCTCAGACATGAGAGAAAATGGTATGTTCTTGAAGAGCCTCTTGGGGAGGCACCTCCGGCAAATGCTCCGGCTGCTGCTAGAAATGCCCATAAGAAGCACTCGGATGATCTCCTTGATGTCGCCTGTCTGATGCTTGCAACTATGAGCCCAGATCTGCAAGCAGTGCTCATAAATACAAATGCTTATGACATGATCCGCCATCTGAGGGACATGTTCCAGACCCAGGCTCGTACAGAACGCTACGATGCCACCAAAGCATTTAATGAGTGCAAGATGGTAAAAGGGACATCAGTAAGTGACCATGTCATGAAAATGAAACGACACTTAGATCATCTGGAGAGGCTTGGTCATCCTGTTCCGTTGCAGCTAGCAACAGACATCATACTCAATTCACTGTCAGAAGACTACAGGCCCTTTGTAGTCAATTACAATATGAATAACATGGAGAAAACAATAGCAGAATTGCACTCCATGCTTAAGACAGCTGAACTGAATATGGGGAACAAGAACAAGACCAAGGATGTCTTGATGGTGAAAGACGGAGGGGTGAAAAAGAAGAATGGGCAAGCTAGCACCAGTAAAGGAAAAGGACCAGTCCAGGCCATCCAGGGTGCACCCAAGAAAGACAAAGGCAAGGGCAAGGGCAAGAAGGTTAAGCCAAATAAAGCTAGGACCGAGAACCGCTGCTTCATATGCAATGAGGTCGGTCACTGGAGGCAAAACTGCCCTAAGCATCATGAAGCAGGTATATAAACCTCAGAAATTTATGATTGCTTTATTTTGTCACTTCTTACTTGTTAGCTTACAAGTATACTGATACCTAGAGCAAATGAATATTGCAGGAGGTCAGAAGTGAAGTGCCCAGAAGTTGCTGAGGATCTGAAGTACAAGTTTATTTCAATTTTGTCAAGATATTTTGGATTTAAGTTTTAAAACAGTTATTTCTAGATTTATGTTTTAAACAGTTTTTGGGATGATTGTATTTTTGAATTTATAATTTTATGGTTTTATTTTCAAAAGTTATTATCTTGACATTGAAATATCTGATTGTGCTTAGTATTCTTAAATCCAAATGATCCTAGTTGTTGCCTGTTATAATTACTTTAATACAATTGAAGTAATTTGTATAAAAACTATCAAAGCACACGAAATTCTAAAGGAATGTGTTTTGAGAATAAAACATTTATGAATAATAGTTTTGTGATCAAAGAGGAGAATTTAGGATATTAACTCAGATAGAGTTAATAACAGTATTTATAAAACTAGAAAGATTCCAAGTTCTGGAATTAGGATTTAATCAAATCCAGTTAAGTTTTATAAAAGACATTCTCAGAATTAACTAGTTTGATCAAGTTTTATTCAAATGTTTTAAAAGGAGAATTTAGGATATTAATTCAGATGGCGTTAATAACAACATTTATGAGACTAGAAAGATTCTAAGATCTGGAATTAGGATTTGACCAAATCGAGTTAAGTTTCATAAAAGGAAATTCTCAAAGTTCATTACTTAAAATTAGAATTGACTAATCAAAGTTTTGACTAAGTCAATAGTAAATTTTGAGTAATAGTTAGTTTTTATATAAGCAAGTGGGAGCCCAATTTATTCTCTAAGATAAAAGAATAAAATATACAATTATTGATTCGATATATCTCGGAATTTATAATCCAGATAGGATAAGAATTCATAAGATATAATTTACCCTTTTAGTCAAAAGGATAAAAGTTTCAACACTTTTGAAACAAAGGTCGTGATTGACTTTAAAATCAATAATTAAAGTGTTGGATTAAAATATAGGATTCCAGTAGATTTGCCAGCATTGCAAATGGAACCTGATTTTAGGAAGAAATCATTCATCTACACAGCTACTAAGGAAAGTTTCAGTCTCCCATATTCAGGAACTGGAAGTTAGTCCAGGTCTTCAAGTTCATGGAATATGATAAAAGTCTAGTTATTGTTTTAAAAGGTGTTTGCAGAACAATGATTAGCAGATACAAGTAAATCGTAAAACCATACTTGTATTATTTGGTTATCACTTTGATTAAAATGGTAAACTTTAATCAAAGGGTTTAAACTGAAGATAGGTGATACTTCATTTTAGACCAGTATTTAACAAACGTTAAATAGATAATATGAAAGTTATTAAAGAAAAGACATTTAATTTTGTTATTATTACAGCGTGTAGTATGGACTATACAAAATTAATTTCTTTATCACTTTCACATTTTGCATGTTTTAATTAATCCAGGAATGAAACTAGTTTCCAGTTTTCATTCAAAAACTTGTCCGTGACGACTTATCATTGTGGGAACATGATAAGGTGTTAAAGTCATTGTGAACTTTTAGGTAGTTATGATCAGTTGCTGAACAACAGCTACAAGTGTTGTAGACTAAAAGTTGCACATATATTTGAGAGAGTAGCAAATATCGGACGTGATCCGCGGTTGAGATTACTTCTTGGAATCAGTCATAAGTAAATCTCACAGTGGTTGTCCCTATCACCTGAGGTATCTGATTTGATATCATGAGGACTACTGAATACTTAGCACACTCAACCGCTACGCCGTAACAGGGTGGCTATAAAGGGCGTGACTAGATTCAGCAGAAGCCGTGGTGTTAAAGACAGATATGCAAGATGGGATTTGCACCTCTTCTCTGAAGAGAGATATTTCTGGGCCCATCTTGACTGACTGAGTATACTGATGAAGTGCATGGCCATGCCCAAACGAACTGATTAGTTCTTTGTCGTTTACCTATCAGTAAAAGTTGGACAATCAAGAAAACAGAATCTTGAGTATTAAGAGTTGACACTTTCCAAGCTCGTACTCACAGATGAAATATCGTGATGCAAAGGGAAAAGCCAAGTTATACCCAAATCAATGAACAGTAGTTTCATAGATTCTAAATTCCTTACGGAATAATTATATCACCAGTCTGGGTATAAGAGTTCTTGTAACCTGGTGTAATAGCCCAGGCGACCATGGTTCGATATTGTCCGCTTTGGAGACACAATGCCCTAATCGGTCACCCCTACTCCCTCACGGTTTTGCTTTGGAGTTGCCCAGTCCAGGTCACAACCCAAAACGCGTCTCACCAGGTGAGGTATCAACACACCTTATAAGGAGTGCTTCGTTCCCCTCACCAGCCGATGTGGGACGAGCTGTTACACTCTCCCCCCTTACGGACACAATGCCCCCGTTGTGCACATCGGCCCGGTCCTAGCTCTGATACCATCTGTAATAGCCCAGGCGACCATGGTTCGATATTGTCCGCTTTGGAGACACAAGGCCCTAATCGGTCACCCCTACTCCCTCACGGTTTTGCTTTGGAGTTCAGTCCAGGTCACAACCCAAAACGCGTCTCACCAGGTGAGGTATCAACACACCTTATAAGGAGTGCTTCGTTCCCCTCACCAGCCGATGTGGGACGAGCTGTTACACTCTGAACAATGAGTCGTGAAGCCGCTGTCCAAATTTCACGACGATCCGACGGTTAACGAGGGAGAACGAGCCGATCTCCCACGGCTGCGCAATCCTGACAGCAATTTCGAAATTTAACCCCAAACTCATTATAATCGATTTCAATGCAAAACCCCAACAATACTTAGTCCTAGATTCGATTTACATCGAAAACCCAACCATAAACAATCTCGAAACATCAACAAATCAAAACCCTAACTTACGAAATCGATTAACAACGGGATTAGAAACCTTACCTTATGCGATTGGAACTCGAATCCAACCCTCGATCAACCTCTTCTAAATCGATCTCCCTTTGTCTCTCTCTCTTTCGGTTTCTCTCTCTTTCGGTTTCTCTCTCTCTCGGTTTCTCTCTCTCTCTCTCTCTCTCTCCAAGCAAAAGAATGAGGTTAATGAGGTAAACAGAGGGGATTAAGGTATATATATTAATCGGACCGGGCTTCCTTCTAGTTTAAGTCCACTCCTAATCCAAGCCCACAAGCAATCCTAACCCAACTTTATTTACTATAATACTAATACTAACAACTAAAGAATAAACCTAAGTTTTAATAAGTTACGATTTTGGGGTGTTACACCTGGTCAGCCTAGGTGCCTGTCTAGGGGCCTCCTTAGGTCAGTGTAATCAAAGGCAGTATTGCCAACTTGCACAAGTGGGAGTCTGTTACGAATTATGTGCAGAGTTGACAAACCAAGTGATTGCACATCCAATGTTGCAAGACACTTGAGGGTCACACCTGTGAGGACCTATAAATCGAATAAGCTAAATGAAACCCGGAAATGGAGAGTTAGGATTTATAATAGTGAATTATAAATCAATTGGGTATTTTCAGTCAGAATTACCAAAGATGGAGGGTTATTAATTAATTAGAAGATTGTATATTTATTTGATAAAATAAATATATAATAGTTAATTAATAAGTTTTATATATATATATATATATATATTAGATAAATATATATAATTATAATTATCATAAGCAAATTCTTTTCCAGTAAAAGGGAAAAGGATTTGAGATAATTATAATAAGGAAATTGAATCTCATACAAACAGTGTTTTTCCTCCATATAAATAAGGCTTATGGGTTAAGGAAAAATTAAGCTTTCAATCAACAAAAATCAGTTTCCAGTTTCCTCTCTCTCTCTCCCAGCCGGCGACGCCCCGCTTACCCTTCGGATTCCAATTTCGGTTTTCGGGTCATCGGGTTTCAGTTCTACTAGAGGAACATTCGTTGGTCAATCACTGGTGGACTAATTCTCGAGCAATCCAGGTAAACTAATCTGAATCTAAACTATTAGGATTAAAACTAGAACGATCAAAGATCAATAGGCTTTTAAGGGTTTTAGCTTTTATCGCTTCCGCATGATATGATCGAAACAGTGTGTATTTGATCATTATATGGTTTTATCAGTTTGATTAACCTAAGAGATTTATCAAATCAGTAAGGTTCGTTAGATCTAAGTTAATCCTCGAGTCAGTTTGATCCGAGGATACCCATAAAAAACCCAACAAGGTAAACTATCAAAACCTCGCTAAATTGTATCTGTAAAGGTTTAAGTTGGGTCCGTTATTGGGAATCGTTTTGTTATCCGCTGCGCACCGTTAGTGCCTACGGTTCCCAACAAGTTCTACCTTAGGTCAAAGTCGGTATTCCTCACGAAATAAACAGATATAACAATTAAGGCTCAATCTCTCAATGGAATTGGGTGAGGCACTCATGGTAATCAGTATTCCAAGGTATCCTTTTACTCAACTAATTCTATTCAGTGTTCTCCTATGCAAGCAACTCAGTCTCAAAAACAATCTCCGATTTCGAAAAAAATTGGGGTCAAATCTCAAAGCTTTCAAAAGTTTGAAAAACGACAATCATAAGCAATAAGTGAACCCATTTAAACAGATAAGTCTACATAACCCCCTCCCCACACTTAAAATTTGCAGTGTCCTCAATGCAACAATTAAACACAATTAAGGAGTAATTGGGAAAAAGAGAAACTTCCCGGGTTATGTGACGAAATCTGTTCTGATCTGATAGTGGTGCATAAATCGTGCTCGATCAAGGATCATAAGTCGCTGTATCTACCAACAAAAAGAAAAAGAAAAAGTAAAACCGAACAAAAGAAAATAAACCAAACCAAATCAAATCATTAAAAACTACTGAAGTCCTAAACAAACCAAACCAAAGAAAAAGAAAAAAAATGTTCACCAAACCAAACCACAACCACGCAGTTTAAAAGTTTAAAGTAGAGTACAACCCAATCGAATCAATAAAAACCGATCAGTTACGGTTTTCAAATACCCATTCATCATAGGTAGAGTATCCGGCGGGGCCGTCATCACTATCACGCCAAACAGGATAAGGTTCGAGAGGAGCCGAGGGAGCATGTCCCACGCTCTCAAAGTACTCGCTCATCGAAGCGGCGACCCAAGACAATTCCCGCCGAACACCATACATGTCATATGAGACCCAGTCCAATCTTTCCATCATCTCGTGGTGCTCTATTCCCATCTGTTCTGATAGTCCTTGAATGGCTTCATGAAGAGATCCAGATCCTTATTGATTTGCCGGTGGAGGGTGGCTTGATTGCCCCGGGAAGGTGGGTTGAGGCGGTGAAGTAGCCATACCAACCGGCTCTTCATTGGGGGTGACATCCCCAATCCACACAAAAGTACCCCGCCGAGGTCCCGCTGCAAGCAACTTCATAGAACGGAAGAGACTCTTGTCGAGAAATCCCATAGGAGCCAACTTGGTGAGAGTTTCACAAGCATCCGGCGTGAGCTTTCCCAACTTTTCTACTATGACCGTAATGAATTGTCCCCCACAAAGACCGGTCCCGGCCCTGTCATGCACTTTGTTAGCGTTTTGAAACATCTTTGCCATCACATAAGAGAGGTTGGTTATTGCACTTCGATTGACCAATCTTGAAAGAAACCAAAGATCACTTTCCATCACTTTTTCCTTAATGGCCCTCCGGTAAGCAAACGAGTGGACAAGCATTCGATGAAGATGGCGATGGATTTGCAAGATGGGAAGAGAATTGCAGAGAAGAACACAATGGAGGAGGGAGAATTTTGAAAATAGGGTTTTAGAAAACAGCTTAAATCTTCTCGTTTCGAACTTCGCGTCGCGAAATAAAGGCTTTCACGTCGCGTAGTCGAAATCACTCACTACTTTCAAAAACGGACTTACCTGGGCCACTTACTTCGCGGCGCGAAATTCAGGATTTCGCGATCGCGAAATGCCTACTGTTTGGTCACTTCTGAAATTTGATCGGGTTGCAATTTCTTTTGGCTAATGCTGCAAAATTGATTAACACACATACACAAACAAATATAACTAATAAAAACGCGGGTTGCCTCCCGAAAAGCGCTTGTTTTTGTACCGAGTCGCGAGCCTGACTCGGGGGATCACCTAAGTAATTGGCTCCTTAGAAAGATGACAAACCTCGCCATTTCTGACAGGGTCGTTCTCATTGTAAAGCTTTAGTCTATGGCAATTTACCTTAAATGATCCTTTTTCGGTCATTAGGTCCACATACCCCGAGGGATAAGCTTTTAAAACGACATATGGACCTATCCATCGTGATTTCAACTTACCGGGGAAAATTTAAAACGAGTTTTATACATTAATACCTTGTCCCCCTCTTTAAACACCTTCACTTCTTTGAGGTGTGCATCATGCCATTTCTTCCGCTGCTCCTTGTAGATCTTCGAGTTCTCATAAGCGAGAGATCTAAGTTCTTCCAATTCGTGCAAACTTATCAATCGTTCTCTCCCACTTTCAGTATCATTCAAGTGAACTTTCTTCAGGGCCCACAGCGCCTTGTATTCGAATTCGAATGGAAGGTGACATGCTTTCCCGTAAAGCATTCGATAAAGGGTGCTTCCAATTGGGGTCTTGTAAGCCGTGCGATACGCCCATAGTGCATCTTCAAGCTTTTGTGACCATATCTTCGGATTGTTATCGACCGTCTTTTCCAAGATTCGTTTCAACGCCCTGTTTGTATTTTCCGCTTGACCATTGGCTTACGGATGGTAGGCAGTCGAGAACCGATGATGCACTCCATACCTTTTTAAGGTCTTTTCCAATAGATAGTTTGCAAAGTGAGTTCCTCTATCACTGATGATCGCCTTTGGACATCCGTACCTGCACACAAGAGATTTTACGAAGTCAACAACTACCTTAGCGTCATTTGTGGGCGAAGCTTTTGCCTCGGCCCACTTGGAAACATAATTAACCGCTACAAGGATGTATTTGTTGCCTCTCGAGTCGGGAAAAGGTCCCATGAAATCGATTCCCCAAACATCAAACACTTCACTGACGGAAATGCTCTGTTGAGGCATCTCATCTTTCTTTGTGATGTTGCCTGCCCTTTGACAAGCATCACAAGATTTTATTAAAGTGTTAGCATCCTTAAAAATCGTAGGCCAATAGAATCCGGGCTCGAGGACTTTTCTAGCAGTCAAATTGGCTCCAAAATGGCCTCCCGTGGGGCCTTTGTGACAGTTAGTGAGAATGTCCCAAGCAGCAGGGCCGGAGACACATCGACGGTGAATCCTATCTGGTCCTACTCTAAACAGATAAGGTTTAGACCAAAAATAATACTTTAAATCCGAGAAAAACTTACCTTTTTGTTGATAAGTCATACATTTGACAAGAACACCAGCGGCCAGATAATTTGCAAAGTCTGCATACCAAGGTACAGGGTCCTCTCCTATGGTCTTAATCATATTAAGGTCCTCATCGGGGAATCTATCCCTGATAACTTCTCCACCTCCGGAATCCATGTATGGATTTTCCAGACGAGATAAATGATCGGCAGCCAAATTCTCAGCGCCTTTCTTATCTTTTATCTCTATATCAAACTCTTGCAACAGAAGTATCCATCGTATGAGTCTGGGCTTAGCATCGGGCTTAGCAAAGAGATATTTAAGGGCAGAGTGATCCGTATAAACTATGATTTTGGACAACACAAGATAGGACCTAAACTTTTCAATGGCAAAAACTACCGCTAGGAGCTCTTTTTCTGTCGTGGTGTAGTTTTCTTGGGCATCGTTCAGAGTTCGACTTGCATAGCAGATCGGTTGAAAATGATTGTTTTTACGTTGCCCAAGAACTGCACCTACGGCATAATCGCTTGCATCACACATAATCTCAAAAGGCTGATCCCAATCAGGTGGAACCATAATGGGGGCATTGGTCAAATGCCGTTTCAAAGTGTCGAAAGTGGAGATGCACTTCTCATCAAAAATGAAAGGCGCATCTTTTTCAAGGAGTTTGGTTAGAGGTCTAGATATTTTTGAAAAATCTTGTATAAACCTCCTATAAAACCCGGCATGACCCAAAAAACTTCTGACCCCTTTTATGTTTGTAGGTGGGGGGAGCTTCGATATGGTGTCTATCATAGCTTTATCCACCTCTAAACCATCTTTTGAGATTTTGTGTCCAAGAACTATACCTTCCCTTACCATAAAGTGACACTTTTCCCAGTTGAGAACCAGATGAGATTCCTCGCATCGAGCTAAAACCCTGTCTAGACTGCTTAAACAATCATCAAAAGAGTTACCGAAAACAGAGAAATCATCCATAAAGACTTCCATACAATTTTCTATCATGTCCTGGAAAATGGCTGTCATGCATCGCTGAAAAGTAGCGGGTGCGTTACATAACCCAAAAGGCATACGCCTATAGGCAAACATTCCAAAGGGACAGGTAAAGGTCGTTTTCTCTTGGTCTTCAGGATCAATGGGGATTTGGAAATACCCCGAAAATCCATCCAGGAAGCAGTAGTACTCATTTCCTGCTAATCGTTCAAGCATTTGATCGATGAAGGGTAAGGGGAAATGGTCTTTTCTAGTGGCGTCATTAAGCTTCCTATAGTCTATGCAAACTCTCCACCCGGTGACAGTACGGGTGGGAAGTAACTCGTTGTTATCATTTGTGACAACTGTGAGTCCTCCCTTCTTGGGAACTACTTGAACAGGGCTTACCCAAGGGCTGTCAGAAATGGGGTAAATGATCCCAGTATCAAGCAGTTTGATAACTTCCCTTTTTCACAACTTCCTGCATTTTCGGATTAAGCCTCCTTTGTTTTTGCACACATGTCTTAAAATTGTCTTCCATTAAAATTTTGTGTGTACAAAATGATGGGCTTATCCCGGGAATGTCCGAAATTTTCCAAGCTAAAGCCTTTTTATGTTTTTTTAAAACCTCAATAAGTCTACCTTTTTCATTGGCTGTTAGCAAGGAAGAGATAATTACCGGGAGAGAATGGTTATCTTTAAGAAACTGGTATTCGAGGTGCTCGGGAAGGTCCTTTAACTCCAAATCTGGTGGTTCTTCCAAAGATGTCTTTACTCTGATCTTGTCTTCCTGTTTTAGCTCCTCGAAGTCTTCTTCTTCTTCCTCCACGGCTTCATCCCATCTTTTCTCAACAGCTAGGCTTTTATCCGATTCACCTGGTTCAAAAAGATAATCATTAGGCTCTGATTCGGTGAAGTCATCTATACTGTCTAAAATATTTATAGAGTCATTATAGTCCGGAATCCCGTCAATGGAAAGTGTGATTCGGTCTTCACCAATTCCTAGACTAAGTTCTCTTTTGGCTACATGAATAATGGCACTGGCCGTGTTGAGGAACGGGCGACCAAGGATTAGAGGTACTTTAACCTCATCTTTTATGTCTAAGATCACAAAGTCGGCGGGGAATTCAAACCTGTTTACCCGAACTATGACATCCTCAGCTATTCCTACAGGGTATTTTATGGATCTGTCAGCTAGTTGGATAGTCATTCTTGTGCTTTTTAGATCATTCAATCCCAGTTTTTGATAAAAGGATAATGGCATCAGGTTTATACTGGCTCCTAGGTCTGCTAGGGCTCTACATGAAACATTTTTACCAAAATAACAAGGGATAATGAAACTCTCTGGATCACCCTTTTTAAGGGTGTCTGAAAGCGTAGCTGAGCATTCGGCATTTAGAAAGGCTATTTCTTCCGTTCCCATCCGTGCTTTGTTTGCCACCAACTCCTTGAGAAATCTTGCATAACTCGGCACACCTGCAATCAATACACAAGAGGCACATTAATATCCACTCGTTTAATCAAGTCAATGAACTTACGATATTGGGCCTCTTTCTTTTCTTTTCGTAGTCGTGCAGGGTATGGTACTCATGTAGGCACATGCGGTGTTGTAGATTCCCTTGGTCTAACTGTTTCTTCCCTAACCTCTTTCGTTGGTCGTGATGGTAATTCGACCTCTGGTTCAACGACCTGCATATTAGGAATTTGGTTAGTTTGAGGCATAGGTGGTCTTACAACTACCTTACCTCCCCTCGTGGTTGTGAATACTTCAGCCTGCGCTTCCTCCTCCATATAAGGAAATGTTTCTTTGACATCTCGGAGGAATTGATCTGCGCCTCGATATAATCCTGCAATAAAATTTACAAACCCCTGCATTTTCTGTTCGACATCCGCACCCATCTTTTCTTGTTCTTGGGAGAACTGATGGAACAATTGTTCGATTACCCCACCGTATGGTTTCGGAAGAGGGTTTGGCGTCTCGGCGGAGTCCTTAGTTACGTGAATGTGTTCGTCGGGTGATGATACCATATTTAGATGTGCTGCCTGGGTCTCCTCTTGTTCCTCGTCGGTAGACCAATCCAGATAGTGTGCTTCCATGTCGTCCAAGAGTTTATGCGCCTCCTTCACTGTCTTATACGGAAAAATACCTCCACAAGATAAATCCAACCTTAACCGAGAATCGTTAGTCAATCCAGCATAAAAGACATCTATCATTTCTCTATCATCAATACCATGGTTTGGAAAGACTAAAAATAATCTCTTATACCTTCCCCAAGCTTTCACAAGGCTATCTTTTCCTTGTTTAAAGTTTCGAATTTCAGCTCTTATTTTGTGAGCCTTGGAAATGGGGAAGTAGCTTGACAAAAAGGCAGATTTCAAATCGTCCCAGGTTGTGATGGATCCCGGGAGCAGTTGTTTAAACCAGTCTTTTGCCTTTTTTGTCAAAGTAAAAGGGAATACTCGAAGTTTTACCTCATCCTCGTTGGTGTTGACTAATTCACAGATGTCCTCGAATGCTTCAAGGTGTTGGTAAGGATTTCCGCTTGGTTCTCCGTCAAATGAAATGGTGTTGATCATTTTGATGAGTCCTTTATTGATTTCCACCATTTTACCATCTGTCTTTTTAATTGCGGATCTCGGAATAAACCGGACCTCAGATCGCTTATCCCACATGGGTTGATCGTCTCCCATCCTGACAACTTAACAAACGATTACGGGCAACTTGCGGGAAACAGAGAGATAATATAAAATAAAAACAAACTAGACTAGAACGCGAAAAACTTGCAAGGGACAGAATCCCTCACAAGGATCGATTAACAAAACTAATTAAACTAAAATCTAGCAACTACCGTTCCCCGTCAACGGCGCCAAAAACTTGATGCGGTAATTATTGTATATAAAAAGCGTAACAAGTTTTAACCTCTAATGCCTAGCCACTGTCTTACCACATATACAGGCAAGCGTACCTGATCGTGAGTAATATAGTGTAGGAAAGTCCATGTATCGTATCTACCACTGGGAACGGTCAAGTTATCGTAGACTAAAGTCGAATCGGTTTAATTAATCAAAAAGGGGGGGTTTGTAAGAAAAAGGTTTAAAATACTTAAAAAGACAATTAACTAAGTAAAACTAAGAAAGCAATTGAAATTATGATTTAAGTTTATAATAAGAGAAAACAACAATACTTATCATGATAAAGCGAATCCCCAATATGGATGACATGAATAGATCGAAGGCTTGGTTGTTTTGACTATTGTAGGAATTTAAGTCTGGGACACCCTAACATCTACAGTTTATGGTTATGAACTAGGACATGGTCCTCCTAATTCCAATCCTAAATCGTTTGGTCCATAATCTAGAATCGGTAAACCCTTTCTAATCAATTATTGTAATAACTCTTTTACTATCGGTCACTATTGGTCAAAGTAACCCCTTAACACAACCTTTTGGTCCGGGTCAAGCTAAGGTAGGTTGATTATCCTTTCGGAGTCTATCTGTTTTGGTCCAACAAATACACCCAACCAAGTGATTTCAAATCGCCACAACAACAATAATCAGAAAAGAACCATAAACGACATTCAATTAATCAAAAACAAACAAATAAACATTAATTGCAAAACATCATCCATAATGGTTCATCTATCATGACAAGCACTACTAATAAACTACTCACTCATAATAAAAACAAGAACATAAACAAAAGTAGACATCGACATGATACCGACAGCACAACGATAGATGATCGGGGATCGACTTCCGCAGCGTATCGGCACCTTTCGTACTCTCATTCTCGTTCCTCTGACTTCGAATATGCTTCCAACGTGTATCGGACATGTTTAGAATTGAAGGAGGAGGCTGGTATTTAAAGGAAAACGACTAGGGGCCATCTGGCGATCGCCAAACGGCTGGTTTGGCGACGCCAAACACTTAAACCAACCCTAATCTGCAATTCAGTCGAACTTGGCGGCGCCAGAATGAGGATTTCGAGATCGCCAAGTGTCTTCTGTGTTGACCTTGTGCATTTTTCACGTTTTCTCGCCTTTTTCCGTACTTTTCCGTTCCACGGCCTCCAAATCCTTCACAAACAATAATAAGCTCTTTTAGTGTATGAAATGATCATAAACGGGTGAGAAATGGGGTAAAGTCGTACGATTACGCGCAACCAAAACATGTATAATTTTGGTGTTATCAGTGCTATTCTGATACATCATAGATATGCGGAGCCTGATCACCTACGCCTAGCCATGATAAAAGTAGGATAAGACTTATGAACTAATCATTCTGCTAGAATTTAAAAGTTGAAACTTTCTAAAGATTTCCTGAAAAACGTAATTTGTGTGAGTTTGCATATGACATGTACAAAATTTTCAAAAGTACTTACATGTATTGACTAAATTCTTTTATCGCAGTTAACATGTCTCAGGAGACCGACCCCTCTAAGTACCGATCCCACGGGTCCCCCGAGCACCCTAGGAGTGAGAGTGGTGCTTCCCGATCCCGTACCGCTGTCCCGAAGCGTGACTCCTATAGCGACAGCGACGCCGACTCCCACCGACCTGTCCCTGCGGCCCGAGCCGGACTTAGGATTCGCACTACCGCTCGGAAGAGCGTGCCCATACCTGCTAGGATGACCTTCCGCATCCCCGCTGGGGATGGGGCAGGACCATCTCGGGTGAGAGGCCGAGGCGGATCCTCCTCGTCGTCGTCTTCATCGTCAGGATCTCCACCGCCCTACCGACCATCGTCGCCAATAGCTCGAGTTTCACGACCACCACCCGTCGCCCGACCACCACCGATAGCCCCGATCCCTAGACACCCACACGTGGCTCGTGCCCCTGTCCTTTGCCTGAGAGGAATGACCCCGACCGAGCGCCAGGAGGTCGCACGTTTAGCCCGAGGCCAGAGTATTCACGAGCATATGATCGATCACCACGAACATATGATCGATTCTCTTCTTGGTGTGGCTGGAGCTGATAGCCAGCAGTTGTCTCGAGTCGTGGCCCTCCTAGGTCACACTATGGACTCACTCTGTCACCTGTACACTCTTGTGTATATGGTGATTGCTCTGGCTATCATCCTGTATGGCTGGACTGTCTGGGGGCTAGATTCTAGGTGATGGGATCCTTTGGTAGACTTTTGATGATAAAAACACTTTGGTTTCTTATTTTGGGGCATGATGCCCAGTTATCGAACAATTCATGATTTTCTTTTGGATGATTATTGTAAAAATCATGATGATCTTTTGGGGTAATCGGTTTTAGCCGATGATATTATGCTATGACTTTGTGTTTTAAATGATTCTCATATTATGATTGCATGGTATGTTTAAAAATGGGATGTTTGATTTTTTTTATGCAACTGATAATCTCGTTGGAAAAGTAGAATAGTTGTTAACTTGTGAAATAACTGCGGTTAAGATAAATAGTGTAGTTCATGAGTTTCAAGAGCTTAGACTTTGATAGCTCGCCACTGAATGCTTTTACTATGGTTATGTTTTAGAAACATGCCTCCAAGAAGGGAAAATCCAGATCTGTCAACGCTCGTTTCGGAGCAAGTACTAGCCTCTCTTCCTAACATAGTTAGTCAAGTGGCTGCCGGACTTAACGGTAACCAAAACCGCAACCAAGAGCATAGAGAAAGGGAATGTACATACAAATCCTTTCGAAGCTGCAACCCTAAGGAATTCCACGGAACTGAGGGAGCAGTTGGACTACTAACTTGGATAGAGGGCATGGAATCTATTCTCCGTATCAGCAAATGTACGGAGGGAAACAAGGTAGAATATGATGCCTGCTTGTTACAAGGACGAGCTCTAACTTGGTGGAATACTCAAGTTCAGACCCGCGGACGTGAGGCAACCGGTCAAATATCTTGGGAGGATTTCAAGAAAATGCTTAAGGATGAATTCTGTCCGCGAAGTGAAATACAGAAATTAGAAGCGGAGTTATTGCACCACGAGATGAAAGGAAATGACGTCACCACCTACACTACTCGATTTCACGAATTGGCTAAGCTGGTACCGCATCTTGTGACACCGGAGCAGAACAGAGTGGATCGTTGTGTCTGGGGATTATCACCAGTAATCCGGGGAAATGTAACCGCAGCAGACCCAAAGGCCCTACAGGAAGCAGTCAATCTAGCAAACCGCCTCACCAACAATGCAGTCCAATCAGGGATGTTTTCAAGTGGCAGTGCGAAAGGAAAGAGGAAGATGGAAGAGTCAGCAAGGAGTAAGCCTGGACAGAGAATTAACAAGGACCGGAAGGTGGCAAGGAACTTTGGAATCCAGGCGCCGGCCCTAGAAAAAGGGAAACGGCCACAACGTGCGTGCGATAGGTGTCATCGACAACATGTAGGGAGGTGTCTTATCTGTCAAAAGTGCAACCGAGCAGGGCATGTTGCACAAAACTGTAGATTTGGAGAAGGTCGAGCCTGCTATGAGTGTGGAAGCCCCGATCACTATCGAAACGCGTGCCCTAAGCGACACCAGAGGTCTTATGCAAACACAACTCCACCAGCGAACCAAGGAAACCGTGGAGGTTTGGCTCGAGGAAGAGCATTTGTGATTGGAGCAGACGAAGCAAGGCAAAACCCTGATGTGGTCACAGGTATGTTCCTTCTAAACAACCATCCTGCATCTATGCTTTTTAATTCCGGAGCAGATAGAAGTTATGTGTCGGTAGAATTCAGGCCTAAGATAAACAAGAAGTCACAGAATTTGAAAGAGGAACATATAATTGAATATTCTAACGGGAATTAGTTAAGGCCAACAAGGTAGTCAGAAAATGCACTCTAGGCTTAGCAGGAAAGGATTTTAGTATAGACTTAATCCCGATCAACATAGGGAGTTTTGACATAATAGTTGGTATGGATTGGATGTCTAACCACCGAACGACGATATTTTGTGCTGAGAAGATAGTTATGCTAGCGCTACCCAACGGAGGTGTACTCGAAGTACACGGAGAAAAGCCAAGGAAAGACATTAAGATAGTGTCATTTATGAAAATGCGAAGCCATCTACGAAAGGAGTGTGTAGCATTCATGGCGCACGTGGTGGATAAGAAAGCAAAGGAGAAGCAAATCCAGGATATTCCGATTGTGCGAGATTTTCCTGAAGTATTCCCGGAGGAGTTACCTGGATTACCCCCGCAACGGCAGGTAGAGTTCCACATTGACCTAATTCCCGGAGCAGGCCCCGTAGCAAAGTCGCCTTATCGTCTAGCACCATCCGAGATGCAGGAGCTGTCAAACCAACTTCAAGAGCTGCTAGATAAGGGATTCATTCGACCCCGCTCTTCGCCCTGGGGAGCCCCTGTGTTGTTCGTCAAAAAGAAAGATGGATCTTTTCGCATGTGCATCGATTACAGGGAGCTGAACAAGATCACTATTAAGAATCGTTACCCTCTTCCACGCATCGACGCTCTGTTTGACCAATTGCAACGAGCAACGTACTTCTCCAAGATCGATCTTCGATCTGGATACCATCAAATGAGAGTTCGTGAAGAAGATATTGCTAAGACAGCGTTTAGAACTCGTTATGGTCATTACGAATTCTTGGTCATTCCTTTTGGTTTGACGAACGCTCCAGCAGTTTTTATGGATCTGATGAACAGAGTATGTCGACCGTACTTAGATAAGTTTGTGATTGTCTTCATAGACGACATCCTGATTTATTCGCAGAGCAAGGAGGACCATGAGCAACACCTAAGGTTGATACTGGAATTACTCAAAGCTGAAAAGCTTTATGCCAAGTTCTCAAAGTGCGAATTTTTGATTCGAGAAGTACACTTTTTGGGTCATGTGGTGAATAAAGAGGGAATACATGTCGATCCAGCTAAGATTGAGGCTATAAAGAAATGGGAAGCCCCGAAGACACCGACAGAAATTCGACAATTTCTCGGTTTGGCAGGCTACTACCGACGATTCATTGCAAACTTTTCCAAGATTGCGCAGCCACTGACAACCTTAACGCAAAAAGACAAGAAGTTTATTTGGGGAGAGAAACAGGAGGAAGCATTCCAATTGCTCAAGCATAAGTTATGCAATGCACCCATTCTGGCATTACCCGAAGGAACGGATAACTTCGTGGTGTATTGCGATGTTTCACATCAAGGCTTGGGATGTGTTTTGATGCAAAACGAGAAAGTCATCGCCTATGCATCCGGACAGCTGAAGGTCCACGAGAAGAATTACACCACTCATGACTTGGAGCTCGGAGCAGTGGTGTTTGCCCTCAAGATTTGGAGACATTGTCTTTATGGCACCAGATGTACCATCTTTACGGACCATAAGAGTCTCCAGCACATTCTCGATCAGAAAATGCTGAACATGAGGCAGAGAAGATGGGTTGAGTTGCTCAGTGATTACGACTGTGAGATTAAATATCACCCAGGGAAGGCGAATGTTGTAGCTGATGCGCTAAGCAGGAAGGAAAGGGTGAAGCCTTCAAGGACGCGAGCCATGGGAGTGATAGTACAAACCAGTTTGAAAAGTCAGATACTTGAAGCCCAGAGAGAAGCTTTAAAAGCTGACAATCTAAAGAAAGAAACTCTTCACAAGATGGAGAAGGAGTTTGAGGAGAAAACGGACGGAGTGCGTTATTTCAAGGATAGGATTTGGATTCCAAAAGTTGATCAGTTGAGGACAATGATCATGGACGAAGCTCATCAATCAAAGTACTCGATACACCCAGGATCCGACAAGATGTATAAAGGACTGAAAGAACACTATTGGTGGCCTGGAATGAAGATGGATATCGCCACCTATGTGAGCAAATGCCTAACTTGTGCAAGAATCAAGGCAGAACACCAGAAACCATCCGGACTTTTACAACAGTTGGAAATCCCAGAATGGAAATGGGAACGGATATCAATGGATTTCGTGACCAAGCTACCTAAGACCAAAAAGGGTCATGATTCGATATGGGTAATTGTTGATCGACTCACGAAATCTGCGCACTTTTTGCCAATAAAAGAAAGTTTTAGCATTGATCGACTTGCGCAACTATATGTCAACGAGATAGTTATGCGTCATGGAGTACCAATCTCAATCATCTCCGATAGAGACAACAGATTCACATCGCGATTTTGGCAGTCACTACAGGCAGCATTAGGTACTAGCGTAGATTTGAGCATTGCTTGCCATCCTCAAACCGACAGACAAACTGAAAGAACCATACAAACGTTGGAGGATATGCTACGTGCTTGTGTGTTAGAATTTGGAGGTAGCTGGGATGATCACCTACCCTTAGTCGAGTTCTCCTACAACAACAGCTATCATACCAGCATCCAGTGCGCTCCATATGAAGCCTTGTACGGACGCAAGTGCAGATCCCCACTTAATTGGTTGGAAGTGGGAGAAAGTCGACTAATCAGGCCTGACATCGTTCAAGAAACCACTGATAAGATCAAGATGGTTCAAGAAAAGCTTAAAGCGGCCAGGGATCGTCAGAAAAGTTACGCTGATAATCGCCGGAAACCGTTGGAATTCCAGATTGGTGATAGAGTGCTACTAAAGGTATCTCCTTGGAAAGGACTAATAAGATTTGGAAAGAAGGGAAAATTGAGCCCCCGATTCGTTGGACCATTTGAGATCTTGGAAAGAATCGGACCAGTCGCCTACAGATTAGACTTACCCCCAGAGCTCAGCACCATTCATGACACTTTCCACGTGTCCAATCTGAAGAAATGCCTGTCGGAAGAGACAGTGGTCTTACCTCTGGAGGAAATCCAAATCGATGAGCAACTGCGTACCACGGAGAAACCAATTGAAATCCTTGATCGAGAAATCAAGCAACTTAGGCGCAGTAAGATACCGATCGTCAAGGTTCGATGGAATTCCAGGCACGGACCGGAGTTCACCTGGGAGCGGGAGGCTTTCATGAAAATCAAATACCCGCATTTATTCACAAAAGACCCCTGTGGTAGCAGCAAAAATTGAATTTCGGGACGAAATTTCTTTCAACCGGGGGTAAATGTGACAACTGACAGTTTTGACTTTCAGGTTAGCTACTTGTTAAATCACTCAGTAGCGTTTCTATAGGTTAAAATTTAGTCATTTAAGTTATTAGAAGAAACAAGGTTAGTTTGCGTGAAAAATTTAGGCAAAAACCTAGAAATCCCGAAAACTGCCCGAAAAAGCCCGTACCGGCCCAAAGTCACCCGAACATCCTATAATGCCAAAATTAAAGTTGATTTATAAAAAAATATGTTACTTTATTAAAAATAAAAGTAAACTGAACCAAACAACCCAAATTCACCTTCCAAAAAGTCGATTTCTACCGGAAAATGCCTAAACCCGACAATGCGTTAGATTTATCAGTGTAAATCTTAGCTGTTTATAAAAAATAAAAAAAATGCAAGGGTTGGGTGGGCCCTACTATGGCCGGCCACCCCCCCCCCCCTAATTACTCTCTCTCTCTCTCTCTCTCTTTTTCCCATAAACAAAATCATCACACCCTCTTACACCTTTTTCATTTTCAAAATCCCTACTCTCTCTCTATTCTTCTCTCTCTAAAATTCTCTCTAAAAATCCAGCCAAGATCTTCATTAAAAATCAGATTTTTGAAGTTTTGATTTAAGATTTTAGCAAGCTTTAGTAGTTGTTTCATCAAGGTAAGCATTGTAGTTACTTTGTAACTTCGATTTTAGCATCTTGAAGCTTTTTTCTTACTCTTTTTGAGGTTTAAAACCTCTTTGATGATTGAAATTCATTCTTGATGTTTGAGGAAGAGAATGAACCATAACAATGTGTAATAACATTAAAAAATGGTGAAGTTCTATGATTCCTCCATATGAAAACAAGATTTGAAGTGAAAATCACTTATTTTGATGTTTTTGTTACTCATTTTGGGGCTGAAATCATCTATTATTTCATGCATATGTTTTGATGGTATTCAAGCTTATTTCATCTATTCTTATGGTAGATAAGTTGGGGGATTTTAGTTTATCATCAAATAAACCCCAAAGTTGGAAATTCTAAGTGTTTTGGGGAAAATACGGAGTTTTTGTTTATGATTTCATGCTGGCAGAATGTTGCATGTTTGTTTAAACGTCTCAAAAGCATAGTAAACTGAGGTATTTTTCTATAAAAATTTGATAGATAAAAGTTTGATGAGTTTTGAAGAAAATCCATTTTGAATCACTCAAAAATTCGGAATAAAACCTTTTCAACCAACTAAAAACTAATTGGTATGCAACAGCTTCTGGACAAAAATTGTACATCAACTTCATGCATGCATATCTCCTTGATCACTTATCCAAAATGCAAACTTTTTGATCCTAAACTCAAGTTTACTGAGTTAGCTTTCCAATGAATCTAGATTCACTTGATTTGGTGGATTTTTAAGTGTGTAACCAATGAAAGTAAGTTCGTGGTGCAAGCTGTTCGATTATGGCAGATCCACATGCACGACTTTAAGAGGCCATATCTCACTTAAAAATCATCCAAATGATGTGAAATTTGTCTCATATGTTAGATATTTGAGTTAGCTTTAAAATCCCTCTTGAAATTCAAAATTTGGAGTTGAAATGAATTCTTTATGGTACAAACATCACAGTCATGTAATTTCAAAAATGTTCCATGCACACTGATTTTGCAAAATTTTTAAATATGTAAAACACCTCCAAAAATTATGAAATTTGGGGGAAATGATATTAATACCCCCAAGATCAGTAGGTAAAAATTTGGAAACTTTTTCTTTTGTGGACCCAAGCTCAAAAGTGACATTTTTGCAACTTAATAATTTTGGCAGATTCTGAAAATTTCTCAAAAACCATTTTTGTGAACTTCAAGATTTCCCACATATTTGGGATGTTGTTAAAAGACTAGCAAAACCTATTTTAAACTAAGTTGAACATAATAAGTGGTATAAAGGCATTATAGTAGGTTAACGTTAGGGACGTAAATATATTTTGACCGTTGAACTAAGACTTACGTCAAATATGTATGAATTAGGGCACTAGTAGACGAGGGGAGAATCGGAGTTGTGTGCGCTATCGCTTGACCAAACGCTTAACCACACAAGGTGAGTATTCACAGCCCCTATTTTACCGTTTTTACGAATTTGGGGTGAAAAACGTGTTGTTGATAAAATGATATGAATTATGCTTTCAAACAAAAGTTATATAAAATGTGATTAAATGTTGCTTTTTAGCATGTGATGATGCATTATGATGATACGTATTGAGTAAAATTCCCCTTATAATATACACTACTATTAACTCGTTAGGAGCCTATGACTTAGTGGATAGCGCTATTTGGTACCAATACCCACCCTACTGACTGACGAGTTGAGGGTGCACTAATTCAGAATTAACGACTACACATGTGGGGCAAATCCCCACCGCTGAGGTATTCGTTGGAAAGCGTTCTACACATGTGGACTAGGTTCCACCGCTGAGGTAGTTCGCGGGAACGCTCTGCCCATGTGGTTCGCTACCACCTCTGAGGTATTCGTTGGGGGTTAACGGCTTGTAGTGGCTCAATCTTACATATCTTATGCATAAATGTGATTTTGAAGTTAGCAAACGTCCAAGGATTTTTTTTTTTTTTTACGATAAAAGTCTGCATGTGAAACCTTTTGTGCATATAAAAACCTGTGAACTCACCAACTCTCGTAGTTGACGTCTGTTTTAACATGCTTTTCAGGAAATCAGAAGGTGATCGAAAAAGCTTAGTTTTGTTGTAATCATAGGAACCAACAAAGACTTCGTATTTTATATTACTATGTTTGTAAACCATGAATTTGGGTTGGTTATATCGTTTGTAAACTTAATACTTTTTACTTAATGAATGAATGATGGTATTTACCTCCTATCGCTATGAAATCTGTACTGTTGCACCTCGCGATTCCGCTTTAGCGGGGTGTTACAACCTGGTTTGTCAACTTTGCACATAATTACTAACAGACTCCCACTTGTGCAAGTTGGCAATACCGCCTTGATTACACGGACCTAAGGAGGCCCCTAGATAGGCACTTAGGCTGACCAGGTTACAAGAACTCTTATACCCAGACAGGTGATATAAACTTTTCGTAAGGAAATAACATCTATGAAACTACTGTTCATAAATTGGGTATAACTTGGCTTTTCCCTTTGCATCCCGATATTTCATCTGTGAGTATGAGCTTGGAAAGTGTCAACTCTAAATACTCAAGATTCTGTTTTCTCGACTATCCGACTTTTACTGATAGGTAAACGACAAAGAACTAATCAGTTCGTTTGGGCATGGCCATGCACTTCATCAGTATATTCAGTCAGTCAAGATGGGCCTAGAAATCCCATCTTGCATATCTGCCTTTAACACCACGGCTTCCGCTGAATCTAGTTACGCCCTTTATAGCCACCCTGTTACGGCGTAGTGGTTGAGTGTACTAAGTATTCAGTAGTCCTCATGATATCAAATCAGACACCTCAGGTGATAGGGACAACCACTGTGAGATTTACTTATGACTGATTCCAAGAAGTAATCTCATCTGCGGATCACGTCCGATATTTGCTACTCTGTCAAATATCTGTGCAACTTTTAGTCTACAACACTTGTAGCTGTTATTCAACAACTGATCATAACTACCTAAAAGTTCACAATGACTTTAACACCTTATCGGGTTCCCACCACGATAAGTTGTCACAGACAAATTTTGAATGAAAGACTGAAAAACGGTTTCATTCTTGGATTATAAAACATGCAAAATGTAAAAGTGACAAAGAAATTAATTTTGTATAGTCCATATTACACTCTGTAATAATAACAAAATTAATGACATTTCTTAATAACTTTTATGATATCTATTTAACGTTTGTTAGATACTGGTCTAAAATGAAGTATCACTTATCTTCAGTTTAAACCCTTTGATTAAAGTTTACCATTTTAATCAAAGTGATAACCAAATAATACAAGTTTGTATTTACTGATACAATTCACTTGATTATGCTAATTATTGTTTTACAAGCACTTAAACAAAAATTAGTCTTTTATTTTATCATATTTACTGAACTTGGAGACCTGGTATAACTCCTAGTTCTCCCCTGAATATGTAAATTTAAACTGCAACTTTTTCTTCAGTTGTTGTGTAGATGAATGATTTCTACCTGAAATTAGATTCCATTTACTATGCTGGCAAATTTACTGGAATTCTATCTTTATTGAATATTCCAACATTTTAATTATTGACTTACAGTCATTTAGGACACTTGTTTCAAATACTTTGAAACTTTCATTCCTTTTTCGACTAAAAGGTAAATTATATCTTATGAATTTTCATCCTACCTAGATCATGAATTCTAAGATATAAAATCAATAATTGTCTGTTTATTCTTTATCTCAGGCTAGATAGAGAATAAACTGGGCTCCCACTAGCCTATATGAAAACCAATTATTACTCAAAAATTTACTATTGACTTAGTCAAAGATTTGATTAGTCAATTCTATTTTAAGTAATATTCTTGAGAATTCTAACTTTTATAAAACTTAACTGGATTTATGTTAAATCCCTATTCCAAAACTTGGAATTTGCCTAGTTTTATAAATACTGTTATTAACGCTGTCTGAGTTAATATCCTAGTTTCTCTTCCAAAACATTTAAGTAACTAAAACTAATCACAAAATTATTTCATAATCTTTTAATGTTTTGTTAAAAACACATTCCTATAGTATTTCGTGTGTCTTTGTCAGTTTTTCATATAAATTACTTCAATTTAATTAAAATTATTGAAGTAATTGTAACAGGCTGCGTTTGGTACGTGGGACAAGACAAGACAGGACGGGACAAAACTTACTGTCCAACGTTTGGCACAGCATGGGACAGAACATAAATTCACTGTCCCATGTTTGGTGCAGCATGGGACAGGAACAAAACTGGGATAAGGTGGGACAGCATGGGACAGAATGGGTTTTTTTTTGGTTCCACCAAAATAGGTGGAACAACTTGGGACAGAAATGACACAGAAACTAATATATTACTAATTAGCACTCGTTTACTATATAACTTCAATATAATATATGTTTTAGTGTTTACCACCACTAGTCGTGGACGACGCCGCCACCGGTAGCCACTATCGGCCACCTCCACCTCCTCTTCCACTACAACAACCTCATCCACCAACTCTACAACTATGACCGATTACCTACCACCACCGTCTACCACCTCTACAAGTACAACTGCCACTGTTGGTGAGCTCCACCACCACTATCCACGATCTTCACGTTTTCCACAACCACCGACCACCACCACCATTGTCACTACACAACAATCTCAACCACCACCTCTACAACTACGACCGATTAATTACCTACCACCACTGTCTACCACCTCTACAACTACCACCGCCATCGTTGGTGAGGTCCACCACCACTGTCCACCCTCTTCACGTTTTCCACAACCACTGACCACCACCACCATTGTCACTACTAGTGTTACCGTCGGCCACTACCGCCACCGTTGGTGAGCTCCACCACCACTATCCACCATCTTTAAGTTTTCCACAACCACCGACCACCACCACCATTGTCACTACACAACAACCTCATCCACCACCTCTACAACTACGACCAATTAATTACCTACCACCACCGTCTACCACCTCTACAACTACCACCGCCACCGTTGGTGAGCTCCACCACCACTGTCGACCATCTTCACGTTTTCCACAACCACCAACCACCACCACCATTGTCACTACTAGTGTTACCATCGGCCACCACCGCCACCGTTGGTGAGCTCCACCACCACTATGCACCATCTTCACGTTTTCTACAACCACCGACCACCACCACCATTGTCACTACACAACAACCTCATCCACCACCTCTACAACTACGACCGATTAATTACCTACCACGAGCGTCTACCACCTCTACAACTACCACCGCCACCGTTGGTGAGCTCCACCACCACTGTCCACCATCTTCACGTTTTCCACAACCACCAACCACCACCACCATTGTCACTACTAGTCTTACCGTCGGCCACCACCGCCACCTTTGGTGAGCTCCACCACCACTATCCACCATCTTCACGTTTTCCACAACCACCGACCACCACCACCATTGTCACTACTAGTGTTACCATCATCCATCACCTCCACCTTTACCATCACCATCACCATCTGTTACATAAAAATCTTACATATATATATGTGTGTGTGTGTGTTTATGTTTATGAAAATTGTGTAATTTTATATATATATATATATATTTGCTATGACTTCTGAACATAGCAGTTCAGGACTCGAAATTCATAGTCAAGCTTCTACTACGACTTCTGATTCTATTACTGATCCAAATAGTTCAGAACTCGATTTACTGTTTATGGATGCTTTTCTGGATATTTGTGCAGATAATGAAGATCTCATTCTTTCCAGAAATCCAAGAGTTGATATTCACGATGTCCTAGAACCTTCAAGTGTGAATGATTCCGGACCATCGGAGAATATTTGTTCTAACTCTAACTCTGATCAGGCTATTCCAATTCCAAGTGTTGAGCAATCAGAGTTAACCCCCGATGATCAATCAGAGATTCCTGCAATCATTGATGAAAATGATAGTCAGAACAATCTAGATGATCTTGCAATTCTTCCTGCTCAGTTGAAATGGACAAGAGCACATCCACTCTACAATGTGATTGGTGATGTCAATGATGGTGTTAAAACGCGATCTGCATCTGCAAATTACTGCCTATACAAAAGTTTCTTGAGCAAAATTGAACCAAAGAATGTCTCTCAAGCCTTAGATGATTCTGATTGGCTTTTAGCAATGCAAGAAGAGCTTCTACAGTTCAAAAGAAACAAAGTGTATCGCTTGGTTCAGAGACCGCAAGATAAATCAATCATTAAAACCAAGTGGATCTTCAGAAATAAGAAAGATGAATCCGGATTGATTGTCAGAAACAAAGCGCGATTGGTTGCTAAAGGTTATTCTCAACAAGAAGGTATTGACTACGATGAGACTTTTGCACCGGTAGCGCGGATCGAGGCAATTCGAATTTTTCTGGCCTATGCGGCTCATAAGAACATCAAGGTATTTCAAATGGATGTTAAATCTGCGTTCTTGAATGGAGTCTTGCATGAAGAGGTCTATATAGAGCAACCTGAAGGGTTCGTTGATCCAGATTTTCCCGATCATGTATGCATCTTGGACAAAGCATTGTATGGTCTAAAACAAGCTCCAAGAGCATGGTATGATACTCTGACTAATGATCTCTTATCCAAAGGATTCAAACGAGGTACGATCGATACTACTCTTTTTCTGAAGAAAGAAGGTGATGGCTTGCTTTTAGTTCAAATTTATGTTGACGACATTATTTTCGGTTCTACTAATCCAGAGTTGTGTACAAAGTTTTCTAAAATCATGGAAACCGAGTTTGAAATGAGCATGATGGGTGAATTGAATTTCTTTTTAGGAATTCAAGTCAAACAAAACCCTGATGGCATCTTTATAAATCAGTCAAAATATATTAAAGATATGTTGAAAAAGTTAAACATGACTGATTGTTCTCCAATTAAAACACCAATGCCAACTGGAAATCTTTTGGGTCCTGATTTAGCCGGTAAACCCGTTGATCAAAAGATTTACAGAAGCATGATTGGTTCTCTTTTGTACCTCACTGCGACTAGACGGGATATTATGTTCGCCACATGTTTTTGTGCTAGGTTTCAAGCTAATCCTAAAGAGTCACATCTTGCGGCAGTTAAAAGGATCTTACGGTATCTCAAAGGCACACCCGAGTTGGGCCTTTGGTATCCGAAAGATTCTAGTTTTGAGCTAATATCTTTTACAGATTCAGATTATGGTGGTTGCAAACTGGATAGGAAAAGCACTTCTGGATCATGTCAGTTTTTAGGTGATAAACTTGTTAGTTGGACTTCGAAAAAGCAAAATTGCGTCTCCACTTCTACGGCCGAAGCAGAATATGTGGCCGCCGCAAGTTGTTGTTCGCAAGTGCTTTGGATGAAGACACAACTACTAGACTATGGCTACAAGTTAAAGAGAGTCCCTATCTACTGTGATTCGGAAAGCGCCATTGCGATAACGTCAAATCCGGTTCAGCATTCCAAGACTAAACATATCGACATCCGGTATCATTTTATCAAAGACAATGTGGAGAAAGGTAATATCGAAATGTTCTTTGTTCAAACAGATTACCAACTTGCTGACCTTTTCACTAAACCTTTAGATGAAAAGTGTTGGGTGCAAAATCGGATTGTATCCGAGATCACAAGATTGTGCTAAAGTTGAAGTCAAAGGCAAAGTCAAAGCTTTATTGTTTTAGTCCTTTGTTACTTTACTTGTAATTGTTTTGTATAGATAGGGTAGAAAGTGTAATTGGGTCAAAGTTGAAGGATTGTTAGTGTTGGGGTATAAATACCCAAAGTGAGTTAGTTTGTTAGTTAACACATGCACATACGCTTCATTGTGAAAGAGAGTGATTTGAGAGAGTTTAACTTCTTAAGTGTGTGTGTTCTTGGTGTATTGAGTGTGTGTAAACTTTGATCCAAGAATCAATGACATATGGCTTTCAAATCATTCTCTATTTGATTGCATGTTGATAAGAACTTGAATCTGGAACAACAAGTGGTATCAGAGCTGGAAATTCGCTGAAGATTGGTAAGATTTTTGAGTTTTTTTGAGTTTTTCAAAAATGGTGGTTTTGAGGATTTTTTATCTCTTCTTTTGATCGTTTTTACCTCTGAATTTGATCCTATATGGTTAATATGATGTTTTACTGTGTTTAGGATTGATTTGGAGTTAAAATTCGTGGTTTTGGGGTGTAATTTTTGAAGTTTTTTACTGTTTTTTCGAGTTTTCTTCGGTTTCCCGCTTTGGTGTTCATATTTCCCAAATTGGTGTTCATAATACCCGAATCGGGACATTCATAATACCCGAATCTGGAGTTTCAAAAATCCCGAATTAGGATTTTGAAAAACCCGAATCGGGATTTTGAAAATCCCGAATCGGTATTTTGAAAATTCTGATTTCGGATTTTTTTTTACTCGAATTTTTTCCTGAATTAGTTCTTAATCGTTTCCCGACTTGGTATTGTTCAAAACCCGATTCGGGATTCATCAATTCCCGAATCGAGATTGGACCAAATACCAACTCGGAAGTTTGCCCAGTCAGATTCATCATTTTTACAAAACCCGAATCGGGAATCTTTTTGAAATTTCTTACCCGAATCGGGGTGTTTTGGATTCGGGAATTCCTTAAAAAAATTTGGATTCGGGATTGAGTAATACCCGAATCGGGTCTTTTTAAGACTTAAGCAAAAAAAAAAAAAAAAAAAAAAAAACTTCAGTCATTTTTCGGGCACTTTTTCACGTAAACTTTTTTAGACTTCTTATCTGATTCTACGGTGAAAAACTTCAGTCATTTTTAAGAAGGTCATTTTTTCCCGAAAAATGCCGGTTTTTCCGAGATTTTGGTGATTTCCGAGAGGTTGATTTTTTGGACTAAGATTTCAATTTCGCGGTCAAAATCAACTTTGAAATTTTTGAAAAATATTTTTTCTCGGGATTTCACTATTCATCGGTTGACTTTCCAGTTGATTTTTTTTTAACTTTTGTTACTAATCTCTTAATTGATCAAAAGAAGTGTGCAGCTTAGTTACAGTTCCTCAGATTTCCAGTTTTTGAAGTTCAGAACTAGTCTTTCAGCTTCAGTGAATTTACGATCATTTTCAAGTTCTACGAAGATGTCTAGAGATCTTTTGAGCATGGGTTCCAAGTCCAAACCTCCGGTTCTTCAAATTGGAGAATATCCGCAATGGCGTGTAAGGATGATTCAGTTCCTTAACAACATCGACAAGACTCTCATGACAAGCATTCAGGAAGGTCCAATTAAACCTTTCATTGACATTCCCGGTACTCCTGAGACTGCTACTACTCCCGCAATCGAACCAAGAAGAGTGTATAAACTCTTTCGGCATTACAATGAGCTCGAAAAGATCAGAGCGGAAGTTGATGACAAAGCTCTTACTTTTCTAACGATGGCAATTCCAAACGATTTATTCAATCGTGTTGATAGTCGAAAGACAGCAAAAGAATTGTGGGATGAGTTAGAGAAGCAGTTTCAAGGGACGGAGAGATCAATCCAAGCCAAGCTAAACCAAGCAATTGGTTCTTATGAAGGGTTTAAGGCGTTAGAGGGAGAAACACTTGCTGATTATTATAGTCGGTTCAACATCATTCTGAATGATTTGAGGAGAAATGGGATGCAAAAGTCTACTTCTGAGATAAACTTCAAGTTTCTAAAGAATCTCAATTCGGAATGGGATCACTACTCGGTTAATCTTCAGATGAACAAGAATTTGGCGGAAGAAGACTTGCATGACTTGTATTCGATTCTTAGTCAGCATGAAGTGAAAGTCAAAGATATTGTGATGAAGCAGAAGAGTATTTCTGATTCTTTGGCTCTGTTGACTGAAAAGAAGAAGAGTGTGCTCCCTAGTGCTAGTTCAAAGAAGAAAAGCCATTCAAAGGCTTTAGTCACCGAGTTGTCTGATTCTGATTCAGAAACACCTGAAGATGAAAGTTCTGAATCCGATGTTGATTTGAAGCGAGTTGCCGACAAGCTTGCTCTTTTGTCTAGTTCGATTCACAAACGTTATGGGAAGAAGAAGTTCTACTCGAAACCCAAGTTCGATAACTACAAAAGAGACAAGTACAAGCCAAAGGATTATGAGAGAAGGCCGGAGAGGAAGAGTTATGAGAAAGAAAAGACAGATGAGAAAGGAAACGTATGTTTCAACTGTGGCAAACCAGGCCATTCTGTCAAAGATTGTAGAGCATTGAAAGTCAGGGATTTTGACTACTACTCAAAGAAGGCTCAACTTGCTAAACGCAAGAGTGAAGGTAAAGTTTTGATGGCGGAAGAGGAATGTTGGTATGATGATACTTCTGATGATGAGGATTCTGCTCATTTCACACAAGTTCACTACAATCTCATGGCTAGTGTGGAAGAAACCATCAACCTTCACAAACAGACCGAAGAAACAAATGAGGTAAGTCAAACTCCTTCTGACTCGGATATGTCTGATAATGATGAATGTTCTTTAGAAGAACAGTTTTTAATTTTAAAAGCTGAATTTGATGACTTGAAGGAAAAGATTAAGTTCGAAAGAGCTCGAGTCATTGAATTCAGTAATGAGTGTGAGTTATATAAATCTTTAGCTGATGATCGTGAGCTTGAAAAGGCTGAGATTAGGAAAGAGAAAGCCAAACTAGAATCTCAAATTTCTGAGATGAAGAGTGCTTTAGTAAATTTGGAGTCTGAAAAAGCTGAATATATGATCAAATATGAAGTTTGTTTTCAAGATAGATCTGAAGCTTATGCTAAAATCAAACAGTTGGAGGATCTTAATATCAAAAGAGGTCAGACTCAACAGACGCTTAAGCTTTTGACAAATAATCTAAAAGATACTAGATTTTACAATCCGAAAATGGGGTTAGGTTTACCTGAAAATGATGTTTTAAAGAAAGCCCCTAAAGGTCTTTATCAGTTTGATAACTTAAGTTTTCCAAAAATAAATGAGACCTTTGTAAAATCTGGTAGTTCATTATCTGATTCTTCGGATAAAGGTAAAGAAAAAGTTGTTGATGACTCAAGTGATAGCTAAACCAAGCAATTGGTGCTTATGAAGGGTTTAAGGCGTTAGAGGGAGAAACACTTGCTGATTCTTATAGTCGGTTCAACATCATTCTGAATGATTTAAGGAGAAATGGGATGCAAAAGTCTACTTCTGAGATAAACTTCAAGTTTCTAAAGAATCTCAATTCGGAATGGGATCACTACTCGGTTAATCTTCAGATGAACAAGAATTTGGCGGAAGAAGACTTGCATGACTTGTATTCGATTCTTAGTCAGCATGAAGTGAAAGTCAAAGATATTGTGATGAAGCAGAAGAGTATTTCTGATTCTTTGGCTCTGTTGACTGAAAAGAAGAAGAGTGTGCTCCCTAGTGCTAGTTCAAAGAAGAAAAGCCATTCAAAGGCTTTAGTCACCGAGTTGTCTGATTCTGATTCAGAAACACCTGAAGATGAAAGTTCTGAATCCGATGTTGATTTGAAGCGAGTTGCCGACAAGCTTGCTCTTTTGTCTAGTTCGATTCACAAACGTTATGGGAAGAAGAAGTTCTACTCGAAACCCAAGTTCGATAACTACAAAAGAGACAAGTACAAGCCAAAGGATTATGAGAGAAGGCCGGAGAGGAAGAGTTATGAGAAAGAAAAGACAGATGAGAAAGGAAACGTATGTTTCAACTGTGGCAAACCAGGCCATTTTGTCAAAGATTGTAGAGCACCGAAAGTCAGGGATTTTGACTACTACTCAAAGAAGGCTCAACTTGCTAAACGCAAGAGTGAAGGTAAAGTTTTGATGGCGGAAGAGGAATGTTGGTATGATGATACTTCTGATGATGAGGATTCTGCTCATTTCACACAAGTTCACTACAATCTCATGGCTAGTGTGGAAGAAACCATCAACCTTCACAAACAGACCGAAGAAACAAATGAGGTAAGTCAAACTCCTTCTGACTCGGATATGTCTGATAATGATGAATGTTCTTTAGAAGAACAGTTTTTAATTTTAAAAGCTGAATTTGATGACTTGAAGGAAAAGATTAAGTTCGAAAGAGCTCGAGTCATTGAATTCAGTAATGAGTGTGAGTTATATAAATCTTTAGCTGATGATCGTGAGCTTGAAAAGGCTGAGATTAGGAAAGAGAAAGCCAAACTAGAATCTCAAATTTCTGAGATGAAGAGTGCTTTAGTAAATTTGGAGTCTGAAAAAGCTGAATATATGATCAAATATGAAGTTTGTTTTCAAGATAGATCTGAGGCTTATGCTAAAATCAAACAGTTGGAGGATCTTAATATCAAAAGAGGCCAGACTCAACAGACGCTTAAGCTTTTGACAAATAATCTAAAAGATACTAGATTTTACAATCCGAAAATGGGGTTAGGTTTACCTGAAAATGATGTTTTAAAGAAAGCCCCTAAAGGTCTTTATCAGTTTGATAACTTAAGTTTTCCAAAAATAAATGAGACCTTTGTAAAATCTGGTAGTTCATTATCTGATTCTTCGGATAAAGGTAAAGAAAAAGTTGTTGATGACTCAAGTGATAGTCTTTCAGATTCAAAGCCAAAGAGAAAGAATAACTTTGATTTCACATGTGATTTTAAATATGATGATTTAAATCAAAGTTATAAAACAAGAAACCCCGAGTTTTCTCATACTCAGTGTGTTTCTTTGTATTCTCAAGATGTACAGTCTTTTTCAAATGAATCTGAAAAGCTTAGTAACGATCTTGAAAATGAGTCAAAGACTACTGATTCTACTCCTAAATCTGAAGATAAGACAAGTGAACTTGAAAAAGAAACAGATTGTGAAAATCTTTCTGAGTTTATTCAAGTTAATAATCTTTCAGAAAATAAAAGCGTTTCTGATTATGAGTCTGATTCTGATTCCGATGAGACCAAACCATGTTTTGATTCTGATAATGATGATGATATTGAAGAGGGTTTTGAAGAGCAAAAGATAAATTTTATTTCAAACCCCATGTTTGAGTCTCAAGAAACTCCACCTTGTTTTGATCAAAATAGTACCACTGAAGTCACTGATTTAATTACATATGCTGTTATTGACAAAGATGGTTATCTTGTGTACAAAAGTTTAGATAGTATGGTTGAAGGAGATATCCTTAAATCAGAACTCAAACTACCAGATGTGGAATTTGGTGCTGTTTTTGAAAAACCAAAGTCTGGTATACATGATAAACCAAATGTTGTCAATGTTTCAAGTGATAGTGGAATTTCAAAAGATTTTAAATCCTCGTGTACTTTGTTAAAGTCTGAAACTTGTTCAATTAATTTTGATGCAAGTACTTTTGAGGTAGGAAGTACTTCATGTGTCACACTTGAAACATCTTCAAAAGATTCATCTGATGTATGTTCAGTTCCTAAGACACCTATTAACTCTAGTTCTTCTGATTCTACAGATTTAAAAAGTTTTAAACGACATGGCCTAGGGTGGAAGAAGAAAGATTCAAAGAAGAAAAAGCGTTTTGTTAAAAAGTCATCCGTTGATGATGCAAATGAATGTAATTTGAATGTTAGATTCAATAAGTGTCAAAACTCTTTTGAGTCTGCCTTAATGTTTTTTGCTATGCAACGTTTGCATTGTACTAATTGTGGTGATAACTCTTTTTCTTTGAACTCTAGTCATGATAACAAGAAGAGATCTAGTGGTGTTTCTCATGATAAATCTCGTGCTTACTCGTTTGATCATCGTGCTAAAGTGTTTAGTGCTAAAAAGAAAAATCTTTCAAAAGCAAAAGATAAATTAGTTGATGTGAAATTTGTGTGCAAATGGATTCCTAAAGATTTATTGAATGCACAAATTTCAAAGTCTGGAATAAACTGTAAGATTTTAGGTTCATCTTCTGATTTGTTAAAGATGTATGAGACCAACAAGAACGGACCCATTTGGATATGGGTTCCCAAGATGAACTAACATGTTTCTACAGGCCAGGCATATGTGGTATGTCGATTCCGGTTGTTCAAGACATATGACTGGCTACAAGGAGTTGTTGCACAATTATGTGGAACGACCAGGAGGAACAGTTAGTTTTGGGAATAAGACGACTGGAGTCATCAAAGGTTACGGCATTCTTACAAATGGTAAGGTATCCATAAAGAAGGTACTTTATGTTGAGGGGTTAAGTCATAATCTTTTTAGTGCAAGTCAGTTTTGTGATGGTTATAACATTGTTCTATTTTCCATCATTAACTGTCTTATCATTAATAGTGATGGTGTTGAGATTTTTGAAGGGAGAAGGTTTTACAATCTCTATGTGGTTGACTTTCCGGTGATAGATTCTTCGAAACCAGTTTGTTTGTTCACAAAGGCAACAAAAGGCGAAAGTTGGCTATGGCATAGAAGATTTTCTCATCAGAATTTCTCAGATATTACCAAACTAGCTAATGGTGGATTGGTGAAAGGTCTTCCAAAGTTGACATTTGATAGAGATTCTTTATGTCCGGCTTGTCAAATGGGAAAGATGAAGAGAAGTTCTCACAAGTCAAAGACAGAATCTTCGTGTCAATCACCACTCGAAATGCTCCACATGGACTTATGCGGACCGATGAGAATTCAATCAATTAGTGGAAAGAAGTACATTCTGGTTATGGTTGATGAATACTCACGGTACACGTGGCTAGAATTTCTGAGAATGAAATCTGAAGCTCCCGAGTTGATCATAAAGTTCATTAAGAGGATCCAAGTTCTTTTGCAACTTCCAGTTCGAAAGATTAGGAGTGATAATGGCACTGAATTTAAAAATGCTACTTTAGATGCTTATCTAACATCTGTTGGTATTTCTCATAATTTTTCAGGTGCTTACACTCCACAACAAAATGGAGTTGTAGAAAGACGAAACCGAACTTTAGTGGAAGCGGCACGAACGATGCTAGCTTACTCCGGATTACCTCTTACCTTTTGGGCCGAAGCTGTTTCAACAGCCTGTTTTACACAGAATCGAACCATCATCACTAAGCGCTTCAAGAAAACTCCTTATCATATAATCAACCGTCGAGTTCCTAATGTCAAATTCTTTCATGTTTTTGGTTGTAGGTGCTACATTCTTAACAACCGTGATAATCTTGGTAAGTTTGACAAGAAAGCCGACGAGGGATACTTTCTTGGTTATTCGCTAACGTCGAAGACTTTTCGCGTCTACAACAAAAGAACCAAGATGGTTATGGAAACCGTTTATGTGACCTTTGATGAAACCGTGTCAATGACTTCTGAACATAGCAGTTCAGGACTCGAAATTCATAGTCAAGCTTCTCCTACGACTTCTGATTCTATTACTGATCCAAATAGTTCAGAACTCGATTTACTGTTTATGGATGCTTTTCTGGATATTTGTGCAGATAATGAAGATCTCATTCTTTCCAGAAATCCAAGAGTTGATATTCACGATGTCCCAGAACCTTCAAGCGTAAATGATTCCGGACCATCGGAGAATATTTGTTCTACTTCTAACTCTGATCAGGCCATTTCAGTTCCAAGTGTTGAGCAATCAGAGTTAACCCCCGATGATCAATCAGAGATTCCTGCAATCATTGATGAAAATGATAGTCAGAACAATCTAGATGATCTTGCAATTCTTCCTGCTCAGTTGAAATGGACAAGAGCACATCCACTCTACAATGTGATTGGTGATGTCAATGATGGTGTTAAAACGCGATCTGCATCTGCAAATTACTGCCTATACAAAAGTTTCTTGAGCAGAATTGAACCAAAGAATGTCTCTCAAGCCTTAGACGATTCTGATTGGCTTCTAGCAATGCAAGAAGAGCTTCTACAGTTCAAAAGAAACAAAGTGTATCGCTTGGTTCCTAGACCGCAAGATAAATCAATCATTAAAACCAAGTGGATCTTCAGAAATAAGAAAGATGAATCCGGATTGATTGTCAGAAACAAAGCGCGGTTGGTTGCTAAAGGTTACTCTCAACAAGAAGGTATTGACTACGATGAGACTTTTGCACCGGTAGCGCGGATCGAGGCAATTCGAATTTTTCTGGCCTATGCGGCTCACAAGAACATCAAGGTATTTCAAATGGATGTCAAATCTGCGTTCTTGAATGGAGTCTTGCATGAAGAGGTCTATATAGAGCAACCTGAAGGGTTCGTCGATCCAGATTTTCCCGATCATGTATGCATCTTGGACAAGGCATTGTATGGTCTAAAACAAGCTCCAAGAGCATGGTATGAAACTCTGACTAATCATCTCTTATCCAAAGGATTCAAACGAGGTACGATCGATACTACTCTTTTTCTGAAGAAAGAAGGTAATGACTTGCTTTTAGTTCAAATTTATGTTGACGACATTATTTTCGGTTCTACTAATCCAGAGTTGTGTACAAAGTTTTCTAAAATCATGGAGACCGAGTTTGAAATGAGCATGATGCGTGAATTGAATTTCTTTTTAGGAATTCAAGTCAAACAAAACCCTGATGGCATCTTTATAAATCAGTCAAAATATATTAAAGATATGTTGAAAAAGTTTAACATGACTGATTGTTCTCCAATTAAAACACCAATGCCAACTGGAAATCTTTTGGGTCCTGATTTAGCCGGTAAACCCGTTGATCAAAAGATTTATAGAAGCATGATTGGTTCTCTTTTGTACCTCACTGCGACTAGACCGGATATTATGTTCTCGACATGTTTTTGTGCTCGTTTTCAAGCTAATCCTAAAGAGTCACACCTTGCGGCAGTTAAAAGGATCTTACGATATCTCAAAGGCACACCCGAGTTGGGCCTTTGGTATCCGAAAGATTCTAGTTTTGAGCTAATATCTTTTACAGATTCAGATTATGGTGGTTGTAAACTGGATAGGAAAAGCACTTCTGGATCATGTCAGTTTTTAGGTGATAAACTTGTTAGTTGGACTTCGAAAAAGCAAAATTGCGTCTCCACTTCTACGGCCGAAGCAGAATATGTGGCCGCCGCGAGTTGTTGTTCGCAAGTGCTTTGGATGAAGACACAACTACTAGATTATGGTTACAAGTTGAAGAGAGTCCCTATCTACTGTGATTCGGAAAGCGCTATTGCGATAACGTCAAATCCGGTTCAGCATTCCAAGACCAAACACATCGACATCCGGTATCATTTTATCAAAGACAATGTGGAGAAAGGTAATATCGAAATGTTCTTTGTTCAAACAGATTACCAACTTGCTGACCTTTTCACTAAACCTTTAGATGAAAAGCGTTTTAACTTTTTGGTTAGCAAGCTTGGCATGCTTACTCCTACTTAAATCTGTTACGGCTCTTAATTTAAGGGGGAGTTGCTTAATTATTCTGGATTGGATACTATCTGACTAACATCTAAGGATTCATTTTCAATGAATACCAATTTCTACTTTGTTTTGCAGATTATCCATTTGAGGGGGAGTTCTTAAAAGTGATATTCATTTTAGGGGGAGAGTTCAAATAATCTTTAATGCTTACATATTTGAAAGATGAACAACTTTCAGGTATGAAAAATGTTTTAAATGTTCAAACTCACTTCTCGATTCTCAAATGTTTTTCGAATTAGAAGTGTGATTTTCCATGTTTTCATATCATGATGAGTTGACGGATATTTTCTAACCGTGTGTTTCCAAAGATTAATACTTGTGTATTATCTTTTCATATACTTTTCAAGTATTCATACACACCGGTTTAGCTTCTTTTGACTTAGTTATTACCACGTCTCTACATGACCATATTTTTCGGTGGTAATACGCTCGCTTGCTATCTTCCTATTTGTGTTTCATCGTTTATTTGATCAGATACGTTCTTCATTGCTATATCTATATCTTGATCGTATAGATAACATTCATTCATTTTGTGTACATCAAAGCTTTTCAAGAACATATCTCACATCATATGATGAATCAGTTTTCTCAAACAAGTTTACATCTTTCATGTTCTTCATTTCATATACTTGTTTGGAGAAATTTTTATGCTCCTATATTGTTCATATATATTTGTTCGAGCTTGCTTCATATTGGCTCTTTGATTCACCCGATGAATCATTGTATTTTCATGTTTAGAAAACTTATTTCACGGGATGTGTGAGCTTAATAGAACTTCTATGGATTTCCAGAACCGGCAATCCTACCCAAGAAGTTATCCTTGAGAAATGAGTGAGGGGTCTCCATCAAAGAGTGGGGGAGATAACTCAGGTGGTCGAGTTATTCTCATAGTGATTGAGCGGACAAATGTTATATGAGAGATTGGTTAGAAGTGAGAATGTTTCAAAGAATTAGAGGGTGTGAGAACAGAGTTAAAAGAAACATAATACTCTGCACCAACCTTTTCTAAGCCGGGCAACCACATAATCTATTGGTTCACATTCTTTGGTGACCGATATTGAAACAAGGCAAAGCCCAATGCCGACTCTCGTTTTTACCCCACTAGCTACTCATTTCCTTCTTAACAAGGAGATGTTTCATTTCATCACGGGGACGCAGCACATAATCTATCAGGTTTTCATTTGGAAAATCGATATTGAAACAGAAGGAAGCTGCCCTGCCTTCGAACTTCATTTCTACACATCGAGTCGTGAAATGTTTTCACATTTTGAGCCTTATGAAAGCACTTGATGCTTATTTTCTTTTATCACAAATACACACAAGGAATTTGTTTCTTTGTCGGAACGTTCATAGGAATACTTTTAGTGTTTGCGATGATTGAACGGAAGCCCTGGGGAGTGATCATCACTAAAGCTCCTTATATAGTACATTTGTTGTACTGAGTTGCTTTGTGCTTCTCACAGGCATTCCAACTGATTCATGTGTTGTTTCAGGATTTTCCCACTTAAATCTGAATTTGAAAAGATTCGGATTACTTTATGGAATTGACGGTATTTCTTTGGAGGAAAAAAGGGAATTCTGGAGTAACAAGGAGGAGATGGTTTTGTGAGATGGTTTTTGATATCTATGATGGTTCTTTCACATGTTTGTATCTTTACGAGCCGAGTTGTTCTGATCATACATTTCTATATAGTTTTGATGATTATTTCATATTTCATCAAAAAGGGGGAGATGGTTTAGAAATGTAAAGTCGAGAAATACTTTCTGAAGATACTTTGGGGAGATGGTTCCGAAATGTCAAGATGAAGAGAAGATTACGAGATATGACAAGAGATGTTTGCGAGAGATGTTTGAAGTTTGGTGATTATTTGAAGATATCTCGATTGGCTAAAGCTTCGTGTTCAAAGTTTGTTAAAGCTTCATGAAGATTTGGATGATTTGTGAAGATTATTACGGAAGCTTATCGTTCATGGAAGCTTATCGTTGATGTTTAAAGTGTTGATTCATTCTTGAAGACGTTTGCCTAATTCTTTTTGTGATCTCGAATCCAAAGGGGGAGATTGTTGGGTGCAAAATCGGATTGTATCCGAGATCACAAGATTGTGCTAAAGTTGAAGTCAAAGGCAAAGTCAAAGCTTTATTGTTTTAGTCCTTTGTTACTTTACTTGTAATTGTTTTGTATAGATAGGGTAGAAAGTGTAATTGGGTCAAAGTTGAAGGATTGTTAGTGTTGGGGTATAATTACCCAAAGTGAGTTAGTTTGTTAGTTAACACATGCACATACGCTTCATTGTGAAAGAGAGTGATTTGAGAGAGTTTAACTTCTTAAGTGTGTGTGTTCTTGGTGTATTGAGTGTGTGTAAACTTTGATCCAAGAATCAATGACATATGGCTTTCAAATCATTCTCTATTTGATTGCATGTTGATAAGAACTTGAATCTGGAACAACAAAAAGCGTTTTAACTTTTTGGTTAGCAAGCTTGGCATGGTTACTCCTACTTAAATCTGTTACGGATCTTAATTTAAGGGGGAGTTGCTTAATTATTCTGGATTGGATACTATCTGACTAACATCTAAGGATTCATTTTCAATGAATACCAATTTCTACTTTGTTTTGCAGATTATCCATTTGAGGGGGAGTTCTTAACAGAGATATTATTTTTAGGGGGAGAGTTCAAATAAGCTTTAATGCTTACATATTTGAAAGATGAACAACTTTCAGGTATGAAAAATGTTTTAAATGTTCAAACTCACTTCTCGATTCTCAAATGTTTTTTTTCGAATTAGAAGTGTGATTTTCCATGTTTTCATTACATGATGAGTTGACGGATATTTTCTAACCGTGTGTTTCGAAAGATTAATACTTGCGTATTATCTTTTCATATACTTTTCAAGTATTCATACACACCGGTTTAGCTTCTTTTGTCTTGTTATTACCACGTCTCTATATGACCATATTTTCGGTGGTAATACGCTCGCTTGATATTTCCTCATTGTACTTCATCGTTTATTTGATCAGATACGTTCTTCATTACTATATCTATATCTTGATCGTATAGATAACATTCATTCATTTTTTTGTACACCAAAGCTTTTCAAGAACATATCTCACATTATATGATGAATCAGTTTTCTCAAACAAGTTTACATCATTCGTGTTCTTCATTTCATATACTTGTTTGAAGAAATTCTTATGCTCCTATTTTGTTCATATATATATATATTTGTTCGAGCATGCTTCATATTGGCTAATTGATTCGCTTGTTGAATCATTGTACTTTCATGTTTAGGAAACTTATTTCATGGGATGTGTGAGCTTAACAGAACTTCTATGGATTTCCAAAACCGGCAATCCTACCCAAGAAGTTATCCTTGAGAAATGAGTGAGGGGTCTACATCAAAGAGTGGGGGAGATAACTCAGGTGGTCGAGTTATTCTCATAGTGATTGAGCGGAAAAATATTATATGAGAGATTGGTTAGAAGTGAGGATTTTAAAAGAATTGGAGGGTGTGAGAACAGAGTTAAAAGAAAAATAAAACTCTGCACCAACCTTTTCTTAGCCGGGCAACCACATAATCTATTGGTTCACATTCTTTGGTGACCGATATTGAAACAAGGCAAAGCCCAATGCCGACTCTCGTTTTTACCCCACTAGCTACTCATTTTCTTCTTAACAAGGAGATGTTTCATTTCATCACGGGGATGCAGCACATAATCTATCAGGTTTTCATTTGGAAAATCGATATTGAAACAGAAGGAAGCTGCCCTGCCTTCGAACTTCATTTCTACACATCAAGTCGTGAAATGTTTTCACATTTTGAGCCTTATGAAAGCACTTGATGCTTATTTTCTTTCACCACAAATACACACAAGGAATTCGTTTCTTTGTCAGAACGTTCATAGGAATACTTTTAGTACTTGCGATGATTGAACGGAAGCCCTGGGGAGTGATCATTACTAAAGCTCCTTATATAGTGCATTCGTTGTACTGAGTTGCTTTGTGCTTCTCACAGGCATTCCAACTGATTCATGTGTTGTTTCAGGATTTTCCCACTTATATCTGAATTTGAAAAGATTCAGGTTACTTTATGGAATTGACGGTATTTCTTTGGAGGAAAAAGGGGAATTCTGGAGTAACAAGGAGGAGATGGTTATGTGAGATGGTTTTTGATATCTATGGTGGTTCTTTTACATGTTTGTATCTTTACAAGATGATTTATCTGATCATACATTTCTATAGATTTTGATGATTATTTCATATTTCATCAAAAAGGGGGAGATGGTTTAGAAATGTAAAGTAGAGAAATGCTTTGAAGATACTTTGGGGAGATGGTTCCGAAATATCAAGTCAAGGAGAAGATTACGAGTTATGACAAGAGATGTTTGCGAGAGATGTTTGAAGTTTGATGATTATTTGAAGATATCTCGATTTGTTAAAGCTTCTCGTTTAGAGTTTGTTAAAGCTTCATGAAGATTTGGATGATTCGTGAAGATTATTATGGAAGCTTATCGTTCAAGGAAGCTTATCGTTGATGTTCAAAGTGTTGATGATTTCTTGAAGACGTTTGCCTAATTCTTTTTGTGATCTCGAATCCAAAGGGGGAGATTGTTGGATGCAAAATCGGATTGTATCCGAGATCACAAGATTGTGCTAAAGTTGAAGTCAAAGGCAAAGTCAAAGCTTTATTGTTTTTAGTGCTTTATTACTTTACTTGTAATTGTTTAGTTTAGTTAGGGTAGAAAGTGTAATTGGTTCAAAGTGTAAGGGTTGTTAGTGTTGGGGTATAAATACCCAAGTGATGTAGTTTGTTAGTAGAGAACATGCATACGTATCATTGTGAAAGTGAGAGTGATTGAGAGAGTCATTGTGCTTAAGTGTGTGTGTTCTTGGTGTTTTAGTGTGTGTAAACTTTTCATCCAAGAATCAATGATATATGGCTTCTCAATTCATTCTCTAGTTATTGCATGTTGATTAGAACTTGAATCTGGAACAACAGTATAATTACTTCATTTTTGTTAATTATAACTATTATGTGATATATAAAATCAGCAAATATTTTTTTGGGGGAACTTGTCTAGCTCTGTCCAGTCCAGTCCTAGGCATACCAAACACAAAACAGACATTTGTTCTGTCTAGTTCAGTCTTGTCCTGTCCAGTCCCCTCCTATTCTCTTGTCATGTCCAGTTCTGTCCTATCCTATCATGTCCAATCGTGTCTGCGTACCAAACGCTACCTAAAGGACGGGGGCTAAACATGGCCCCACTTAAATGTCACAAGTATCATTTAGTAAATAAATGTAAGGGGCTGTTTTTTTACCTCTTAACATTTCCATTAAGAGCCAGCCTCTAAATCGTTAAGAGATAAATCTTGTTTGGCAAAAAGTTGGACTGTCTATTAGTGGTTTCGAAACCCTGTGAATGATTTTGCATCTTGAGCATCCCTAAACCATTAAGAGGCCTGATTTCATTCTCAACAATTACCAATCCATCATATTTTATTTTATACTATATATCATGAGAGTCTCTATTAATCATTCTGACTACTTAATCATTCAACACCAAACCTTCATCATGTGTCAAACAACCCCTAAGTATGAAATTTTAAATACACCCCTTACAAGAAAATATAAAAATTAAAATGCAACAATTCGATCTACAAAAACACAGTTTGTGGTTACATTTACTATATCTTGTTCTATATGTCTATCAAATATAAAAAGAGCTAGCGAGCACAAAGTCAGCGAAAAAATGTAAAGACATCAAACCTTTTTTTTAATCTCCTGTAGTGTCCATTTACGTGGGCCTATAAAAGAATATTTGTTATTCTTCATTTTGTGCATCCATTTCATCCACCTCTCTACTATATTCATTCCCAAACAATGGCTGAAATCATTCTTTCTCCCATCATCGATATGCTCTTTGAAAAATTCGTCTCTCCAACCTTTGACAAACTTATCCGTTATGCGGGAATTCATTCCGAGGTGAAGCAATGGAAGAAATCGTTATCTGAGATCCAAGCTCTACTTAACGATGCTTCTCAAAAGGAGGTAACAAGTGAAAGCGTCAAATTGTGGCTGAATAGCATCCAACATTTGGCTTACGACATAGAAGATATACTCGAAGCATTGGCAACTGAGGCTGCGTGTCGTGATCAGGTGACCAAGGAATCAGGAGCCATCACAAGAAAGGTAAGAAAACTCATCCCAACTTGTTGCACTAGTTTACCGGTACCTACTAGGATGCATGACAAGTTAAATGATATTACCACCAAATTACAAGATCTAGAAAAGGAAAAAGTTACTTTTGGTTTGAAGGTCATAGATGGAAAGGCAATAGTTATGAATAGAGTTTACGAGACTAGCTTGCCTGATGCATCTAATATTATTGGACGTCAAGGTGAGAAAGAGGCATTGCTTAACATGTTGTTAGGAGAAGATTCGGGCGATCAAACCTTTAGTATCGTACCCATAGTTGGTATGGGTGCGATAGGTAAGACTACCCTTGCCCGAATGTTGTACAATGAAACACAAGTGCAAAACCACTTCAAACTCAAGGCATGGGTTTGTGTTTCGGATGAGTTTAATATCTTCAATATAAGCAAAAGTATCTTTCAGTCTATGACTGGGGTAAAAACGGAATTTGAAAATTTATATCTACTTCAAGAAGCTCTTAGACATCAACTTATGGGTAAACGATTTTTACTAGTGTTGGATGATGTGTGGAGTGAAAGCTATGAGCATTGGGATATACTAGTGCGCCCATTTCATGTTGGGGCTCTAGGATGTAAAATTATCATCACAACTCGGAAGGAGCAATTGCTCAAAGAGTTGGGTTTTGATAGTTTAGAACATATGCAAAGTCTATCATATAACGATGCTCTATCGTTATTTTGTCAACATGCATTGGGTGTAAATAACTTTGATTCGCATCCAAATCCTAGATCATATGGTGAAACTATTGTGAAAAAAGTAGGTGCTTACCATTAGCTCTAAGAGTACTTGGAAGGTTATTGAGGACTAAAACAGATGAAGTGGAGTGGGAGGAGTTGTCAAATAGTGAGATATGGAGTTTACAAGAAGGAGATGAAATTATTCCGGCTCTTAGACTGAGCTACCACAACCTTGATGCATGTTTGAAGCAGTTATTTGCATATTGCTCCTTATTCCCCAAGGACTATTTGTTTGACAAGGAAGAGTTGATTTTATTGTGGATTGCAGAAGGGTTTTTGAACCATTCAAGTGCAAGCAACTCAACAGTAGAAAGTTTGGGTCATAGATGCTTTAAAGAGTTGTTGTCAAGGTCATTTTTTCAACAAGCTCCTAATGAAGAATCGTTGTTTGTGATGCATGACTTGATGAATGACCTAGCCACATCAGTTGCAGGAGATTTTTTTATAGGTCTGAAAATAAGACGGAGAAGGGTGCTGGAATTGTCACCTTGGTTGGGTGTATTCGTTGGGGGTTAACGGCTTGTAGTGGCTCAATCTTACGTATCTTATGCATAAATGTGATTTTGACGTTAGCAAACGTCCAAGGATTTTATTTTTTTTTTACGATAAAAGTCTGCATGTGAAACCTTTTGTGCATAAAAAAACCTGTGAACTCACCAACTCTCGTAGTTGACGTCTGTTTTAACATGCTTTTCAGGAAATCAGAAGATGATCGAAAAAGCTTAGTTTTGTTGTAATCATAGGAACCAACCAAGACTTCGTATTTTATATTACTATGTTTGTAAACCTTGAATTTGGGTTGGTTATAATATCGTTTGTAAACTTAATACTTTTTACTTAATGAATGAATGATGGTATTTATCTCCTATCGCTATGAAATCTGTACTGTTGCACCTCGCGATTCCGCTTTAGCGGGGTGTTACAGAATTGGTATCAGAGCCAGGTTATAGAGAACATCGGTTTTTCATAAAAACCAGGTACTATAACCAACCTTTTTCTAAAATAAGTTAAAATTTTTAATTATAAGATTTCGAAGTGTAGGAGAATTTAAATACTAGTACGATTAGGATAGGTGCTTGATGCGGTATATATTGTATATAAAAAGCGTAACAAGTTTTAACCTCTAATGCCTAGCCACTGTCTTACCACATATACAGGCAAGCGTACCTGATCGTGAGTAATATAGTGTAGGAAAGTCCAGGTATCGTATCTACCACTGGGAACGGTCAAGTTATCGTAGACTAAAGTCGAATCGGTTTAATTAATCAAAAAGGGGGGTTTGTATGAAAAAGGTTTAAAATACTTAAAAAGACAATTAACTAAGTAAAACTAAGAAAGCAATTGAAATTATGATTTAAGTTTATAATAAGAGAAAACAGCAGTACTTATCATGATAAAGCGAATCCCCAATATGGATGACATAAATAGATCGAAGGCTTGGTTGTTTTGACTATTGTAGGAATTTAAGTCTGGGACACCCTAACATGTACAATTTATGGTTATGAACTAGGACATGGTCCTCCTAATTCCAATCCTAAATCGTTTGGTCCACAATCTAGAATCGGTAAACCCTTCCTAATCAATTATTGTAATGGCTCTTTAATTTACTATCGGTCACTATTGGTCAAAGTAACCCCTTAACACAACCTTTTGGTCTGGATCAAGCTAAGGTAGGTTGATTATCCTTTCGGAGTCTATCTGTTTTGGTCCAACAAATACACCCAACCAAGTGATTTCAAATCGCCACAACACCAATAATCAGAAAAGAACCATAAACGACATTCAATTAATCAAAAACAAACCAATAAACATTAATTGCAAAACATCGTCCATAATGGTTAATCTATCATGACAAGCACTACTAATAAACTACTCACTCATAATAAAAACAAGAACATAAACAAAAGTAGACATCGACATGATACCGACAGCACAACGATAGATGATTGGGGATCGACTTCCGCAGCGTATCGGTACCATTCGTACTCTCATTCTCGTTCCTCTGACTTCGAATATGCTTCCAACGTGTATCGGACATGTTTAGAACTGAAGGAGGAGGCTGGTATTTAAAGGAAAACGACCAGGGGCCATCTGGCGATCGCCAAACGGTTGGTTTGGCGACGCCAAACACTTAAACCAACCCTAATCTGCAATTCAGTCAAACTTGGCGGCGCCAGAATGAGGATTTCGCGATCGCCAAGTGTCTTCTGTGTTGACCTTGTGCATTTTTCACGTTTTCTCGCCTTTTTCCGTACTTTTCCGTTCCACGGCCTACAAATCCTTCACAAACAATAATAAGCTCTTTTAGTGTATGAAATGATCATAAACGGGTGAGAAATGGGGTAAAGTCCTCAATCAAAAGACTGAAAACAAAGAAAGATAACTCCAAAATTATCTCCACCCAAGATCATCAAAAAGAACAAAGCATACTTACACAATCGAACACACGAACAAGACTCATCAAGCAATCGGATACCAAGACCAACCTTTTACCCTCACATAATATGAATAACAATAAAGTGTATCTCTCGGGGGTAAAAGTGTATATGTAAGTGATCACACCAATACTCGACTAATTCCCGCATGCATAAGCTTGTCACCAAATCTAATCTCCACCACTAAGAAGTTGTCAACCGTCAAGAGGACTTTAGGGTTGTAATGTTAGGCTAAGGGTTAAAGGTAGGATAAGGGATATATAAGTGAATAAGGGTTTTGCAACAAAAACTTGAAAACTTAATCAGTAATGATCCAAACAGTGAAGCAATCTGACTTTCAAACAGTGAGACTTTTGGGATGAGCATTCTCTTTCTTTTCTTTTTAGAATCGGCCTAAGCCTATGGCTTATTTGGGGCACAAATTCTTTTTCAACCTTTTCAGCTCACATTCTTTTCTTTTTGTATTCTCGACTCTTTTGATTTTTCTTTTCTTTTTTGAGTCTCAAATATTTTCTCTCTTTTTCTTTTAGAGCAGCAACTATGTTGCTTTTGGGCTCTTTTTACTCTCAATCCCATAAAAACTGTCAGATATTAAAAACTGGATCAAAACATCTCAAGAATCAAATTTAAGTCACGGCCAAAAGATAGATAAAACACTTAGGCTCAATGGTAAGGTGTATAGTGGGTAAAGAAATGAAAAGGCTAAGGCTCAAAATGGTTTCAAGGGGTAAACTGTTAAAAGTTGAACACTTTTCAATCAAAGGCTAGGCAAATCAAATAACCTTATGATGAGGTTATCTGACGAAGGCTAAAAGGGTTAGTAACGAAGGCCTCTATCAGTGCAATGGTGATAAATACTTCTCTTATGTGGTCTCGACAAGCATTCAAATGACAAGTTCTGTTAGGATTATGTGCGAGACAGTAACAGGGTTACCGTATCCAATGTTATAGGACACTAGTAGGTCACACCGCTGCACACTAAATAGAGGACGTTTGGATTACATGGTTGAGAGAAATAATTAATCATTAAACGAGAGAGAAAGAAATAAATAATTAGTTAAATTATTTATTTGTAAATTAATTAATCAGTTGATTTAATTAATAAAGAGATAATTATGGAATATATTTAATTATCAGATTGATAATTATAAGGATATTCCATATGGTATCAAACACTGCCTTATTGATTAATATAAATATAGGCATAAGGTTTGATAGTTGATAACTGATTTCATAATTCTCAAAAACGTTTTCTCTCTCTTCTCTCTCCTCTCACCGCCGGCGATCAAAGGGTCGGAAGTCAGAACCGGATTTTCGTTTGCGGGGGTAATCTGTGGTGGTCTAGCAACCGTTCGTCGAGACGTGTCAGTAGCGGTGTATCCCCTACGAGCTTTCCAGAAACTAATCGCATAAGGTAAACTATCAAAACCTCGCTAAATTGTATCTGTAAAGGTTTAAGTTGGGTCCGTTATTGGGAATCGTTTTGTTATCCGCTGCGCACCGTTAGTGCCTACGGTTCCCAACAGTGGTATCAGAGCCACTTCTTAAACCTACAGATCAGGTTTAATTGTTTGATGATTAGGTTTAAAAAATTTGATTTATTATGTTTCTACGTTTGTAAAAATTGAATTTTTATATAAAACCTAACGAATCGGAAAGTGGCGGTGGAATGGCGGCAGTTAGCCAACCGAACCACCAGGCTAACCACCGCAAAACCACCGACGGCACACCACAGCTAGTGGTGGCCGCCGGCTGCTGCACCCGAAGACCACCGCACCACCAATTGGTGGTAGCGGCGGCTGGTATCAATGAGAGCCACCACACAGTCGTGTGGTGGCAGTGGTGCTGCGGCGAAAGACCAACCACCGCGCCACCGTTTGTGGTGGCGGTGGTAATTGGTTCGACCACCAAGGCCGATCACGGCGAAGGTGGTGATGATGGTTGCGATCGGAAGCCACAGTGGTGATGGCGACCGATTGATGTTCAAACCACCGGTCAACGGTGGTGGTGGTTTTGTTTTTAACTCGCCGGAAAAACGAACGGCGGCGGTGGCGATAGCCGCTGCCGTCGTCGACTGTTTTTAGTTATACTGCCGGTCGGCGGTGGTGGCCGTTGCTGCCATCGTCGATGATGGTGGTGGCGGCATGATTGTTTGTTGTTGTTGTTCACCGTGAACCACGGTGATGATGGTGGCGGCTAGCTGCCGTTATCGCCGGTGGAATCATGATGATGACGATGATATGGAAACAACCGACCACCGCACCACCGTTTGTGGTGGCGGTGGCAATCGATCAAACCACCGGCTGCCTTACGGCTACGCCGCGGGTGGTGATCGTAACCGAATAACCAGCGTAGACCGAACCATCAAGCCGATGTCACGGCGATGGTGGTGTTGTTCGTAAACCACAGCGGTGGTGGTGGCACCAAGCCGCTGCCATCGTTGGTGGTAATGAGGTTGCTTGATGTCAATTCCGATCGGAACACGGCGGTGATGGTGGCTTTAGGGTTACCATTATCGCCGGTAATTCGAACTACCGGTCATTTCTTGCACAACAAGTTTTCATGAGATAAGGACTATAATCAGATTAGGTTAAAATCCTTGTTTTATTTTATTAAATTTATTAAATAATTAAATTAATTTGATTTGATTAAAATAGATTTAATTGTTTAATTGATTTAGTTTAATTAATTAAGTTTTTATTGTCATAAGTCAAACCCTTTTGACCCGTGGTTGTGGTTTTAAATGATTGTGTGTTTTTATTTATTGATTGGTTATGGGAGGCCTGCGTGCCATTTACAACCCGGTTTTTGTAATGTAATTTTAATAAATAAAATCGAGACCCGAAGATGGAGCCAAGGAGACAACCATGAAGCTTGGAGCCAGTGGGAGCGCCGAGAAGTTTTGTCCCTTAGGAATAAAGACCGTCGTTTTGTGTTGGCTCACAAAACGACAATAGTTAAGGGTTTTTGACTATGACATGTTTTAATTGCGTGGTTGTTTATATTTATCAGTTATAAATTGCGTGGTTGTTTTAGTTACGTAATTTTTAAATATAAACGCTTTTTAAAATTAAATGTTTTAAAAGCAAAGTTGGATACAAATACAGTTTGTGTTTGGATCCAAAGTTTTGAAAACTGGCATTTATGACCCTTGTTAAAATCATAGATTAGCCAGTGCAACCCACTTTAGGGGCACCTCCGGTGTAAGGTACATAGGGCGTTGTAAGTGCACACACTATGAACGCCCGTGTTCAAACCGAATCTAGAGGGTGATAAAACTCTGCAAATTATCTCCGGGTGGTACCGGCCAGAGTTTGTCCAGGTCCCGGGTGGTGCAGTCTATTTTGGTAATTATTTATTCACTGGGTGGTACCAGGCCAAAATGCACTAGAGGGACTAAATATGCACGGATTACATATCCGATGTCCCGACGATCTAGAAGTCGTATTTTCGAATTAAAATACGATTGGTATAGTTTTACCTACCATAAATCGCATGAGTCGGTTTGACATGATCACATGCTTCCCGACACATGTGAAATATGGATTCTAGTCTAATAAATTTATTTTGAGGGTAATAATTTATTAGAATTTATAATTATAAACTAAATTTGGAATTTGTTCTTAATTTGTAGATGTCAAAATCTGTAATTCCGTTTTATACCCCTGAGGAATCCCTAAGACTCATCAACTCAAAATGGAAGCTTACAGGCCAAAATTTTCCAGTTTGGAAAATGCACCTTGACAATATCTTGTGTGCACAGGGTAAGCTGTATGTTCTGGAGAAACCTGTCTCACGGCTAGAGAGTAATTCTCCCGAAAGGGATTTTACTCAGGATTTTAAGTATTTGGCAGACGAATCGGATGTAATGTCCATTCTGATTTTCTCGACATCACCCGAGTTCACGGGAGATTTAAGAGTTAAATCCTGTCACCAGGTTGTGAAAGATATGGAGAACCAGTTAGGTCTCTATAAGCACACAGGTAAACTTCTGATCATGCAAGAGATTTCTTCACTGAAGCTGAAAAGGGGTCAGTCAGTTAAAGACCATCTTATTGAAATGAGAAGGCTCTTTAAATGTTTATCACGTCTGGGGTACAAGATGTCTCAGGAGGAGTTAGTGTACCTCATGTGGTTTTCCCTCACAAAAGAAATTCAAGACACAGCTAGTGCCTATATGAAGGAACCAAAGAAAGACGTGGATAAAGTCCATGAAGATATTCTGGCCAATTTAGAGCCAGTACCAGCACCTGCTGATCTCATGGATACTGATGTGATTGATGAACTGGGAGATCTGAGTTGTCCAGAATTCGGTAGCAAGGATTTTTGCGAGCACTTGATGAATATCGACCAGATAGAGATCGGTTTACCCGATGCTCCAGGTATCTTGATGATAGATTGCTTAATCACTTCTTATGAATTGTAATAACCGGAATTTTATCTGATGACTTAAGTTAGAATTTCTCCGTTAAGTTGGTCTTTTGGTAAGAATGTTAGATTATAGGGGCTAAAGGTGACACTTTTGGGAAATTGTTAATGAGTTGGATTAATCTATTTTGGGTATGGGCTTAGCCCATGGCCCATACTATTTATGGTATGGAAACCCTAAACCTAATCATTTTTGGGAAAAATTTGATTTGAGAAGAGTGTGTGAAGTGTGTGTTTTTGGGAGGAAAATTTATCCATCATCATCATCATCTTCAAGAGGCTCATTCTACCAAATCAAGGTAAGATATATAGTTTTAAGCTCTAAAATTTGTTGCTTATCGATTATTGCTTAAGTTAGAACCAATTTGGGAGTCTTTTGATCGAGTTTAGGCCTGTTAGGATCGACTTTTGGTCGATTATAGGCTGTTTTTCGGTGCTGATCATAATCCCCGAATTGGGAGTTCATAATTCCCGAATTGGGAAATCATGATTCCCGGATCGGGAGTTCATGATTCCCGAATCGGGAAAGTGTGATTCCCGAATCGGGAGTTTCACTCGGGTGTTGGATAGAAGCTCATTTCTTCGATTGCCTTTCCCAATTGGAAAATCTAAGATTTCCGAATCGGGGATTTGGCTATCTTAGTCGTCACTTTGACCTCGTAGCGTTTAAATTCGGGATTTTGGAGTGGGATGCCTCCCGAATCGGGAATTGGCGTTTCCCGAATCGGGAATTGCCATTTCCCGAATCGGGAGTGGTAGTGTCCCGAATCGGGAATTACCCTTACCCGAATCGGGTTTTGGGAGTTTTGTGTCAGTAGAGTTAGTTTTTGGAGAAGGGTTTTCCATAGTAGTTTAACCCCTTAGAAATAAAAATTTTTCGAGGGGCGCTGCCCCTCAGACCCCGCAAGGGCGGCTCCCCTTGACCCCGTCCGCTAACCGGGTAGCGGAACCCCCGTGCTGGGTCTGCCTAGGGATATCCTAGTTGTGAGTCTTTCTAAGTGCGAATCACTAATGCCTTAGGAATTTATGCAGAGACCGGGAGATAGAGTGAGCAGCGAGATAGGCTCAGGTGAGTTCCCCTGCCTGAAAATGAATGGATTGCTTTTGATGTTTTTAAACTGTATCCATTCGGCTTGCAAATGTTTCGATGGTGATATTAATGTGATTTTGTGAAAATTGTAAATGGTTGTGAATGCTATATTGATGATCATCATATACATGCTATTTTCATGTTTCGGGATTGCATCGTGAGTAATGGGTACCATGGGACCGTACATCCCTGGGAAGTTTTGTGGTGTGAGGCACGGACCACGTCCGTCACTCCTTAAATGGGAATCGGGGAGATCCGGCCACGTAAGGTTGATTGTGGGATGGTGCGAGGCACGGACTACGTCCGTCACTCCTTAAATGAGTATCCGGGGGATCCGGCCATCCGGTTTGTTGTGATGTGATTTATTACCCATGATGCCTTCCTGGTTACTGATATATCTGATTTTACGGCCAGTGGGCCGGAACTGTGTTTTAAACTGTTTTTGAGGGAATTCACTAGACCTTTCGGTCTAACCCTCGTTTTCAAAATCTAAAACCTTTTCAGGGAAAGATCGTGAGGCGAGAGGCAAAGAGAAGGTAGGCGTTTAGAGTAGCGCTACCGGTAGAAGTTTAGTATTCATCCTAAATTTAGAATCTCAGCTGTGGAGGGTTGTTCCGCATGCACTCTTTAACTAATTACTTTTGAGCATATTATTATGAGATTGCGATTTAGATCACTGGGATTTATAATATATGCATGTTGTTATTGTTATGGGTTTTGGGGCGTTACAAATTGGTATCAGAGCACTAGTTTAAGTGAATTAGGTGACCAGGATTGGGCCTAGTCTTAAACTGTAGGATTGGGGACACAGCTGAGATATTAGGACATTAGGATTTTGCCTATGAGTCGTGGTCGGGTATGGAAGTGCGAGGACTAGCGTGTACCATGGAAACGTGCTTACACCTGGCCAGTGTAGTCACGGGCTCGTGAATACATGCGAACACTCACACTGCCTGTAAATCCAGTCGTTTAGGGTTATCTAAATTTTATGTTACTATTTCAGTATCGATGGCCGGACGTAGCCTTCGAAGCAGGGTGATACCGGAACCTGAGGCCCCACCGCCGCCTGCTCGTACGATCGCGGTTCGAGGAAAGGCTGGAGGTCGGGGTAAAGGTCGAGGGAGAGGAGGAGCTCGTAGAGCTGCAACAGTGGCAAATGATGGAGCTCGTCGTCAAACTAGGGGTAATCGTAGGATTCAGAGTGAAGGACCACGCGTTGAACCAGAACACTCTCATCAGGAGAGTTCCGCTAGCCAACCGGCAGCTTTTGTTACTCATGAGGCCTTTCAGACGGAGATGGACAAGATTCAGGATGCTTTACATACCTTACTGAACCAACAAGAGAAGTCGAAGTCTGGTGGTGGTCGAGAGGATTCCGGAATGACTAGCCCGCCGGCTACTGTGATCGGCGGAGGTTCGCAACAAACACCACCCGCAGGTGGGGATCTACCCAAGTCGACTCATGGATGTAGCTACAAGACGTTCGCAGCTTGCAAGCCTCCTACTTATAAGGGAGAGCGTGATCCGGTTTTAGCTTTGAGATGGATCGAGGAGATCGAGATGGTATTTGAGACCTGCAGATGTGCAGCTGAGGATAAGGTTGTTTATGCGCGATCGATGCTGAAGGCGGATGCGTTACACTGGTGGAATGTGGAGACCGGGGGAAGAGGGACTGAAGCCGTTAGGACTATGTCTTGGAAGAGCTTCGTGGCAAAGTTCAGATCGCAGTTCTGCCCTTTGGCTGCGACTAAGAAGATGGAAGAGGAGTTTCTTCAGCTGAAGCAAGGATCACTGTCAGTGCAGGAGTACACTACTCGTTTCATCGAGAAATCGAGATTTGCTGAGGTTTATGTACCGACTGAGGAGCGTAGAGTGGAAAGGTATATATGGGGTTTGAAGGGAAGCATTCGGGAGTTTGTGATGGGGAAAGATCCGACTACCTTTTTGGCTGCTATCAACGCGGCTGAGTTGATCGAGAGAGAGAAGGATCGTCAGATGTCTGAACAGATGGGAGAGAAAAGGAAATGGTCTGGACCAGTTAGTGATCTGAGAGGGGGTAAGGCCCCGAGGTTTGAGCATCGCGGGAATCAGAGTTCGAGTCAGAGACCTTGTGGCAAGTGCCACCGCGTGCATCGGGGAAATTGTCAGTCAGGACCAGTTACTTGCTTTCAGTGTGGAAAGCCGGGTCATTTGTCGAAGGATTGTCCGGGGAAGAGATCATGTTATCAGTGTGGTTCTCCAGACCACATCAGGACCGACTGTCCCAGCTGAAGAGGGGTGGAGCACCGATGACTGGAGGGCGTGCGACTGAGGCCCGAGATGATCGGAAAGCGGCACCAACTCTAGCAAGGAGTCGAGCCTTCAGGATGACTGCCGAGGAAGCGGAGGAAGCACCGGAAGTGGTGACAGGTACATTTCTGGTTAACTCTATACGTGCGAAAGTGTTATTTGATACTGGTTCGGACTATTCGTATGCTACCCCTGAGCTTCTTAAACAATGTTGTGTAAATCTTGAACCATTAGACCATCCTTATGAGGCGGACACCGCCAATGGGCGAGTGTGGGTTAGAGAGTTTGCGAAAGGTTGCACCGTAGAATTGGAAGGATGCCTAGTACCTGTAGTGTTAAGACTTATACCTATGGAAAGTTTGGACGTGGTTTTAGGATGGGATTGGATGATTAGAAACAAGGTGAAGATAGACTGTGAGCAAAAGATGGTTCGTATCAAATTACCGGATGGGAGAACGGCCGTAGTTTATGGCGCTAAGAGGAATAGGAGTACTAGCTTGATTTCGGTGATTAAGGCAAATCGATGTATTAGAAAGGGATGTGTTTGGTTTATGGCTCATGTTGTAGACTCAAAGAAAGATAAGTTAGGGGTAAAGGATGTCGAGGTTGTTCGTGATTACCCGGAGGTTTTCCCGGAAGATTTAGTTAGTCTACCGCCAGATCGAGAGATCGAGTTTCGGATCGATTTAGTACCCGGAGCGACGCCCATCGCTAAAGCGCCGTATCGACTTGCACCGTCGGAGTTGAAAGAGATGTTGGCACAACTACAGGAGCTACTTGATAAGGGATTTATTCGCCCTAGTACTTCGCCTTGGGGAGCGCCGGTGTTGTTCGTGAAGAAGAAAGACGGCACCATGAGGATGTGTATCGACTACCGAGAACTCAACAAAGTCACCGTCAAGAACAAGTATCCGTTGCCGAGGATTGATGATTTGTTTGACCAACTGCAAGGGGCTAAGTTCTTCTCGAAGATCGATTTGCGTTCAGGTTATCATCAACTCAAGGTTAGAGAAGAAGATATTCCAAAGACGGCTTTCCGGACTCGTTACGGACACTATGAGTTTCTTGTGATGTCATTTGGGCTTACGAACGCGCCAGCAGCATTTATGGACTTGATGAATAGAGTATGTAGACCGTATTTGGATAAATTCGTCATCGTCTTCATCGACGACATTTTGATCTACTCAAAGACGGCCGAGGAGCACGGCGATCACCTACGAAAGATCTTGGAGATGCTTAAGCGAGAGCGGCTCTACGCAAAGTTTTCGAAATGTGAGTTTTGGCTAAAGGAAGTTCAGTTCTTGGGGCATGTCGTGACACAAGAGGGAATCAAGGTGGATCCAGCTAAAATTGAGGCCATTAAGGACTGGGAGTCGCCAAAATCTCCCTCGGAGGTGCGAAGTTTCCTTGGATTGGCAGGTTACTACCGAAGATTTATCGAGCATTTCTCGGCAATCGCCACACCGCTTACGGAGCTTACAAGGAAGGACGTCAAATTCGAGTGGACATCTACATGCGAGTATGCATTCAACAACTTGAAAGGAAAATTGACTAGCGCGCCCATTCTCACTCTACCAAATGGTACGGATGGATTTGTAGTTTATTGTGATGCGTCAAAGTTAGGCTTGGGGTGTGTTCTCATGCAAGATAGGAGGGTGATAGCTTATGCATCAAGGAAATTGAAGGATCACGAGCTTAACTATCCAACCCACGACATGGAATTGGCTGCCGTGGTGTTTGCTTTGAAGATTTGGAGACACTACCTCTACGGCGTGAAGTGTCAAATTTTTACGGATCACAAGAGTCTTCAGTATCTTCTTAGTCAGAAGGAGCTCAACATGAGGCAGCGGCGATGGATTGAACTACTTAGCGACTACGATTGCGAGATTCTTTACCACCCGGGGAAGGGAAATGTTGTAGCGGATGCCTTAAGTCGAAAAGGAGGAAAAGTCAAACCCGGCATTGTGGATTCCCGAATAGGTATTGTGGCTTACCGAATCAGCATTGTACCGGACCTCAAGTCGGAGATCAAAGAATGGCAAGAGAAAGCGTCGGAGGAGGAAAACTGGAAGAGCGAGCGAATGGTAGGATTTCTGGATACGTTAGTAACGAACACCGAGGGTTTGAAGTGTCTTGGGAATCGGATCTGGGTTCCAAAACTTGGAGATCTACGAAAGAAGATTTTGGTTGAGGCACATAAGTCAAAGTACGCAGTTCATCCTGGAACAAACAAGATGTATCACGGTTTGAGGCAATGTTATTGGTGGCCGGGAATGAAGAAGGATATCGCTCATTTCGTTGAGAGATGCGTGACTTGTCTTCAAGTAAAGATCGAACATCAGCGACCATATGGTAAACTACAACAGTTGCCTATACCGGAATGGACTTGGGAACATATTACCATGGACTTCGTGACGAAACTACCTCGTACGCCTAAGGGTTATGATGCTATTTGGGTAATAGTAGACCGATTATCGAAGTCAGCTCATTTCTTACCGATGAAAGAGACGTATTCTATGGAAAGACTCGCGAGACTTTACATAGCGGAGATCGTTCGACTTCACGGGACACCCGTAACTATCGTATCAGATCGAGATACCAGATTTACCTCGACGTTTTGGCAAAGCTTTCAACGAGAAATGGGAACGCGGGTCAACTTGAGTACCGCGTATCACCCTCAGACGGACGGACAAAGTGAGCGGACTATCCAAACCTTGGAAGACATGTTGAGAGCATGCGTTTTAGACTTCGGAGGTTCTTGGGAAGACCATCTACCATTGATCGAGTTCGCCTACAACAACAGTTATCACTCGAGTATCGAGGCGGCACCGTATGAGATACTTTATGGGCGAAAGTGTAGGACACCATTGTGTTGGACTGAAGTCGGAGAAAAGCAGCTTGCCGGACCAGAAGTTGTCCAAATCACTTCAGATAAGATCAATCAAGTACGGGAACGACTAAAGACGGCTAGAGATCGACAGAAAAGTTACGCGGATAAGCGTAGGAAGGATATAGAATTTCAAGTCGGGGACCAAGTTATGCTTAAGGTATCCCCATGGAAGGGAGTAATTCGTTTTGGAAAGAAAGGGAAGTTAAGTCCTCGTTATATAGGACCATTTAGGATCACCGAACGCATTGGAGCCGTGGCATACAAGTTAGACCTACCAGTCGAGTTAGGCGGAGTTCACAACACCTTTCATGTATCAAACTTGAGGAAGTGTTTAGCAGATCCAGAGACAGCCATACCGCTTCAAGATATTGAAGTGGATCAGAAGTTAAACTTCGTGGAGGAACCCGTTGCCGTGACGGATCGCAAGATCCGTAAGCTTAGGAATAAAGAGATAGTCTTAGTGAAAATTCAGTGGAAATTCCATAAAGGACAGGATTGTACCTGGGAGGTGGAGGCCGAAATGAAGGAAAAATACCCGCACCTGTTCAGTGAGTGAATTCCGGGACGGAATTCTTTTAAGGGGGGTGTGATGTAATAACCGGAATTTTATCTGATGACTTAAGTTAGAATTTCTCCGTTAAGTTGGTCTTTTGGTAAGAATGTTAGATTATAGGGGCTAAAGGTGACACTTTTGGGAAATTGTTAATGAGTTGGATTAATCTATTTTGGGTATGGGCTTAGCCCAGGCCCATACTATTTATGGTATGGAAACCCTAAACCTAATCATTTTTGGGAAAAATTTGATTTGAGAAGAGTGTGTGAAGTGTGTGTGTTTTTGGGAGGAAAATTTATCCATCATCATCATCATCTTCAAGAGGCTCATTCTACCAAATCAAGGTAAGATATATAGTTTTAAGCTCTAAAATTTGTTGCTTATCGATTATTGCTTAAGTTAGAACCAATTTGGGAGTCTTTTGATCGAGTTTAGGCCTGTTAGGATCGACTTTTGGTCGATTATAGGCTGTTTTTCGGTGCTGATCATAATCCCCGAATTGGGAGTTCATAATTCCCGAATTGGGAAATCATGATTCCCGGATCGGGAGTTCATGATTCCCGAATCGGGAAAGTGTGATTCCCGAATCGGGAGTTTCACTCGGGTGTTGGATAGAAGCTCATTTCTTCGATTGCCTTTCCCAATTGGAAAATCTAAGATTTCCGAATCGGGGATTTGGCTATCTTAGTCGTCACTTTGACCTCGTAGCGTTTAAATTCGGGATTTTGGAGTGGGATGCCTCCCGAATCGGGAATTGGCGTTTCCCGAATCGGGAATTGCCATTTCCCGAATCGGGAGTGGTAGTGTCCCGAATCGGGAATTACCCTTACCCGAATCGGGTTTTGGGAGTTTTGTGTCAGTAGAGTTAGTTTTTGGAGAAGGGTTTTCCATAGTAGTTTAACCCCTTAGAAATAAAAATTTTTCGAGGGGCGCTGCCCCTCAGACCCCGCAAGGGCGGCTCCCCTTGACCCCGTCCGCTAACCGGGTAGCGGAACCCCCGTGCTGGGTCTGCCTAGGGATATCCTAGTTGTGAGTCTTTCTAAGTGCGAATCACTAATGCCTTAGGAATTTATGCAGAGACCGGGAGATAGAGTGAGCAGCGAGATAGGCTCAGGTGAGTTCCCCTGCCTGAAAATGAATGGATTGCTTTTGATGTTTTTAAACTGTATCCATTCGGCTTGCAAATGTTTCGATGGTGATATTAATGTGATTTTGTGAAAATTGTAAATGGTTGTGAATGCTATATTGATGATCATCATATACATGCTATTTTCATGTTTCGGGATTGCATCGTGAGTAATGGGTACCATGGGACCGTACATCCCTGGGAAGTTTTGTGGTGTGAGGCACGGACCACGTCCGTCACTCCTTAAATGGGAATCGGGGAGATCCGGCCACGTAAGGTTGATTGTGGGATGGTGCGAGGCACGGACTACGTCCGTCACTCCTTAAATGAGTATCCGGGGGATCCGGCCATCCGGTTTGTTGTGATGTGATTTATTACCCATGATGCCTTCCTGGTTACTGATATATCTGATTTTACGGCCAGTGGGCCGGAACTGTGTTTTAAACTGTTTTTGAGGGAATTCACTAGACCTTTCGGTCTAACCCTCGTTTTCAAAATCTAAAACCTTTTCAGGGAAAGATCGTGAGGCGAGAGGCAAAGAGAAGGTAGGCGTTTAGAGTAGCGCTACCGGTAGAAGTTTAGTATTCATCCTAAATTTAGAATCTCAGCTGTGGAGGGTTGTTCCGCATGCACTCTTTAACTAATTACTTTTGAGCATATTATTATGAGATTGCGATTTAGATCACTGGGATTTATAATATATGCATGTTGTTATTGTTATGGGTTTTGGGGCGTTACATGAATCATGGGTAATTGATACAGGCAGTGGTAACCACATTTGTAATCATTTACACGGGTTCACTAGAAGAAAGACTTTGAGGAAGGACCGTTCGAACCTACGAGTTGGCGAAGGCACTCCGCTGATTGCTGAAGCCGTAGGATCTTATAGTCTTAGTTTACCCTCGGGTCTAGTTTTGGAACTGGATAATTGTTATTATATTCCAAATATGATTAAGAATGTTTTGTCTTTTGATTTGTTAGTAGACCAAGGTTTTCATTACAAATATGATTATAAAATGCTTTCTGTCTTTAAAAATAATGTTTTCTATTTTAAAGCAACACCTATAAATGGTCTATATACAGTAAATCTGCAAGACAATAGCAATGAAATCTATCATATAAGTAAACGATCCAAAGACGTTGAGGATAAAACTTACCTCTGGCATTGTCGTTTGGGCCACATAAATAAGAAACGCGTTGAACTACTCCTAAAAGGAGGTTTTCTTGGCAATTTCGATTATAAACCTTTTGATAATTGTGAGTCTTGTTTATCTGGCAAAATGACAAAGCAACCTTTCAACAAGGAAAATGAAAGGGCTACTGACTTGCTAGAAATAATCCACACAAATGTGTGCGGACCTTTCAGTCATGTGGCAAGAGGAGGATACCGGTACTTCATTACCTTTACTGACGATTTCAGTAGGTATGGTTATGTCTACCTTATGAGACATAAATCTGAAAGCTTTGAAAGATTCAAGGAATTTCAGAATGAAGTACAGAATCAACTTGGCAAAAGGATCAAGTTTTTGCGGTCGGATCGTGGTGGCGAATATCTTAGCGACGAGTTTGACAATCATCTGATGGAGTGTGGGATTGTATCCCAACTTACACCTCCGTATACACCTCAGATGAACGGTGTATCAGAAAGGAGAAATCGTACTTTACTTGATATGGTACGAACGATGATGTGTCACTCTACGCTACCAATGTCATTCTGGGGACATGCGCTCGAAACAGCAGCACACATACTAAACAGAGCGCCAACAAAGTCGGTAGAAAAGACTCCATACGAACTATGGAAGGGTAAGAAACCCAACATATCTTTTTTAAAATTTTGGGATTTTGAGGTTTACGTCAAACGAGCCACCTCAGAAAAACTCAAGCCCAAATCCGACAAGTGTTTCTTCGTAGGATATCCGAGAACCACCGTGGGATATTATTTCTACAACCCTGAAGAGAACAAAGTCTTTGTTGCTCGAAATGGAAAATTTCTGGAAGAAAAGTTTCTCAGCTCTGGAAACACCAGAAAGGATGTAGATCTACAGGTAGTAGACGAAGAAAACACTTCACCAATTGTTGAGCCAGAAATTCAACATGAGAATGTTGAACCTCGATCAGAAACGATTGAGGAAGTGCAAACACAGGACCTTCGCAGATCCAGTAGGGTAAGACAAGAACCAGATAGGTATCTTGAATTTCTAGTCTCTCAGGACAGCGGAGACTTGAATGAACCAACATCCTATGGAGAAGCTGTGTCAGGCAATGAGTCTGAACAATGGCAGGAAGCCATGAAGGCTGAGATGCAATCCATGTACGACAACCAAGTTTGGGAGTTGACTGATTTGCCACAACACTGTAGAGCTGTTGGACGCAAATGGGTTTTCAAGAAGAAAACCGACATGGATGGAAATGTACACACTTTCAAGGCCAGACTGGTCGCAAAAGGATTTACGCAAACTCATGGTATCGACTATGACGAAACCTTTTCGCCAGTAGCCATGCTAAAATCTATTAGGATTCTTATGGCCATTTCAGCGTATTTTAACTACGAGATCTGGCAAATGGACGTCAAGACAGCCTTTCTGAACGGAAAGTTAACAGAAGACGTCTATATGGAACAACCAGAGGGGTTTGAAGATCCTAAGAATCCTAATAAGGTGTGTAAACTGCTAAAATCCATTTATGGATTAAAACAAGCATCTCGAAGCTGGAACTTACACTTTGATGAGCGAATCAAAGAGTTTGGTTTTACCAAAAGTGAGTTCGAGCCGTGTGTCTACACTAAGTTCAGTGGGAGCATAGTAACCTTCTTGGTCTTGTACGTAGATGCTATTCTACTCATAGGAAACGATGTACCAACTTTACAGAGTGTAAAGAGTTGGTTAAGCAAATGTTTCCAGATGAAAGACCTTGGAGAAGCCGCTTATATACTTGGTATAAAGATTTATAGAAATAGATCTAAGCGGCTTATCGGACTTAGCCAAAGTACATACATTGATAAAATCCTAAAGAGATTTAGGATGGATGAATCCAAGAAAGGATTTATCCCGATGCAGCATGGCATAGTGTTAAGTAAAACACAATGTCCTGTTTCTAGTCAAGATCAGGACAGAATGAAATCGGTTCCGTATGCATCAGCAATTGGATCGATCATGTATGCCATGTTATGTACCAGGCCCGATGTTGCTTACTCAGTAAGCGTTACGAGCAGATATCAACAGAATCCAGGAGAACCTCACTGGGTAGCTGTCAAGAACATTCTCAAGTATCTGAGAAGAACAAAAGACATGTTATTGGTCTTTGGAGGATCTGAGGATGAAATTAGCGTCACAGGATATTCTGATGCTAGTTTCCAGACCGACAGAGATGATTTTAGATCACAGTCGGGTTACGTTTTTACCCTGAACGGAGGCGCGATCTCGTGGAAGAGCTCGAAGTAGGACACGATTGCAGATTCAACTACAGAAGCAGAGTACATTGCAGCATCTGATGCGGCAAAGGAAGCTGTCTGGCTAAGGAATTTTCTATCGGATCTCAGAGTGGTTGCCAGTATCTCTAGACCGATCGATATATTCTATGATAACTCGGGAGCCGTGGCGCAAGCAAAGGAACCTAGAGAGCATCACAAGTCAAGACACGTGCTCAGGAAATATCACCTCATCCGAGAGATTATTGGAAGAGGAGATGTAAGAATATGCAATATTCCAACAGAAGAAAATGTCGCAGATCCGCTGACAAAGCCACTAGCAAGGGTGAAGCATGAGGCACATGCAAGTTCCATTGGGATGCAGTACCTGGACGCCAGTAGCTAGTTTTAGTTTATTAAATTATTACTATAGTTTAATTTTGAAACAATGTAATCATGTAAAGTTTATATTCACAGTGTGTTGGAAATAAATGGAGGTTTTATTTTCGTGATTGTTCCAATGAAATCTAAAATTCCGTAGCCACTTATTGAAATGGGAATTTCAATAGGGAGTTTAACGCTATTATAGATACTTGATGATTTATTCGAAGAAAATAATAAAAGCACAAGTGATGTGACCAAGTATTTATAAATACTCATCAGAGTGTTTGGGTATTGGAAGTGACCAGTTATCAAGTCTGCTTCATGGAGCCTCAGTCACAAGCATTGACTTGATAGGTTGTCCTTAGACCTGAGATACTTGGTTTGGAAACATGAGGACCATTGTACTCTTATCACGTACTAACGCTGCACCGTAACAGGGCGACTATACGGGACGTGACTAGATGCAGCGGAAGCCGTGGATCCAAATGCAAGTAGTCAAGAAGGGATTTGCACCTCTTTCAAAAGAGAGATATTTCCGGGCCCCTTGACGATTAAGATTGGCAAAAAACGCGTGGCCACGCTCGGATAGAATAACAGATGTTATTTAGTAATATCCGTTACTGCAGGCAATCAAAATCAGAGTCAAGAAATACTTGATTTTAAGAAATGAATCCTCCACTCCATGTCTTAAGATCACTTTAGAAATATCGTGTGCAAAAGGAATAAACCTGTGTACAATTTCAAGAATTGTATCTCTGGATGTAAGAGATCTTATAACCTGGTTAACCTAAGTGTCTGGCTAGGGACCTCCTTAGGCTAATGGTAACAGTACAGTTACATGTCTAGCACAAGTGGGAGTCTGTTAGGATTATGTGCGAGACAGTAACAGGGTTACCGTATCCAATGTTATAGGACACTAGTAGGTCACACCGCTGCACACTAAATAGAGGACGTTTGGAATACATGGTTGAGAGAAATAATTAATCATTAAACGAGAGAGAAAGAAATAAATAATTAGTTAAATTATTTATTTGTAAATTAATTAATCAGTTGAATTAATTAATAAAGAGATAATTATGGAATATATTTAATTATCAGATTGATAATTATAAGGATATTCCATATGGTATCAAACACTGCCTTATTGATTAATATAAATATAGGCATAAGGTTTGATAGTTGCTAACTGATTTCATAATTCTCAAAAACGTTTTCTCTCTCTTCTCTCTCCTCTCACCGCCGGCAATCAAAGGGTCGGAAGTCAGAACCGGATTTTTCGTTTGCGGGGGTAATCTGTGGTGGTCTAGCAACCGTTCCTCGAGACGTGTCAGTAGCGGTGTATCCCCTACGAGCTTTCCAGAAACTAATCGCATAAGGTAAACTATCAAAACCTCGCTAAATTGTATCTGTAAAGGTTTAAGTTGGGTCCGTTATTGGGAATCGTTTTGTTATCCGCTGCGCACCGTTAGTGCCTACGGTTCCCAACAAGTTCTACCTTAGGTCAAAGTCGGTATTCCTCACGAAATAAACAGATATAACAATTAAGGCTCAATCTCTCAATGGAATTGGGTGAGGCACTCATGGTAATCAGTATTCCAAGGTATCCTTTTACTCAACTAATTCTATTCAGTGTTCTCCTATGCAAGCAACTCAGTCTCAAAAACAATCTCCGATTTCGAAAAAAATTGGGGTCAAATCTCAAAGCTTTCAAAAGTTTGAAAAACGACAATCATAAGCAATAAGTGAACCCATTTAAACAGATAAGTCTACATAACCCCCCCCCCCCCACACTTAAAATTTGCAGTGTCCTCAATGCAACAATTAAACACAATTAAGGAGTAATTGGGAAAAAGAGAAACTTCCCGGGTTATGTGACGAAATCTGTTCTGATCTGAGAGTGGTGCATAAATCGTGCTCGATCAAGGATCATAAGTCGCTGAAAAGTAAAACCGAACAAAAAGAAAATAAACCAAACCAAATCAAATCATTAAAAACTACTGAAGTCCTAAACAAACCAAACCAAAGAAAAAGAAAAAAAAATGTTCACCAAACCAAACCACAACCACGCAGTTCAAAAGTTTTTTAAAGTAGAGTACAACCCAATCGAATCAATAAAAACCGATCAGTTACGGTTTTCAAATGCCCATTCATCATAGGTAGAGTATCCGGCGGGGCCGTCATCACTATCACGCCAAACAGGATGAGGTTCGAGAGGAGCCGAGGGAGCATGTCCCACGCTCTCAAAGTACTCGCTCATCGAAGCGGTGACCCAAGACAATTCCCGCCGAACACCATACATGTCATATGAGACCCGGTCCAATCTTTCAATCATCTCGTGGTGCTCTATTCCCATCTGTTCTGATAGTCCTTGAATGGCTTCATGAAGAGATCCAGATCCTTGTTGATTTGGCAGTGGAGGGTGGCTTGATTGCCCCGGGAAGGTGGGTTGAGGCGGTGAAGTAGCCATACCAACCGGCTCTTCATTGGGGGTGACATCTCCAATCCACACAAAAGTACCCCACCGAGGTCCCGCTGCAAGCAACTTCATAGAACAGAAGAGACTCTTGTCGAGAAATCCCATAGGAGCCAACTTGGTGAGAGTTTCACAAGCATCCAGCGTGAGCTTTCCCAACTTTTCTGCTATGACCGTAATGAATTGTCCCCCACAAAGACCGGTCCCGGCCCTGTCATGCACTTTGTTAGTGTTTTGAAACATCTTTGCCATCACATAAGAGAGGTTGGTTATTGCACTTCGATTGACCAATCTTGAAAGAAACCAAAGATCACTTTCCGTCACTTTTTCCTTAATGGCCCTCCGGTAAGCAAACGAGTGGACAAGCATTCGATGAAGAAGGCGATGTTCGGGTAGGACAATAGAGCTTTCCTTGGTGTTGGATTGCAAGTATGGTCCCGATCCAATGGTAGCCCAAAAATCCGCACCCACAAACTCATCACTAGGCTTACAAGCCCCGGTTAAGAAATAGTGGGAAAAATACTCGGACCTCGACTGAGCCGCCGTGAAAAATCCAAGTAACACTCCAAAGCGAGGCAGGGTAATTCCAAACCATTCCCCAAGCACACGGAAGCGTACACATGGACCATCAAATCGATCATCATCATAAGTGTCCTCATCAAAGCTAAATGTGGCTAAAAACTCTAGCACTAGCTCATGATAGATCGGCTCGTGAGTTTTTTAGCGCCATCTCCCAATCGTTGCTCACAAAATGGAGAACACCAAAGTTATCGCGGTATTCTCTCCTCAAGAGGCTCGAGAGCCTATCCCCAAATCCAATCTCTTCGACAAAGTGCAAATCAACAATCAAGCCAATCTCCACGTCACGCTTCTTCAACCGATCAAGTTCATTCACGATAGAGATCTTTTCGCTACGCAGGATGTTATCAGCCCCAAAGGATAAACACGGGTGGTCTTGCACATTGTGGGAAGATGAAGCTCTCTACAAACAAAACATGTATATTAGTCACCACACAAATCATAACCTCTCTTCCCCACACTTGAGTTGAAACATATCATAACATTCAAAGATCTAAACTCAAGTGTGTTCATTTAAGTAGATCAAAGCAAATAACCTCCCCCTTCCTGACATTACAGACTTTCCTACCCAAGAAAACCCCTTTTTAAGGATCATAAGCAAGTCTTAAACAACTAGGTCTTGTAGGATTCTTTCAAATTAGAGCAAAAAGAGAAGGAATACATACCTTTGACGCCATGGATTTGCAAGATGGGAAGAGAATTGCAGAGAAGAACACAATGAAGGAGGGAGAATTTTGAAAATAGGGTTTTAGAAAACAGCTTAAATCTTCTCGTTTCGAACTTCGCGTCGCGAAATAAAGGCTTTCGCGTCGCGTAGTCGAAATCACTCACTACTTTCAAAAACGGACTTACCTGGGCCACTTACTTCGCGGCGCGAAATTCAGGATTTCGCGATCGCGAAATGCCTACTGTTTGGTCACTTCTGAAATTTAAGTTTTATACATTAATACCTTGTCCCCCTCTTTAAACACCTTCACTTCTTTGAGGTGTGCATCATGCCATTTCTTCCGCTGCTCCTTGTAGATCTTCGAGTTCTCGTAAGCGAGAGATCTAAGTTCTTCCAATTCGTGCAAACTTATCAATCGTTCTCTCCCACTTTCAGTATCATTCAAGTGAACTTTCTTCAGGGCCCACAGCGCCTTGTATTCGAATTCGAATGGAAGGTGACACGCTTTCCCGTAAAGCATTCGATAAAGGGTGCTTCCAATTGGGGTCTTGTAAGCCGTGCGATACGCCCATAGTGCATCTTCAAGCTTTTGTGACCATATCTTCGGATTGTTATCGACCGTCTTTTCCAAGATTCGTTTCAACGCCCTGTTTGTATTTTCCGCTTGACCATTGGCTTGCGGATGGTAGGCAGTCGAGAACCGATGATGCACTCCATACCTTTTTAAGGTCTTTTCCAATAGATAGTTTGCAAAGTGAGTTCCTCTATCACTGATGATCGCCTTTGGACATCCGTACCTGCACACAAGAGATTTCACGAAGTCAACAACTACCTTAGCATCATTTGTGGGCGAAGCTGTTGCCTCGGCCCACTTGGAAACATAATCAACCGCTACAAGGATGTATTTGTTGCCTCTCGAGTCGGGAAAAGGTCCCATGAAATCGATTCCCCAAACATCAAACACTTCACTGACGGAAATGCTCTGTTGAGGCATCTCATCTTTCTTTGTGATGTTGCCTGCCCTTTGACAAGCATCACAAGATTTTATTAAAGTGTTGGCATCCTTAAAAATCGTAGGCCAATAGAATCCGGACTCAAGGACTTTTCTAGCAGTCAAATTGTCTCCAAAATGGCCTCCCGTGGGGCCTTTGTGACAGTTAGTGAGAATGTCCCAAGCAGCAGGGCCGGAGACACATCGACGGTGAATCCTATCTGGTCCTACTCTAAACAGATAAGGTTTAGACCAAAAATAATACTTTAAATCCGAGAAAAACTTACCTTTTTGTTGATAAGTCATACCTTTGACAAGAACACCAGCGACCAGATAATTTGCAAAGTCTGCATACCAAGGTACAGGGTCCTTTCCTATGGTCTTAATCATATTAAGGTCCTCATCGGGGAATCTATCCCTGATAACTTCTCCACCTCCGGAATCCATGTATGGATTTTCCAGACGAGATAAATGATCGGCAGCCAAATTCTCAGCGCCTTTCTTATCTTTTATCTCTATATCAAACTCTTGCAACAGAAGTATCCATCGTATGAGTCTGGGCTTAGCATCGGGCTTAGCAAAGAGATATTTAAGGGCAGAGTGATCCGTATAAACTATGATTTTGGACGATGTAATAACCAAGATTTCTAGATGGAGTTAATTGGGTTAAGTTTTGGTCAAATGACCTTCTTGTGAGAATATGAAGATTTTAGGTTAAATGGGTCACTTTTGAAAACTTTTAATGGTATGGGCTTATACCATTTTAGGTATGGGCTTGGCCCAAAACCCTAGGTATTTAAACCCTTAAACCCTAATTTATGCCATTTTTGGGAAATTTTGTTAAGTGTGTGTTAGTGTGTGTGTTGGAAGAAAACTTGGAGCCATTTCATCATTTCAAGGTCGGGAAATCGTCACTAAGGTAAGATTTGATGCCCGATAAGTGTAGGTTTGTTAATAAAGAGTGTATAATTGCTTTGGGATTAGTTTGGATACATTTGGATCAAGTTAGAATCGATTTTGATCGATTTTAGGCTGTTTCCGAAACTGTCCTCGTTTTCCGAATCGGAATTTATGTTTTCCGAATCGGAAAATCATATTTTCCGAATCGGAATTTATGTTTTCCGAATCGGAAAATATGTGGTGTTTTCTGAGGTGTTTGTTTCGTCATGCCTTTCCCGGATTGGAAACCTATGTTTTCCGAATCGGGAAATTGGCTAGTTAAGTCGTTATTTTGACCTCGTTACTTTTAGAATGCGGATTATGAGTCGGGGTTTTCCGAATCGGAAATTACCATTTTCCGAATCGGAAAATGGTAGGTTTTCCGAATCGGAAAACGGCGTGTTTTCCGAATCGGATTTTGTGCTTTTCCGAGTCGAGTTTTGGAAGGTTTTGTCATTAGGGTTATTTTCGGAGAGGATGTTTCCATAGCGGAACCCCCGTGCTAAGTCTGCCTAGGGGTATCTCGGTTAGAAAATCTTAGCAAGTGCGAATCACTAATTCCTTAGGATATTTACAGATCCTTTAGGAGGAGAAGTATCTGGGAGAACCGTGATCTGTGAGACAAGCCCAGGTGAGTTCCCTTGCCTGAAATGAATGGGATGTTTTACTGTTTTCAATTATACCCATTCGGTTTGCGAAATGCTTTGATGAAGATTATACACTGTTTTACATGATTAACGATATGAATTGATAATTACATTTAATGCATGCTTAAATGGTAATTGTGTGATTATTGGACTGATGTGTTGCACTATGGACACTGGGTACCTTGGAACCTCGCGTTCCTTGGGAGTTACCATTTGGTCTGATCCGCCACTTGGGGGTACCTCGGGACTTCGTCCCTTGGGAGTTATTATCAGGTGACCTGGACTGGGCCTGGACTGTATTATTTCTTTGTCCGCACACATTCAGTGGGTTTTAACTCGTTTTACGGCCAGCGGGCCGGAATTGTTTTATAAACTGTTTTGAGGGAATTCACTAGACCTCATGGTCTAACCCTCGCATTTCAAAATCTTTTAAAACTTTCAGGTGTCGAGCGTGAGGCTAGGAAGGGAAAGGAGAAGGTTTGATTCCTAGGAAGATTCCAGTTTAGTAAATAATACCCTTTAGACTATTGGAAATTTATATCTCAGCCGTGGAGGGATGTTCCGCGTGCATTTTTACTTTGCCTCTATCTTAAATTAGAACGTTTCCATTTGCGTTAGATCACTGGGATTGTTTATTTATGCTCTATCTTATGTTTCGGGTTTTGGGGTGTTACAAATTGGTATCAGAGCCTTAGTTTAAGTGAATTAGGTGACCAGGATTGGGCCTAGTCTTAAACTGTAGGGATTAGGGACACGGCTGAGATATTAGGTGACCCTAAGATAGGTGCTATTGCGTTGAGTCATTGGGGAAGGACGTGCGAGGACTAGTGTGCGATATGAGAACGTAAATACACCTGGCCAGTGTAGTTACGAATTCATGTATGCATTCGAACACTCGTGCTATCCACGTACCCTGTTTGTAGGGATAACTTAGGTTATTGTTGTTATTTCAGTACTTGATGGCTGGACGCAGCTTGCGAAGTAGAGTGATACCGGAACCTGAGGCCCCGCCGCCACCTGCTCGTACGACCGCGGGTCGAGGAAGGGCTGGTGGTCGGGGTAAGGGTCGAGGAAGAGGAGGAGCTCGTAAGGCTGCAACAGTGGTAAATGAAGGAGCTCGTCGTCAAACGAGGGGTAATCGTAGGATTCAGAGTGAAGGGCCACGTGTCGAACCAGAACCATCTCATCAGGAGAGTTCCGCTAGCCAACCGGCAGCTTTTGTTACCCATGAGGCCTTTCAGGCAGAGATGGGCAAGATTCAGGACGCTCTACAGACCCTACTGAACCAGCAAGAGAAGTCGAAATCTGATGCTGGGCGAGAGGATTCCGGGATGACTAGCCCGCCGGTTACTGTGGTCGGCGGAGGTTCGCAGTTGACACCACCCGCAGGTGGGGATCCACCCAAGTCTTCTCACGGGTGTAGCTACAAGGTGTTCATTGCCTGTAAGCCTCCTACTTACAAGGGAGAGCGTGATCCAGTCCTGGCTGTGAGGTGGATTGAGGAAATGGAGATGGTGTTTGAGACTTGCCGGTGTGCTGACGAAGACAAGGTAGTATATGCTCGTTCGATGTTGAAGGCCGATGCCTTGAGCTGGTGGAATCTAGAGACGGGAGGAAAGGGATCCGAGATGGTTAGGAAAATGACTTGGGACGGGTTTGTGAAGAAGTTTACTCAGCAGTTTTGCCCTCTGGCGGCAACCAAGAAGATGGAAGAGGAGTTCTTGCTTCTGGAGCAAGGTGGATCGTCTGTGCAAGATTACACCACCAAATTTATTGAGAAGGTCCGTTTTGCTGGAGTTTACGTTCCAACGGAAGATCGGAAGGTGGAGCGGTTTATCTGGGGTTTGAGAGGCAACCTTAGGGAGTTTGTGCTGAGTAAGGAGCCTGCTACTTTTCAGGCAGCCATCAATGCTGCCGAGACAATTGAGCGTGAGAAGAACCGTCAGGCGACGGAAAGGATGGGAGAGAAGAGGAAGTGGGATGGGCCAGCTAATGATCCTAGGAAGGGAAGATTTCCTAGAACTGATTCTAGAGGAGGTCAGAACCCGAATGGCAAACCGTGCGGGAAGTGCCAAAGGGTTCATCTGGGAGAATGTCGATCTGGACCACCAACATGTTTTCGATGCGGACAGCCGGGCCACTTGTCCCGAGATTGCACGGCCCGTAGAGCGTGTTACCAATGTGGATCGTCCGACCACTTCAGATCAGAGTGTCCCCAGTTGAAGAGGGAAGGAGCACCAATGCCCGGGGGACGAGCGGTAGCAGCAAAGGATAACCAGAAGACAGCACCGGCTCAGGTTAGGGGTCGGGCCTTCATGATGACAGCAGCGGAGGCGGAAGAGGCGCCTAACGTGGTGACAGGTACATTCCTGGTAAACTCTTTACGTGCAAAAGTATTATTTGACTCGGGTGCAGACTATTCGTATGCTACTCCTGAACTTCTCAAATTATCTTGTGTGAAATTTGAACCGTTGGATCATCCTTACGAGGCAGACACCGCCAATGGGCGTGTGTGGGTTAGGGAGGTTGCGAAGGGTTGTACGATAGAGTTAGAAGGGTGCTTAGTACCGGTAGCGTTAAGCCCTATACCTATGGGGGGACTGGATGTGGTGTTAGGTATGGATTGGTTGATTGGGAATAAGGCTAAAATAGATTGTGAGCAAAAGACGGTTCGTGTCCAACTACCAGATGGGAGATCGACTGTAATCTATGGAGTTAAGCAAAATAGGAACACTAGATTGATTTCGGTAATCAAAGCAAACCGATGTATTAGGAAGGGTTGCTTTTGGCTCTTGGCTTATGTTGTAGATTCAAGTAAGAAAAAGTTAGAGGTAAGGGATGTTGAGGTTGTATGCGAGTACCCGGAAGTATTTCCGGATGACTTAGATAGCCTTCCGCCGGAAAGAGGGGTCGAGTTTCGAATCGACTTGGTACCCGGAGCGGCACCGATTGCCAAGGCACCGTATCGCCTTGCACCATCAGAGCTGAAAGAACTGAAGACGCAGCTGCAGGAACTACTTGACAAGGGGTTCATTCGCCCTAGCACATCACCTTGGGGAGCACCAGTATTGTTCGTGAAGAAGAAAGACGGAACCATGAGGATGTGCATAGATTACCGTGAGCTCAACAAAGTGACTGTAAAGAACAAATATCCGTTGCCGAGGATTGATGACCTGTTTGACCAACTTCAAGGCGCGAAGTACTTCTCAAAGATCGATCTGCGATCGGGGTATCATCAACTTAAGGTAAGGGAGGAGGATATACCAAAGACGGCCTTTCGTACTAGGTACGGCCATTACGAGTTCTTAGTGATGTCCTTTGGTTTGACAAACGCACCAGCGGCATTCATGGATTTGATGAATAGGGTGTGCAAACCATTTTTGGATAAGTTCATCATCGTTTTCATCGATGATATTTTGATCTACTCTAAGACGGTAGAGGAGCACAGAGAGCATCTGCGAAAGGTACTGGAACTGCTGAAGCATGAGCGACTCTATGCAAAGTTTTCAAAGTGCGAGTTTTGGTTGAAGGAAGTTCAGTTTTTGGGGCACATCGTGACGCAAGAAGGAATCAAGGTGGATCCAGCAAAGATCGAGGCTATCCAGAGTTGGGAGTCACCGAAATCCCCCAAGGAGGTACGGAGTTTTCTAGGGTTGGCAGGGTATTACCGGAGATTCATCAAGCACTTCTCGGCGATCGCCACACCACTCACGAGGCTGACAAAGAAGGAAGTCAAATTCGAATGGACACCGACATGTGAGTATACATTCAACAATCTGAAGGAGAAACTGACTCGTGCGCCTATTCTCGCTCTGCCTAATGGGACTGACGGATTCGTGGTCTACTGTGACGCTTCAACGTTAGGCTTAGGGTGTGTACTCATGCAAGATGGAAAAGTAATCGCGTATGCATCTAGGAAGCTGAAGGAGCATGAATTCAACTACCCAACCCACGACATGGAGCTCGCAGCAGTAGTCTTTGCTCTAAAGATTTGGAGACACTACCTTTACGGCGTGAAGTGTCAGATTTATACCGATCATAAGAGTCTCCAACATATTCTCAATCAGAAGGAACTAAACATGAGGCAGCGGCGATGGGTCGAGCTACTTAGTGATTACGACTGTGAGATCCTCTACCATCCGGGTAAAGGGAATGTGGTAGCAGATGCCTTAAGTCGAAAAGGGGGCAAAGTCAAGCCCGACGTTTTGGATTCCCGAATGGGCATCGTGGCTTATCGAATAAACATTGTCCCAGACCTTAAGGCCGAAATTAGAAAGTGGCAAGAGGAAGCAACGAAAGAGGAAAATTTGAAGAGCGAGCGATTGGTGGGAAATTTGGATATGCTAGTAACAAACACCGAAGATTTAAAGTGTTTTGGCGATCGCATCTGGGTCCCAAAACTCGGAGATCTGCGAAAGAAAGTTTTAGCTGAGGCACACAAATCAAAGTATTCGGTTCATCCAGGAACGAACAAGATGTATCGTGATCTGAAACTGACGTATTGGTGGCCGGGAATGAAGAAGGATGTAGCGCATTTTGTAGAAAGATGTGTTACGTGTTTGCAAGTGAAGGTCGAACATCAACGACCGTATGGGAAACTACAACAACTACCGATCCCAAAGTGGACATGGGAGCACGTTACAATGGACTTCGTGACGCATCTACCGCGAACGCAGAAGGGATACGATGCGATATGGGTGGTAGTTGATCGGCTTTCGAAATCGGCGCACTTCTTACCACTGAAGGAGACATATACTATGGATAGGCTTGCGAAACTTTATATAGCCGAGGTGGTGCGCTTGCATGGTGTTCCGCTGTCTATCGTATCAGATCGAGATGCCAGATTCACTTCAACTTTCTGGCAGAGTTTTCAACGGGAGCTAGGGACGCAAGTCAAATTGAGTACAGCTTATCACCCTCAGATCGATGGCCAGAGTGAGCGGACCATCCAGACGCTAGAAGACATGCTGAGGGTGTGTGCCTTAGATTTTACGGGTTCATGGGAGGATCATCTTCCGTTGATTGAATTCGCCTACAACAACAGCTACCACGCAAGCATTGAAGCGGCTCCGTATGAAATACTCTACGGGCGGAAGTGTAGAACACCTTTATGTTGGAATGAGGTTGGCGAACGCCAACTTGCCGGACCGGAGATTGTGCAGATCACGTCAGATAAAATTCAGCAAGTTAGAGAGAGGCTGAAGACAGCCAGGGATAGGCAAAAGAGTTACGCTGACAAGAGGAGAAAAGATATAGAATTCCAGGTAGGAGATCAGGTGATGCTTAAAGTGTCCCCGTGGAAAGGGGTGGTACGTTTCGGGAAGAAGGGTAAGCTAAGCCCACGTTACATTGGACCGTTCATGATTACCGCGCGGGTCGGACCAGTAGCTTACAGGCTAGATCTACCTGACGAGTTAGGTGGAGTCCACAACACCTTCCACGTCTCGAACCTTCGGAAGTGTTTAGCGGATCCGGGTACGGCAATACCCCTAACTGAGATAAGAATTGACCCAAAACTGAGTTTTGTGGAGGAACCTATCGCGATACTAGATAGGAAGATCCGTAAGCTAAGAAATAAGGAGATTAAGTTAGTGAAAGTTCAGTGGAAATTCCACAAGGGGCAGGAATGTACTTGGGAGACGGAATCAGAGATGAGAGAAAGATATCCACACACTGTTTACTGAGTGAATTCCGAGACGGAATTCTTTTGAGGGGGGTGTGATGTAATAACCAAGATTTCTAGATGGAGTTAATTGGGTTAAGTTTTGGTCAAATGACCTTCTTGTGAGAATATGAAGATTTTAGGTTAAATGGGTCACTTTGAAAACTTTTAATGGTATGGGCTTATACCATTTTAGGTATGGGCTTGGCCCAAAACCCTAGGTATTTAAACCCTTAAACCCTAATTTATGCCATTTTTGGGAAATTTTGTTAAGTGTGTGTTAGTGTGTGTGTTGGAAGAAAACTTGGAGCCATTTCATCATTTCAAGGTCGGGAAATCGTCACTAAGGTAAGATTTGATGCCCGATAAGTGTAGGTTTGTTAATAAAGAGTGTATAATTGCTTTGGGATTAGTTTGGATACATTTGGATCAAGTTAGAATCGATTTTGATCGATTTTAGGCTGTTTCCGAAACTGTCCTCGTTTTCCGAATCGGAATTCATATTTTCCGAATCGGAATTTATGTTTTCCGAATCGGAAAATCATATTTTCCGAATCGGAATTTATGTTTTCCGAATCGGAAAATATGTGGTGTTTTCTGAGGTGTTTGTTTCGTCATGCCTTTCCCGGATTGGAAACCTATGTTTTCCGAATCGGGAAATTGGCTAGTTAAGTCGTTATTTTGACCTCGTTACTTTTAGAATGCGGATTATGAGTCGGGGTTTTCCGAATCGGAAATTACCATTTTCCGAATCGGAAAATGGTAGGTTTTCCGAATCGGAAAACGGCGTGTTTTCCGAATCGGATTTTGTGCTTTTCCGAGTCGAGTTTTGGAAGGTTTTGTCATTAGGGTTATTTTCGGAGAGGATGTTTCCATAGCGGAACCCCCGTGCTAAGTCTGCCTAGGGGTATCTCGGTTAGAAAATCTTAGCAAGTGCGAATCACTAATTCCTTAGGATATTTACAGATCCTTTAGGAGGAGAAGTATCTGGGAGAACCGTGAACTGTGAGACAAGCCCAGGTGAGTTCCCTTGCCTGAAATGAATGGGATGTTTTACTGTTTTCAATTATACCCATTCGGTTTGCGAAATGCTTTGATGAAGATTATACACTGTTTTACGTGATTAACGATATGAATTGATAATTACATTTAATGCATGCTTAAATGGTAATTGTGTGATTATTGGACTGATGTGTTGCACTATGGACACTGGGTACCTTGGAACCTCGCGTTCCTTGGGAGTTACCATTTGGTCTGATCCGCCACTTGGGGGTACCTCGGGACTTCGTCCCTTGGGAGTTATTATCAGGTGACCTGGACTGGGCCTGGACTGTATTATTTCTTTGTCCGCACACATTCAGTGGGTTTTAACTCGTTTTACGGCCAGCGGGCCGGAATTGTTTTATAAACTGTTTTGAGGGAATTCACTAGACCTCATGGTCTAACCCTCGCATTTCAAAATCTTTTAAAACTTTCAGGTGTCGAGCGTGAGGCTAGGAAGGGAAAGGAGAAGGTTTGATTCCTAGGAAGATTCCAGTTTAGTAAATAATACCCTTTAGACTATTGGAAATTTATATCTCAGCCGTGGAGGGATGTTCCGCGTGCATTTTTACTTTGCCTCTATCTTAAATTAGAACGTTTCCATTTGCGTTAGATCACTGGGATTGTTTATTTATGCTCTATCTTATGTTTCGGGTTTTGGGGTGTTACAGACAACACAAGATAGGACCTAAACTTTTCAATAGCAAAAACTACCGCTAGGAGCTCTTTTTCTGCCGTGGTGTAGTTTTCTTGGGCATCGTTCAGAGTTCGACTTGCATAGCAGATCGGTTGAAAATGATTGTTTTTACGTTGCCCAAGAACTGCACCTACGGCATAATCGCTTTCATCACACATAATCTCAAAAGGCTGATCCCAATCAGGTGGAACCATAATGGGGGCATTGGTCAAATGCCGTTTCAAAGTGTCGAAAGCGGAGATGCACTTCTCATCAAAAATGAAAGGCGCATCTTTTTCAAGGAGTTTGGTTAGAGGTCTAGATATTTTTGAAAAATCTTGTATAAACCTCCTATAAAACCCGGCATGACCCAAAAAACTTCTGACCCCTTTTATGTTTGTAGGTGGGGGGAGCTTCGATATGGTGTCTATCATAGCTTTATCCACCTCTAAACCATCTTTTGAGATTTTGTGTCCAAGAACTATACCTTCCCTTACCATAAAGTGACACTTTTCCCAGTTGAGAACCAGATGAGATTCCTCGCATCGGGCTAAAACCCTGTCTAGACTGCTTAAACAATCATCAAAAGAGTTACCAAAAACAGAGAAATCATCCATAAACACTTCCATACAATTTTCTATCATGTCCTGGAAAATGGCTGTCATGCATCGCTGAAAAGTAGCGGGTGCGTTACATAACCCAAAAGGCATACGCCTATAGGCAAACATTCCAAAGGGACAGGTAAAGGTCGTTTTCTCTTGGTCTTCAGGATCAATGGCGATTTGGAAATACCCCGAAAATCCATCCAGGAAGCAGTAGTACTCATTTCCTGCTAATCGTTCAAGCATTTGATCGATGAAGGGTAAGGGGAAATGGTCTTTTCTAGTGGCGTCATTAAGCTTCCTATAGTCTATGCAAACTCTCCACCCGGTGACAGTACGGGTGGGAACTAACTCGTTGTTATCATTTGTGACAACTGTGAGTCCTCCCTTCTTGGGAACTACTTGAACAGGGCTTACCCAAGGGCTGTCAGAAATGGGGTAAATGATCCCAGTATCAAGCAGTTTGATAACTTCCCTTTTTCACAACTTCCTGCATTTTCGGATTAAGCCTCCTTTGTTTTTGCACACATGTCTTAAAATTGTCTTCCATTAAAATTTTGTGTGCACAAAATGAAGGGCTTATCCCGGGAATGTCCGAAATTTTCCAAGCTAAAGCCTTTTTATGTTTTTTTAAAACCTCAATAAGTCTACCTTTTTCATTGGCTGTTAGCAAGGAAGAGATAATTACCGGGAGAGAATGGTTATCTTCAAGAAACTGGTATTCGAGGTGCTCGGGAAGGTCCTTTAACTCCAAATCTGGTGGTTCTTCCAAAGATGTCTTTACTCTGATCTTGTCTTCCTGTTTTAGCTCCTCGAAGTCTTCTTCTTCTTCCTCCACGGCTTCATCCCATCTTTTCTCAACAGCTAGGCTTTCTTCCGATTCACCTGGTTCAAAAAGATAATCATTAGGCTCTGATTCGGTGAAGTCATCTATACTGTCTAAAATATTTATAGAGTCATTATAGTCCGGAATCCCGTCAATGGAAAGTGTGATAAGGTCTTCACCAATTCCTAGACTAAGTTCTCTTTTGGCTACATGAATAATGGCACTGGCCGTGTTGAGGAACGGGCAACCAAGGATTAGAGGTACTTTAACCTCATCTTTTATGTCTAAGATCACAAAGTCGGCGGGGAATTCAAACCTGTTTACCCGAACTATGACATCCTCAGCTATTCCTACAGGGTATTTTATGGATCTGTCAGGTAGTTGGATAGTCATTCTTGTGCTTTTTAGATCATTCAATCCCAGTTTTTGATAAAAGGATAATGGCATCAGGTTTATACTGGCTCCTAGGTCTGCTAGGGCTCTACATGAAACATTTTTACCAAAATAACAAGGGATAATGAAACTCCCTGGATCACCCTTTTTGAGGGTGTCTGAAAGCGTAGCTGAGCATTCGGCATTTAGAAAGGCTATTTCTTCCGTTCCCATCCGTGCTTTGTTTGCCACCAACTCCTTGAGAAATCTTGCATAACTCGGCACACCTGCAATCAAATCCACAAGAGGCACATTAATATCCACTCGTTTAATCAAGTCAATGAACTTACGATATTGGGCCTCTTTCTTTTCTTTTCGTAGTCGTGCAGGGTATGGTACTCGTGTAGGCACATGCGGTGTTGTAGATTCCCTTGGTCTAACTGTTTCTTCCCTAACCTCTTTCGTTGGTCGTGATGGTAATTCGACCTCTGGTTCAACGACCTGCATATTAGGAATTTGGTTAGTTTGAGGCATAGGTGGTCCTACAACTACCTTACCTCCCCTCGTGGTTGTGAATACTTCAGCCTGCGCTTCCTCCTCCATATAAGGAAATGTTTCTTTGACATCTCGGAGGAATTGATCTGCGCCTTGATATAATCCTGCAATAAAATTTACAAACCCCTGCATTTTATGTTCGACATCCGCACCCATCTTTTCTTGTTCTTGGGAGAACTGATGGAACAATTGTTCGATTACCCCACCGTATGGTTTCGGAAGAGGGTTTGGCGTCTCGACGGAGTCCTTAGTTACGTGAATGTGTTCGTCGGGTGATGATACCACATTTAGATGTGCTGCCTGGGTCTCCTCTTGTTCCTCGTCGGTAGACCAATCCAGATAGTGTGCTTCCATGTCGTCCAAGAGTTTATGCGCCTCCTTCACTGTCTTATACGGAAAAATACCTCCACAAGATGAATCCAACCTTAACCGAGAATCGTTAGTCAATCCAGCATAAAAGACATCTATCATTTCTCTATCATCAATACCATGGTTTGGAAAGACTAAAAATAAACTCTTATACCTTCCCCAAGCTTTCACAAGGCTATCTTTTCCTTGTTTAAAGTTTCGAATTTCAGCTCTTATTTTGTGAGCCTTGGAAATGGGGAAGTAGCTTGACAAAAAGGCAGATTTCAAATCGTCCCAGGTTGTGATGGATCCCGGGAGCAGTTGTTTAAACCAGTCTTTTGCCTTTTTTGTCAAAGTAAAAGGGAATACTCGAAGTTTTACCTCATCCTCGCTGGTGTTGACTAATTCACAGATGTCCTCGAATGCTTCAAGGTGTTGGTAAGGATTTCCGCTTGGTTCTCCGTCAAATGAAATGGTGTTGATCATTTTGATGAGTCCTTTATTGATTTCCACCATTTTACCATCTGTCTTTTTGATTGCGGATCTCGGAATAAACCGGACCTCAGATCGCTTATCCCACATGGGTTGATCGTCTCCCATCCTGACAACTTAACAAACGATTACGGGCAACTTGCGGGAAACAGAGAGATAATATAAAATAAAAACAAACTAGACTAGAACGCGAAAAACTTGCAAGGGACAGAATCCCTCACAAGGATCGATTAACAAAACTAATTAAACTAAAATCTAGCAACTACCGTTCCCCGTCAACGGCGCCAAAAACTTGATGCGGTAATTATTGTATATAAAAAGCGTAACAAGTTTTAACCTCTAATGCCTAGCCACTGTCTTACCACATATACAGGCAAGCGTACCTGATTGTGAGTAATATAGTGTAGGAAAGTCCATGTATCGTATCTACCACTGGGAACGGTCAACTTATCGTAGACTAAAGTCGAATCGGTTTAATTAATCAAAAAGGGGGCGGTTTGTATGAAAAAGGTTTAAAATACTTAAAAAGACAATTAACTAAGTAAAACTAAGAAAGCAATTGAAATTATGATTTAAGTTTATAATAAGAGAAAACAGCAGTACTTATCATGATAAAGCGAATCCCCAATATGGATGACATAAATAGATCGAAGGCTTGGTTGTTTTGACTATTGTAGGAATTTAAGTCTGGGACACCCTAACATGTACAATTTATGGTTATGAACTAGGACATGGTCCTCCTAATTCCAATCCTAAATCGTTTGGTCCACAATCTAGAATCGGTAAACCCTTCCTAATCAATTATTGTAATAACTCTTTTACTATCGGTCACTATTGGTCAAAGTAACCCCTTAACACAACCTTTTGGTCCGGTTCAAGCTAAGGTAGGTTGATTATCCTTTCGGAGTCTATCTGTTTTGGTCCAACAAATACACCCAACCAAGTGATTTCAAATCGCCACAACAACAATAATCAGAAAAGAACCATAAACGACATTCAATTAATCAAAAACAAACCAATAAACATTAATTGCAAAACATCATCCATAATGGTTCATCTATCATGACAAGCACTACTAATAAACTACTCACTCATAATAAAAACAAGAACATAAACAAAAGTAGACATCGACATGATACCGACAGCACAACGATAGATGATCGGGGATCGACTTCCGCAGCGTATCGGCACCTTTCGTACTCTCATTCTCGTTCCTCTGACTTCAAATATGCTTCCAACGTGTATCGGACATGTTTAGAACTGAAGGAGGAGGCTGGTATTTAAAGGAAAACGACTAGGGGCCATCTGGCGATCGCCAAACGGCTGGTTTGGCGACGCCAAACACTTAAACCAACTCTAATCTGCAATTCAGTCGAACTTGGCGGCGCCAGAATGAGGATTTCGATATCGCCAAGTGTCTTCTGTGTTGACCTTGTGCATTTTTCACGTTTTCTCGCCTTTTTCCGTACTTTTCCGTTCCACGGCCTCCAAATCCTTCACAAAAAATAATAAGCTCTTTTAGTGTATGAAATGATCATAAACGGGTGAGAAATGGGGTAAAGTCGTACGATTGCGCGCAACCAAAACATGTATAATTTTGGTGTTATCAGTGCTATTCTGATACATCATAGATATGCGGAGCCTGATCACCTACGCCTAGCCATGATATAAGTAGGATAAGACTTATGAACTAATCATTCTGCTAGAATTTAAAAGTTGAAACTTTCTAAAGATTTCCTGAAAAACGTAATTTGTTTGAGTTTGCATATGACATGTACAAAATTTTCAAAAGTACTTACATGTATTGACTAAATTCTTTTATCGCAGTTAACATGTCTCAGGAGACCGACCCCTCTGAGTACCGATCCCACGGGTCCCCCGAGCACCCTAGGAGTGAGAGTGGTGCTTCCCGATCCCGTACCGCTGTCCCGAAGCGTGACTCCTATAGCGATAGCGACGCCGACTCCCACCGACCTGTCCCTGCGGCCCGAGCCGGACTTAGGATTCGCACTACCGCTCGGAAGAGCGTGCCCATACCTGCTAGGATGACCTTCCGCATCCCCGCTGGGGATGGGGCAGGACCATCTCGGGTGAGAGGCCGAGGCGGATCCTCCTCGTCGTCGTCTTCATCGTCAGGATCTCCACCGCCCTACCGACCATCGTCGCCAATAGCTCGAGTTTCACGACCACCACCCGTCGCCCGACCACCACCGATAGCCCCGATCCCTAGACACCCACACGTGGCTCGTGCCCCTGTCCTTTTCCTGAGAGGAATGACCCCGACCGAGCGCCAGGAGGTCGCACGTTTAGCCCGAGGCCAGAGTATTCACGAGCATATGATCGATCACCACGAACATATGATCGATTCTCTTCTTGGTGTGGCTGGAGCTGATAGCCAGCAGTTGTCTCGAGTCGTGGCCCTCCTAGGTCACACTATGGACTCACTCTGTCACCTGTACACTCTTGTGTATATGGTGATTGCTCTGGCTATCATCCTGTATGGCTGGACTGTCTGGGGGGCTAGATTCTAGGTGATGGGATCCTTTGGTAGACTTTTGATGATAAAAACACTTTGGTTTCTTATTTTGGGGCATGATGCCCAGTTATCGAACAATTCATGATTTTCTTTTGGATGATTATTGTAAAAATCATGATGATCTTTTGGGGTAATCGGTTTTAGCCGATGATATTATGCTATGACTTTGTGTTTTAAATGATTCTCATATTATGATTGCATGGTATGTTTAAAATTGGGATGTTTGATTTTTTTTTTATGCAACTGATAATCTCATTGGAAAAGTAGAATAGTTGTTAACTTGTGAAATAACTACGGTTAAGATAACTAGTGTAGTTCATGAGTTTCAAGAGCTTAGACTTTCATAGCTCGCCACTGAATGCTTTTACTATGGTTATGTTTTAGAAACATGCCTCCAAGAAGGGAAAATCCAGATCTGTCAAGGCTCGTTTCGGAGCAAGTACTAGCCTCTCTTCCTAACATAGTTAGTCAAGTGGCTGCCGGACTTAACGGTAACCAAAACCGCAACCAAGAGCATAGAGAAAGGGAATGTACATACAAATCCTTTCGAAGCTGCAACCCTAAGGAATTCCACGGAACTGAGGGAGCAGTTGGACTACTAACTTGGATAGAGGGCATGGAATCTGTTCTCCGTATCAGCAAATGTACGGAGGGAAACAAGGTAGAATATGCTGCCTGCTTGTTACAAGGACGAGCTCTAACTTGGTGGAATACTCAAGTTCAGACCCGCGGACGTGAGGCAACCGGTCAAATATCTTGGGAGGATTTCAAGAAAATGCTTAAGGATGAATTCTGTCCGCGAAGTGAAATACAGAAATTAGAAGCGGAGTTATTGCACCACGAGATGAAAGGAAACGACGTCACCACCTACACTACTCGATTTCACGAATTGGCTAAGCTGGTACCGCATCCTGTGACACCGGAGCAGAACAGAGTGGATCGTTATGTCTGGGGATTATCACCAGTAATCCGGGGAAATGTAACCGCAGCAGACCCAAAGACCCTACAGGAAGCAGTCAGTCTAGCAAACCGCCTCACCAACAATGCAGTCCAATCAGGGATGTTTTCAAGTGACAGTGCGAAAGGAAAGAGGAAGATGGAAGAGTCAGCAAGGAGTAAGCCTGGACAGAGATTTAACAAGGACCGGAAGGTGGCAAGGAACTTTGGAATCCAGGCGCCGGCCCTAGAAAAAGGGAAAGGGCCACAACGTGCGTGCGATAGGTGTCATCGACAACATGTAGGGAGGTGTCTTATCTGTCAAAAGTGCAACCGAGCAGGGCATGTTGCACAAAACTGTAGATTTGGAGAAGGTCGAGCCTGCTATGAGTGTGGAAGCCCCGATCACTATCGAAACGCGTGCCCCAAGCGACACCAGAGGTCTCATGCAAACACAACTCCACCAGCGAACCAAGGAAACCGTGGAGGTTTGGCTCGAGGAAGAGCATTTGTGATTGGAGCAGACGAAGCAAGGCAAAACCCTGATGTGGTCACAGGTACGTTCCTTCTAAACAACCATCCTGCATCTATGCTTTTTGATTCCGGAGCAGATAGAAGTTATGTGTCGTTAGAATTCAGGCCTAAGATAAACAAGAAGTCACAGAATTTGAAAGAGGAACATATAATTGAATATTCTAACGGGGAATTAGTTAAGGCCAACAAGGTAGTCAGGAAATGCACTCTAGGCTTAGCAGGAAAGGATTTTAGTATAGACTTAATCCCGATCAACATAGGGAGTTTTGACATAATAGTTGGTATGGATTGGATGTCTAACCACCGAGCGACGATATGTTGTGCTGAGAAGATAGTTATGCTAGCGCTACCCGACGGAGGTGTACTCGAAGTACACGGAGAAAAGCCAAGGAAAGACATTAAGATAGTGTCATTTATGAAAATGCGAAGCCATCTACGAAAGGAGTGTGTAGCATTCATGGCGCACGTGGTGGATAAGAAAGCAAAGGAGAAGCAAATCCAGGATATTCCGATTGTGCGAGATTTTCCTGAAGTATTCCCGAAGGAGTTACCTGGATTACCCCCGCAACGGCAGGTAGAGTTCCACATTGACCTAATTCCCGGAGCAGGCCCCGTAGCAAAGTCGCCTTATCGTCTAGCACCATCCGAGATGCAGGAGCTGTCAAACTAACTTCAAGAGCTGCTAGATAAGGGATTCATTCGACCCAGCTCTTCGCCCTGGGGAGCCCCTGTGTTGTTCGTCAAAAAGAAAGATGGATCTTTTCGCATGTGCATCGATTACAGGGAGCTGAACAAGATCACTATTAAGAATCGTTACCCTCTTCCACGCATCAACGCTCTGTTTGACCAATTGCAACGAGCAACGTACTTCTCCAAGATCGATCTTCGATCTGGATACCATCAAATGAGAGTTCGTGAAGAAGATATTGCTAAGACAGCGTTTAGAACTCGTTATGGTCATTACGAATTCTTGGTCATTCCTTTTGGTTTGACGAACGCTCCAGCAGTTTTTATGGATCTGATGAACAGAGTATGTCGACCGTACTTAGATAAGTTTGTGATTGTCTTCATAGACGACATCCTGATTTATTCGCAGAGCAAGGAGGACCATGAGCAACACCTAAGGTTGATACTGGAATTACTCAAAGCTGAAAAGCTTTATGCCAAGTTCTCAAAGTGCAAATTTTGGATTCGAGAAGTACACTTTTTGGGTCATGTGGTGAATAAAGAGGGAATACATGTCGATCCAGCTAAGATTGAGGCTATAAAGAAATGGGAAGCCCCGAAGACACCGACAGAAATTCGACAATTTCTCGGTTTGGCAGGCTACTACCGACGATTCATTGCAAATTTTTCCAAGATTGCACAGCCACTGACAACCTTAACGCAAAAAGACAAGAAGTTTATTTGGGGAGAGAAACAGGAGGAAGCATTCCAATTGCTCAAGCATAAGTTATGCAATGCACCCATTCTGGCATTACCCGAAGGAACGGATAACTTCGTGGTGTATTGCGATGTTTCACATCAAGGCTTGGGATGTGTTTTGATGCAAAACGAGAAAGTCATCGCCTATGCATCCAGACAGCTGAAGGTCCACGAGAAGAATTACACCACTCATGACTTGGAGCTCGGAGCAGTGGTGTTTGCCCTCAAGATTTGGAGACATTGTCTTTATGGCACCAGATGTACCATCTTTACGGACCATAAGAGTCTCCAGCACATTCTCGATCAGATAATGCTGAACATGAGGCAGAGAAGATGGGTTGAGTTGCTCAGTGATTACGACTGTGAGATTAAATATCACCCAGGGAAGGCGAATGTTGTAGCTGATGCGCTAAGCAGGAAGGAAAGGGTGAAGCCTTCAAGGACGCGAGCCATGGGAGTGATAGTACAAACCAGTTTGAAAAGTCAGATACTTGAAGCCCAGAGAGAAGCTTTAAAAGCTGACAATCTAAAGAAAGAAACTCTTCACAAGATGGAGAAGGAGTTTGAGGAGAAAACGGACGGAGTGCGTTATTTCAAGGATAGGATTTGGATTCCAAAAGTTGATCAGTTGAGGACAATGATCATGGACGAAGCTCATCAATCAAAGTACTCGATACACCCAGGATCTGACAAGATGTATAAAGGACTGAAAGAACACTATTGGTGGCCTGGAATGAAGAAGGATATCGCCACCTATGTGAGCAAATGCCTAACTTGTGCAAGAATCAAGGCAGAACACCAGAAACCATCCGGACTTTTACAACAGCTGGAAATCCCAGAATGGAAATGGGAACGGATATCAATGGATTTCGTGACCAAGCTACCTAAGAACAAAAAGGGTCATGATTCGATATGGGTAATTGTTGATCGACTCACGAAATCTGCGCACTTTTTGCCAATAAAAGAAAGTTTTAGCATTGATCGACTTGCGCAACTATATGTCAACGAGATAGTTATGCGTCATGGAGTACCAATCTCAATCATCTCCGATAGAGACAGCAGATTCACATCGCGATTTTGGCAGTCACTACAGGCAGCATTAGGTACTAGCGTAGATTTGAGCATCGCTTGCCATCCTCAAACCGACGGACAAACTGAGAGAACCATACAAACGTTGGAGGATATGCTACGTGCTTGTGTGTTAGAATTTGGAGGTAGCTGGGATGATCACCTACCCTTAGTCGAGTTCTCCTACAACAACAGCTATCATACCAGCATCCAATGCGCTCCATATGAAGCCTTGTACGGACACAAGTGCAGATCCCCACTTAATTAGTTGGAAGTGGGAGAAAGTCGACTAATCAGGCCTGACATCGTTCAAGAAACCACTGATAAGATCAAGATGGTTCAAGAAAAGCTTAAAGTGGCCAGGGATCGTCAGAAAAGTTACGCTGATAATCGCCGGAAACCGTTGGAATTCCAGATTGGTGATAGAGTGCTACTAAAGGTATCGCCTTGGAAAGGACTAATAAGATTTGGAAAGAAGGGAAAATTGAGCCCCCGATTCGTTGGACCATTTGAGATCTTGGAAAGAATCGGACCAGTCGCCTACAGATTAGACTTACCCCCAGAGCTCAGCACCATTCATGACACTTTCCACGTGTCCAATCTGAAGAAATGCCTGTCGGAAGAGACAGTGGTCTTACCTCTGGAGGAAATCCAAATCGATGAGCAACTGCGTACCACGGAGGAACCAATTGAAATCCTTGATCGAGAAATCAAGCAACTTAGGCGTAGTAAGATACCGATCGTCAAGGTTCGATGGAATTCCAGGCACGGACCGGAGTTTACCTGGGAGCGGGAGGCTTTCATGAAAAACAAATACCCGCATTTATTCACAAAAGACCCCTGTGGTAGCAGCAAAAATTAAATTTCGGGACGAAATTTCTTTCAACCGGGGGTAAATGTGACAACTGACAGTTTTGACTTTCAGGTTAGCTACTTGTTAAATCACTCAGTAGCGTTTCTATAGGTTAAAATTTAGTCATTTAAGTTATTAGAAGAAACAAGGTTAGTTTGCGTGAAAAATTTAGGCAAAAACCTAGAAATCCCGAAAACTGCCCGAAAAAGCCCGTACCGGCCCAAAGTCACCCGAACATCCTATAATGCCAAAATTAAAGTTGATTTATAAAAAAATATGTTACTTTATTAAAAATAAAAGTAAACTGAACCAAACAACCCAAATTCACCTTCGAAAAAGTCGATTTCTACCGAAAAATGCCTAAACCCGACAATGCGTTAGATTTATCAGTGTAAATCTTAGCTGTTTATAAAAATAAAAAAAAGAAATGCAAGGGTTGGGTGGGCCCTACTATGGCCGGCCACCCGCCCCCCCTAATTACTCTATCTCTCTCTCTCTTTCCCATAAACAAAATCATCACACCCTCTTACACCTTTTTCATTTTCAAAATCCCTACTCTCTCTCTATTCTTCTCTCTCTAAAATTCTCTCTAAAAATCCAGCCAAGATCTTCATCAAAAATCAGATTTTTGAAGTTTTGATTTAAGATTTTAGCAAGCTTTAGTAGTTGTTTCATCAAGGTAAGCATTGTAGTAACTTTGTAACTTCGATTTTAGCATCTTGAAGCTTTTTTCTTACTCTTTTTGAGGTTTAAAACCTCTTTGATGATTGAAATTCATTCTTGATGTTTGAGGAAGAGAATGAACCATAACAATGTGTAATAACATTCAAAAATGGTGAAGTTCTATGATTCCTCCATATGAAAACAAGATTTGAAGTGAAAATCACTTATTTTGATGTTTTTGTTACTCGTTTTGGGGCTGAAATCATCTATTATTTCATGCATGTGTTTTGATGGTATTCAAGCTTATTTCATCTATTCTTATGGTAGATAAGTTGGGGGATTTTAGTTTATCATCAAATAAACCCCAAAGTTGGAAATTCTAAGTGTTTTGGGGAAAATATGGAGTTTTTGTTTATGATTTCATGCTGGCAGAATGTTGCATGTTTGTTTAAACGTCTCAAAAGCATAGTAAACTGAGGTATTTTTCTATAAAAATTTGATAGATAAAAGTTTGATGAGTTTGGAAGAAAATCCATTTTGAATCATGTAGGACCTCTTTGTTGTGAAGAGTCAGAATTCACTATCTTTATAGCTTTATAGTTTAACTTTCAGTTAGTTGTGAACAATTGTGTTTTTGGTAGCCCTTGTTTAGAGGTTTATAACCTCGGGGGCCTTTATTGTCATTTGATGTAACTTCCTCTTACCTATATAAGGTAAGAGATGTTTAGGGTTTTTGTATTGAACCATTTTTGCCTTTTTGGGAAAACTCCATTGTTGAAGATATTGAAGCTTTCACATTCGTCATCATCTTGATTCAATCCATTTCTTCTCATTTTATTTGATTTGTGGAACAACAATTGGTATCAGAGCCATACCTTGTTGATTCCTTGGCTTTCATTGTGTTTTTCAAAGATTTTAAAGGTTTTTAAAGTTTTGGGTTTTCAAAACTTTTTGGGGTTTCAATCCAAAAAGTGTTTTTAAAAGGGTGATATTAAGTGTTAAGTGATTTCCCAGTGTTTTATAAGCTTTTTCCTAGAAATTGGGGCTCTTAACACTTGTTTTTTAAGAGTTTTTAAGTGATTTTGAGTGATTTTTCGGACTTTCTGTGCAGGTTTTCCGAATCGGAATACGAGAGCTGAAATTTCAGCTCAAATTTTCCGACTCGGAATCTGTACCTTCTCCGGATCGGAGAATTCTCCTTTTCCGAATCGGAAAACCTTGTTTTCCGAATCGGAAAACGAGCCTCTGATTTGGGGTTTTGCTTCTGAGAAGTCACTTTTCCGATTTCAAGCCTTTTTCAAACCCAACCTTTTCCGAATCGGAAAATTGTATTTTCCGAATCGGAAAAGCTGTTTTTCGCATCCTAGTATTTTGAGCCAAATCTGATTCGGAAAACTTCTGTTTCCAGATCGGATTTCGCCTCTTTGAGCCGAAACTTTTGAAAATTTATTTCTCAAATCCGACACTAAGTTTGCTTTCAAAACTTTTCAAATCTCAAAGCTTTTTGTGTCCCGAGGCACTCAAAATATCCGTTTTTCGAAAACCTGTTTTTTTTAAGCCAAGTGAATCGTACAAGGAGGTCTGTTTTAGTGAGAGAAATGTCGAAGGAAATCCTCGGAATCGGATCCGAGACTCGTCCTCCCGTCCTGGTGCTGGGCGAGTACCAACAATGGAGACGCAGGATGATTCACTTCCTTGACCTGCTTGATGAAAACCTGATGAAGTCCATCCGAGAATGGCCTATCCGACCGACCGTCACCGTTTCCGCCGTACCCAAAACCGATACTTGTCCCGAACTTCCGGCATACGTGGTTGAGAAGCCTGTTGAGATGTTCAACCCAGAACAAAGAGCCCGACATCTCATCGACAAGCGTGCACTAACCCTGCTGATCATGGCTCTCCCAAACGACATGTACGCGAGAGTGGACAGTCTGACCAACGCACGAGACGTTTGGTTGGAAATCGAACAACAGATGCAGGGAGGCGACACTGCTGTGGAGAGTCAGAAGGAAAGCGCACTCAATGCCTACGAAGGCTTCAAGGCTAGGGAAAACGAATCCCTCATTGAGTCTTATCAAAGACTAAATGCTTTCGTCAACGACTTGAGACGGCTCGGGGTTGAGAAATCAAAGTATGAAGTGAACGTGAAGTTCTTGAAGAATCTCACTCAGGAATGGCAAAACATGGCCATCAACATTCAGCTTAGCCGGAATCTGGGAACTTTGGGTCTGCATGACTTATTCAGCATGATGGTTCAACACGAAGAATTCATCACCGGTGGACGCTCCAAGAAAGCAGTCGATCCTCTGGCATTGTCGGCCGTGCCCTTCGGAGGACCAAGCACTGCTCCCGTCCAACCAATGCCACTCAACAATGTCTCTCCACAGTACTATCCAGAAGAATACAGTCAAGAGTTCAACCCGAACTATGGAACAAGCGTACAACATCCCGACGAACCGGTGATCATTTCTATCTCAGATTAAGAACTCTTCCATGTGAATGAGTCCCTTGCCCTCATCTCACACAGCGTACAACGATTGAACGCAAATCGTGGATACAACCGTGCACGAGGATCCGGTTTTCCCAGTGGAGGAAGAATGGGGCAAGGCAGAGGAGGTCATTATCAGCCAGAGAGAGGTCAGCACGGAAATCAAGGGAGAGGAAGCTATCAGCAAGGGGGAATACAGGCTTACGATCAAGGAGGTTATAGGAACAACCAGGGAAGGTTCAGAGAAGATCAAGGCAGATACAGAGATCAGCCGAGAAGAGACAACACTTATCTTGACTATCAAGGAGGTCAAGGTAGTCAAGGAGATTGGAGAGGACAAGTCTCAGACATCAACTACCGGAATAGCTTGAGGCAATACACTCCGGAATCTGGGTATATCGATCGTCAGGGATATGAGATCGGGTATGGAGGAAGACATGAGAGTGGAAGACTAGATCAAGGGCCAGGATACGGGTATGAGCAGAATAGAAGTGATCGAAGGCAAGATGAGAGAATGGATCACGGGAAAAGCAACTACAATGGAGGTGATTCCAGGGGAAACAGTTCCAGGCAAGTTCAGAGAGATGATCAACAGACTCAAGCTGACCAAGGAATTCAACGGTCAAATCATCCTCAGGGTCCCATAACCCAGAACCCCGCTCCTCAACAAACTGCAAGTCCCACTACCACTTGTTACAAGTGTGGTAAATTGGGACACTACGCTCGAGATTGCTCCGTCAAGTATAAGGATGCCGCGTACTTTGAGAGGAAGGCCTCACTGATGAGGAAGAAGGAAAAAGGGGTCGCTTTGCTGGTAGATGAAGAAAACTGGGTCTGTGAAGAGGAGAGTTCAGACGAGGAGGATCATATGGTGAAGGGTCATTGCTTGATGGCTGACTTCGAGGGATCAGAAGCTGTTGGACCGAGCACTTATCAAGATATAGATCCGTCTGAGGTATCATCTCTTCCAGATATAACTGACACTGTGGCAATGTTGGAATCTAAAATTTGTGAATTAGAAAGATGTCTCCAATCGGAGAGGACTCTCGTCACGAAATTTAGAATCGACAGTGCAATTTATAAAGACTCTCTCGAGGATTTGACCATAGTCTATAACCGTGAAACACTTGAGTCTGGGATTAGAGAGTCCAATTTAGCAAACAAACTCTGTTGTCTTCAAAAAGCCCATGAGGAACTCAACAGTAACCATGGGGAGCTCAACATTAAATTCCAGTTGCTTTCGGAAGAAAGAACTCGGTTGTTTTCAAAAATACAAGAGCTTGAGGACAACAATTTTAAAAGAGGACAATCTGAACAGACTTTAAGTATCCTCACTCATCATGCCAAAAAGAATCCTTTTTACAAAGCCAAACCCGGCCTAGGTCTGTCTGAAAACCATATTTTAGACAAAGCACCTTCTCATCTATAAAACTTTGAGGATATGGCAGCCTCCAAACCCAAACCCGCCATAGTAGGAGGACATGTGACCGAGGAATTTGTTAGGCAGACTGTCACATACACCGAAGTCATAAACGGTGAGACCATAACTAGAACCATCAGTCCAACGAACAGTACCTCTAGCAGTCCTCCCACTAGCCCACCTCCGAATAGACCAATCTTTGTTCCGGCTAGTGATCCGACCAACTCCAAACCCACTTGGGAAGGAATCAAGGCCAGAACCCCTAGAGTAGCAATGCCTCCCATCAACTACACAGACCTTAACTCAAGCTATGATACTAGGGAAATGGAATTTTCAGAGGAGACCTTAGTTATCCCACCCGAGGATACTTCCGCAACTAAGTGTCCCGACCTAGTCAGGCTAGAAAAGGAGGTGTTTGCTCTTAGGTTAAAAGCCATGGATTTGGATGCATGTCAACATCAGATCTTGAATCTGAAAGTTATTGTTTCGGAGAAAGACTCGTTGGTACGCAATCTGGAAAAAGACTTGCTCGAGGCCAATGCTGAGAGAATTAGGCTTTCTTCAGAATGTGAGACCGCATCCTCAGCTTTCACTATTTTTCAAAACAAGGTTGCGGATCTTCAGGCTCGATATGTTATCCTAGATGTCCATTTTGAACTTTTAAAGGAACTTGATCACGATGAAAGGATAATGTATCGCCAATCTTTAACAAACCAACGGGTGTCAAACTCCATTTTGAAGAGAAAAGTAATGAATCTTGAAAAACTCTACTTTTCAGGCTCATTTAATGATAAGACTGCTCCAATCCTTAACCATCCAATAGTCACACCCCAACCCAAACCTATCTTAGACTCTGAGGACTATTACTCCATAATCTCAGATGATGATGAACCTCCTAACTCACACCATAGGATAGCCGAACCCAAGACTGTCCAAGATCCAAATGTTGAATATGATATGAAGGCGTTTTTAGATGAGGATGATGATCCTTCAGGCTTTATTCCAAACAAGCCTAAATCTGTTGTTGTCAAATCTGAGAAGTCTACTGAGTCACGAGCTCCTGTTTCTGAGAAAAGTAACCCGGAGGGTGAAAAATGTGTAGGTACTGACAAGGGCAAGTCAGTTAAGCCTCACGCACCCAAAGGACTCCAGAAAAAGCAATCAAAGTCTAACGATGCTCGTAACTCAGTTAAACCCATTAAAAGTCTTGACTTTCATTCAAGTTCCTTTGAAGTGGGTGAGACATCTCAGTTACAACCAAATCAACCTTTCAATTCCACAAAACCTAAATTTCCTAAAAAGTCATCTGGAAAAGGTGGTAACTCCATTCCCACAAAACCGTCCTCTAACTCACACCATGCTTTCCATGCAGATGCGAGGAGGAAAGATGGTGGACAGAATGTGAAGCCACCAAGAAAGGATCATCATGGGAGGAACAACTCTTTTTCTGCTTTCCCTAAGAAGCATAGTCCTAGCCGTGCGGGTTTAGGCTTTGCTCCACCTAGTGTAGGAAAGAATTCGAACATGTCTGTTAATTCTAATCGCAACTTGAACGATGCTTTTAATACTTTTCGCAATGACATGTGCTTTATGTTTGATAATTTCCTGCGTTATGGTGTGTCTAACTCTTTCTATGCTCCTAATTCTAATGTCAAATCCCGAATAAGAAGGGGAAGAAAAAAGAGGAAAAGCAAAATCCTCATCGTCAGTGAAGTCCCCTCTGCCTAAGGAGAAATCCGAAAAGGGGACTACACCGACTGATTTATCTGTTTCTAACCCACAGGAACCCATTTGGCAATGGGTCCCTAAACAAGCTTAGTTGTCTTCCAGGTCAGTCATGTGTGGTACTTCGATTCCGGCGCATATAGACACATGACTGGTCAGAGATCCTTCCTTTTCGACTACGTTGAAAGGTTCGAGGGATACGTTAAAACAGCCGACAAGAGGCCTAAGCCAATGGTGGGTTATGGGAAAATTACGGATGGAAAATACATCATCAAGGATGTAAGGTATGTCGAGGGATTAGGTTACAACATGTTCAGCTCCAGTCAGTTCTGCGACAACGGAAACTGGGTGAAGCAATTTCAATACGGAAGCGGCGTGAATGATGAAGACAACAACGTCATCCTAAGTGCACGTAGGAATGGAAATCTTTATTCCACCGTCTTTCGTTCAATCCCTCAGACTCACCCACAGTTCGAAGCAATATCCAATCCAAGGAATGCAATTTGTCTGCTCGCGAAAGCTTCAAAGGAGGACAGTTGGTTATGGCATCGAAGACTCTGCCATCAGAATTTTAAAGACATGAACAAGCTGGTTTCGAAAAATCTCGTCAAGGGACTACCGGAGACTCGCCTTTCCAAGGATACACTGTATCCAGCTTGCGAACAAGGAAAGATGACGAGAAGCTCTCATCCACCGAGGATGGATACAAATAGCAAGAGTCCCCTTGACATGATTCACATGGATCTTTGTGGACTTACCAGAACCGAGAGCTTAGCCCGAAAGAAATACATGTTAGTTCTTGTTGATGAGTTCTCTAGGTTCACATGGATTGAATTCCTACGAGCCAAGTCTGACTCTGCCGATCGAATCATTGCCTTCATCAAGCGGATTCAAGTTCTCTTGGGTCGCAGAGTGAAGAAGTTGAGGAGTGACAACGGAACCGAGTTTCGCAATGCAAAGCTGCAATCCTTTCTCGAAGACGTGGGAATCTCTCACAACTTCTCAGCCGTGCGCACACCTCAGCAAAATGGGGTAGTAGAAAGGAAGAACCGGACGTTGGTCGAAGCAGCGAGATCCATGATGGCTCATTCTGGAGTTCCTCAATCATTTTGGGCTGAAGCAGTATCAACAGCATGCTACACGCAGAATCGGACTCTGATCGTCAAGCGGACCGGTAAAACCGCCTACGAGATGGTCGAACAGCGTAAGCCTAACATCGATTACTTTAGAGTCTTTGGATGTAAATGCTATGTTTTAAACAACCGGGATGATTTGGGAAAGTTTGAACCTAAGTCTGATGAGTCTATCTTCATCGGATACTCACATAACTCAAAGGCTTATCGGGTTTTCAACAAACGGACCCGAACCATCCTGGAAAGCTCAAATGTTGATTTTTCCGAAACCGAAACTTATTCTGTGGCAAGTTCAAGTAATATAAATGCATCATTTCCTGAACTGTTCACCGCACCACCGAGCACAGATTCTTCCACTAACTTTTCTGCTTTAGACTTCTTAGACCTCGCAGATTATGATCTACCCACTCTAACGGGTCCGATTGTAATTCCTGCTCATGCTGGATCAACTTCTACTTCCGTGACGTCCGATGCATTCATCACTAAGCCATCTACAAGTACATCTACAAACTCAGTGTCACCGGAATCCACTGCGGTCTCCCCCCTTGAAATCTCTTCATCTGCCTCACCGGAACCCATCGAAGAACAGACTCCTCAACCTGTTCTTGCACCCATCCCAGAAGATGCTCCACTAACTTCACCTAGCTCAGCTCAGAGAAATTATGCTCAGGTAGTACGTGAGCCCCGGTTGGAGGCATCACCGCAGAATAATCCGGCAGCCGGATCATCAAGTAGAAACCAGCAAGAGGTCTTCGCCGTGCAAGATGAGAACGACGCCACCAACAACCAACAAGCTTATGTTACTCACCCACACACTCGCAAGTGGACAAAAGATCACCCCCCCCTCCCAGATCATCGGGAGTCCCTCACAACCTGTAACCACGCGATCTGCAAAGCACACCGAAAATCTGATCCTATTCGGCGGGTTCTTAAGCGAATTTGAACCATCGGATGTTTGGCAAGCTCTCACCGATCCCGACTGGGTGATCGCCATGCAAGATGAGCTGGCTGAATTCGAGAGAAACAAAGTTTGGCGCTTGGTAGAACGACCATGGGGAAAGACTATCATCGGTCTCAAGTGGATACTCCGGAACAAAACCGACGAGAACAATCTCATCATCCGGAACAAAGCTCGCCTGGTCGCCAAGGGTTATCGCCAACAAGAGGGTATCGACTACGATGAGACGTACGCGCCAGTAGCCCGAATCGAAGCGATCCGAATCTTCCTAGCGTATGCTGCACATAAAAACATGACGGTCTATCAAATGGACGTTAAATGTGCCTTCTTGAATGGAGTTCTTCAAGAAGAAGTGTACGTTGAGCAACCGGAAGGGTTCGTCAATCCTCGATTCCCGAATCACGTCTACATTTTGGACAATGCGCTTTACGGTCTTAAGCAAGCTCCGAGGGCATGGTACGAAACCCTCACTGATTACTTGCTAGGAGTTGGCTACAAGAAAGGTACAATCGATCCCACTTTGTTTCTCAAGAGGTCAGGTAAAGATTTAATTATCGTTCAGATATACGTGGATGACATTATCTTTGCATCTACAAAGCCTGAGATGTGCCAAGAGTTTGAGAACACCATTAAATCCCAATTCAAAATGAGCATGATGGGCGAGTTGACGTTCTTTTTAGGACTTCAAGTTCGACAACGCCCTGATGGCATTTTCATAAATCAAGCCAAATATGTTCAAGATCTTTTAAAACGATTTGATTTCGGTGGTTCAAACTCTGCGGCTACACCAATGCCTCGAAATTTTCAACTAAACGCAGATACTTCTGGTAAACCGGTTGACCAGAAAACTTATCGGGCAATCATTGGTTCTCTTTTATATCTCACGGCTAGTAGACCAGACATTGTCTTCTCTGCGGGTGTCTGCGCTCGTTTTCAGTGTGATCCACGTGACTCACACCTGTCTGCAGTCAAAAGAATACTTAGGTATCTGAAGGGCACACCGGATTTTGGCCTTTGGTACCCAAAGGATTCTGGTTTTGAGCTAATTGCATATACAGACTCAGACCATGTAGGTTGTAAGCTAAACAGGAAAAGCACATCGGGTGCTTGCCAATTTCTCGGAGACAAACTGGTGAGTTGGTCATCCCGGAAGCAGAATTGCGTCTCTCTATCCACTGCGGAGGCAGAATATATAGCCGCCGCCTGCTGCTGCTCACAAGTTCTGTGGATGAAAACCCAACTTGCTGACTTCGGATACACCATGCATCGGATTCCCATCTATTGCGACTCCAAAAGTGCGATTCAGATCACGGCAAATCCGGTTCAACATTCTCGGACGAAGCATATCGACATCCGATATCATTTCATCAAAGACCACGTCGAGAAAGGTAATGTTGAACTCTACTCTGTTGAGAGTGACTATCAGCTTGCTGATTTGTTCACAAAGCCGTTTGACGAGAAACGTCACTTCTTTCTCCTAAGAAAATTAGGAATGCTAGACCTTCCTGCATGAGGTCTAGGGGGAGTCGGGAGTTCCTTTGATGTATGCATGTGTGTAGGGGGAGTCTGTAGGAATTCTCGAGAGATTGCATGAATTGAGGGGGAGTACTAAGTCTTGTTTTCAATGTTTGGTGTGTTTACTGACGTTCTCGGATCCACAAAACCTTGGATACTATATTATACTTTCTTTTGTAGGTGTGGGTCCCCACGACGACTTTTGGTTACTTCAGATCAGAACTCGCACAAAACCCTGTCGAGACGTACCAGGTAAGTCTCTTTTCTCGGGAATCGAGAGCTGAACTTGTAACTTTTTGTGAACTTGCAAGTTCAGGGGGCGGTAGAGTACATGTCTTGAACTTACAAGTTCGGGGACTAACTTTGCCAACTTCTGGATTTGATGTTCAGGGACTCGTTTTGCACCTTTGTGAAACTTGTAGTCCAGGGTCTGTTTTGAAAATTTTCTGAAAATACAAGTTCAGGGACTTGTTTGTAAGTTTCTTGAAACTTCTAGTCCAGGGGTGGTTTTTGCCAATTGGTAAAAGTCGGGTTAAAAGAGTCATCAGGAGAGCCAAACACAGTGTTTTTAACCCAAAGTCAGTGTTTTTCAGTAAAAATATAAAAACTGATCTTAAGAGATTAATCTTCACAATTTTCAAATTTTCATCTTTTTCTCTCTCTGAACTCTCCCGATACCCACTTCGCGCTCGATTTCGGATTTTCCTCGTTTGTGCTTCGATCGTCAAACAAATTACATATTCGGATTCCTGGTAAGTAAACGATCAATCCTTATATAGTTATAACATCTATATCTGTCGTTTTGAGGTCTAAATCGAAGCCTAAACTTTTCTAAACTTACCCGAAACCCAAACTTCTTGGAATGGGATTTCGGGGTGTTTGATCGATCCCATTATACTTCTAAACTTGTTATTAATCGTTCTAGATCATTTGTAGTTAGTTTAGAATGTTAAATCGTCGGTTTTTGGGTGGTTTTTGAATCTGGAAAACATGGAATTACCCTTATGGGTTTCCAAGGTTTTCCGACTCGTGTGTGTGCCAAGATGCTTTTCAAAATTTTCTAAGTATCACATTTTCCGAATCGGAAAACAATGTTTTCCGACTCGGAAAACCAACCTCTTTAGTTGCTTAAAATTCTTCTAAGTGTTGGAGTTTCCCGATTCGGAAAACCATCTTTTCCGAATCGGAAAACTTGTGTTTAATTATATGCTCAAGTTTGTCTAAGTGTTGAGTGTTCTCCGACTCGGAAAATCACCTTTTCCGAATCGGAAAACCTCCCCTCGAGGTTTGCTCGTTTTTCGACTCGGAAAATACGAAATACTCATTTTTGGGTTTTCAAGTTTTTCCGACTCGCGTCTAGTCGAGGGTATAGTCTTTTCACGCTGCATTCTTACTAACACTTGACTTATTTTATAGAAATGGCTGATCAACCTATTGCTCCCACTTCTCCTGTCGGAAATGCTGCTGACCGAGCTCTTATTGACCCGGCCAATATCGTTCAGATCATCCAGAACAACGAGTTCGTCGACCTGGCGAACTTCACTGTCCAAGACGATGTGGTCCTTGAGATCCTACGGGCACATCCCCTTGCATACGCGATGCAAGCCACTGCTCAGATCCCCATGATCTATCTGCAACAGTTCTGGCACACTTCGTGTGTCGAGAACCAGAACGGAGCTCCAACCATCATCGGCCGGGTGGACAACACTGACCTGGTCATTACTGTGGAGGATCTCCGTCGAGTCCTTCGTTTACCGGCCGCCACTCCTGCGGCCCCGTTCGACCCTCTGGTTTCTGGACCCGAGCTCTTCAGCGAAGTACTCGCTCTCGGGGTCCACTACACTGCAAGCAACCGACCAAAAGGGATTTCCCAAGTCGCTCAAGGGATGCTGCCTCCAATTTGGTACTCATTTTTCAACATTCTCAACCGGACGCTCTCTTCGAAGACACATGGCGTGGACAAAGCCTCCACCCACTTCTGGCACGTCATCCATGCTGTTGCTTATGGACGACGGATAGACTTTGCCCAACAGCTTTGGGCAGACATGATTAACGACGTAAGAGCTGGACCTAGCAGGACTCGCCATACATCCATCCCGTGGATGCGGTTCTTCAGCCTGATCATTCGTGATCACATGGATCGTAACCGCGAAGTCAGACGCCGATCCAGACATCTCCGCTTCGAAAGCATACAGATTGGCTGCGCCAACAAGAAGAACATGCGCCCTGGACAGGTCGAGATGGCGATTTCCGAGAACGTGCTCAACATGGCGGACCGTAGGGCTATGAGTGTTAGGTTGTACCGAGTGTCTATAGGATTAGAAGACACGTCTACGGACTCCTCAGAACCGAGGAGCCCTGCCCAAGACGTGCAACCCGTCCCTTCTAGAGGCCGTGCCTCAGGCACGGCGGGCCAGCGTTCCAGTGGGGGAGCTTTTGGCTCGGGAGTGATGAGCGTTGCCGTGAGGGGAGGAGAGGGTAGAATCGTTGGTACGTCCGCCACTCCGCACACGTCTCGAGCTGGAGCATATCAGATGATGATTCAGAACAGAGCCACTCGTGCCCGTACACCCACCGTCGTGGAGGAATCATCTCCCTTCGAGTTGGATCATGAGATCATGAGCTGGAGCATATCAGATGGTGAAACAGTACATGGGGGTCCTCCAACAATCCCCCGTACACTCGTCATCGGAAGAGCGCCGATCGCCGACACCGCCGCAACAACCTCTACAGACTGGTGAGGACGTGGATGTTGGGTTTTATTGGGATCCCTCGTATCGATCCGACACGAGGATCACTGTGGATCTCAATCCTAACTGGAAGAGATACACAGTTAAACCTAATGATCAAACTGACCCAAAAGGTTTATACTAAATCAAACCTAACTGGTTTAATTATTGCGGAAGCTAAGAATTAAAACCCTAAAATTCACAGATCTTAATCGTTCAGTTTTATTTAACAACTAAAGGTTTAGGTTTGTTACCTGGATTGCTCGAGCTTGATCCACCCGTAAACGATCAGACAAATTGCCCTCTAGCTGGCTAAAATCCCGAGATCACGAAACAGGCTGTCACGTGTGAACTTCGCGGCGCGAGTACCACCTTCGCGGTGCGAGCTGGCTGCGGTGCTGGTGGTTGACGCCGGAATTTAGGAGAGAGAGAGAGAGAGAGAGAGAGTTTTTCTGGTTTGATGGCTTAATTGAATGAATGAATAACTGATAAGCCCTAGGCCTATATTTATATGGAGAAGTTTCCATATAACCAGTTTCCTTATAATTATCTTATGGAAATAATCTTTTCTTTTTCCCAAAGAAAAGAATCTCCATTAAATCTGATAATTATCTTTTATTAATTAATAATCTATTATATATTTAATCTCAATAAATACATAATTTATTAATCAATAAATCTATATATATTTATTCCCCTAATAAATATATATAGTTCATTTCAAACCTTTATCTTTGGGTTTTCTTACATAAAATACCCAACTGGTTTATAACTAACTATTATAAACCCAATCTCTCCAAACTGGGATTTTATCTTATTTGATTTACAGATCCTCACAGGTGTGACCCTCAAGTGTCTTATAACATTGGATGCATAATCACTGGTTTGTCAACTTTTGCACATAATTACTAACAGACTCCCACTTGTGCAAGTTGGCAATACCGTCTTGATCACACGGACCTAAGGAGGCCCCTAGACAGGCACTTAGGCTAACCAGGTTACAAGAACTCTTATACCCAGATAGGTGATAATACATTTCCCACAAGGAAATAACATTTATGAAACTACTGTCCATAAAACGGGTATATCTTGGCTTTTCCCTTTGCATCGCGACATTTCATCTTTGAGTATGAGCTTGGAATCAGTCAACTCTAAATACTCAAGATTATGTTTCTTGACTATCCGACCTCTACTGATAGGTAAACGACAAAGAACTAATCAGTTCGTTTGGGCATGGCCATGCACTTCATCAGTATATTCAGTCAGTCAAGGGGCCCAGAAATATCTCTCTTCAGAGAAGAGGCGCAAATCCCATCTTGCATATCTGCATTTAACACCATGGCTTCCGCTGAATCTAGTGACGCCCTTTATAGCCACCCTGTTACGGCGTAGCGGTTGAACGCACTAAGTATCCAGCAGTCCTCATGATATCAAGCCAAATACCTCAGGTGATAAGGACAACCACTGTGAGATTTACTTATGACAGAATCCAAGAAGTAAATCTCAACCACGGATCACGTCCGATATTTGCTACTCTATCAAATATCTGTGCAACTCCTGGTCTACAACGCTTGTAGCTGTTATTCAACCACTGATCATAACTACCCAGAGGCTCACAATGACTTTAACGCCCTAACGGGTTCCCACCACGATAAGTTGTCACGGACAAATTTCGAATGAAAGACTGGAAACTAGTCTCATTCCTGGATTATAAAACATGCAAAATATAAAAGCTATAAAGAAACTAATTTTGTATAGTCCATATTACACGCTGTAATAATAACAAAATTAATGGCATTTCTTAATTACTTTTACGGTGTCTATTCAACGTTTACTAAAAACTGATTTAAACGAAGCATCACCTAACTTCATTTTAAACCCTTTGATTAATGTTTACCGTATTAATCAAAGTAACAACCAAAACAATACAAGTTTGTATCGTTTGATACAATCTTCTTGATTCTGCTAATCTTTGTTTTGCAAATACTTTTAAACAAGGATTAGACTTTTCTTTACCATATTCCCTGAACTTGGAGATACTGGAATAACTCCTAGTTTCCCTGAATATGTAAAGTTTAAACTGCAACCTCCCTTAGTTGCTGTGTAGATGAATGATTTCTACCTGAAATCAGATAAAATTTCCATTTACCAAGCTGGCAAATTTCAGGAAATTTATTCTAGTGTTTACGACACTTTTAAAAGATAATTAATATCTTTAATAATTATTCCAACACACTTTAATTATTGATTTCTCTCAAAGTCAATTATGACTTTAGTTTCAAAGACTTTGAAACTTTCGTTCTACCCTTTTGACTAAAAGATAGATTCGTATATCTTATGAATTTACATCCTACCTGGATCATGAATTCCGAGATATATACTAAATCAATAATCTTATCTTTTATTCTCTATCATAGACTAGATAGAGAATAAACTGGGCTCCCACTAACCTATATGAAAACCAACTATTACTTAAAATTAACTATTGACTTAGTCAAAACTTGATTACTTAGTCAATTCTATTTTAAGTAATAAACACGAGAATTTTGACATTTATAAAACTTAACTGGATTTTATTAAATCCTAATTCCGAAACTTGGAATTTTTCCTAGCTTTATAAATACTGATATTATCAACGATATCTGAGATAATATCCTAAATTCTTCTTTAAAAACATATGAGTAATAAATTTTGATCATAAAATACTTTCATAATCTTTTACTCATAAATGTTCAAAAACACATTCCTATAATTATAGTACTTCGTGTGTTTTTGACAGTTTTCATATATATTACTTCAAATTATTTTGATTGAAGTAATACTGTTAGTGTAATAGGCAACATCTAGGATCTAATTTTGAATCAGATTCAAAATACCATGCATAAAGATATTTAAATCAAGACAATAATTTTAAATTTTAAAACCAATGAACAAATATCCAAAAATCCAAATTTTGGAAAAACAAGATTGTTTTAAATCATGAAAGTTTAAAATTGTCTTTGATAATATCTACTTGCATGCTGATCTTTGCAATCTGGGCACTTCACTTTTAATGACCACCTGCAATTAAACTTTTGCTTCTAGGTGTCAACACACTCGTAAACTTAACAAGCGAAAGTGATAAACTGAAGCAGTCACGAACACCTGAGGTGTTTATACCTGCTTCGTAACGCTTCGGGCAGTTATGCCTTCAATGACCGACTTCATGGCACTTGAAGTATTGATTCTCGGTTATTACTCTGTTAGGCTTAACCTTTTTTTACCCTTGCCTTTGCCTATATCATGAACACTGGGTGCACTCAGGGTAGCCAGAACTTGGCCCTTTCCCTTACTGGTGTTCCCATGCCCACGCTTCTTCTTTACTTCACCATTCTTGACCATAAGCACATCTTTGGTCTTGGTCCCCATTCTCAACTCAATTACTTATAATCTTCAGACATTGAGTTGAGTATCATATATGTTGCTAACTGCAACGAAACTGGGCGACCGAGCTTCTCTAGGTGATCAATGTGCCTCTTTATTTTCATGATCACTAACTGAGGTCCCCTTTGCCATCTTGCACGCGTTCAGTGCTCTACTGGCATCATAACGCTCTGTGCGTGCTTGCGTCTTGAAACATGTCCCTCAACTGGCGGATCATGTTATAGGCATTTGTGTTTATGAGCCTCGTACGAAAATCTGGGCTCATACTCGCAAGCATAAGATAGCCTACGTCCAGCAAGTAATCGGAATGCTTTCTATAAGCGTTCCTGACAGTGACAGTGGCTTTTGCTGGAGGGGCCTTCACCTAGAGGCTTTTCTAGGACATACTACTTTCTCTCGTGTCTGAGCACAATCAGATTGCGCTCCCATACGAGAAAATTATACCTAGTAAATTTGTCCTTTTCTAGAATGGAACGAACAGGGAGTTTATCAGTGTTGGTAATAGTGTTTGCTATCTACACATTTTAAAAACTTTGGTTTTAGTAACTGTGAAAGACTATTTCCAATAAATATCAATAAACCCTTAAATGATCAATTATTGGACCAGGATCCTAATTACATACGCCCTGATGACCGGTGTGTTCACGTCTCACCAGGCCCACGTACTAACTAGGTAGGTAAGGACTTTTACCAATCATATCTAACTGAGATGACTCCTAGATCTTTTCGGGACAACGGTAATTATCCGTACATGTTTCAGTCCCTCTAAGTGCTTTTTGGCCCGGTACCACCCGGTAAACTTAACAGAACCAAAACAGATCTCACCATTTTGGGACTTGGACACTTTACTCTGGCCGGTACCACCCGGAGATAATTCGCAGAGTCTTGTTAATCCCCTCTAGCTTCGGTTTGAACGCGGACGCTCAAGGTGTGTTCACTTACAACGCCCGCGTACCTTACGCCGGAGGTGCCCCTAGATGGGTTGCACTACTGATCTATGATTTTCGGGGTTTTTAATTGATTTTGAAAAACCTTTTAGTTCCAGTATCTTGAAAAACTGACTGATTGTTCAAAAGGCAACTGATGTTTTTAAACCAACTGTTTAAACATGCCTACTATTAAAACTAACTGTTTTATAGTACTTGCTAATTAAAACTAACTGTTTTAATAAGCATACTTGCTAATTAAGACTAACTGTCTCGATATCATATATGTGACCAAAACTAACTGTTTTTGTCAACCTGCCTTTTTCATATGAAAAACAATCTTATTACCGAGGTTTTAAATAAAATCTACCGTTTAAAAAGGTTTATAAAAACTGGTAATTTTAATTGTAAAACCTACATACACTCGTGATTTTATCTAGTTTTAAAATTATCTTTATTTTAAAACAATCACAGAATAATTATCACAAGCTAAAAATCACAACCACGCAGTTTATATATCTATAACCACGCAGTTAAAATAAAACTAATTATAGATTTGCCAACTAGTTCCTAAGAGACCAATAATGACCTAACATCTATAGTTCTTCAGTCTTCTCGTGTAGCTCCCACTGGCCTCGGCATCTTTGATGGATCTCCAAAATAAAAAACTATCCTATGGTCATTATACATTACAAGGGGTTGTAAATGGCACGCAGGCCTCCCAAAAATTAAATCAAGGGTCTAAGTTGGCAAATTCTATAATAAACATTATATATACGCACACAGGTATATAAATAAAACTATCTACGCAATTCATATATAAAGCAATAGCAATAAATATAGAAAGCGTAAAAAATAATCCTAGATCCGTTAAATATTATCTCGTTCTGTTTATCGCAACGCTTGGTTTTAACTGATTTATAAAAACAAACTGTTTTATAAACCTAAACAATATTTTAATCTGAAATTAGTTTTTACCTGATTTATAAAATCATCTAGACTTATAAATTATAAATCTTATTTTATAAATCAAAAACCAATTTTCTAAAATATTTACAATATATCCAAAAACATATCGAACCTGATATTTCGGACTAACTAGTCGAAACATCAATTACTGGCCCATAAACTGTGTCGTGGTTCAACAGACTAGTCAAACATGACACCAGACCTATCTGATCAACCGGATCAGATAACTGGTTTGATAAACACAATTTTATTTAGGGATAATCAAAAATCCCATTAAAATTGATTTTATAAGATATTCTAATTATTAAAAATATCCTATAATAAATTTAATTTGGATAAAAAACCATTAAAACCCTTTTGGGCCTCAAACTGGGTCCAAAATTCTGGGCTTTGGGCCCGTTATCACTTAGGCCTAATAAAACGAAAAAACCCAAAATGCGACCCGTGATCTATCGACAACTCGTCGCCGATCACTCAGTCGCCACCAACGATATACCGTCACCACCAGCGACAACAACAACAATCGGCCGCCATTGTCGCCGCGGCCGTACGGTACCGGCGACGACAACAGCGGCAAATACGCCACCACCGTCGCCGCTCGTCAGCTTTCGCAAACAACCACCACCGTTGCTGCCGCCATGTGGCCGGCGGTAGCGACAGCTAACGGCCATCGCCACCGGCGACGACAATAGCAAGGAAACCGCCACCGTCGCCGCCGATCATCACCATCGACCTCCACCATTCTGGTGGGGATTGATTACCGCCACTGCCACCGTCTAGATCAACGGCGTCATCGACCACCACCGGACTGGTGGCGATCGATCCCTACCGCGATCCGGCCACGGCTATCACGACGAACAACCATCGCACGCCACTGTCGAGATTGGCGGTCGAGAAACGCCGGCCACCACCGATCTGGTGGTTCGGCCCTGGTGTCGATGTGGCCTGGCCACCGCTCAACCACCATCGACCATCGCCACCACCGATCTGGTGGTGTGGCTTAGGTCGCCGTTGAATGCGGCCACCACCGAGCCGGTGGTAAGGCCTCGGCGGTTTCGGCTTGGTGGCAATCGGCCACCGCCTGGTGGTTCGGTCGGCCACTGCCGTCGTTCCGCCACCGTGATGGTTGATTCGCCCGATGATCGGTGCGTTGGTTCGGTCGCGAGTAGCATCCGTTCCACCACCGATCCGATTACCGTATGTGCTTTTCGTGTTTTGCGAGATAAACAAACAGATAAAGATTTGAAACTTAATAAAATCAAAAAGTAGCTAAACAGATTTTATTTGAAACTGATAAATATCAAATCTTTAAACAAACTGATAAAGATTTAATTTTATACAAACTGATAAAATTAAATCCTTACACAAACTGATAAAGATTCAATTTTATACAAACTGATAAAATCAAATCTTTAAACAAACTGATAAAGATTTAATTTTATACAAACTGATAAAATTAAATCTTTACACAAACTGATAAAGATTCAATTTTATACAAACTGATAAAATCAAATCTTTACACAAACTGATAAAGATTCAATTTTATAAAATCAAATCTTTACACAAACTGATAAAGATTCAATTTTATACAAAACAAATCTTTATACAACAAAACAATATTTTAACGGATCTGTTAAATAAAATAAGCGATTAAACCTGTGGCTCTGATACCACTGTTGGGTTTTATTGGGATCCCTCGTATCGATCCGACACGAGGATCACTGTGGATCTCAATCCTAACTGGAAGAGATACACAGTTAAACCTAATGATCAAACTGACCCAAAAGGTTTATACTAAATCAAACCTAACTGGTTTAATTATTGCGGAAGCTAAGAATTAAAACCCTAAAATTCACAGATCTTAATCGTTCAGTTTTATTTAACAACTAAAGGTTTAGGTTTGTTACCTGGATTGCTCGAGCTTGATCCACCCGTAAACGATCAGACAAATTGCCCTCTAGCTGGCTAAAATCCCGAGATCACGAAACAGGCTGTCACGTGTGAACTTCGCGGCGCGAGTACCACCTTCGCGGTGCGAGCTGGCTGCGGTGCTGGTGGTTGACGCCGGAATTTAGGAGAGAGAGAGAGAGAGAGAGAGAGTTTTTCTGGTTTGATGGCTTAATTGAATGAATGAATAACTGATAAGCCCTAGGCCTATATTTATATGGAGAAGTTTCCATATAACCAGTTTCCTTATAATTATCTTATGGAAATAATCTTTTCTTTTTCCCAAAGAAAAGAATCTCCATTAAATCTGATAATTATCTTTTATTAATTAATAATCTATTATATATTTAATCTCAATAAATACATAATTTATTAATCAATAAATCTATATATATTTATTCCCCTAATAAATATATATAGTTCATTTCAAACCTTTATCTTTGGGTTTTCTTACATAAAATACCCAACTGGTTTATAACTAACTATTATAAACCCAATCTCTCCAAACTGGGATTTTATCTTATTTGATTTACAGATCCTCACAGGTGTGACCCTCAAGTGTCTTATAACATTGGATGCATAATCACTGGTTTGTCAACTTTTGCACATAATTACTAACAGTGGAAGCTTCCCCACAAGAACAAGCACACGTTCCTCCACCACCACATTCGGCGGCCGTTACTACTCAGGGAGGCGAACCCTCTGGCGAACCCTCAGGCGATGACTCCGACGGTCATGAGTCCCCCGAGCACACTCCTTCGGACCATCGTGAGCCCGATGACGAAGCCACCGATGAAGAGATGATAGATTACGGATCTAACTCTGAGTTCCAGCTTTCTGAACCAGGGAAGGGCGGGAAGGCCCAGATTATTGATGTGGATGAAGCCACCTCTTCCTTCAACGACGACCGAATCTCCGGCGATCCAGTACTTGCCGAGGATCTTGCATCAGACGACCGGACCGTCGGTCGTGAGGAAGAAGGTGAGGCCGAGGTTGCTACCGGCTAGGGTCGAGAAGACAGTGAGGAAGAAGAGAGAGAGAGGGGAGAAAAGGAGAGAGACAGAGAGAAGAGAAAAAGAGACCGAAGATGTTGAGGTCCAATTAGGCGAGCTCTGGGCTCAACTAGAGAATGCGGACGAAGAAGTAGAGCCGCACAGGTTAGAAACGGAAGTTCCCCTTACCTCGAGTCCATCCAACAGAGAGGCAACCCACACCGAGACCGGGCACCCTACGGTGTCTGGTCAAGACGCTAGCCGCCAACTAGCGCATTTGCACGCCCCAACCACCCACTCGACCATCTCTCAACAGATGGTCGTTTCATCTTTACACGGGGAATTAGCTCAACTTCCACCAACCACTCACTTGGAGTCTGTTGGTGTTGAAATGAGAGAGGATCTGCCCCTCCTCTCGACTTCTTTTCGTGCACCAGTTGTCCTAGAGCCACTTACCGAGACTTTTCAAGTCATTCACTTGGATAGGACACTACTTAGAGCATCATCAGCCCGCCCAGTGGCGAGGCCGGAACGGGGAGAGTCGGTGCGTCGAGTGACGCCCTTCGAGGATCCACCGGAAGCCCTGACACCGTCAACATCATTCCAGCGGTGACATCAGGCCGAGAGAGAACCTCAATAGGACTCTTCTCGTCAACTGGAGCCCAAGTGGCACCGGGTGTTGTACTTCCGGGACATGGTCCGACAGACTCGAGCAAAGTCTCTAAAGATGCTCACGCAACAACGGGGCTTTTAGGCCTGACGGATTCGGGTGGAATCCCTAAAACCACCCTTGTACCAACGGGACTTCAAGGTCCGACGGATTCGGACGACATCCTAAAAGTCGTCCAAACCAGGTTACTAGCGGTGGAGGAAGCCAACAGGGCTCGAGATGCGCGGGTCGAGGCACTTGAGAAAGCCTTGGCCTAGACGGAGAGAAAGCGATTGGCAGATCTAGAGGCGTCACGAAAGCTTCAAGAAGACCGGGATGCGGAGCTCTACGAGCTCAAACGGCGAATCAAGCGCAAACACTCTGAGGCAGCCCCATCATCCGAGACTCCGATCCCCTGTCAGACCGAAGACGTCCTCAGGCTTGCCCCTCCGACTTCGGGCGAACTACCTCCGATACCAGGCTACGTTACTGAGACAGAACATGCATTCGTCATCTCTTCATACACGACTCAGAACCACCGCCTCTCCGCCCAAGTCAAAGATCAGGAAGCCCAGATCGAGATCCTACAGCAGCGCGTCCGGGAACTAGAGGCCATGTGTCGGTCTCAGACTCAGCCTTCCAAACGGAGGCATGATGACCCTGATGACTCGGCACCGGGTCCTCATGAGGGGGAGGTGCAGGCTTCATCCAAAAGGCCTCGCACCGACCTCCATTCTGCCTCTGGTTCCGGTTCTACTCCAGCTCCAGCTTCCACGGCCGCCCCCTCGAGTGCTCCTACAGAGTCTGCTGCCGCCGATGCTCCCTATGTCGATTCAGACACGGAGGATATTCCTGACATGGGGAGTTGGCGCTACGAGCGGATCCCAGAAGGTGAAGTAGTTCAGTTTCCCCAGATGACAGACACGGCTCAGATTGAAGTCGTCCTTCCAGAAGCAGCACCGACGGATCCTTCAGACTTCCAGATTCCGGAGGAAGCCCGGAAAATTCTGCGGTCGCTTGCTCAGAGTCTCAGGATATATCAGAAGGGGGACGACATTGTCCGGGATTCTGACTACACCAACCTCACCTCATCATTCATATTTCCCACTCCAGACGCTCCACGGACTATTCATTCTACTGATCCAGAGACCGCCGCTCCAACTGTTATCCAGCTCAACTGGAATCACTCCGTCATCTTCCGTCCATTCCTTGAGGAATCGTTCACTCGTATCTACCAATAAGAAGAGCTGCACGTCTGGTCCCGAAAGGTCTACTTCGGGATCTCGCATATCAAGACAAAGAGAAGAAAGACAGCTTACGTGCATTTGCGAATGTGCAACTGGGCCACCCACGGACGCCAGAGAATCCGACGTCGTTTCATCAAGGTAACTGCTATGCGCCCTTACAAACATGGTCATCAGTTATTTCTTGAGTACGACGTCCGCATGTACGGGACCGGCACTCCACGAGGTGAGCTACAAGACTGGTCGTTCACAGAAGCTGATTTGGAGCGGGTGCATCTAGAAGATCTTCTCACGCTCATCAAGTACCTCCAAGGCCCGATTCTCCGACCAGAGCACTACAGAGACGGCACAGAGATATTGAAGAAGTACGTTCGCCACGCCATCACTCTTGCGCGGGTGACGGACTATCAGCTTGCAATCGAGAGCCGCCAGCCGAAGGTCAACCTGCTCAGGCCAAACCTGCTCGTGCCTGGTATTGATGCTTACACTCCATATATGCCAACCAGGATACCTGAGCATGGGGTTCTCTATATGACACGGAAGAAGAAGGAGCGCAGGTTTATGAGATTTGGCGAGCTCGCCAAGTTCTGCGACGGGACCCTTCTTTATGTCTACAATGGGATGCAGAGTAGACTACTGGCTGATCAGATACCTGGGCGAAGGATCATAGATGGAAAGGGAAAGCTACTGGAGGCGATGAGATTGATCGAGAGGAAGCTCAAGGAACGGTTGATGTACAAACGAGTTGAGGCTGCAATGCAGATGAGAGCAAGGATCATCGGCGAGTGGGAGGAATACTTGCAAATGTCCAAGTGGGAGCCAGCTCTGAGCTTCCACCACCATTCTGACTTCTCCACAAAGGGGGAGATTGTAGGACCTCTTTGTTGTGAAGAGTCAGAATTCACTATCTTTATAGCTTTATAGTTTAACTTTCAGTTAGTTGTGAACAATTGTGTTTTTGGTAGCCCTTGTTTAGAGGTTTATAACCTCGGGGGCCTTTATTGTCATTTGATGTAACTTCCTCTTACCTATATAAGGTAAGAGATGTTTAGGGTTTTTGTATTGAATCATTTTTGCCTTTTTGGGAAAACTCCATTGTTGAAGATATTGAAGCTTTCACATTCATCATCATCTTGATTCAATCCATTTCTTCTCATTTTATTTGATTTGTGGGACAACAAATCACTCAAAAATTCGGAATAAAACCCCTTCAACCATCTAAAAACTAATTGGTATGCAACAGCTTCTGGACAAAAATTGTACATCAACTTCATGCATGCATATCTCCTTGATCACTTATCCAAAATGAAAATTTTTTGATCCTAAACTCAAGTTTACTGAGTTAGCTTTCCAATGAATCTAGATTCACTTGATTTGGTGGATTTTTAAGTGTGTAACCAATGAAAGTAAGTTCGTGGTGCAAGCTGTCCGATTATGGCAGATCCACATGCACGACTTTAAGAGGCCATATCTCACTTAAAAATCATCCAAATGATGTGAAATTTGTCTCATATGTTAGATATTTGAGTTAGCTTTAAAATCCCTCTTGAAATTCAAAATTTGGAGTTGAAATGAATTCTTTATGGTACAAAAATCACAGGCATGTAATTTCAAAAATGTTCCTTGCACACTGATTTTGCAAAATTTTTAAATATGTAAAACACCTCCAAAAATTATGAAATTTGGGGGAAATGATATTAATACCCCCAAGATCAGTAGGTAAAAATTTGGAAACTTTTTCTTTTGTGGACCCAAGCTCAAAAGTGACATTTTTGCAACTTAATAATTTTGGCAGATTCTGAAAATTTCTCAAAAACCATTTTTGTGAACTTCAAGATTTCCCACATATTTGGGATGTTGTTAAAAGACTACCAAAACCTATTTTAAACTAAGTTGAACATAATAAGTGGTATAAAGGCATTATAGTAGGTTAACGTTAGGGACGTAAATATATTTTGACCGTTGAACTAAGACTTACGTCAAATATGTATGAATTAGGGCACTAGTAGACGAGGGGAGAATCGGAGTTGTGTGCGCTATCGCTTGACCAAACGCTTAACCACACAAGGTGAGTATTCACAGCCCCTATTTTACCGTTTTTACGAATTTGGGGTGAAAAGCGTGTTGTTGATAAAATGATATGAATTATGCTTTCAAACAAAAGTTATATAAAATGTGATTAAATGTTGCTTTTTAGCATGTGATGATGCATTATGATGATACGTATTGAGTAAAATTCCCCTTATAATATACACTACTATTAACTCGTTAGGAGCCTATGACTTAGTGGATAGCGCTATTTGGTACCAATACCCACCCTACTGACTGACGAGTTGAGGGTGCACTAATTCAGAATTAACGACTACACATGTGGGGCAAATCCCCACCGCTGAGGTATTCGTTGGAAAGCGTTCTACACATGTGGACTAGGTTCCACCGCTAAGGTAGTTCGCGGGAACGCTCTGCCCATGTGGTTCGCTACCACCTCTGAGGTATTCGTTGGGGGTTAACGGCTTGTAGTGGCTCAATCTTACGTATCTTATGCATAAATGTGATTTTGACGTTAGCAAACGTCCAAGGATTTTATTTTTATTTTACGATAAAAGTCTGCATGTGAAACCTTTTGTGCATATAAAAACCTGTGAACTCACCAACTCTCGTAGTTGACGTCTGTTTTAACATGCTTTTCAGGAAATCAGAAGGTGATCGAAAAAGCTTAGTTTTGTTGTAATCATAGGAACCAACCAAGACTTCGTATTTTATATTACTATGTTTGTAAACCTTGAATTTGGGTTGGTTATATCGTTTGTAAACTTAATACTTTTTACTTAATGAATGAATGATGGTATTTACCTCCTATCGCTATGAAATTTGTACTGTTGCACCTCGCGATTCCGCTTTAGCGGGGTGTTACAACCTGGTTTGTCAACTTTGCACATAATTACTAACAGACTCCCACTTGTGCAAGTTGGCAATACCGCCTTGATTACACGGACCTAAGGAGGCCCCTAGATAGGCACTTAGGTTGACCAGGTTACAAGAACTCTTATACCCAGACAGGTGATATAAACTTTTCGTAAGGAAATAACATCTATGAAACTACTGTTCATAAATTGGGTATAACTTGTCTTTTCCCTTTGCATCCCGATATTTCATCTGTGAGTATGAGCTTGGAAAGTGTCAACTCTAAATACTCAAGATTCTGTTTTCTCGACTATCCGACTTTTACTGATAGGTAAACGACAAAGAACTAATCAGTTCGTTTGGGCATGGCCATGCACTTCATCAGTATATTCAGTCAGTCAAGATGGGCCTAGAAATATCTCTCTTCAGAGAAGAGGTGCAAATCCCATCTTGCATATCTGCCTTTAACACCACGGCTTCCGCTGAATCTAGTTACGCCCTTTATAGCCACCCTGTTACGGCGTAGTGGTTGAGTGTACTAAGTATTCAGTAGTCCTCATGATATCAAATCAGATACCTCAGGTGATAGGGACAACCACTGTGAGATTTACTTATGACTGATTCCAAGAAGTAATCTCATCTGCGGATCACGTCCGATATTTGCTACTCTGTCAAATATCTGTGCAACTTTTAGTCTACAACACTTGTAGCTGTTATTCAACAACTGATCATAACTACCTAAAAGTTCACAATGACTTTAACACCTTATCGGGTTCCCACCACGATAAGTTGTCACGGACAAATTTTGAATGAAAGACTGAAAAACGGTTTCATTCCTGGATTATAAAACATGCAAAATGTAAAAGTGACAAAGAAATTAATTTTGTATAGTCCATATTACACTCTGTAATAATAACAAAATTAATGACATTTCTTAATAACTTTTATGATATCTATTTAACGTTTGTTAGATACTGGTCTAAAATGAAGTATCACTTATCTTCAGTTTAAACCCTTTGATTAAAGTTTACCATTTTAATCAAAGTGATAACCAAATAATACAAGTTTGTATTTACTGATACAATTCACTTGATTATGCTAATTATTGTTTTACAAGCACTTAAACAAAAATTAGTCTTTCATTTTATCATATTTACTGAACTTGGAGACCTGGTATAACTCCTAGTTCTCCCCTGAATATGTAAATTTAAACTGCAACTTTTTCTTCAGTTGTTGTGTAGATGAATGATTTCTACCTGAAATTAGATTTCATTTACTATGCTGGCAAATTTACTGGAATTCTATCTTTATTGAATATTCCAACATTTTAATTATTGACTTACAGTCATTTAGGACACTTGTTTCAAATACTTTGAAACTTTCATTCCTTTTTCGACTAAAAGGTAAATTATATCTTATGAATTCTCATCCTACCTGGATCATGAATTCTAAGATATAAAATCAATAATTGTCTGTTTATTCTTTATCTCAGGCTAGATAGAGAATAAACTGGGCTCCCACTAGCCTATATGAAAACCAATTATTACTCAAAAATTTACTATTGACTTAGTCAAAGATTTGATTAGTCAATTCTATTTTAAGTAATATTCTTGAGAATTCTAACTTTTATAAAACTTAACTGGATTTATGTTAAATCCCAATTCCAAAACATGGAATTTGCCTAGTTTTATAAATACTGTTATTAACGCTGTCTGAGTTAATATCCTAGTTTCTCTTCCAAAACATTTAAGTAACTAAAACTAATCACAAAATTATTTCATAATCTTTTAATGTTTTGTTAAAAACACATTCCTATAGTATTTCGTGTGTCTTTGTCAGTTTTTCATATAAATTACTTCAATTTAATTAAAATTATTGAAGTAATTGTAACTGGCAATATTTAGGATCTAACTAAGTCAAAACTTGACTTTGTCAATTATAAAACTTCATGCATAACAGATATTTATTCAAGACAATAACTTAAAATCATTCAATAATTTATAAGTATTTAAAAAGTAACCATAAATAAAACAATTGTTTCATAAATAAAATTGTCTTGAAAAATAAATATCTAAAATGAACTTTCATCTTGATCCTTGCAATTCTTGGGCACATCACTTCTGACTACCTGCAATAGTCATTTGCTCTAGGTATCAGTGTACTTGTAAATTAACAAGTAAAAGGTGAAAAATTAAAGCAATCATAAAATCTGAGGTTTACATACCTGCCTCATGACGCTTTGGGCAGTTTTGCCTCCAGTGATTGATCTCATTGCATGTAAAGCAGCGATTCTCGGTCCTAGCTTTGTTTGGCTTAACCTTCTTGCCCTTGCCCTTGCCTTTGCCTTTGCCATGAACCTTGGGTGCACTCTGGACGGCCTGAACTGGTCCCTTCCCTTTACTGGCGCTCGAATGCCCATGTTTCTTTTTCACCCCACCATCTCTCACCATTAGGACGTCCTTGATTTTGTTTTTGGTCCCCATATTCAATTCAGCTGTCTTAAGCATGGAGTGTAATTCTGCTATTGTTTTCTCCATGTTATTCATGTTGTAATTGACTACAAAGGGCTTGTAGTCATCTGACAGTGAATTGAGTATAGTATCAGTTGCTAGCTGCAACGGAACTGGGTGACCAAGCCTCTCCAGATGATCCAAGTGCCGTTTCATTTTCATGACGTGGTCACTCACTAATGTCCCTTTAACCATCTTGCATTCATTAAATGCTTTTGTAGCATCGTATCGTTCTGTACGAGCCTGTGTCTGGAACATGTCCCTCAGCTGGCGGATCATGTCATAAGCATTTGTGTTTATGAGCCCTGCTTGTAGATCTGGGCTCATAGTTGCAAGCATGAGACAGGCGACATCCAGCAGATCGTCTGAATGCTTTTTGTGAGCATTCCTAGCAGCAGCCGGAGCATTTGCTGGAGGAGCCTCCCCAAGAGGCTCTTCAAGGACATACCATTTCCATTCGTGTCTGAGCACAATCATCAGATTGCGCTCCCAGTCAAGGAAATTGGGGCCTGTTAACTTTTCCTTCTCAAGGATAGAGCGGAGGGAAAGATTGTTTGTGCTGGTAACAGTGCTTGCCATCTACACATTAAAACTTTTGGTTTTTAGCAACTGTAAATAGATTAAATTCCAATAAATATCAATAAACCCTTAAATGATCTATTTATTGGACTAGGATCCTTATTTCATACATCCTGATGTGCGTTATGTTCTTACTCCATCAGGCTCGTATTATTTCGGTAGGTAAGGACTTTTACCAATCACATCTAACTGATATGACTCCTAGATCTTTTCGGGACTACGGTAGTTATCCGTACATGTTTTAGTCCCTCTAAGTGCATTTTGGCCCGGTACCACCCGATGAACATAACAGAACCAAAATAGATCTCACCATTTTGGGGACCTGATCACTTTACTCTGGCCGGTACCACCCGGAGATAATTCACAGAGTTATGTAACCCCTTCGGCTTCAGTTTGAACGCGGACGTTGAATGTGTGATCACTTACAACGCCTGTGTACCTTACGCCGAAGGTGCCCCTAGATGGGTTGCACTACTGATCTATGATTTTCGGGGTTTTAATTGATTATTGAAAAACCTTTTGTAACCAGGATTTAAAAAACTATATTTCTGAAAAACTGATTGTTAGAAGGCAACTGATGTTTCAAACAAAGTGTTTTAAACATATATTTTATTTAAAACTAACTGTTTTAAAGTCACTTGCTAATTAAAACTAACTGTTTAATAGCACATTAGTTGATTAAAACTGACTGTTTGTCAACTTGCCTTTTACAAGAAACAATCATTTATTATTTATAGGTTTAAAATCTACCGTTTAAAAAGGTTCGAAAAACTGGTAATATTAAATATAAAAACCTATATGCTTTTGTGATATAACCCAGTTTTAAAATAACCCTTTTATTTAAAACATGCAAGATATCACAAATAAACAATTATGCAATTAAGTAATAATTAATCACACAATAACCAATTATAGTTTTTGCCAACGTTTATTTCCTAGGGACCAATAATGACCTAACTAAACTGGAAACTTCAGAACCTTGCGTAGCTACCATTGGCCTCTCCATCTTTATCAGGACTCCGGAAAGAGGAAGAACTCCATTAGCTCCCACTGGCCTCGCCATCTTTGTTTGGATTAGAGGAAAATAAAATCATTTATCCTAAGGTTATTATTACATAAGGGGTTGTAAATGGCACGCAGGCCTCCCCAGAATTTCGTCAAGGGTCTAAGTCGGCAAAATCTATAACTGGTTTATATATATAAGCAAGTATGTATATGCATCTAATATAAGGCACAAAACAAGCAATATATATATATATATAAAAACGTAAAATAACTCTAGATTCGTTAAAATTGTCTCGTTTCTTGTATCACAAAATTTGGTTTTAATTAATTTATAAAACAAACTGTTTTATAGACCAAAAATTAATGTTTTAGTTTGAAAACCATCTTAGTTGAAATTAATTAAGATTTACAAATCGTAAACCTATTTTAAAAACAGTTTTCAAAAATTATTTGCCCTTAAAACAGGTTTATCGAGTAAAACTGTTGGCGCAGAATACTTACCCATAAATTGTGTCGTAATTAGTTTAAACATGACACCAAGATTTAGTTGATCAAACGGATCAAAATAATCAAATTTAAAAATTTAAAACAATTGTTTGAATTAATTCGGGTAAATAGTCAAAAACAAACAACCCTCTTGAGCCATAACTTGGTCCAGAACCGAGCCGTTTGGGCCCATTACCAAACTGGTAATTTTGGGCCTATCGGGGTTTTGAGAATTTATCGAAAAACAATTTCGGGTTGATTAACTAATAATTAGCTTAAAACAAGGATTTTTGGATTTGGGTTTCGGGCCCGGCAACGATTAGGCCCAAAAACTACTGAAAACCCCTAGATTGATTCGTGGACTCGTCGCTTTTGCCACCGATCACCATCACTTGGTTCGATACCGTCGGTCACCACCGAACTGGTGGTTTGACCGTGGTCTTCAAACATTGCCGCCAAGCGCCGTCGATCACTACCACTCTGGTGGCGATCGATGATGGTTGAAACTTACCGGAGAATAAAACAAATTTCACCGCCGCCGTAGCTATCCCTATCGCCGCATACTACCGCCACCACCACATAACCGTCGCCACCACCACTCATCGCTGTGGTGCGGCCGGTTGGTCAGAATTTAACAGTCGCCGCTACCACGACGATTGATTAAGTAGCATCCGCCGCCACCGCCTTGCGCGGATTGGCCGGCGATCGCTGGTGGTGCGAGACAGCCAAGAACACCGCCATCCACCACCGCACTAGCGGTTTCTGGTGGTTGCGGTATGGCCACCGCCTACTGGCGATGCGGCCTTGGCTCGGTGCTTCACTCACAGCCACCACCATTCGCCGCATCCACCATAGTGGTGCGGTTCGGTGGTCCGAAAAACACAGCAGCCGAACGCCGCCGCCAATGGGCGTGGTGCAGTCGGCGATCGAGTGAACAGCAACAGCCGCCGCCACCGCTACGCGCGGTGCGGCCGGCGATCGCGTGGAATAGCAACAGCCGCCGCCACCGCTACGCGCGGTGCGGCCGGCGATCGCCGTCGTCGTGACCGGCGTTTGTACCGCCATCCACCGCCGCAGTTGCGGCTTCTGGTGGTTGCGGGTTTTCGAACCGTTCTTGGTTCGTGGTGGAGCTCGGCCACAGCCAAGTGGTACCATACGGTTACCACCACCGCCGTTTATCGCCGTTACCACCAAGCTGGTGGTTTGGCTGGTACTTAGGCCGACAGCCAATGCCGCCACCACCACGCTGGTGGTTCGGCTACGGCTACCGCTAGGCTCGATGGTTTTTGGGTTGGTGATTTTTCATACGATCAATCAAACGAAAACTACGAATCTTTATTAAAACAAATCGAATTTCATAAAACCAATTAAAACGTGATGCGCAAGAAAACAATTTTAACGGATCAATACGAGAATAAATAAAACTAGAAACGATTGAACCAGATGCTCTGATACCACTGTTGGGTTTTGTGGGATCCCTCGGGTCAAACTGACACGAGGATCTTTGTGGATCTCGAAACCTAACTGATTCGAAAAATCCCATAAATCTAATGATTAGTCTATCAAAGATTTATGCAACCGAAACCTCACTGGTTTGATTTGATGCGGAAGCGATTTGGATACAAAACTCTTAAAATCCATAGATCATAATCGTTATTTTATTTAATTCTACAGTTAAAGGTCATAATGGTTTACCTGGATTGCTTGAGAATTAATCCACCAATGAATGACCAACGAATGTTCCTCTAGTAGAACTGAAACCCGAAAAACCGAACTGGTTTGTTGACAAGGGAAGGGGGGCGGCGCCGAGCAGGAGAGAGAGAAGAAAGGATTTTCAGAAGACTGATTATCAGATGAGTGAATGAATGAATTAACTTTAAACCCATAAGGCTTATTTATATATCAAGGAAACACAGTTTCCATCTGATTCAGTTTCCCCTTTTGTAATTATCTTTTTCGTTTCTTCCAAGAAAAGAATACTCTAGATAACTATATATATTTATTTAGTCTAATAAATATATATTATTCTATTATATATTTATTTGTCTAACAAATATATAATTCCTTTAATTAATTATTCTATTATATATTTATTTGTCTAACAAATATATAATCTACTTAATTAATTAATGACCCTCCAACTTTGGGATTTCTGACTGAAATTACCCTAACTGATTTATAATTGACTATTATAAATCTCAATTCTCCATTTCTGGGTTTCATTTAACTTATTCGATTTATAGGTCCTCACAGGTGTGACCCTCAAGTGTCTTGTGACATTGGATGTGTAATTACCTGGTTTGTCAACTTTGCACATAATTACTAACACTACTAACGCATCAGATAAAGGAGTGGTAGGCATAATGAATTTCCTAGCTAGAGTATCATGCACAAAGGAGCGTTCGGCACCCGTATCAAACAAAACTAGTGCGGGTATGGAGTTAACGAGAAACGTACCCGATACAAGATCGGATGCCTCCCTCGCCTCTCCGTCCGTCATCTGAAAGGCTCGACTAGTCACCTTCGGCGGAATCTCTCCCCTTGCGACCGATCCGCTCGAACCCCCGGTAGCCGCCTTCTTGAACTTCGGGCAAGCATCCCGATAATTCCCCGGTTCCTTGCAATCGTAACACACCGGCACTCGTGCCATACAGTCTCGGGCCACATGGCCCTTCCTCCCACATTTCCCACAAGTAACGGGGTTCGCCGAAAAGTCACGGCGGCACGATCCAAAATGCTTACTCCGGCATTTACTACACCATTTCGCCTCGTTTCGGCTTCCACTTCGCTTACCATCTTGGAACGTCTTGGTCGGTTGGGCCGACGCGGCGGCCTCCTCAAACTTTCTCTTTTGCCCGGCTTGGTAACCTTCTACCCGAGCTTGGGTGATGTCATCCTCGATCCTCAACGACTCCTCGATCGCCTCATGCAAGGTGGTGACCCTTGCGATCTTCACCGCCGATCTCATCTCGGCCGGTAACCCACGAGAGTAAGCTTTTATCTTCGACTTTTCATCGGGAGCCTACTGCTCCACCATCCCTAGTTTCTCCAAAAAGTCTTTTGCATAAAACGAGATGGGATTGTTGCCTTTCTTCATCCCTCGGAACTCATCCTCGATCTTGTCAAGGGCTCGCTCGCTACAATATTTCTCGAGCATTTTCTTTTTGAACTCGGCCCAAGAGAGCCCAGCATACACCTCCGGCATGAGGGAAGAGCAGGCCAACTTCCACCACGTTAGGGCCTCGCCCTTAAGAAGGTGGGATGCGAACTTGACTCGTTGAGAAGAGTCGCACTCGCTAGCCTCGAAGTCCATCTCCATCTCACGGAGCCAATACATGCAAACGACCGGGTGGCTACACCCACGGAACTCCGGCGGCTTACATCCCAAGAAATTCTTGTAGGAACACCCCTTAGCTTTTGCTTTCTCCTTTTCCTTGTCTCCGGTGATTCGGGTTTCCTCGGTGACCACCACCACTTCCGCATCTCCCGACGCCGTACCGGCGTTCTCTCCCACCGTCTCGTGGCGACGGTTGCTAGTATCACGATCCTCCAACATTTTCATGAAGGACTCTTGTTGCTTGCTCATGGCCTCGTTCACGGCCTTCATTACGTTATCAAGCATTCTTATCTCCGGATTCACTTCGGTCAACAATGGATTTGGGTCATCGAGGTTGACCCTTGGCACGTGCTCCGGTCCCCCACCTAGGACTTGGAGCCTCGGTGGGCTCTCAACCGTCTCGACCCATACGCGTTGGTCGGCGGTTGAAGCGGTTTGGTCGGGTGGTCCTCTCGCGGCGCCCGTTTGACTACGGGTGTTCGCCATACAAATCTGTCATACACAAATGCACGAGAATAGGATAAGAATAGACTATTTTACGAACTTCAACATTTATCATCCTCATAATAACAGTTACTCAAACACTCGCATACAACGCATTCATAGATCAGTAGCTAGGTGATTTATGAACTAATCATACATAAGCATTCTCGTCACCATCACCATAACTTTGAATAAACGTGAATTCGTAATCCTATTACACTCCCCACCTAAGGTTCTACCCAAGGTATGTGTCGCATTTTCTAATTTGCTAAGTTTAAGTCTAGGCATTCTACAGTGACTACCTAGTTCGCTTAAACTAAAGCTCTGATACCAACTTGTAACACCCTAAAAATCAGAGTGAACAAAAACTTTCATTTGCACAAAAGGTGGTATACAAATTGTAACGCCATGGCGTGAGCTCTTCCCAAAACGGGGTATAGTAGTGTAATAATTACAACGTTTGAAATCAATAATGAATTACAATAACCATACTAGTCTAGTTCCGTCTAGGAAGAAGACTACAAAAGGGTTATCGATCAACTATAAATCTCGCGGCCTAAAGGACCGGTCTCTCAGCTTTCCCCCATGCTCACTCAACGCCCGAAGCCTACTTGGGAGCGGCGTCCCTAGTACCTGAGAGACACATCGACACCAAACAAGTGTTAGGCTAAAGGAGCCTAGTGAGTTGTACAAATAACATCATGCACGTAGAACATAATAAGGTATGCAAGTCACACGAGATTATACTAGCAATATAAATAGCATGTTAAACCGGTTTATTATTATCTTCGGAAACAATGGGAGCGACCCATTTCCACCAACCAATACCCCGACACTCGTTACTTCCAAACACCTCGATGTCCCGAATTTAGCATGGCAACATCATCCGAGGCCCGCGCACCAAGGAGCAACCCGAGGGCCGGCGACATAGGGGCATTCCTATTTCAGAACCTCCCAAGACTGTTTAGTGTGGAAATATTGCGTTGGTTCGTCCAGGTTATTATCATATAGGATCGTGACACTGAATTTAGCATAGCATCACGTCCATATCATTCACATACAAGACCTAGATACTGAATTAGCATAGCATCTTGTCCATATCATTTACATACAAAACCTCGACACTGAATTTAGCATAGCATCATTAACAGAGGTATGTACCGAGGGTCTCAAGCCCTTTACATCATTTCGTGTATGCCACATTCTCGGATATCAAATCCCTTTCATGTAATTCCATACCATACCACATTCCACGTATTTCGCATAATACATTTATCATACAAACCCATAGGTTTAACACATATCCGAGTAGCCTACGATAATCTATCTCATGTAGAAAACAATACTCTCCTAGTCATTCATACTAGTATAGATCATCATACACATCATAAATATTCTTAACTTGGCAATTCGGGGATTTCACCCTAAAATCACTTTCATACACAAAATCAACAAACTGTGTAAAATCAACAAGATGATGTGCTCTCAGTTTTAACAAAATGATTTTAACAACTCACCTTAGGGTTTTGTGACAAAAACCCCCAAATCCAAGGTTTAGGTCAAAAAATGAGCACGAACCTAAAATCAAGTAAATCGAACCCTAGGTTAGTTTCATAACTCCTATATGTAGATTAACAAACTCAAAAATGGTTTAGATAAGTTTACCTAGCCAAATCTTGAACAAACCCTAGGATGGAGAAGCACCAAATCCAACAATGGAGGTTTGGGGTTGTGAGAGGTGGAGAAGATGAAGTGAGTGAGATGTAGCTTCCCACCTAGCTAGCTCCAAGTGTGGATCCAACTTCAAGATCTTGAAGAGCTTTGAGAATGGAGAGTGTAGGAAGAAAAATCGGAGGTTTTGGTTGAGAAATGAGGGAGATATCATCAAATGAAGTGAGGAAGGGTTTTAATCCCGTTTTTCTCCAATGTGCAGACACCTAGCGATCGCTAGGTGTCATGGCTAGCGATCGCTAGCTTTGTGTCTTCGCGATCGTGAGCATGGTAGCGAGCTCCAACAGCAGCCTTGATAATTTTTGGCTAGCGATCGCTAGGGTGATAGCTAGCGATCGCTAGCACCTGTGTTTTTGGTGTGATTTTGTTTCGGCCATAACTTCTTCGTTATAGCTCCGATTTCGATTCCGAAAGAACCGTTGGACTCGTAATTGAATTTCCTAACATATTAGACCACAAAAGGCAAGATTTGATCCAAGATTCTAAATCCCATAATTTATCAAAGAGTCGTTATTACAACCGAAATTACGGGTGTTACAGAAGTCCGATCATCTTCTCCGGCAATGGTGTGCGATGGTGGTTTCGGTGATGATGGTGGTTCCGGTGATAGTGAGCGATGGTGGTTACGGTGGGCGAAGGTGGTTACTGTGCTGGTCAACGATGGTGGTTCTCGTAATGATGGTAGCTAGCGATGGTGGTGCGGTGATGGTGGTTACGGTGATGGTGGGTGGTGATGGTGGGGCGTCGATGGTGGTTACAGTAATGGTGGGCGGTGATGGTGGGGCGGCGATGGTGGGGCGGCGATGGTGGTTACGGTAATGGTGGGCGATGATTGTGGGGCGGCGATGGTGGTTACGGTGATGGTGGGCGGTGATGGTGGTTATGGTGATGGTGGTGGCCGTCGATGGTGGGCGACAATGGTGGTGGCCAGCGATGGTGGCGACGGTGGTTAATGTGATGGTGGTGGTTCCGGTGATGATCGTGTCCGACGATGGTGGTTACGGTGATGGTGGCCGGTGGTGGTTCCGGTGATAATGGTGGTCGGCGATGGTGGCAATGATGTTTATGGTGATGGTGGTGGTTCCAGTGATGATGGTGTCCGGTGATGGTGGTTACGGTGATGGCGGGCGGTGGTGGTTCCGATGATGCTGGTGGCCGGCGATGGTGGCGATGGTGGTGCGATGGCAAGGGGTGGAGGAAGGTGGTGGTGGCGAATTGGGGACCATAATCGTAAGATTTAATAAAAATCAGGGACAAAACCTGCTAAAAAAGGGGGGGGCGACTTGCAATAAATACAATAGCAAAATTTTGAAACTTCAGTATATTAAATGGTAGTTTTTGAAGTACAATACATACAATAGCAAAAGGTGACAAGTTGGATACATTTTGGGGAACTAAACCCAAGACAAAATTTAGGCTTCAAAATTCAAGTTCTTTTGATAACTCAAAAGTTAGAAGGGAACTGAAAGTTCTTTGCATTCAAATCTGTCCATTCACATTATTCAACTGAAACATATATAGAAAGATGAAAACGAACTGGGCCTGCCAAACGCAATGGGCCGAACAAAAAAGCCCAAAAACAATAAAAAAAAAAACACTAAAACATCCAAAATGTCATGAAAAACAGCGTTTTGGGGGTCGAAAAGTGGGTTAGGCGCTTATGGGTCCTAACCACGGCGTGCTCCCTGTCTCAAGCTTCGATTCTACAGGTAATTCGCCAAAATGGAAGCCCGGAGAGGAAGTTATGCCCTTCTAAAGCCGGACCTGGTTGTACCCCAATTATGGGCCTCTAAAAACTTCAAAGCCCTCTCCTCCACCACTCCTCCCGCATTGAATTTCAACCTATCACCTACCCTTCAATAAAATGTCAAAAAAGAGTTGGGTAAATGCATTGTATTTTGAAATAAAAAGTTACCCACAACCATAAGGCTGTCTATCACTTTTATAACGTGTCTTCTATCAATGAAAATGAGTTGGATAAATGTCTTTTACCAATGAAAATACTAGACATGTGGTGATAACGTGTCTTCTATCAAAAAAGAGTTGGATAAATGTCTTCTATCAATAAAAAAGCTAGACAACATATGGTGATAACGTCTCTTCTATCAATAAAATGCCAAAAAATAGTTGGGTAAATGCATTGTATTTTTTAAATAAACCCCACATGGCCACAGAGATAGAGTTGGCCGGCCATAATGATTTTGAAACTAAACCTCTATACGTCTATATATATGTTTCTAAGATGTACTGGACCCCATTTAATTATGGCCCAAAACATCACTTAAATATCGTAATAATGCAAAACAGTTTTACAGAAAACACATTATTTGTTGTCTTTACAACATGTGCAACTCTTATTTAGGGCCTCTTAATAAGATTCATAGCTTATTCAGTTATGTTTGAGAGTGACTTTGTGATAGATATAGAAATTGACTAGGTTGTTTGTTTTTTAGTTTGGTCCTATAAAACATCTTACCTGGATGCTCATTTATTTTATTTTAGACATCCTATAAACTCAATCTTGTTGTATGTCATGTTATGCATACAAATAGTATTTCCTAGAATGCACTAGCTATACTAGTTGGCCCTTCGTCATGTTGGGCTATTCATCTCCAACAGGGTTTCTATATTTTTTTCTAAAATAGAGAACCAAATGTTAAAGTCTCTAAAAAGATTTACATCCAACTTAACTCCAACAGATTTTCTATTTTAGAGATTTTAATTCAAATCATATCATAATCATATTCTATAATTACCATCTCAATGCACTTTAAAGAAAGAATTAAATATAAAATGATAATGATTTAATCTCATTGGTGGGATTTAAAAAATTATTCAATTTTCTCTCTTATTATTAAGTTTTAGAGAATTCTCTAAATTTAAGAATTTTAAAGATTTTTCTATTATAGAAAACAAAATAGCAATGTTTTTGGATAAGTTTAAAGAGAAAAAACTCTACTTTTTGCTATTTTAACAAAGCTATTGGAAAAGGTCTTATTCAGTTATTGACAAAATATATACATGATGAGGCCATGAGATACCACCATATATCGACTTTGACAAATTATGGTCTCACATCAAAATGAACAAAAATCATAACACACAATGATCTCCTATGTTACCGGTACTTTGTACCAAATTTTCTTATGTCAATCCTATTCAACCAATAGAATGACAACAACTTAAATTGTTTAACTTTATATTATGTCTCTAATGATGTGTATTCATGTGATTGATAGATATGAATAACATAAGAAAGTTTTTTTATTTTTTATCCCTATAGCAAATGGTCTTACATTTTGATTAAGTGTGTTTTATATGAACGCATTTGGAATACATTGCAACTTAAAACCACATTCTGAAAATTGTTATGTGATATTTTTATTAGCCGGCATCATTTAAAAATTAAATGTAAGGATTAAATACACCCCACCCCTTACAAGAAAATATAAAAATTAAAATGCAGCAAATCATCAGTGTAAAAATGTAAATACATGAAACCATTTTTTTTATCTTGTTCAGTTGCCCATTCACATTGGTCTATAAAAGAAGGTTTGATATCCTTCACTTTGTGCATCCACTTCATTCACCTCTCTACAATATTCATTCCCAAACAATGGCTGATATCATTCTTTCTCCCATCATCGATAAGCTCTTTGAAAAATTTGTGTCTCCAACCTTTGACAAACTTGTTCGCTATGCGGGAATTCATTCCGAGGTGAAGAAATGGAAGAAATCGTTATCCGAGATCCAAGCTCTACTTAACGATGCTTCTCAAAAGGAGGTAACTAGTGAAAGTATCAAATCGTGGCTGAATAGCATCCAACATTTGGCTTACGACATAGAAGATATACTCGAAGCATTGGCAACTGAGGCTGCGTGTCGTGATCAGGTGACCGAGGAATCAGGAGCCATCACAAGAAAGGTAAGAAAGCTCATCCCAACTTGTTGCACTGGTTTTTCAGTAAGTACTAGGATGCATGACAAGTTAAATGATATTACCACCAAATTACAAGATATAGAAAAGGAAAAAGTTACTCTTGGTTTGAAGGTCATCGATGGAAAGGCAATAGTTATGAATAGAGTTTACGAGACTAGGTTGCCAGATGCAACTAATATTATTGGACGACAAGGTGAGAAAGAGGCATTGCTAAACAAGTTGTTAGGAGAAGAGTCGGGCAACCAAACCTTTAGTATCTTACCCATAGTTGGTATGGGCGGGATAGGTTAGACAACCCTTGCCCGCATTTTGTACAATGAAGCACAAGTGCAAAACTACTTCACACTCAAGGCATGGGTTTGTGTTTCTGATGAGTTTAATATCTTCAATATAAGCAAAAGTATCTTTCAGTCTATGGCTGGGGTAAAAACGGAATTTGAAAATTTAAATCTACTTCAAGAAGCTCTTAAACATCAACTTATGGATAAACGATTTCTACTAGTGTTGGATGATGTGTGGAGTGAAAGCTATGAGCATTGGGATATACTAGTGCGCCCATTTCATGTTGGGGCTCTAGGAAGTAAAATTATCATCACAACTCGGAAGGAGCAATTGCTCAAAGAGTTGGGTTTTGATAATTTAGAACATATGCAAAGTCTATCATATAAGGATGCTCTATCCTTATTTTGTCAACATGCATTGGGTGTAAATAACTTTGATTCGCATCCAAATCTTAGATCCTATGGTGAAACTATTGTGAAAAAATGTAGTGGCTTACCATTAGCTCTAAGAGTACTTGGAAGGTTATTAAGGACTAAAACAGATGAAGTGGAGTGGGAGGAGTTGTCAAATAGTGAGATATGGAGGCTAGGAAAGAGGGACGGAATTGTTCCGGCTCTTAGACTAAGCTACCATGATCTTGATGCATGCATGAAGCAACTATTTGCATATTGCTCTTTATTCCCAAAAGACTATTTGTTTGATAAGGAAGAGTTGATTTTATTGTGGATGGCAGAAGGGTTTTTGCGCCATTCTAGTTCAACCAATTCAACAGTAGAACGTTTGGGTCAGAGTTATTTTAAAGAGTTGTTGTCAAGATCATTTTTTCAACAAGCCCCTAACGAAGAATCGTTGTTTGTAATGCATGACTTGATGAATGACCTAGCGACATCTGTTGCAGGAGATTTCTTTTGGAGGTCTGAAAATGAGATGGAGAAGGGTGTTAGAATTGGCACCTTAGAAAAGTACCGGCATATGTCATTTATTTGAGAGGAGTATATAAGTAATAGGAAGCTTAAGGCATTTGAAGGAGCTAAAAATTTGAGAACATTCTTAGCAATGTCTGTTGGGGTAAAAGAAAGTTGGGAAAGATTCTACATATCACATAAGATTCTAACCAATCTACTTCATGATTTTCCTTTGGTAAGGGTCCTATCTTTGAGATATCTTTGTATAAGTGAGGTTCCAGAGTCGATCGGCAGTTTGAAGCATTTGCGGTATCTTAATTTAGGTCAAACTCAAATCACATCTCTACCGGAATATGTTTGCAATCTATATAGTTTGCAAACATTGATCGTTTTTGGATGTCGTGCGTTAACCAAGTTGCCCGATAATTTCTCAAAGCTTAAGAATTTGCGGCATTTCGACATTAGAGATACTCCGCTTGTGAAGAAGATGCCCTTAGGAATTGGTGAGCTGAAAAGCCTACAAACTCTCTCCAAGGTCATTATTGGAGAAGATGATGACTTTCCAATAGCCAAGCTTAAAGACTTAAATAATCTCCATGAGGTGATTTCCATTAAGGGACTGGAGAAAGTACAACATGCGGTGCATGCATGGGAGGGGAACTTATTGCAAATGAGGCTTAGCGAGTTAGAGGTGGAATGGAGCAATGTGTTTGATGGTTCCCGAAAGGAAACACATGAAAAAGAGGTCCTCGAAGTGTTGAATCCTGTGAATAAAATTTTGAAAAAGCTTCAAATTGTGTCATATGGGGGTTTAGAGTTTCCAAATTGGGTTGGTGATGGCTCTTTTGATCGATTGACACATGTATCGATACGTGGTTGTAGAAAATGTGCATCTCTACCTCCACTTGAGCAACTACCATCACTTAAGGCCATCCACTGTCGACCCTTTACAAACCAATGGTTTCAGCTGCCACATCAGCGCCACATCAGCTTTCCACAAAACTACCCAAAACTACCCATTTCATCCACTGTCGACCCACTGCAACCCACTTCATCAAAACTCATTTTAATTTAAAACAATTCTAATATTATATAAAAATTAAAAATTACATTATAAAATTTTAATAAAAATAATTCTAATATTAGAAATAAAAATAAAAAATTACATTATAAGAATTAAAAAATTAATTTCGGGATGCCCAATAGTGTTCCGTTAAATCGGCTCGTAGTTGGAGGTGTTTATCACTATTTTTGACTTCGTTGAAGTTTTGCGCTCGTTCTTCTTCGGATATATCTACTTCGGTATCATCAGTTGTAACCCAACTTTCATCAAACGGATAATTTGCAAAGCCTTCGTCTTCACGAATCATGTTGTGCAAAATTATGCACGTGTACATTGTATACCTTAATTTTTTCTTTGTCCACGCCCGTGCCGGATACTTAACAATGTGCCATTTTGATTTAAGCATCGCGAATGCACGTTCGATATCCTTCCTAGCTGATTCTTGACGCTCCGTAAACGCTATCCTTTCGGGTTCCGTTGGATATCTATACGCCTTGACAAAAGTCGTCCACTTCGGATAAATCCCGTCCGCGAGATAGTATCCGTGTTTGTATTGTCTTCCATTCACTGAAAACGAGCTATCGGGTGCTTTGCCTTCGAACAAATCGTTGAATATCGGTGATTGGTTTACAACGACTATGTCGTTTACGGCACCCGGGGTTCCGTAATATGCGTGCCAAATCCAACCATCGTACGATGCTACCGCCTCTAAAACCGTTGTCGGTCCTTGATGATCACCTCGATGGTATTGACCCCTCCATGCTACGGGACAATTTTTCCAATCCCAATGCATACAATCTATGCTACCAAGCATACCGGGGAGGCCGTGTTGTTGCTCATGCAATGCGAACAACAACTGAACATCATTTGCGGTAGGCTTCCGTAAATATCTTCGCATATAAAGATGTATAATACCTTCACAAAAATTAGTAAAACATTCCCTTGATGTCGTTTCGGACATTTGCAAGTACTCGTCCGTGGCATCAGCAGCAGTACCGTACGCCAATTGTCGGATCGCAGACGTACATTTTTGAAGCGGAGAGAACCCTTAACTCCTCTTGCATCGTGAGTCCACCTAAAAAATTCGTACTCCCTCTCAAGATCCTCAACTATTTTAAGGAATAGTCGTCGTGTCATACGAAACCGCCGTTCGAAATCGTTATCGTCATACACCGGATTATCTGAAAAGTAGCCGTTAACAAGTTTCTCGTGTGCCACTATACGATTTCGACTTTTTGGCGTCCTCCTCGTTTGTCGACTTGAAGTTGCTTCGTCACCGACAATTAGTTTGACCGCTTCGTTCACGGCGGCTATCGCCGCCAAGTGGTTGGCCTCCAACAAATCGTCAGCGTCGTCATCGTAATTCGGGTGGTAAATTGATGAGGATGATGCCGATGATGATCGTGGTGATGACGATGAAGACATTTTTTGGAGAGAAAAGTGGAAGAGATGAAGGTTGTGTTTGATCGAGAGTTGTGGAATATATGAAGGTTGTATATGATATATATATATATAGGAAATTAAATTGAAAAAAAAAAGAAAAGAAAAAAAATAAAAAAAAATAGCCGTTGGTTTTTCCAACGGTCGAAAATTCTTCGGTTTGGGAGAACCGAACTCGTCCAACCCGATGGAGGCCGCGGCGGTGTTCACAAGGGAACCTGTCGGCTTAAGGCAAACCGAAGGCAAGCCGTCCCTTACCCGCTGTCCGTAGTGGATGGCCTAAGGAGTTATTTATTCAAGGCATGGACGAGGTGAAAGTTGTGGAATTGCAACGTCTTGCATTTCGTTCGCTTGAAACTCTGAGTTTTGAAGACATGCAAGGATGGGAGGTATGGTCAACCAAGGGTGGGATTGTAGATGCAGTGCTTCCACGCCTTGAAAAACTTTGTATAGAGGGTTGCCCTAATTTGGTTGAAATTTCACTTGACGCTTTACCTTCACTAAGGAATCTAGAAGTAAATGGATGTGGCGAGGGTGTGTTGAGAAGTTTGGTTCAAGCGGCTTCCTCAGTTACAAAGTTGGAAATAGTTTCTATTTCAGGTCTTACCAGTGAGTTATTATTGGGAGGCATTATAAAAAATCTGGGGGTGGTTGAAGAACTAATAATCGTGAGTTGTGATGGAATAAGATACATGTGGGAATCAGAAGCAGAGGCGTGTGAGTTTCTTGTGAAGTTAAAGAAGTTGGATATTAGGGATTGTGAGAATTTGGTGAGTTTAGGAGAGAAAGAAGAGGATAATAGTAAATGTGGGAGCAGCAGACTAACATCTCTTAGGACGTTGGATATACGGAATTGTAAAAGAATGGAGCATTGCAGTTGTTCAAATAGCATCGAGAGCTTGTCTATTTATGATTGTGATTCAATTGCATCTATCTCCTGTTCAAATAGCATCGAGAGCTTGTCTATTGATCATTGTGATTCAATTGCATCTATCTCCTTCCCAACAGGAGGGCAGAAGCAGCTCAAGTCAGTTTCCATTGATGGCTGTGATAAACTAGTAGTATTGGGAAAGGAGGATTTGGGAGGTGGAAGATTAGAGGAGTCGTCGTCTATCTCTGTCATCAACGCAAGCATGGATATGCTTGAGGATATATCATTATGGTCTACGAATAATGTGAGATCGATTGAGGAGTTGAGATGCTTCATTCACCTCTCCAGATTGGAAATATATGATTTCCCATGTCTAGAGTCATTTCCTGATCAGGAATTGCAGAATCTCACCTCGTTGAAAGCTTTGTGTATAACAAAGTGTCCAAATATGGATGCTTCCTTTCCTGGTGGTGTTTGGCCGCCCAATTTGTGTACCCTTGTCATAGGGGGGTTGAAGAAACCAATATCAGAGTGGGGTCCACAGAACTTTCCCGCCTCACTTGTTCACCTAACATTATCATCAAAGAAAAATGTGAGGAGTTTTAGTGAATTTTCCCATCTTCTTCCTTGGTCTCTTATTCGACTCTCAATAAGTGGATTTGAGAAATTGGAATCAGATTCAAAGGGACTCCAACACCTCACCTCCCTCCAACATCTCTTCTTTTGCGAATGCCCAAAGATGAGACATCTACCAGAAACACTGTTACCTTTGCTTTTGAGTTTGTGGATTGATGGATGCCCAGAATTGGAAGAAAGGTGTAGGAGAGGAGGCTCCTACTGGCCCATCATCTCCCATATCCCCTGCGTCAAAATAAATTTTCAATCAATATGAAGGTATGCTCTTCTCTCATTCTGCCCTTCATTTGTTCAATTAGTTTTAATAATTTTGTATGTAGCCGGTACAAATTAAATCATTGAATTTCTAGCCACAAATTAATTTTAGATATCATCATAGTTATTATACTTATGTTTTGTAAATCTCAACATATATAACTAACTGATTGTTAACATACATCAACATGCTTAATGATTTTTTGGATTAATTTACTTTTAGTTTTTATATATCTTTTTTAAAATGAAAAGGGGAATTAGATTTCAAATTGAATCAGAATAATTATCAAATGACTTTGAATAACTTGACACTTTTGAGTATGATTTTATATAGTATTTGAGAAACTGTTGTGAATAGAAACCTTTTTCAGGTTTACATTTTGACAAGATATTGATTAATTTCAAAATCAAAAGAATGAATTAATATGTCTTAAATGTTATTTGATTGGAATAAGATTTTGAATATCAATTTTGTTAATCCAATTAGTATTTTCATCTGTTGCTACTGAAACCAAAGAGGGTGGTTGGATTGAAGGTAACAAGGCTAAACATGTAGAGAGATGATGTATATATATATATATATATATATATAGAGGAAAGTTCAAATGTGAACCACTTTTTGGTTGTGAACGTGAGGACAACCGAGAGTGCGACACGTGGCGGCTTTGAGTGTGATCCCCCTCTTTAATTCAATGCCCTCCCATGAATCGCGCCTAGTCACCCGCCGTGGATCTGACGTGGCGCCTAGTCATCCGCCACATGTCGCGCTCTCGGCTGTCCTCACGTTCACAACCAAAAAGTGGTTCACATTTGAACCCACCCCTATATATATATATATATATGTTTATGCAAGTCATTCACACACAATTAATTAAAATAATTAGCTCTCTTCATTATAATAATGCTATGTCTTTTTCCGGCCTTATGATCGAATCACAGTTCTCGCATTCTAACCACAGTTCATCACCACTTGCAATTAAAGACCCCAATGCAGATGGCTGCACTGATTACTTAACCCATGGGGCCTCTCAATTCATTCATCTCTTAGAATACATATATAGAGCTACATTAATTGATGATACTGAATTCATTCCTTTATTTGTAAAGCTGCAGATTCAATAGGGATTGTCCATAATCAGAGGAAATAAGCTTTGCAATTAGTCACTCAGGCAGCTGGTAAGACAAACCATACTTGTTGTCTATTGTCAATTGAGATTTATTAAATAAACTAAGGGGTATAAATAATCATATTCAGATTTCTTGCCTTTTACAAAAATGTTCAACTTCTCACATAATCCATCCTATATAGGTTCAAATCATAACTCAATTTTGGTTGTAAACGTGAGGACGAATCTCAGCCACACATCTTCGGTTACGGTGGATGACGTGATGATTCATGGGAGGGTGGAGATTATTAAAGGAGGGGACCCGGTCAAAGCCGCCTTTATTGACCGGATGAATGGCTGAGATTCGTCCTCACGTTCACAATCAAAATTGAGTTGACATTTAACTTTCCTCTAATCAAACATATATATATATATACACACACTTGATGTTGTGTATGTACATGAATAGGGTTTTGAGGGGGATGAAAAGAGAATTATATAATATGTAATCAATCAAATTGCATCATCCTTTTTCCAAAGAAGAGAGAATTAGCAGAGTCAAAACTAGCATGACTTAGGTAACTCATTTGTTTTCTGAAGCCTTATTTTTATGGAGGTTGTATATAAGGTGAAGGTCCATGAGGAGGAGCTAGCTCTTGTGATCTAGCTTCAATTTTTCTCTTTTTGACTCCTAACACATGCATCTTACCTTAATTTATAGGATGTCAATGATGGAAAGCAACAAGTGTTCTCTTGAACTGCTCCTGTTGAAGTAGTATCTATTCTATTCTATTCAATTGAGGTACATATATGGTGACCTTTATCTATGTATCTTATATTACAAATGAAGATAGATGGGTTTGACAAATCGTGATTGTTTGTTTAATTGTTGCACTAAGGGAATTGAAGGAAGTAAGAGATTGCAATTTAATGACAAGTCTTGAATGTTACTGGCAACAACAAATTAAGGTGTTTGCTTCCATGGTCCAGATGAAGTGGAGAATTATTAATTAATGGGTGGAGAGTGGAGTGGAGTTCATTCTTGGACAATGATGTTGTTGGTGGTGTTTTGGGAGTATATATATATATATAGGAAAGTTCAAATGTGAACCACTTTTTGGTTGTGAACATGAGGACAGCCGAGAGCGCGACACGTGGCGGAGACTAGTCAATAAAGGCGGCTTTGAGTGTGGTCCCCCCTTTAATTCAATGCCCTCCCATGAATCGCGCCTAGTCATCCGCCATGTGTCGCGCTCTCGGCTGTCCTCACGTTCACAACCAAAAAGTGGTTCACATTTGAACCCACCCCATTGTTGCCTTCACTTTTTCACTTGTTTGTGGATCATTGAATCTGGAAGAAAGAGAAAAAGTGTAGTAGAGATCCAACAGCATGCATCCTACTGCCACCTCAAGGTATGCCTGCCCTTCTCTCTTTCACTTATTGTTTAATCATTTATACCTACCTGCTTTTACAATTAAAAAAATTGAATTCCAAGTATATTAGTTTCCTGTTTCTATCTCTCTCTATATATATAACTCCTTGCTTGCTACCATCAACATATATGCTTATTGATTTTGTGGATTAATTTGGTTTTCTTTTTCCTGTTCTAGAAAATGAATTGGTTGCTGATTAAATCAAAATAATTTGATGTTTCAAGATTTTGAATATTTGAGAAATTGTATGTTGTGAATGGAAACCTTTTTTATCGGAATAAGATTTCCAAATCATATCACATGTTGGTATTTATCTGATGATGTTGGTATGCTGTTTGATAAATTCACATATTAACTAACTTATAAAGTTGTGTCTTGTCTAATCATTGTTTCAAGGATTCACTCAAAAAAGATGGATGACAGCTGCAACATAATGATGATTGATGGAATGAAATTAATTAGTTGGTATGTTTTCACAAGACTTAATCTACCATGCATATGTCATGATACTCGCATTGTTCATTAGTCATGGCACTTATCGTATGGATGTGTTGTGATTCAGATTGGCTTGGATGTAAATACACACGATGTTCCAACACATGTTACTTCCTTCCTCTTGAAAGCAATCAGTTGTTTATTGGCTACGATGTTGTTGAAGCTAGCTCCTCATTTGGGTTCTCCTATTTCCCTGTGTTTCCATAACACATGGAGATGATTTGTGCTTTTGTTAAAGAACGAGTTGACGTTTTCTTCTTCCAGAATACCGTCTCATCTCCAAGTTGGACGTTTGCGATCACCACACTACAACTTGACCAGTATTGGAGCATGTAACACTAGTTTTATTCTCCTTTTTTTTCTTTTTGGTAAACAAAGTGATTATTCTTTGCTATCGGCTATTCATGTATGAATATTATTTTTTTTGTTGCATCAATGATTTTTATCATGTAGTTATTGTTATTACATTAGTTTGTGACTTAATTTGTAGCTTGGAAGATCATTATTTTACATACAACAGTTTTATAATTAAGAATGTTACTACAATATGTATAAAGGATTGATACATAATGCAATTTGATATGTTTAGTCATATACAATAACTAATTCTTGTAATAAAAAAAAATTCTCGAAACAATGTACCATTTTATTTCTACTTGTTTTTGTTCGGTATTTCATGAGTTTTAAAGCTAAGGGTATTTGACCAAGCAATATCTCGGTCTTCTGCAACTCGAGAGTTGATGTTTAACGCATCACCAAATGTGAGGGGGTGTGTACAAGATGGATGGAAGTAGACAAAACAGATCGTTTCTATATGAAAAATGTTGAAGGAGTTTATTATCAATGACTGAGAAGACAGAGAGGACTAAGAAGATTGAGAAGGAATGTTTAGTGTTCCTTGTATGATTCTAGCGAAGAACTTTCATGAGCAACGTTGAGAGCGTTCAGCTTTGATACCATATAACAAAGAGAGATTGAAAGATCTTTGAATCTTGAATTGTCTCCAAATAACAAATACAATGTATTTATATTGCAAAGACTTAAACCTAAACTTGTTGATTAACCAACTGCTAAAATAACCAACCACTTAACAAATTAATTCTTCAAGCTGTAATAGAAGAAAAATTCTTATTCAGTAAGTAAACTTACAGAATCATTATCATTTCAATAGGTCTTAGGAGAGCTGGATCAACAAATTATTTTCATTTTTGTTTTTAATTAACTTTTTATTTTATCCAAATGATTAATTATTGGAGATTTTTTAGCATTGATTTAATGATATAAATATTAGTTTTGTTTTTATTTGGATGTTGTTCATGAACAATTTATAATTCCACACTTTAAGGTTTTTGAATCTAGTACTAAACAATTTACTACACAACACAACAAAATTTTTATAGGACCACATTTATGTCTTCGTACGAGGTCTCCAATAAGATAAAACTTTTCATATAAGACAGATTGATGTAAATACAAGTTTATATAAGCCTTTTTTTTGTTAGGATTAAGTTGTTCATAGTGACGTAATAATGTAAACTTTTCATATATATAACAAAGTTTAATGTGAATACAAATTTTTATTAGCCTTTTTGGTTTGGGTTAAGTTGTTTATATTGATATAATAATAGCATGTTAGCCAATTCTTTAGGATTATGTTGTGTATGTTTGACCCTAGAGTGTACTTTTTTTTTGTTTGTTTGAGTTAATTTGGGTTAATTACAGAGTGTACTTTTTTTTTGTCAACTTTGGAGTAACTCTGTAGATCAATTCATTTTTATTTGGGGTTAATGATTTTGAATTTAGAGTTAACTTGTTTATATCCAAGGTAAATATACTCTTAAATGGATCATGTAGACACCAAGTGGAAAAATAGAAATACTACAACTTTACAATTGATTAATTACAAGCCTTTATTCCTTGTGTTCAATAGATATATGATTGAAATTACTTTATGTTGTTGATTAACTGATAACTGATTTTGACCGGGAAACATGTAGCAAATAAGGACATGCATGTTTTGTTAAAGCAAATTTCTGTATCTTCTGTAATGTAAGATTGGTTATCTAATTCTAACTATTTGTTTTCGATATTATATTAGGTTTAAAATCCTTATATAAACTACAACATAAGTTATGGATACATATATACTTAAGTTAAAAATATGTCTGATTCAAAAGAAATTCAAAATGATATTTACAACTCATATACTATTATTTTCAAAAATAATATACTATTATTATTAGTTTAGCATTTCTAGATGATATGTTTGTTTAAAATAAAATATATTTATGTTAACAAGCAAATAAATTACGTGGTTCCAAATCCATGAAGCAACTACTATGGTTTGCAATCGTGACCATAACTCAACCATCTTCTTCGCTAGAAATGCCCACTAGGCCTCTACCTCGGCAACACACATCTTGGTTGTTATGTCTCCGGCTAGATGGCACGCCACCCCCTCCGCTTCCAGCTGCCACTCGAGCTTAGATTTTCAAAGCCAACATATAAAGAAACCAAACAATATGACAAAAAAAAATTATGATAATAAGGGTTCATTTGGTTTGCAGGAATTAAATGAATTTTGTAAATTTGAATTTCAATTGCATTTTAATCCTGTGTTTGGTTTTCATGATTGTCGGATTTTGAAATATTAGGATTTCCTTAAAATCCCTCAAACATAATTAAGGTCCTACAAGTGACTAGGATTTCAAGTAATTTTGTAAGATTTATATATAATAATATTTTAAAATATGTTAAAAACATTTGTTTCGAATAGTTAGTAAAATAAAAGGTAATCGTGGATGCTGACAAGGCATCACTGATAGACAATTTCTTTCACATGTGGGCCCACTCGCGCTTCTCATGTCAATGCACGAACTCCGTGGCCGTTTTTGAAATCTACAAATACTAGGGTTATTTTGTTATACTGCATATTATCAAAGGATTAAGTATGTAAATTCCCCATGTGAATGAGTCATAGATAATGACTAAGGGGCCGTTTACTTGAACACTTACCCGGTAAGTGCTTATCGGTAAAATTGAACACTATCAACTACCATATGGTACAACATTTTAGTCTCTTAAAACGGTATCGCATGCAACAATTTACCCGGTAAGCTCTTACCGGGTAAGAGTTATGGATCTCACTTACCCGGGTAAGACTTTCGGTACATGCTATCGCTCTTGCCGGGTAAGATTGTAGTCATGTTCATGTTCTTCCCATAAGGTAAATTGACCCGGTAAGTACTTACCGGGTAAGTTCAAGTAAACGGCCCCTAATTGTATTATTGTTGTAACCAATACATTTATGAGTGGTAGGAAGAAAGGGAAAGGCACCCAAAAGTGGACCAACTTAAAAAATTCCGATAACGTTTGATCTGGTCCATATAAGGGGCTTGCATACAGGGCCGGTCCTAAGGTATTTCATGCCTAGGGTAGAAAAACTAAAAAGTGCCCCTAACAATATTAAAAAAACAGACGAAACGTCAAGCACATAGTCCATTTGCACGACAATTTATTCATTATAATAAAGTTATACAGCATGGTACTTAAATGGAAACGCTAAACAACAAAACATAAACATACGTCATTTAAAACAATGTTTTCATGCAACTTTTAAAGCAAAAACATCAACTATTATATCATAGTAAACGTTTGCTAAAAACTTATTTACGGTATTAAGAATAATAACCCATTCGACCTATATCTTGAGTTATGATATTATATAAATAAGACTTTAATAATTTGATTTTATAACTTTAAGATTACACAAAAATAAAAATAAATACAAAAGCATAAATTTATGGTTATTAAGAGAAGTTAGAAATCCTAATAGATAAAATAAAAATTAAAAGAATATTATGTATTTTTACATTGTGTTTTGAATCATATTTTTATATAGTTTGTTCTTTTTCAAATTTATGAAATGCATTTCATTTGAAGTGGAGAAAAACAGGTGGTGGATGTTTGTTATATATGACTTGACTAGAATATTTAATTATTTATTAGTGGTAAACTGGTAATGTTTCTGTTCTGAACCATATTCTTGTTTTGTTTTTCTTCAATATTAAACCAATAACTTTCATTGGCCATGGTTTCTTGATGCCCTCTCTTTGGCTGCAACCAATAATGTATTTAGGGCCGGCCCTGCTTGCATATGGACAAAAAGCTTACAATGGACCGAGTACATAATGACAAAACGTGTCGTACTAACTAACTTTAAAAACGCTTTTAAATTTAGAGGATACTTGTCTTAAGTTTATAGAATGAAAAATGTTCTAATAATATAAAGACAGAAAATCACCTACTTTTATCATCATCATTTCCACTGGTCCATTTACATTGGCCTATAAAAGAACAGTTGTTATTCTTCATTTTGTGCATCCACCTCTCTACTATATTCAATTCATTCCCAAACAATGGCTGAAATCATTCTTTCTCCCATCATCGATATGCTCTTTGAAAAATTTGTCTCTCCAACCTTTGACAAACTTGTTCGCTATGCGGGAATTCATTCAGAGGTGAAGAAATGGAAGAAATCGTTATCTGAGATCCAAGCTCTACTTAACGATGCTTCTCAAAAGGAGGTAACTAGTGAAAGCGTCAAATCGTGGCTGAATAGCATCCAACATTTGGCTTACGACATAGAAGATATACTCGAAGCATTGGCAACTGAGGCTGCGTCTCGTGATCAGGTGACCGAGGAATCAGGAGCCATCACAAGAAAGGTAAGAAAGCTCATCCCAACTTGTTGCACTGGTTTTTCCGTAAGTATTAGGATGCATGACAAGTTAAATGATATTACCACCAAATTACAAGATCTAGAAAAGGAAAAAGTTACTCTTGGTTTGAAGGTCATAGATGGAAAGGCAATAGTTATGAATAGAGTTTACGAGACTAGCTTGCCTGATGCATCTAATATTATTGGACGTCAAGGTGAGAAAGAGGCATTGCTTAACATGTTGTTGGGAGAAGAGTCGGGCGATCAAACCTTTAGTATCGTACCCATAGTTGGTATGGGTGGGATAGGTAAGACTACCCTTGCCCGAATGTTGTACAATGAAACACAAGTGCAAAACCACTTCAAACTCAAGGCATGGGTCTGTGTTTCGGATGAGTTTAATATCTTCAATATAAGCAAAAGTATCTTTCAGTCTGTGACCGGGGTAAAAACGGAATTTGAAAATTTAAATCTACTTCAAGAAGCTCTTAGACAACAACTTATAGGTAAACGATTTTTACTAGTTTTGGATGATGTGTGGAGTGAAAGCTATGAGGATTGGGATGTCCTAGTGCGCCCATTTCATGGTGGGGCTCCCGAAAGTAAAATTATCATCACAACTAGGAAGGAGAAATTGCTCAAAAAATTGGATTGTGATAATCTAAAACATATGCAAAAACTATCAGATGATGATGCTCTATCATTGTTTTGTCAACATGCATTGGGTGCAAATAACTTTGATTCGCATCCAAATCTTAGAGCACATGGTGAAGGTATTGTGAAAAAATGTGGTGGCTTACCATTAGCTCTAAGAGTACTTGGAAGGTTATTGAGGAAAGAAACAAATGAAGTAGATTGGAAGGAGTTGTTGGATAGTGAGATATGGAGGTTACAAGAAGGAGATGAAATTATTCCGGCTCTTAGATTGAGCTACCACAACCTTGATGCATGTTTGAAGCAGTTATTTGCATATTGCTCCATGTTCCCCAAAGACTATTTGTTTGACAAGGAAGAGTTGATTTTATTGTGGATTGCAGAAGGGTTTTTGAACCATTCAAGTGCAAGCAATTCAACAGCAGAACGGTTGGGTCATAGTTGTTTTAAAGAGTTGTTGTCAAGATCATTTTTTCAACAAGCCCCTAATGAAGAATCCTTGTTTGTGATGCATGACTTGATGAGTGACCTAGCCACATCAGTTGCAGGAGATTTTTTTTGGAGGTCAGAAAATGAGGTGGAGAAGGATGTTAGAATGGGCACCATGGAAAAGTATCGCCATGTGTCATTTGTTTGTGAGGAATATATAGATTCTAAGAAGCTTAAGGCATTTGAGGGAGCTAACAATTTGAGAACATTCTTAGCGGTGTCGGTTGGGCCGAATGAACAGTGGAGAAGTTTCTTCGTATCTCATACGATTCTAACTAACTTACTTCATGAGTTTCCATTGTTAAGGGTCCTATCTTTGAGATATCTTCGTATAAGTGAGGTTCCAGAGTCGATCAGCAGTTTGAAGCATTTGCGGTATCTTAATTTAGGTCAAACTCAAATCACATCTCTACCGGAATATGTTTGCAATCTATATAGTTTGCAAACATTGATCGTTTTTGGATGTGACTTGTTAACCAAGTTGCCCGAAAATTTCTCAAAGCTTAAGAATTTGCGGCATTTCGACATTAGAGATACTCCGCTAGAGAAGATGCCATTAGGGATTGGTGAGCTGAAAAGCCTACAAACTCTCTCCAAGGTCATTATTGGAGAAGATGGTGGCTGTCCAATAGCCAAGCTTAAAGATTTGAAGAATCTCCATGGGAGGATTTCCATTAAGGGGCTGGAGAAAGTACAAAACGCAGTGCATGCATGGGAGGGGAACTTATTGCAAATGAGGCTTAGCGAGTTAGAGGTGGAATGGAGCGATGTGTTTGACGGTTCCCGAAAGGAAACACATGAAAAAGAGGTCCTCGAAGTGTTGAATCCTATGAATAAAAATTTGAAAAAGCTTGAAATTGTGTCATATGGGGGTTTAGAGTTTCCAAATTGGGTTGGTGATGGCTCGTTTGATCGATTGACACATGTATCGATACGTGGTTGTAGAAAATGTACTTCACTACCGCCACTTGGGCAACTACCATCACTGAAGGAGTTATTTATTCAAGGCATGGACGAGGTGAAAGTTGTGGAATTGCAACGTCTTGCATTTCGTTCGCTTGAAACTCTGAGTTTTGAAGACATGCAAGGATGGGAGGTATGGTCAACCAAGGGTGGGATTGTAGATGCAGTGTTTCCATGCCTTGAAAAACTTATTATAAAGGGTTGTCCTAAGTTGGTTGAAATCTCCCTTGATGCGCTGCCGTCACTAAAGGATCTAAAAGTAAATGGATGTGGTGAGGGTGTGTTGAGAAGTCTGGTTCAAGCGGCTTCATCCGTCACAAAGTTGGAAATAAAATCTATTCCAGGTCTTACCAATGAGTTATGGGGGGGTGTTATAAAGCATCTTGGGCTGGTTGAAGAAGTAAGAATTCGGAATTGTAATGGAATAAGATACATGTGGGAATCAGAAGCAGAGGCGTGTGAGGTTCTTGTGAATTTAAAGAAGTTGGAGATTTGGAATTGTGAGAATTTGGTGAGTTTAGGAGAGAAAGAAGAGGATAATACTAAATGTGGGAGCAGCAGACGAACATCTCTTAAGGTGTTGATAATAGGTGGTTGTAATAGCATGGAGCATTGCAGTTGTTCAAATAGCATCGAGAGCTTGTCTATTATTAGTTGTGATTCAATTACATCCGTCTCCTTCCCAACAGGAGGAGGAGGGCAGAAGCAGCTCAAGTCAGTTACCATTTGGGAGTGTAAGAAACTAGTAGTATCTCTATCCAACGCAAGCATGCATATGCTTGAGGATATAACATTTCGGTGTATGAATGTGAGATCGATTAAGGAGTTGAGATGCTTCATTCACCTCTCCCAATTGGAAATACGGGACTGCCCAAGTCTGGAATCATTTCCTGATCAGGATTTGCTGAATCTCACCTCATTGAAATATTTGAGTATAAGAAAGTGTCCAAGCATGGATGCTTCCTTTCCTCGTGGTGTTTGGCCGCCGAATCTGGGTACCCTTGAAATAGGGGGTTTGAAGAAACCAATATCAGAGTGGGGTCCACAGAACTTTCCCACCTCACTTGTTGAGCTATCATTATCATCATCATCATCATCATCATCAGAGGAAAATGTGAGGAGTTTTAGTGAATTTTCCCATCTTCTTCCTACTTCACTTACTCGACTCAAGATACTCTATTTTGAGAAACTGGAATCAGATTCAAAGGGACTCCAACACCTCACCTCCCTCCAACATCTCTCCTTTTCCTTTTGCACGAAGATGAGACATCTACCAGAAACATTGTTGCCTTTGCTTTTGAGTTTGGAGATCTATGAATGCCCAGAATTGGAAGAAAGGTGTAGGAGAAGAGGAAGAGGCTCCTACTGGCCCCTCATCTCCCATATCCCATGCATCGATGTATGAAGGTATGCTCTTCTCTCATCCTTTCACTTATTTAGTTAGTTAGTTTTTATATGTGCGTATAACAAATTAAAATCATTATATTTTTCTTTGTTTTTCAATATATAACTGGTTTACATTGTGACTATATTAATTAATTTCAAAATCAAAAGAATGAATTAATATGTCTTAAATGTTATTTGATTGGAATAAGATTTTCAATGTCAATTTTGTTAATCCAATTAGTATTTTCATCTGTTGCTACTGAAACCAAACAGGGCTGGATTGAAGGTAACAAGGCTAAAACACCCCAATGCAGATGGCTGCACTGATTACTTAACCCATTGGGCCTCTCAATTCATTCATCTCTTAGAATACATATATAAAGCTACATTAATTGATGATACTGAATTCATTCCTTTATTTGTAAAGGTGCAGATTCAATAGGGATTGTCCATTATCAGAGGAAATAAGCCTTGCAATTAGTCACTCAGGCAGCTGGTAAGAGAAACCAGTACTTGTTGTCTATTGTCAGTTGAGATTTATTAAATATACAAAGGGGTATAATCATATTCAGATTTCTTGCCTTTTACAAAAATGTTCAACTTCTCACATAATCCATTCTATATATATATATATATAGAGAGAGAGAGAGAGAGAGGAAAGTTCAAATGTGAACCACTTTTTGGTTGTGAACGTGAGGACAGCCGAGAGCACGACATGTGGCGGATGACTAGGCGCCACGTCAGATCCACGGAGGGTGACTATGCATGATTCATGGGAGGGCATTGAATTAAAGGGGGGACCACACTCAAAGTCGCCACGTGTCGCGCTCTCGGTTGTCCTCACGTTCACAACCAAAAAGTGGTTCACATTTGAACTTTCCTCTATATATATATATATATATATATATATAAAGGAGGAGCTCTTGTGATCTAGCTTCAATTTTTCTGTTTTTGAATCCTAACACATGCATCTTAATTACCTTAATTTGTAGGCTGTTGGAATGATGGAAAGCAACAAGTATTCTCTTGAAGTGCTCCAGTTGAAGTACTATCTTTTCTATTCTATTATATTGAGGTATATATATGGTGACCTTTATCTATATATCTTATATTACAGATGAAGATAGATGGGTTTGACAAATCATGACTTTGTTTAATTGTTGCACAAGGGAATTGAAGGAAGTAAGAGATTGCAATGTAATGACAAGTCTTGAATGTTATTGGCAACAACAAATTAAGGTGTTTGCTTCCAAGGTCCAGATGAAGTGAAGAATTATTAATTAATGGGTGGAGAGTGGAGTGGAGTTCATTCTTGGACAAGATGTTGGTGGTGGTGTTTTGGGAGTATATGGTAAGTTAGCAGAAACATTGTTGCCTTCACTTTCTCACTTGTTTGTGGACCATTGCATCCTACTGCCACCTCAACTAGTCCCTAATATCACCTCAAGGTATGCCTGCCCTTCTCTCTTTCACTTATTATATATATATAATTATACCTACCTACTTTTACAATTAAAAAAATTGAATTCCAAATATATTAGTTTCCTGTTTCTATCTCTCTCTCTATATATATAACTGCTTGCTTGCTCACATCAACATACATGCTTATTGATTTTTTGAATTATTTTGTTTTTTCTTTTTTCCTAAATGAATATGATAAGAGGAAGAGCTTGCTGATTGAATCAAAATAATTTGATGTTTCAAGACTTTGAATACTTGAGAAATTGTATGTTGTGAATAGAAACCTTTTTTATTGGAATAAGATTTCCAAATAATATCACATGTTGATATTTATATGATGATGTTGGTATGCTGTTTGATAAATTCACATATTAACTAACTATAAACTTGTGTCTTGTCTAATCATTGTTTCAAGGATTCACTAAAATAAAGATGGATGGCAACTTCAACATAACCATGATTGGTGGAGAGAAATTAATTAGTTGGTATGTTTTCACAAGACTTAATCTACCATGCATATTTGTGTATGTTGTATGCATTGTTCATTAGTCATGGCACTTATCGTATGGATGTGTTGTGATTCAGATTGGCTTGGATGTAAATTCACACGACGTTCCAACACATATTACTTCATTCCTCTTGAAAGCAATCAGTTGTTTATTGGCTACGATGTTGTTGAAGCTAGCTCTTCATTTTGGTTCTCCTATTTCCCCGTGTTTCCATAACACGTGGAGATAATTTGTGCTTTTGTTAAAGAACGAGTTGACGTTATCTTCTTCTAGAATACCGTCTCATCTCCAAGTTGGATGTTTGCGATCACCACGCTACAACTTGACCAGTATTGGAGCATGTAATACTAGTTTTATTCTCCTTTTTTTCTTTTTGGTAAACAAAGTGATTATTCTTTGCTATTGGCTAATGTGGCTTTATATTTATTTATGTATGGATGGATATTATTATTTTCTGTTGCATCAGTGATTTGCTTTTATGTAATTGTTATTATTACATTTGTGAGTTAATTTGTTGCTTCGAAGATCATTTTACGTATAATAGTTTTATAATTAAGAATGCTACTACAATATGTATAAAGGATTTTACATAATGCAATTTAATATGTTTGGTCATATACAATAACTAGTTCTTGTAATATATTTTGTTTGGAATAATGTACCATTTTATTTGTACTTGTTTCTATTTTCAGTATTTTATGAGTTTTAAAGCAAAGGGTTTTTGACCAAGCAGTACCTCGGTCTTTTGCCACTCGAGAGTTGATGTTTACAACATCACCAAAAATGAGGAGGATGTGTACAAGATGGATGGAACTATGACAAAAAAGATCGTTTCTGTGTGGAAAATATTGATGGAGTTTATCATCGATGACTGAGAACACAAAGAGGACTGAGAAGATTGAGAAGAAGAAATGTTCAGCTTTTCTTGTATGATTCTAGTGAAGAACTTCCATGAGTAACATTGAGGAGCGTTCAGCTTTGATACCATCTAACAAAGAGAGATTGAAAGATCTTTGAATCTTGAATTGTCTCCAAATAACAAATACAATGTATTTATATTGCAAAGACTTAAACCTAAACTTGTTGATTAACCAACTGCTAAAATAACCAACCACTTAACAAATTAATGGGCTCTTTATAAACGCTTTCCATCTAAACATTTATCGTGTGTCATTTTCCGGATGTGGATAGGAAGGACCAAGAATCTTACCTGATAAGTGGGGGAGATGACTCTTACCCAATAAGTTGTTACCAAGTAAATACGCTTAACAACAATCCATTTTGATGTGACCCAACAAGGTAAGTGATACTAAAGGGCTCTAGCCTAGTGGTATCCGGGCTTTTGACTTTCATGGGAGATAAGAGGCATTTAAATCTCACCAAATGCGAGAAAGGTATGTGAGTTGATTTATTGCATTTGTCATATATAATGGACTATCTTCACCAAAATGCATCCAACTATAGCCGTATTCTTATTGTGTGTATCCAACTTCAAAATGGGTTATTGTGTGTACTAAACTTTCAATTTGGTTTATTGTATGTATATAACGGTTTACCTGGTAACTTGTTTATGCTGATGTGTATCAGGTTATACTATGTGGCATGCATCATTTTCTTCATCAAGATTAGGGTTCCAAAATTAGGGTTCTTCATTAATTTTGTTCAAATTAGGGTTATTCATTTGGGTGTTTGTTCAAATTAGGGTTCTTTATTAGGGTTTTTGTTCAAATTAGGGTTCTTGATTTGGAGAAGAAGATGACAATTGGATTTATAACCCTTCATCGTCGGCAGCCACCATCCGCCGTCGACGACCGCAGCCACCATTTGCAGTAGACCACCACACATCATCATCTGCTGCTGCTACCTCCGTGATGCCGCCACCAACCGCTGCAACTACCACCGTCAACCACCACCCCTACACCACCTTCATTGTCGGTCGGCTACCATTACGCCATCGCCACCATCTCCGACCTCTATTTCACCTTCTCTGACGAATCCCCTTCAGGCCCGACCACTCCCCCCGGCGACTCCCCTCAGCTCCGATCCATCTTCTCCGGCGACTCCCCCTCATCCCCAATTCTTCTCCGATGCATCTGGGTTTTGATTTTGGTTCTGATTTAGGGTTATCAGATTTAGGGTTATCAATTGGAGATGATGAGTTTAGAAATGGAGAAGAATATGACATGGAATCCACATGGCACCCACATGGCATCCACATAGGCATCTTTTGAATTGGGTGACCGGCTAAGGGTTTAGCAGGTAAAATGGGTGACACGATAAACCAAATTGAAAGTTTAGTACACACAATAACCCATTTTGAAGTTGGATACACACAATAGGAGTTGGATACATTTTGGTGAAGATAGTCCTATATAAATGCTATACACTTCAAAAAGAGACAAGGTAAGCGATAGTAATAATAGCGGTAAGCACTTAATCCGATGTGTTTTGTAAACATCTCCTAAGTTAAATAGACCAAACTACCCTCCCTTGATTTGGATGAATTCTCAAAAATGGTTGGATATTCCCTCTTTTTTGTTAATGCAATACATATGTTTGATGATTTTATTGTCATCGTAACATTTTATATAGTTTTGCTATAAAGAGGATTAGATTTGTTGGTTAAACTATAATTAAAAGGTGCACCAAAAACCTTAATGGTGCGCACCAAGTGTTTTAAAGGAGTAATAGTTCAAAAGGCTTCTTAAACATCAGATTACAAGGAAATTCAAAAGGCAAATCTGCAAGGCAAATGGCCTTATTTACTTCAATGGTGTATGGCCGGTTCTTGATCTTATCAAGTGGTACTTTACTTTGATAACTGATCTTATATTTGAATTAATTAAACAGCCCAGTTAATCAACTCACAAAATAACCAACCATTTTAGGGGTTTTTTCTTTTATCTCATTTTTAACCTTCACAAACCACAAAAATCCAGAAATAAGATTTGGATTATCCCCTAAAAGATTTCGTGACACACTAAGACTGAAATAGGAGTGAGATATTATTTACCCTGTATAACAGAAAACAACCCGCAACCGTAAGAATATATTAAAACAAATAGCACTGTTATAAAAACTAAAACATCAGACAGAACATATGGATGGAATCATTATCATGGACTTGAATTATATATATCTACTCTCGTCTGAGTCCATACGTAATAAGATTGCAGAGTACGTCCGTTAGAACAGTGACTACCATAACTGCAGATCTCTGCATGATGTAGAATTCGATGCCCTTGATCACTCGTCCTCTCTTTCTGGTGGAAGTCCACAAGGCAACAGCATTTTCTGCAAAACCAGACACAGAGAGATCATTATTCACTGAAACCACATACAAGCCAGAATATTCATATAGTTATCCACACTGCAATAACTGGAAAAATTAAAAATTATTTAGAATGACATCAAAATAACAAGCAATATTAGCAGATTCTATGTTGATTTTCCCACCTGTAATGCAGAATTTACTACTAGTTGAGACATCATACCATCAAACCTCCTCAACAGTCAACATGCACTCACTCTCTTGGAAAAGTATTACCATTAAAGGTGAAGAGTATCACCTCCATACCATGTACATTGCAACAATTTCGGCCCAAAATTTATAATATTTCTTTTTCTGGAAAAGCTTGTACACTAAATTACCCGCCACTGTCATGATATGTAAGGTGATTTTATATATTTGTGTCCAAGGATGATGCTACTTTTGTCTTTATTTACAACATATGTACAACAATTTTGAACATTTGATGAATAGTGAAAATATACCTGATCAAATATTATTAGTTAAGACAAACGGTGTTTATGAAATGATGCAAAGAAATGTTGATTGTATTTGGATGTAAAGAATAAAAAAGGTAAAACATAGTTGTCGACTCGTGACTCGACTCGTGACTCGAAATCCCAAATTTTAACCCGTGACTCGACTCGTGACTCGACTCGTAAGAGTCATGACACAATATATTATGTACAAAAAAATATTATAGTATCATGTTAGTATATTTTATATGTTAGTATACTATCTTAAAAGTCTTAAACTAAGGTTACATTCAAAGTTGAAGCTAATTAGATTACATTTAAAAATGTTAAGATAAAATAAGGATAGATTTTGAAACTTTAGGTTAAAAAAGGGTAGATTTTAAAACTTAAGGGTAAAATAAAGGTAGATTTTAAAAACATTTTTAAAAACCCTAATTTTAATAAACTCCAGCCGCCTCCCACATCAATTTTCTTTCCCCCTCTCTCTTCTCTATTTTCTACGGTTCAGGCTTTAGACCTACAAGACACAGCAGCAAGGTCGATTTAAGACCTGGAGATTAAGAAATCGAGCAAGAAATTGATGAAGAAGGACCAAAGAGTTGATTAAGCCTTCAATCTTCGTCTTCAAGGTCGTCAGAGCACTGATTAGAGTCGCCGGAGCTCCGATTAGGCTCATCAGAGCTTCAATCTTTGCCTTTCTCTTTGACTCGTACGAGTCACGAGTTGGCTCGACTCGGACCGAGTCAGAGGATAAATCGCGAGTCAGGTACCGAGTCAGGGTTTAAAACGAGTCAGACACCGAGTCGTCTCGTTTCTGGTGTATTTTGACTCGACTCGTACGAGTCGACTCGTGACTCGTACGAGTTTGACAACTATGAGGTAAAATGGTACATTAGACCATTCAAAGGGTATATTCAATACAATAACTGAATAACACTTTTATCCTAATTTATATTGACAACTAAACCCCTACAGAATAGGGACAACTTAGGCTGTGTTTGGTAAGCTAGGTGTTGACTAATAAGCTAGCTAGTAGTTGATAAGCTAGCTAGTAGTTGATAAGCTAGCTTATGAATAAATAATGTTTGACAAAAAGTTGCTTATGAGTATGTAAAATGACCAAAAGGGGCATCTTGGAGTATAATAACTAATATTAATAAGGGTATAATTGGAGAAGGCTACAAAAAGCTCATGAAACGCTACTCTAAGTTGTGTTTCAATAAGCTAGCTTATGGTACATGTTTGGATGGACTAACTTATAAACTCGCTTATTTTTGCCAAACACATCCTTAATCAATAAAAGGCTAATTGAAAGACCAACTAATCAGCCCCTAAGTCATTTGGCCCATTATGTCATAATTAAACACCACCTTATGCAAATACATCAAAGGGAAACTCTTTTACCAAGCAATCAAATAAGTGTAGCCATGGAAAGACAAATATTAATCCTTAAAAAGATAATCGAGGAGAAGTTGATAAGAAAAATACCTGCATAAAATTATAGCGTTCTCTTCCAATTGATTCATTTTCGGCTATTGCAAAATAAGCAAGCATAGGGTAATGTCCAACATATGATGCATAGCTGTCTCGCTGGATATTAACAGCCCATTCACTTCAAAGCAAACAAGAAATTATCAGACAACTATACACATATGCACACTATACATTAGACCCTATACCTCAAAAGAAAGGTAAATTGCCGGAAGTTATTTTGATGTGAAAATCGTTAATTTTGTAATTCAACATTAATATGCCCTGTGACATACTAACATTTTGAGCTAAACTTGATGATGACGTTGAATTTTGAAACAAAGACGGAAAACAGAAAATATTGTGTCTTATGGGTCATTTACTTAAACACTTACCCTGTAAGTGCGCACTACAGGGTAATTGAACACTATCACCTACCATATCGGACAAAATGATATCGTATGCAACAATTTACCCGGTAAGAGCTTACATGGTAAGAGTTGTCGATCTCCCTTACGGGGTAAGACCATAGTTGTCAGTAACGAATAACGCAAAATAACGATGGCTTACTGATATGTTATATAACGAATAACGATAAATAGCGACAGTTATTTATAAAATAACGATATTTTCTAAAATATAAATTATATATTTATATATTAATATATTACCTTGAAAGTCTCAAAAATCATATATATTATAGAACAAAACATAATAATAAGTGTCTTAAGAGCAGTCGCCGGCGGTAGAGCGAGGTCGCCGGCGGTATTTTGCGTTATTTTGCGTTATAAATAGAATAGCGACCTTGTAGCGTTATCGTTATCGTTATCGTTATTTTGCGTTATTTTGCGTTATTGACAACAGTGGGTAAGACTCGCGATTCATGTCATCGCTCTTGCCGGGTAAGATTCTAGTCCTTGTCATGTCCATCCCTTAAGGTAAATTGACCAGGTAAGCACTAACCGAGTAAGCGTTAAGTAAACGGCCCTTTAGACTTTCAAATGAGTTTATATCAATTTTAAACTATGAACACATGTTTCAACCACAAAAGTAAATGCATCTCTGGTTTTGTAAAGGAGAATATATGATCTTAATGATATATACAAGAAAATAAAGAAATTACTCACAATCTATTCATATCTGCATGTCCTGTTCCTACATACTTAGCTTGCAAATGCTCAAGCTGGGAGTTAATATTAAACCTGTCACTAGCCTGCCAAGCACCCACATGAAACATTATTTTAAAATATTTCAAACAAATCATCAAAGCAAACAAATGCACAGCCATAATACAGGTTTTGAGCTATAATGTGAAATTGAGCAGTCAATTTACACATAGTAGTAACGAAACCAATACAAAAGGTTGACCCACTCAAGTAAAAAGCATATTACTGATATGACATCAACAAAAGATTTAAAGAGATATCACAGTTAAAAATGAATGATTATATTTCCCACCAACTGATTCTTTGCTTGTGTCGGGGAGTAAAATACTATATTTTGGAGTGATATTTAAATCTTACCATGTTTGATTTTAAAACAAAATGTGGCCAGACATTTCAAGAATAAAACATAAACCATGGATTGTAAATAATCCCCACATTACATTAAGGTCTACAGCAAGGGTTTTCATTGACATGAGAAAAGAGGAAAGAGTTAGAACTACATATATTATATATAGGAACACCAAACACTTAAGTTGGTGCTTAAATCATCTTCTCCAATTGATAATACTTATTTCACTTGAAAGAATCCCAAATCCCTTGCTTTATACATTTTCTGATAAGATATACAAATGGTTACAAAAGTTGTCGACCACTGAGTTCAATTCTTATCGCTCTCTACCTCTTATGATAATAAAATTAATATCCAACTTCTAAATATCAAATGACTTAAGTTTAAGACTTCAAATTTAGTAAATAAGAAATGTTTTGGTCAAATAATAAGAATGGACACCTATAATGATTTTGAACAAAAAGTAGCTACTTCATTAGTTTATTACCAGTGATGTTTACTGAATGGTGACTTTTTTTATAGTTTATAATATCTAGCACTTTATGTCTAATTATCATGATAGAGATTTTTTATGGTATTCTATTGTTTTTGTAATTATCGTTCCATGTAACCTAAAGTAATATATGAGATATATGAAAAAGCACATTCAAATGACTTTACCCCAGAAAGACCACATGGCATACTGGTGTACCAATCTCATGGGGATATAACAATTAGCAAGCAGCCAAGCACATTGTCAACAGATACAGAGTATATATTAGTGAAAACGTGTATGGGTGAATGCCATACTTACCTGCATATTGACCCTGTTGCTATGACTTCAGATTCTCCAGTTGCTGCAAGTCTGTGACATCATCTCTAGTATTAGTATCAAATAAATAATGTCTTAAGTTGTAACATATTACCAAATTGATGCATATACCCAAGAATGAATATACTCCCAATCTTCAACCAATAACCAAAAACTAACCTCAAAATGAAGATAATAATAACCAAGAAATTTTGAAAAAACCAACAAATAGCCAGCAAAGTAAAAGTAAAGCACAGAACACAATTGAAAATACCAGAGAGCCAATTGGCCCAACCTTCCTAAAGCTAAAAGTCAAGGTTTCCAACCTCACCAGAGGTCATTTTCCTTTCATAAATATTATATAATTTAAAAAAAGCACACTGAATATTGGGAGATGATATGTTCAATTAATGTTTTGGAATTAAGGGAGTATGGATGCCTCAATTCAAATAGTATTTCATGACAAAATTCCTTATTCATAGTGTTCTAAAAGTTGGTTTGAGTGGCACCTACACACGTCAGAAAATTAGAGGCCAAATTCAGTAATTTAAGCACATTTAATATCGACATTATTCAGAATTAAGCGGACAAATAACTCACTGTCTTCACCTAATTTATCAATATGAAAAGCAAGCCAAAGCCGACCTACGGTTCTTTGAGGCAATGTCAAAGGCAATCTTTTGTTGGTGTTCGATGTCTATGGTTTTTGAACAGATGTGATATGTGTTGTAGAAATATAAGGCAAACAACAAATCAGGGTCCAGAAATACAGATATTAGGGTTTTATTCGACTATCAAACAAACCTTAACATCAAACAGAAGCAGTAATGTTATATATTATAATTCTACTATCCAACCTTTTAGATGTTTGAAACTCAAAATTAACAAAGATATTGACAAATTTTGGAAGCAATTAGTTGGGAACCCTAGAACCCTAAAACAACTTATGTGGTGTGGAAAAGGGGTTGTTTGAAATAGTGTTTGGATTATTGACTTGTTGAAAACCCTAGAACCCTAAAACAAATTAGGTAAAACCCTAAATTGATCCCCCAAAATCAAATGCCTAATTAAATCAGTGAAACCCTAAATCACAAGCCCAAAAACGATTAAAACCAGCAAGAAAGCTATTCCAAATGGCAACAGGTTATGATTATGTTAACAAAATCGGTGAATCAGTGGTTCAAATAAGTGAGATATTGATGTACAATCTCAAAACCCTAAGATATCGATGTGTTGTTGAGGGAAGAAATCTTACAAAAATCGGAGAATCGATGCGTTCTGTGATCTCTTCTTGACTAGACGATGGTTGAAGCAGCAGTCGTTGGCCGAGGGGTGTTCGATATATTATATATATATATATATATATATATATATATAGAGAGAGAGAGAGAGAGAGAGAGGGTGTTTGGGATTGTTTACGTTTAAAAGTTCTTCTTGTTGACCGACTTACGACGGTGGTAAAATAAAGTTTACACAAAAGTGTTTGTATTAGTTGTTAGGATATAAAAGTTAAAAGTATTTGAATTAAAAAATAAATCAAAAAGCTAAAATAGGTAAGAGCTAAATCAAAAAACCCACATTCTTCTTACTTTTTAAAATGGTTTTTCCCCTTCTATTAAAAATCACTTTTGAAAAGTGTTTCTTAGATATCCAATCATTATATTTGACTTATTGGCTTTTTGAAAAGTCAATATATCGATAACCACTTTTTTAAACACAATCCCAAACACCCTCGTATGTATAATTAGGTTCTATCAGGAATTAATGCATTTGGTAGGAACACAAAAAAACTTTGAACCACATGTGATGTAAGTTCATATGGGACCCACTCATTAAATAAATTATATATGATTCAGGTAACAATAAAAATCATATATGATTTATTTAATGGATGAGTCCCACGTGGGGCCACATCATATGTGGCTCAAATTTAGTTTTTTTGTTTCTACAAATGGAAATGGTTTTTGTATGAACTTCTCTCTATAGGGTTAGGTTCAAATGTGAAGTCAATTTTAGTTGTGAACGTGAGGACCACTAAAATTGCACCACATTCCAATACTCACTCTAAATATCATGCATTATATGTAAAATTGAAAAGCTATTTATTTTGGATGTAAAGTGAAAAATGAAACTAAGGAATAAAAGTAATTATAATTTCTAAGGATACAAAATGTTAGTTATACAATTGAAATTAATAAGTTAATGAGAAATTGAGGAAAGGTGAATTTAGGAAGATACTTTTTCCATATTTGTTAGTTTCAATGTAAAGAAATGCTCATGTATATATAGTATTTATACACAATGACATCATCAATTTATGTATCTGTTATTATTGGCCAATGAAATGCCTCAATGTAAGTATTGATGATGTCAGCCAAAAGACTCTTTTAATAGATAGTATAAATAGATAATACACGACGTCTATTTATATTTATAATTTTAATACCTACTAGCAACTCGCAACAAGTACAAGAAAAGAGTTATAAAAGATGTAAAATTACATTAACGAGGTGGGAATGTCGTGTTTTGCTGCGGGTTATGATGTGTACGTGTATTGAAAGTCTTTTTTAACATATTTTACTTAATATATGAGTATAGGTTACATTAAAAATACATATATAATCGTAGTATATATGGTATATAATAAAATAATTCGATCAAAAAATATTCAGTATTAGGTTCATTTTGAAGGTATCGACGATACGATTATAATGGTGTACTTTGTCAAATTAAAACGTATTTTTTAACATATTTTATTCAATCTACGACTATATGTGTTAATATGACTGAAATGTAAAATGAAATATAGAAAACTAAAAGGAATAAACTTTTTTTTGGGAAGAGGTATCCCAGATAACATTGGACCCAGACTAATCCTCGGCAATTTTTGGGCCGAAGCCCGACTGCTAAAGCATGCAGTCCAGGGTCGAAGCCCCTGTACCTCCATAATGCGTCCCCCAGTGCTCGAACTCGGGTTCACCACTATGCAGTGCCCAAGTCTTACCACTAGGCTAACACTCTTTTGGTAAAAAGGAATAAAGTTAATAAATATATAAATTTAAGAGGGTAAAATGTAACTTTTATAATTCAAAAGCGTAAAAGTGCTCAAATCATAGGGACCAAAATTGTAAATATGATGATAGAACTGAAAAAAGAAAATGTTGATGGTGGTAGAATAGAATCAAGGATATAGTAATACCTCTATGTAACGGAAGCTGAGTTTTTTTTCTTGACAGGTGTAAGGATATAGTAATATAGATTAAACTAAAATACCATCTCAAGATAGACTAGGACTCTAAGAGAAAACATTGAGTCCTTATTGAACATCGATTATTGCAATTTTGAGAAGGCACTGACTTAGTGAGCTTGAAAACAACTACGGATGGCTAATAGCTTCAATGGTGCAGTCCACCACCTTTTCACGGATGAAAATGGTAGCCGATTTCAACGTGTTTAGTACATTCGTTAAAGGTATGGTTTGCACGGGAGAGGAACCGGATTTGACACCCACATCAATTTGTAGCTATTGTAACATAATTAACTCTCAAGATATGACAACCATGGCAAAACTGGTCCTTGGTAGATGAACCCTATATTGTAGGTTGCTTCTTAGACATTAGCTTGCCAATAAATAACCGATGAAAATCACAAAAGCCAGTTGAATCACCAATGAGACAAACACCAACACAATATCCCAAATACCAAAACACAACAATTTGTAAATTTCCATAGAAGCACCTATTCAAATTTCTTGCCAGATGAACACATTAACACAACAAATCATATAAACCCTTAATCCATCTCAAGTTTTCCGTATCAAATGTTTAAATCATCATATAATCTGGAGTTTTAAGTAAGTCAACAGATTAACCCTTCATCAATTTCAATTCGACCGAGAATGATTTTCTTACTTGATGGGGGTTAAACTAGCCCCTTTTGAAACTAAAGACCATTATAGAGAAAAATCAAGCTAAACCAAACAAACTCAATATATTGGAATTTTAGAATGGTCTATAGAACTAAAGGCCAACAAACATGAAAAAAAATCAACCAAACCAAACCAACCAAACAAATCCAGCATATCCAAGCCTTACAGTTACAGGTTGAGATGCAAGCAAACCTAACTTCCCCAAAGGGTAGAGGCGACGTTTTCACAAAAACTTGTGACATGTAGCCATTAACTAAGATCCCTGGGATTAGTCGGCTCGCAAGGTGGGTTTGATACCTAGGTTAATAAAAAAACAAAGATGGCTTAAAATTGGCTAAGCAAAAGTTGTTACTTCAAACCTGTAATGATGAAATCGGTTACAAAGAACAATAAGGTTCCATAAATGTTACTTTGACAATTGGATAAGTTACACACCAATTACAAGAAGACTAAAAAACAGACAGATATACACAGTCCAAGAAACCAATTAATTTACAAGAGGCCCCCAAACCCGAAAAATCCCCAAACCCAACCCTCATCCATCATAATATCAAACAAATCGTTTTTGTCTGCAAAATGAACAAACTGCAAATCCATCTGTATTTACCCACACAAAGCCGCCCAGGACCACACTGCTTTTGATTGATTGATTTTAACTATGGCTATGTGACCATTATCAGTAAACATTCATGTAGACTCGTTTTTCTTCGAGACTTCTAGTTGGCGAGGCAGGAGGTTAAGAAAGCTTCCCTGAGCTTGTTGAGAGGAAGTCGAATCCGTTTCTTCTTCTGCAATTTAAAAAAAAAAATCCACAGAAATTCAGGTCAAATAAGTAAGATCTGCTGTTCAATCAGAATCCGTTTATTTTTACATACTTTTATTTTTCATGCTTATGAAATCTTTAAGATACATACTCCTTTCTCGTGAAAACTGCAGTTATTTCCGTTTTAGGATGTCGAATATCAATTGCAATATTCTTTTCTCATACTGCCTATTTGTCCATTGTCATCGTCACAAACTATTTATGGTATTGATTTTGGTCCACAAGATTCTGCTTATTGAAGGGTATTTTGGACATTTGGCTAATAGTCAGACAAATGGGTATCAAGTCAATTATTCCAATATCATGGGTGACCGAGTATAGCTGTAGTTCTACATCTTGCTAATGATTTAGGCATAAGCAAATCTTCTGTTTATGCAAATCCATTCAGTTCTTTATATTCTTGCGATTCCCTTGGGCTTTTGTGCATTTATTTATCTCACCAGAGAATCAGATATAAAAAAGAGTTGTTTTTGAAACCATTAAGATGCAAACTCCCACCAAAGAGTCATTGGCACAACGGTACCCAGGTTACCAGTAGAGCCCAGCCTCTAAATAGGTCGAACAGTTCAACCTCACCAAAGGTGAGGAGGAGTGTGCATGAGCATTTGCCGTGCATAAATATTATGTACTTCCAGAAAATGGTGCAAAGTCCAAGAAATTATAGCACGAAAACCCCAAAACATATCCTCTGGACCCCATGAAAATTCCCAGTTTCTGTATTCTTCTTTTGGAAAAATTTACGTAAGTGCCTATTTTCGTCAACAAGAATTGATTGACACATAATCATGCCCTTGAATCAAACTACATGTGGAGCCAATTGTTAGTTGTAATGAAAATTTGTCTACTAGATATGTAACTAAAACTGTTTGGAACAACCACTTATGCATGTACATAAGATATATACACTAAGGAACTGTTTGTTTTTTGAAAAATACCTCTTAAAACCTCTTAAGTCTGAAAATTAAGAGGTTTGCAGACTTAAGACTGTTTGTGTTATTTCTAAGAAAAGATCTGAAGCCTCTTATCGTCCTCTGAAATCTTAAGAGATGCATCATCCACCTCTTATTATTTAGAGGTGAAATCAGACTTCAGATTTCAGACCTCTTTAAAAACAAACGACACCTACGAATGAAATCAGTCTCATTCAAAGACCATTAATAGATTTATATTTATATATTGCTATAAGAGGAAGTACAGGAAAGAGAAGGTGCTTGAAAAGTGTAATTGCACATATTGTGCCATGTTTCATGTTGACCAAATGTACTTAATCCATGCAAATAAACAAACAAACAGAAATAGTAAAGGCAACTTGGGTAAAGCTTGTGTTGTTATATATACACTCTCTCCATCAGAAAACTAAACGCAATAAGTTCCTTCTCAGATACCCTAATAAAATAGCAATATCTCTATCTTTTTGGCAAAGCAAAGTTCCAATTCAAAAACTTCCCTACTTGGTCATTAAAAATCATCAAAAGTATTGATAGCATGGATTTTGTCCATAAGATTAATCTATGTTGTCATAAAGACGTATTTCAGATATTTAATTACGATCAAACGTATTTATTGGTGTAATTGGATGGAGTGATGATATTATTGGATAGATGAAATGACATATTCAAGATCATTGGGGCTGGGGGGTTGAAGAGAAAGATCTTACTAAAAAGTGATTTCACTGTTGGCCTTTTAGGCTTTGAACTCTTCTTCTTCAACTCAGCTGAAAGGGAATTAAAAAAAGAAACAATTAATTGAGATCATGTTAATGTATCTTATGAGAATCATTTAATCAAGAATGCTCAAAATCTGAAACCAGTCAAATTCATTACATACGGAATTAAAATTTTGCATTTCTGGATAGTTCTATAGTTTCATTGCTTTATCCTCTCATGATATACTTTTGAGAATAAAAAAGGAAACAAAATGCATTCTAAAATAATTGGTGTACAGTGTCATAAATGCAAATAGAGAGCTTGTTACCAATTCCCGGAACTTCATGCTCATTTATGATTTCAAAGTTCTTATATGTGTACCCCATAAAGTTGACATCCTTAGAAGAAAGCATCTGCAATCAACAAAAAGGAGACAAATATAAGGAGAGTATGACATAAAAGACGACAAAATAACTTATAGAATTTGATAACACTAACAAACTGGAAAATAAAAAGATTGATTAGACAAGCACGATGGGCCAAAAATTTCACCGAGGTGCATGGCGGGCTGGCCACTGAATTCATTGATCAAGTCAATAATCATTATACTATTTTCACAAATCCAATAAAATTTTAGATACATTTGAAGTTCTTGTGAAATACCATAGATGATCACATGCACAAATATAAAAGATAGAAAGTCATTTAATAAAGCATAAAACAAAATATACTTGTATTAATCACGAGGATATTTACTATTAACAAATAGCAATAAAAGAGGCAAACTTTCCATTCATGTGGCTACTATTAAGTTGCAGATCAATATACTCTACCAAAGAATCCACAATAAACAACATAAATAAGGTACAAAATCATCGGTAAAATATATAGGATCATATAATAAGAATCTGTACCTCGACAAAAGAAAAAGATAACAGATGGTGACTCGCAAAATAAAGCCATTTCTTCTGGATAATATAACATTTATGCTTAATGATATTAAATTGTCTATAATAGGTATTATAGAACTTCCAATTCTGAGCATTTTGACACATGAGCATTTTGACACATAACCACACTAGATTTGTTGCTAACCATTGACAATATAGTCAGATCGAATACTCAACTAATGAACACCTATAGGTAAGGATAGACATACACTTGGTGAGGAAGAAATCTAAATACTTGGTATAATATAATTTATGGATAATATTGGTTTAAACAAACACTCCATGAGTCCATGTTTGGTTTCTATCAACTGTTTCCGTTATACCTCAAGAATATTTTCTTTCTATCTCAAGTATTAGAATTAGAACAATGATTGTTCAGGAAGTCGCTAACCAACAACGATGACTTTTCCGTTAGCAACTGTTTAATGGTATTTTCTGATTATTTTTGTACCTTTTCTTTTCTCTATAGTCCTCCAAACAGATCTTTCTAAATACAACTATACATGTGAGTGTTGCTACCTCATTCAATGCAACAGATTAGAAATAAATTAATTTTTAGGCTTTGTTTTCTGCACAAGGCATATCTGGTAAAAACATAATTGTCCCCAAGTACCTTTGATAGTGTGCCGATCCCAACTCTCTCAAGCGTGTGACTTGTTTAATAACTCAAAGATAATTATTATTACAAAAAAGGCGTTAAGCTTGAATAATGGTGAAGTTCTGTAGTCAAAGAAAGAGAAGCCGTCGGAAGTAGTGGCAGATCTGGGACTTTAGGTGATGGGAAGATGTGGGGGACTCGAAAAGAATTTTTTTGGCAGAGGGTAAAGAAAAGGTTTTGACTGGGGTTGACCTCCTATTCTTCATGTGGGTCTGCCAATAGTCAAAACAATTGTTCGAAAATTCATTTCATTGGGTAAGCATAGTTTATTGTTCTTAGTTGTGCAAAACAGCACGATCATATTCTTTGCTCCAAAGAATTTATAAGTTTTCCTTCTTTTTCCGATTGATGGTTATGCAATTGGTTCTGAAACAATTTGAAAGCAAATAGCAAGTTAGCAACAACAAAGATTAACTGTACATCTTCCCAAACTAGCTTACTAACTTGTTACTTTATTTTGATGCAATAAGTAACAAAAGTTTGTGAATGACTCTCACAGGGTTGATGACTTATGTGCACTCGTTTAATCTCTTCGAAACATTTGTGCTGATTCCTTAGAACAAAAAAGAAACCAAAATCTGTATACAGTTCAAAAAATAAGACTCAAACTTGCACATATATGATTTAAACTGATGCCTCCAATTTACCAATATTTTGTATGTAATGTTAATTATTCAACTTACTATTTGTATCTTCTGCTTCTATAGACATAAAAAAGAAATAAAAAAAAGGAATTTCTCCCAAAAATTCATGCAAAAAAAAAATACACGCCTGTTGAGAGATGATTTAGTACCGTACTTCATTTGACATAATTAGATTATTACTTATGTGTACTCAAGATATTGCAAAACTTTGAGTGGAAAATAGATGTGCAATGTAATGTTACATTAGTGAGGATCAATCTTTTATTGTCTTAGAAGTATGATGATATTTAACTTTGCATACATGTTAAAGTTTGTAAAACCAAATAAAAAACCAAGTACCTACATGATATCAAATATATTTAGGACGATAACAAGTAGACCATTGGTGAGAAGTCGAAGGGAGAGAAGAGAAGAATTACTTCTTTAAGTGATGTGGTGCACATTAAGGGGAATGTGGTAAATTGATGATTCTTTTGAGAACTTTGTTTCTTGTTTAGCACAGAGTATGAAGAAAATTTTAGTAACAGCGAATATACATAAGGCTTTGGGGTGAATATAGGTTCAAACATGCTATGGACAAGAGCAATATGGCACTTGATCTATTAAATATTATATGGGTGCTTTGGGTCTTTTGCGTAGTCCCAAATCCCAATTAAATGGGTTTTTTAGTACATTTAGTATTTTAAACAATAACTGCATCATATTGTTTTTGTAGATTTTCATATGTCATACAGTCAGGGTAAACCCAGTACAATTGTTAACTTTTGTGCTATACAGGGATATGTCGCCTTGGGAAATCTTAAAACATGGAAATGTGAGTGTGAGGTAATATTACAATTACATGCCACAAATGTCGAGCCCTAATCAGTGTTGTAAAACTTGTCGCTACTCAGGCCTTGGACGAGGCAAGTTGGGGTAAATAGGCCAATTACTTGGCAATTACTCGGTCAAACTCGATCAAGAAATAATAATACTAAGAACGAATATGTTTATTTTAAGTATTTGAATTTCCAAATAATTATGTTGGTGTTTTTAAACATATATATTGGGTGCTATGAACAATCATCTTTATATTTGATTATTTATAATTTATGAACATGCTATATGTATAATTTTCAAATTTATACATAAAAAACCCTAATCCGAGTACTGGCTACAAGGAGGTCGGCCGCTCGAGTACCGCCTAGCGATTTTTGCAACATTGGCCCTAATTTATAACTGGTGCCAAGACCCATGTGTCCTCAATGCATGATACTACTACTTCCACAAGTCTTGGTTAATTCATGTAACCCGTCTTCCCGTCACCCTCATTAGATCACACATGGTGACTATATTCGGAAAGTTCCTTATCAAATACCATACAAAATGAATCATACTTTTCTATAAGAATGTATTTAAACCCAGTGACAATTGGCTTAGACCACCAGGGGCAATAGTATTGACTACACCTCAAAATGACAAAAAGGTTTCCTTCATTTTCATGTTTCAAGCAAGAACCTCCCTGACTCCCTCATCCAATTTGGGGTAAACTTGCAGAATTAAAGCAGTTATAAAAAACCATGACAGCCCAGTCAAAGCAGTCAACGATGGAGGCCCTATAGCATGAGAGACAATTTATGGAAACATACAGCAGAAGATAAGCGTATTAGACTAGTAACCATCATCCTAGAAGAGGCTTCTGAAAAGAGTCCTCGGAAAGCAATTTCCTAGGCTCTTGACAAAAACCACATACCCACAAACTTGTCAACAAACAATTCTATGTTCAACATAGAAGTCCTCTTGGGGTACAATAATGTAAGGATAAGCATATCACTTGTGCTTTCCAAGTTATAAGAGCACTAGATCAACAGTGGACACTATGTCCTTGTCTAATCAATGTAACTCTCCAAAGTAAAAGAGCCATTGTTTTCAATGAGTATGACAGCCAACAAGAGAAAACCAGGCAGTAAACTTTCAAACATTTAATAATAATATTACATAAAATCAGCATTTTCAAAACAAAAAAAAAAAACGTTACCGGACTCAGTTTGTTCTCTTTCTTGTTTTTAATGCCATTTTTTCATGTTTTTAATGCAACTCTATTAGAACACACACAATCTGCCACCCTTAACTTCCTGATTTTCTACAAACTCCTCAATTATGCCAGGTAACCCAACAAAGGCAACTCATTGATCCCCACTGAATATACAAATTTCTTTTCATTTTCCAAGTCATCTCCCCTACTCCAACCAATCTTCCAACATTTTTAACATGGAATATCTGATCTCCACTATAAGTATAACAAAAATTCATCTAAATTCTAAGCTGAAACCCTAAAAAGCTTCCTGACCAAAGAACAATTTAGATGAAGCTCCGCCGTTCAAAAAAAAAACTAGATGAAGCTCCTGACCAAATTCATAAGTATAAATTCATCTAAATTCTAAGCTGAAACCCTAAAAAGCTTCCTGACCAAAGAACAATTTAGATGAAGCTCCGCCGTTCAAAAAAAAATTAGATGAAGCTCCACTACCATTTTGCTCTTGCAATACCCTCTCGATGCAAATTCATATTGGCAGCCACCATGTTTGATCAGAAGGAAAAGGAAAAGAAACAAGTCAACAAAAGGGGCCATTCAATTTTGTCTTGAAAGATGGTCTCATGTACCAAATCTTCCTAGTTCTGGATAGTAGGCCACTAGATGGCTAGAGTAATTGACTTTCTCAAATCCATCACTGAGCCCTGTGTGTGTGTGGCAAGAGAACTTTGTAATACAAACCTGGGGAAGTTAATGGAAGGTCAACCAGCTGGAAAATATCAATGGTGGGTGATGGCAAGTCTATGTGATTGTAATCTTGCATTTGCGTAGATGGTGGGTGTAACATACAAATATCAATTGTTACTTCTTTTGACAAGGATAGTGCACTGTCATAGCAGAGAAAGTTTACTTTTTTTTCCTATTATTTTGTGCCTTTAAAACCTGGGAGGAGATTGTGGGGCCCACCCACTATTTCAATGGTAAAAAAATTTATTTAAAGTTTGTCTTGTAATCTACTTTTGCATCCTTTCCTAGGGACTTAAGTTTGATTCTTGTTTCTTACATTACGTGTTATTTTATCGTTGGTTTATGTACTTTACTGGCATAGACAAATGGGAGTTTGAGTTCTAAAACCTAGGATTTTTATTATCTGGTATCCAGATGAAGAATAAATAGAGCAAAGTGAAGCAACTGGTTGCTGGCTTGCTGCATCAGGAGTTGCATGATTATGTAATCCAATGTAGGTTGAAGGGTGGGTTTGTATTGTAGGGTGAGATATGCTTTACACATCCAAATATTGGGCAGCAAGGTTTAATAGTTTTCGGGTAGCATAATCCATAAAAGAATAGCGACGAGCTGTTGAAATTGCAATTGCAAAACCAATATCTTACTAACCTTTCTCCAAGGGCCTGATTTTGCTGAAGAAGGAATTTGGTTGTCACCCTGCAGCAATTTTAAGAAAAAAAGAATAGGGTAAGCAAAAACAATGAATAAATTAAATTAGTATGTAGACAGTATAGATAAAATAAAGAATCCACCTCTTCGAACTTCTCAAAATTTTGGGTATCCAGCTCGTCATTTACTTCTGGAATAAATGCAGCTTCAATTTTATACAACTTTTCCCATTCTATACCTTTGAACCATGAGTGTGCCTGTAAATAGCAAAGCAAAAGGCTGATCTTTTTACTAGCAGCTTTTAAACGCAAAACAACTCCCTTTTCCCCAGACCAGACCAATTATGTCAGGCTCTTAAAAGCACAATCAAGATTGACAAAAGAATGACACACCGCACAACACCTTTATTTCATGAGCACCTTTGGTCCCAAGCCTCTTTTCAACATTACATAGAAGTTTACAGATGAGATCTTTCGCCTCTGGAGACAATTTTGCCTCTTCGGGAAATTTTAAATGTGTTCTCCAGTTCACTATCTGTATTAGCAAGATGGAATTTATAAAAATAAATACAAATATTGATAGCAAGTGGTGCACAATTAAATATAGAAAACAGCTATGTACTATGCCAAAGTGGAGAGATTTTTTAACCCAAAATCATGAGATAACACAACATAATATAGTGGAGATCGCCTCAACGGCTCACAAAGGTTGACAGGTCAAAGCTAAAGATTTAAACTTCCACAATATGTTCAAGAAAGCAAGTCACTTACAAAGATGGAGCTTAATTCATGTAAACTAATTGGCTGAGATTGCTGTCTCAATTCATGCATCAACAATATTAAGGAAGATTTCCAATGCATGTTTTCTATTTTATACAAATTAAAAGCTATCCATGACTCCATGTAAAAAAGATAGGATACACATATTCGAATCTGATTAATGTATATATAGCAACCTCAGACCCTAGTAACACAAACAATTACAGTTTGATGGAATTATCACCATTATTAAATGAGAGAGAAATCTGGCAACAAAATGCAAAACCTAAACCTCTAGACAAGGAAAAATGACAATTATAGCATGAAACTCTTCTTGATCCCTAAATTCAATAATAATAACTAATATTCCCTTAAGTACTCATCTAACTGCAACTTATTATTTTACTTGAATATTGGCATATCAGCGAATGCATAAAAAACCCAGACGCAAAACTATAATTCTAAAAGTTTCCGTATTCATCACAGCTCTGAAACATATAGAGCTACAGTAAGAAGGTGATTAATGCCCTTACACAGATGCATCCAGGACACTATTACCATAAATACTACTCTACTGTATTTGATCAAAATCTCTGAAGAACTTGTGTTTGACAAAGATGTTCAAAGGCAGAAAACAGCCTGCTTGTCTGAAAAATATACTAACAATTCTAGTAGCGGTCTCATAAGGCAAAAAATAAAAAGTATCACTTTACCCAAATTTCAGGCTTTGCTTTTTAAAAAGATGAAACTTAAGTTGAAAACCTTAATTCAAATAGATACACAGTTTTACCTTTCTACAAGTAGACATGGGCTCGTCTGAATAGAAGGGTGGGTAACCCACAAGCATTTCATACATGATAGCCCCAAGAGACCACCTGTGGCAAGAAAATGTAATCCAATTACTTTCATCATATCAATGAGTGCTTTTTTACAATGCCAAAGATACAAACCAATCACATTCCATTCCATATCCTTTCTTCAGCAAAACTTCAGGAGCAATATAATCAGGTGTACCAACAGTAGAATAAGCCTACATCAATACAACATCGTACATTTTTAAATGTTTAATACCAGCATGCGTGTTTGGATGAAAAAAGTTCCAAAAGGTACAAGTAACTTACAAGCATCCTTCTATTCCTCTGCCAATGCTGCAGTTGCTCCTGTTGAGTGCGCTTAGGTACTGCAGGGCGCCCATCACTTTGAAGAGCCCCACTTAGGTTATTTGCCCCAGAGAAATCCTTTTCCTGAAGATTCGTGCAGTCTAATGGTTTACATAATCCAAAATCTGACAATTTCATGTGCCCAAATTTATCAAGCAGCAAGTTGTCAGGTTTAATATCCCTGCAACAGGAAATTATTCTTATGCTTTGGTCGGATTTAATTGTAAAAATATAAAGTAAAAACAAGGTTCTGTAGCTAGCAACCTATGAATATAATTATGTTTGTGAATAGACTCAATTGCCAGAACAGTTTCCCCCACATAAAATCTAGCTTCATCTTCAGTCAATGTATCCTTTCGCATCAGTAGAGTCATCATATCTCCACCAGGTAGATATTCCATTATGAGGTACAGATATTCTTCATCTTGAAACGAACAATAAAGCTTAACAATGCAATTGCTATCAACTTCTGCAAGTAGGTTCCTTTCTGCTTTCACATGTTCAACCTAAATAAAAAACCAATTGTAAGTAAGCCCCTTTTGAACACAAGCAGTTTGATTTCACAGAAATAAATTTCTACCTGCCCTCTACGAAGCATTTCAGACTTCTTAAGTTTTTTCATTGCATACACATTGCCAGTTGTCTTCTCCCGGCATATCCTAACCTGAAACAGACACAATTGAACCATTTGAAAATTCCCAACCGTAACTCACAAAATACATCCGAAAATACATTAATACTTCAATGTCCAATAGGTCAAGGCAGATAAAAAATGGGTTGGTGGATTTGAATCTTGTAAATAGTTTCCTAGTAAAGAAATGAATTAAAGGTATATGAAGGCCTCATCATGCCATTAACATAAACATAATCGACGACTTTCAAAGTACATAATATTGTGATGCGGTTGTGCTATGTGTGCATGATGATCTTAAACAAACAACCATTATTGTGGTGTATGCAGGATTGAGATCTAATTGGCACATATAAGATAGTGATAGCATCAAGGAAAAGTCATCATCAAGTGAAGGGCAAAAAAAAAAAAAAAAGATTAGAGACTATTTTTTCATGGTTCACAGGTTAAGGGCGGTTGGTAGTAGGACCCATCTATTATATACCTCTCCGAATGCACCCTTTCCTATCATTGTCAATGGCTCAAAGTCATCAGCGCCCATTTTATGCCTCTGAAGGCGCATATATTCTGTTTCCTTCTTCTCTAAATGTTTAAGTAGATTGTTCTGCTCTTCTTCAGTGACCTCTGAATCAGCCAATTTCTTCTCAAGTACGTTGCGCCTACATCAAGAATGAATTTCTGTCATAATTTAAGTATTATAACTTCAAGAAAATCCTTATATAAACTTTTCTGATATGAAATATAAGATGATCTGTTGTTGCAAATTATATGTCTATATGAATATTATTACCAAAAAGAAGGAACCATGAACACCAGAAAATTGTAAGCCCATGACCCTCAAATAATCATCAATTTAGCCAATTAAACAATGCAGAACAGTAAATTTTACATGGACTGATGAAATTCACTTTATCAGCATCAAAGTACAGGTAAGAAATGAATTCTAACTTTGCATTATTTTTTATTGACGTTTTAAATGGTGGCATTCAACATAATGAAAATGGGATAAAATGAGCTTGACAAACCAACTATAGCAAAAGAAACCTTAACTACGTTTATGTAACGCTCAATTCATTCCGATCATTATTTTTTAAGCAAATGCACACACACACACACACACACATATACACATTACGAGATGACATAAAGCCAATATAGATTACCGTTACTTTACAGGTAAGCAATCAATTCGCCAAATGCATTTTAATCATTAAGCACAAGGAAGAACCATTGGTAATTTTTATTTCATAAGAGCATAAATTGATATCGGGGCTTTAAGTTAGCTGAATGTATTCATAAGATCATAAGTATATCAGTAAAACATAACTTATTCCCAATATCATTTGATCTTCATTATCCAGAGTCATACAAGAAAAGGGATGCATAATAGTGTTCATACCGTTCCCTTCGCTCATTTAGATTCTTCATTTGCTCCTTGTAGTGCTTTTCTATATATTGTTTGGCAGCTTCAACCTTCTGCTTAGTCGCATTCGAGGGTGCCTCTTCATTTGTCGCTCTTAAACCTTCCTTTCCATTACTTTTAACTTCCCTTTTCGGTGAAGATTTAGGTTTATCTTTTCGCAGTATTCTACTACACCAGCGCTTTGCAGAATCCATCTTTCCTAATCAACAACCAACACTTTCTTCTAATCAGCTACAACGAAAAGTAACGCAAGGCCACTCTTATCTTTCCTCCTTGTTCCAAGAACATTGAGAACACAATTATCGGGCAGCAAAACTATCAGTGCATTACCAACTTAGAAGCAGATGATCCCAAGTAATCTGTTATGATAAAAAAACAAAGAAACAAAAAATATATGAGACAGAAATTTATGTAGTTTGAGCATCTATAGAATGATTCAGCCATATACACAATTCATCTTCAATAAACAGCTTTATCATGATCAATGTCAATAGCAGCTAACATGTAACACACACACTTAAAGTCACCTCAAAACTTATTATTTATTCCAAATTATTACTTCTCTGGGGATATCCAATTTTGGGGAGAGCAATAAATCAATAATACCTAAAATTTACAGAAGAATGGAAAGATAATAATAATAATAATATATTTTGTTTTTAAGAATCCAAACTGTAGCTACTAATTTAGGCGAATCCAATCATTTCCATAATCTGACTCCCATTAAATCCAATCTACAGCTAGTTTGTAGAATTTCTTCTTCATCCACTAAAGCTACAAAAATAATTATCCATTGTAATTCTTAGATCAAACAAAAGCTGCAATAAGGCAAACATTGTAATTCAACAAAGTAAGTGAACATAAAGAGCACAAAAAGTAAGCTATGGATGATGAAAACCCTAAAAATTGGAGTAATCGGAAGAATTAAAGAGAAGTAGAGAGAGAGTATACCTTGGTGGATGGTTGAAATAGTTGAATTGAAAACCCTAAAAGAAGAAGAAGAAGAAGAAGGAAATGGGAGTGAGATGGAGCACTAACTAGGGCTTTTAAGTTAGAAAGAAAGAAAGAAAGAAAAGAAAGAAAAAGCAAATGAATCCGTCACAAATCTTGTGTTCTGGTTTTGAGCAGTTGAAAATCCGAAGAAATCTTTTTCAAACCAATTTTTTTTCTTTTTTTTTTTTTCCTTTTTTTGTTGTTGTTGTTGGTGGTGTTTGTCTCGCGCGAAGAAGATGTATGTTGTTGAATGTCTCACGAGATTTAGGTTTTACTTTTTACAATTTTTAACATTTTCTTTTTTTGTTAAAAGTTAAAAATCACCATATTTGGAATAAGATCCCCCTTCCATCCATAAGGTAGCATTTGATTGATATGTATGTATACATAATTGGACTCCACAAAAGAGTATGACATAACTTAAGGAGGCCAGACAAAACAAGTGTTTGTTTTATGTTTGGTATGTTTAGGACTAAACTGGACAAAACTAGATAAGTTTTACAAGAAAAATTATTTGATGATTTTATATATCATAAAATAGTTTGGATAAAATAAATAGATTAACTGTTCCATGTCAAAGAACAATATCTTGACTTATCAGTACTATACTATTCGCGATCAAATCAGTGTTGCTTGTGTTGTGGTAGTTTAGTTAAGATAATTTAAGGGTTAAAGTTGAAGGGGTTTTAATAGTATAAAAATACCACATCATTTGTCCTTTGGATACCTCAGACTTCGACCTCTGGACCATCTCTAGATCATCAGAATTATGACCCATCTCCGGTCTTCACGAGTTCTTGGTTCGTTTAGAGCTCTCTAGACTTTGCAAGTTCATACTCGTGAGCTCTAATCTTTGCGAGCTTTGGTCATTGAGGTCTTTGTTGCATTAAAGATAGGCATCCGGCCCGAGCTCGATGAAAAGCCCGGCCCGACCCGTTTTCAGTGGCATTTTTGTAATTTTTTTGAACTTTTGAAATATATTTGTTTTATATAGTTTAGTTTTGGTGGTTTAAAATAAAATAAATCTACTTTATAAGGTATATTATCATTATTATTAGAAGAGTAAACTACGATTTTCGTCCCTGTGGTTTGATGATTATAACTATTTTCGTCCCTGTGGTTTGAAAATTGCTTTTTTTCTCCCTATGGTTTCAATTTATTTCTATTTTTGTCCCTGCCTCTAACTCCACTAACAAAATGTGCTAAAATGTCATAAAATTTCTTTTTTTAGAAAGTTACATATTCAATCCTTGTGGTTTGTAAAATCACAAATATTTATCCTTAAATTTCAAAAAACTTAAAACTTATATATTGTTTTTTTCTTTTTATTTTTTAATTATTTCTTTATTATATTTCTATATTATATGTTATACACATTTTTTAAGTCTATGTATTTGTGTTTTCTTAATTTAAATTATTTTTTTCTTCTTTATTATTCTTTATTATATTTCTATAATATATATACAACATTATATATATATATGTATCTTTTTTAATTTAAATATTAAATATTAAAATTAATCAATAAAAAATAAAGTATAGATGAGTATACGGATTAGTGTGAGTAAAACGTATTTAACAAAAACAACCAGTTGGTAGAAAATAAAACTATTTTTTCACGAGTAGTATTAAACTTTTCATATGATAATTTAAAATAAGTAAAAATTAATGGTTTACTTATTTCAAATACGCTTTACTCACACTAATAAATAAAAATCTTGCTTATTTTAAATACGCTTTACTCATACTTATAAATAAAAATTAACAGTTTTACTTACTTTTATATAGTAATAAAGATCTTAAGTAAATAAATAACTAAAACTATTAATTTTTACTTATTTTAAAATAATAATTTGAAAAGTTTAATATTTATTACTCATAAAAAAAAATTAGTTTTATTTTAAGGCAACCGGTTGTTTTTGTTAAATATGTTTTACTCACACTAATCTGTATAATCATTTATACTTTACTTTTTATTAATTAATTTTAATATTTAATATTTAATATTTAATATCTAAACCATTCATTTAACCCATTAATTATGATTGATTATTCATTTCATGCAATAATCTTACCTAAAATGCATTAAAGGCATAAACTAACATGGGATGTATTGTGTTTCATGAAAGTATTTTGGGAAAGTCATCTCATTCATGAAACAATAAGCATTCCATGTTTGTCTATGCATTTAATGAAAATGTTATGCATTACATGTAAAATTATTGCATAAAATCAACAATCATTGATGAATCAAGTAATTAAGCATAATGAATAGGCTAAAATGAATGGTTTAGATGAAGGTTGTACGGGTTATAACATTTTACTGGGTTGTAAAATAACTTTCCTCCTATACTATATATATACACAACATTATATATATATAGAGGAAAGTTATTTTACAACCCAGTAAAATGTTATAACCCGTACAACCTTCATCTAAACCATTCATTTTAGCCTATTCATTATGCTTAATTACTTGATTCATCAATGATTGTTGATTTTATGCAATAATTTTACATGTAATGCATAACATTTTCATTAAATGCATAGACAAACATGGAATGCTTATTGTTTCATGAATGAGATGACTTTCCCAAAATACTTTCATGAAACACAATACATCCCATGTTAGTTTATGCCTTTAATGCATTTTAGGTAAGATTATTGCATGAAATGAATAATCAATCATAATTAATGGGTTAAATGAATGGTTTAGATGAAGGTTGTACGGGTTGTAACCTTTTACAGGGTTGTAAAATAACTTTCCTCTATATATATATATATATATATGGTATTAGGTTCAAATGAGAAGTAGAGAAATGATCTCAACCACTCATCCGGTCAATAAAAACGGCTTTGATCGGGTCCCCTCCTTTAATAATCTCTACCCTCCCATGAATCACATCAATCCCCCGTGAACGTGTCCACCGTAACTAGTCAAAGCCACCTTTATTGACCGGATGAGTGGTGGAGATCACTTCTATATTTCATATTTTTTAGCACTTCTCATTTGAACCTTTTTCTCTCTCTCTCTCTCTCTCTATATATATATATATATATAATTTATTAAGCAAAATAAACCAAGTTTTACCTTTGAAAGTTACCCACCTAATTATCACACATTCACAGGCAAACGTACCTGATCGGGTATAATATAGTGTAGGCAAGTCCAGATATCGTTCTTACCACTGGGAACAGTGAAGCTATCGTTATTTAGTCTATAGTTCTACTAATTAAACTCAAAGATTATATTTTTAAAGAGGGATTTTGATTATTTAAGAGAAACAATAAAAAGAACAAGTAAATAAACAAAGATTAAAACATTATAATGAAAGAGACAAGTACCTACTATGGTTATGGTGATTCCCTTTTCAGATGATTTGATTAAACTAATAAACCCTACATGTATGACAATTGTAAGAATTTAAGCCAAAGCACCCTAAGAATACATTGTGATTGTCAATCGAAAGGTCTTCCAGCTCCGAATATATGGATGTAATCCAAATACCAGTTACCCCTATATATGGCCAAGTCGTAGAACCCCTACTATCCAATCTACTTTTAGTCAAAGGATTGCTTATCACGTCACCAAGGTGAAAGGTAAGGGAGATTGATTATCCGGACGAAGTCTATTCATTAAATGTTAGATAACAAATACACCAACCAACGAATTCAAGTAGCCGAAGTTAAAACCAATAGATAGGAATCACAAGAAAAACATTCAAAAGTCATAGATCTCATGACTAAATAAATAAATCAAACCATCATCCAAGTTCGTCAAACCATAGTAAGTACTAAAAGAAAACTAGCCACTAAACATTATTACGACTAAAAAAATAACAAAGTATGAACACATTAAGCAAACCGTGCAACAATTAAGGAAGTAGCACCAGCAAGACGACGCCGGGTGTAGACCGATGATGAATCGCTGTGTTTAAGCACCGTCCTTGATTATAGGCTCATACGCTACCCTCTCCTCTCTCCTCTCTACTATAAAGCCCTAACTTTATTTTATGAACTGATTGCAACTTCTTCAATTTGACAGGCTGAAGGTTGTATTTATAGGCTGAATCGAGGCACCTCGCGATCGCAAGGTTGGCTTCGCGACGCGAGTCCCTAAAAAGCTTCCCAAATTTGGTAAATCTTGAATGTTCTAGAAGCTTTCAGCGTTGTTGACATATTTCGCGATGCCAAAGGTCGACAGAAGTGGATCCTTCGAATTGAAACCTCATCTCGCGTTCGCGAGAGTGGACTGTTTTGCATAGAAATCCATTTTTCTTCGGTTTAATCCGTTATTTGCTCTTTTTGCTCCAAAACCTTCAAAAATAAAAATGAAAGATATCTGAGGATAAAATGTACCAAAAACATAGATTTATGATTGATTGAATGATTATCTTGTAATTCCTATTTATTGTCTTGACTGTGGCTACTTGAAGTTGTTGGTTAGGTGTGTTTATTATCTGACAATTAATGAACAGACTCCTATCGGTTAATCAACCTCCCCTACCTTTCACTTCTGTGACGTGGTAAGCAACTTATCGGACCAGAGTAGGTTGGATATTAGGGTCCCCACGAATTGGCATTAAATAGGGTGACTTGTACTACATTTTATAATCCTTGTATTTGGGTCGGGAGACCAACTTGGTTGACAATCGCAGATATTCATGCGAGGGTGCTTATGCTTAAATTCCTACAATAGTCATTAATCTCAATCTCATGTTAATCATCTAAAAGTGAATCTTAAATAATCATAATGAATACACTTATCTCTGATGTATATTTGTTTATCAGTTTTCCACTTATTGGTTAGGTTTATTTATTATTATTGTTTATTATCTTTTATAAGTCAAAACCCCATTTTCAAAAGCAATGTTTTCTTTAGATTAATTAACAAATGGTTTAGTAGACATCTAGCTTAACTGTTCTCTGTGGTAAGAACGATACCTGGACTTACCTACACTATATTATACCCGATCAGGTACGCTTGCCTGTGAATGTGGTAATATTATCTGGGTTAATTTAAAGGTAAAACTTGGTACATATTATATATATATATATATTACCGCATCAATATATTTAAGTGACTAAGGAATTTTATAGCAAAAACCTGTAATCTTTATCAGTCAAGATCCCGACTTTCTTTATCTGACTTTTTTTAAAACTTTTCACAAAGCTGGGACAACTTTTTTAATTTTCTAATACTGGCTCTTAATATATATATATATATATATATATATTTCTTTTCCATGGTATTCATGCCTTTGGCTTTTTCTTCTGAGTAACTGATACTTCTTTTTTTAGTCAGTTTTTCTTTCTTCTTTTTTTCTTACTTTCTTTCACTTTAAGTCCCATTCTCTTTATTCGTCGGATTCTTCAGATAGATCTAAAACTGAAAAAGTTTACAACTTTAAGCTACGCCCAAAAGATAGATAAAATAAATGGCTAAAGGAATAAGTTAACTTGGGTAACAAATGAAAAGGTTAAGGCTACAAAGTGGTTTCAAGGGTCTAAAGTACTAAAAGTGAGTACTTTTCCAATCAAGGCTTAGGAAAATTAGATAATCCAAAAATGGAATTACCTATCGAAAACAAAAGTGAGGGTAGTTTAGTGTTTGGTATAGATATCAACTAGAACCCCAAACTTAACAAGGGTGGTTGTTACCCATACACTCGCAAGACGAAAGCGAATACATCGACTACGCATCATATCGCCGGCTTTGAACATGTCTTCGTTGAATTCAAAAGTGGCAAGGAACTCCATAACTAGCTCATGGTAAATCGTTTCTCGCATCTCAAGCGCTCTTTCCCACGCATTGCTAAGGAATTTCACTGTATCATCTCGGTGTTTAGTTTCCCGACGAAGTAACCGTGAAAGTTCGTCGGCAATCCAATCTCCTAAACGAACTGAAGGTCGACCGTTGCCCCAATTTCTACATCCTTCAGTTTCAACTTTTCGATTCGAGCCGCGTATCGCGCACGATCGTTTGACGCGATGTTTGTATCGTGGCCGAAATAGAGGAAAACATGTTTATCCTTCTCGGTACGGAATCGTAGGGGTAAATCAACACTGTAAGATTTCTATGAAGATTAAAGGAATCAAGTTAAAAATTGAACCTTCGAATCCCCTTCCCCACACTTTGTTTGACAAATCCATGTGAATTAATGTGTTCAAACACGAGTGTAAGATTTTATAATCACCCAAGAATTGCAATTTAAAGCAAATCAATCATCTTCCCCAATTTTACACAAAGTGGCAAAACCTAGGGTTTTGGTATGAACAATTCATTCAACAACATAATGAAAGTATATATTAGAGTTACATACCTTGGGAGCCATAAGAGTTGCAAGAAATTGAGGAATAATTGATCAAGGTTCGAGAACTAGGGTTTGAAAAGGGATTTTTCGTGGGAAAAGTTGCAAGCTATTTGAAGAATAAAAGCCAAAATCGTGTTTTAGAACAGATCGACATCATTTTCGCTGCACGAAATATAGATCTCGTGTCGCTAATTATTACGTGTCGATTTTTAAAAACTTCAGATTTCAAAACGTCGCACCGCGAAATATGATTCTCGCGTCGCGAGAAATTCCCTTTTTCAAAGTTGTTCATTGCTCTTACCTCGCGACATGAAATTGAAATTTCACGTCGCCAAACTCTGGGTGAGAACATGACTATTTTGTCGTGTAACGTTGCGTCACGAGATGTAGAATCTCACGAACGTGAAAGCCTTCTATGTTGCTTTTCACTTTTTCTCTTTTGGCAATGACTTTTCTCTTTTGATGATGCAAAATGATTGGTTAGATCCCAAAAACATGATAAGATACTAAAATCACGGGTTGCCTCCTGAGAAGCTATTAGCTCCATAATTTTTAAATGTAAAAGTATAGAAAAAGGAAGCAAGGTGTTTTTTCTCAGAAGGATTTCACCACAGAGGACAACAGAGGATCTGTGACAGAAGTCACCAAGTTGTACAAGTAACGTTCAGCAGAGCGTCTGAGGAGCACAACAGAGGATCTGCGGAATTTTCCCTCTGTGAGAAGTCTGTTCCAACAAACTTCAAATGATAGTTATTTGCACGTGCTTCTCACATGTTCTTACTTCACCGACTTTCTTTTAACGTTCAAGATTAGGCCACGTGTCAAGAACTTAGAAAGTTAGTTAGGATTTACTTTTGTGTGATATAAATAGCCGTATAACCCTTTTTTATTTATAAGCTTCATTTTTTTTGTAATCGTCCATTTTTCAATCAGTTGAAAAATCCTTTGAAGCAATTCTCTCTTCATCTTTATACTACATTCTCATTGTGTGTTATTGGTGTTTATCTTGAATCTGCATTTACAGTTTGGTTAATTCTATATCAACTGTTTGTGTTAGATTCTACTTTGATTCAATTCATTTTATCTTCAAGTCTTCCGCTGTTTACTGTTAATTGAATTAAATTGAAGCAAAGAAATCAATATCATTACATAGATTGGGATCTAACATAAGCGCTTCATTTTTGTGTGAGTCTAGAGCTTGACTCGGGCAAACGCTAAGGTTATGTTATGGGGTCTAAATGATAGACCTCACCATTTCTTTTAGAGTCTTCTTCATGCTAAATCGTCAGTCTTTGCCCTTGACTCTAAATTGCCCTCTTTTAGTGATTAGGTCCACATATCCAGAGGGGTATGCTTTTAAAACAACATATGGACCTATCCACCTTGATCGTAACTTACCTGGGGATAATTTGTACTATTTTTACTATACTAGCACTTTGTCTCCTTCTTTGAAGATTTTCCGTTCTTTCAAGCGCGAGTCATGCCAATGCTTTTGTTGCTCTTTATAGATTCTCGAATTTTCATAAGCTTGAAGTCAAAAAATTTCAAGTTCATTAAGTTCAAACATCCGGTTTCTTTCTCCCATGATGTCACTGAGATTGACCTTCTTTAATTCCCAATAAGCTTCATGTTCAATCTCAATTGGCAAGTGACAGGACTTCCCATGCAACATTCGATATAAGCGGTGCGATACGCCCAAAAGGTATCCTCCAACTTCTAAGACCATATCTTTGGATTACCGTCAACCGTCCTTTCCTGGATCCTCTTTAAAGCTATATTCGTGTTTTCAACTTGGCCGTTGGCTTGCGGATGGTATGCGGTTGAGAATTGATGTTGCACTCCGTAACGTTTCAAGGTCTTTTACAAAAGGTAATTTGCAAAGTGAGTACCTCGATCACTTATGATTGCTTTTGGGAATCCGTACCTCCAACGATTTCACAAAATTAACCACCACTTTTGCATCATTAGTTGGTAAGGCCTTAGCCTCCGTCCATTTAGATACATAATCGACAGCCACCAGAATGTATTTATTGCCTTGGAATCTGGGAAAAGTCCCATAAAATCAATTCCCCAAACATCAAATACACATATTAAAATTACTTGCAGGAACCAAAGATCATTAACACAAAACTATGGCTGGAAATTCAGATCAGGTTTTGGTTAAATGGGTCATGTTGCTTTCAGGTTGGCCATTTTCGTGTTATTTTCATGTCGACCTATTTTCAATCTAAATTCATTTCGTATCAGGTTTGGTTCGTGTCACTTTCATTCGTGTTTGGTTCGGGTCGTGTTCTGTGTCGACCCATTTTAGTTCTAGTGGAAAAAAAAACGTGTCAACTTTTAAAGGGAAAACGGATATTCGGGTTGGGTTTTAGTTTGACCGGTTGACCAATTTCAAGAAAAAATTTGATTACACATTTGACTTAAAAACACATAAATACTTTAAATTAATAAAATTTAAAATTCATTAAACATTCTCACTTTCCTTATTTCCTATAAAAATCAAAATTTTCGTTTTCCACCTTTTAGTTTTGCCAATTGAATTCCCAATTTCTTTATTTATTTGCTATATAAATCAAAACTTTCATGTCCCACCTATTACTTTCAATTGAGGGAAAGTAGGAAACCAAAATAGAGAAATGGAGGCTAAGGTTGAAACTTGAAAATTGAAAATTTCGAAAAAAATGAAAAACTCAAATAAACATTCCCACTTTCCTTATTTCCTATAAAAATCAAAAATTTCATTTTCCACCTTTTAGTTTTATTAATTGAGTTCTCAATTTCTTTATTTTTTTCTATAGAAATCAAAACCTTTAATTTCCTACCTTTTACTTTCAATAAAGGGAAACCAAAATAGAGAAATGGAGGCTAAGGTTGAAACTTGAAAATTTGTAAAAATGAAAAACTCAAATATATTCGCACTTTCCTTAAATCCTATAAAAATCAAAATTTTCATTTCCCACCTTTTAGTAGTGCCAATTGAATTCTCAATTTCTTTATTTATTTCCTATAGAAATCAAAACTTTCATTTCCCACCTTTTACTTTCAATTGACGGAAACCAAAATAGAGAAATGAAGGCTAAAGGTTGAAACTTGAAAATTGAAAATTTGAAAAAATGAAAAACTCAAATAATTCAAATTAACAATAAAAAAATAGATTTAGAATATTATTTTTTGTGTAATACTTATTTTAGTAAATGATTAACTGTTTATTTAACAATTCGGGTTAATCGGGTCATTTTCAGGTAATTAGGTTTTACCTGAACCTGACCCATTTTTTTCGTGTCATATTCGTGTCGACCCATTTTATACCCATTTTGGTTTCGAATCAGGTTCGTATTGACCCATTTCGTGGTGGGTTCAGGTCGGGTTTCGGGTTCGTGTCTCAGATTGCCATCCCTACACAAAACTCACAAGAAGTCAGTGGTACTTACTTGGGAGTGTTATGTTTGAGGAAGATGATGCCATGATTTTGATCCCTTATCCTCCCATAATGGTGCCTTGATGATTTTCTGGTGGAGAGATGGATTACACAATCATGGCGTTTTATAAGGAGGAAGGGCATAACTGAAAGGCTCTTCAACTTTCCTCTTGATTGTTAATTCACTTATGTATTAAATTCATCGGTTACACCTTATGGAAAAGAATTAGATCCACACAACTATAGCCCCTTAAATTATGAACAATTGTCATATCCATTATACTACAAAAAATAAGTCCAGGGACCTGATATGTCATTATAGCATGGTACACAATATAAATGTAACTTATATACAATAAGTATAACAAAATAGTCCAAAAGCCATAATAATGTGTTATTTTCCAACATTCTCCCACTTGGCTGGGTGACTATTTGTATATATATGTTTCATTATTTGGACAAGATAAGTTCATCATGTTTCATATTAATATCAAAAGCAGAAAAGTACAGACTGACGTATCAGTTTCGATATGGGACCCCCACCGATCATACTATGGTACTTCATATGAAACTTACAATAATTTTATGCCAAATGACTTATGAGTTAAGTGGTAATTCAGTTTAATTGTCTACATAAAAATAAGTGTGCACGAGTTATTACTATAGACAAATTGCATATTATGGAGGAATAATAATCAAGTACTTGAATAATTAAGCGAAAAAATACTAGGTCTACCCTTAAACCCATATTGACATCATGTTGTTGGAATACTTTGGGTGGTAGACCTTTCGTCATCGGATCCGCTAGTGTAACGTCCCAATCCCTTATTTATTTCAGTAGTCTAATGTTGTTGTTATTATTATTATTATTATTATTATTATTATTAGTTATTAAAAAGTTATTAGAATTGGGTTTAATTTAGGAATTGTTGTGTGCTTAGGATTAGGAGTGGGCTTACCTAGGATTAGGCCCGGGTTTATAAACCGAGAAACCGAGAGAAAAGAGAGAGATCGAGAAAGAGTGAGAGAGATCGAATTAGAGAAGAGGTTTGATCGAGGGTTTGGATGAAAGGATTATGTGCAAGACAGTAACTGGGTTTTCCGTGTTCAATGTTATAAGACACTAGTGGGTCACACTGCTACACACCCGAATAGAGATCATCTGGATTATAATTGTGTGTGAAATAAATAATTAAGTTTAATTATTAAGTGAGAGAGAGATTAAATAATAAATTGGTTATTTATTGTTTAAATATTAACTTTTATATTATTAGTTAATATATTAATTAACAATTTGTTAATTAAATAGTTTTAATTCATCTAGAATTCTGATGGGTTTTAATTGGATTGGGTTTTCTTAATGGATACTGCCTTATTTATGTTTATAAATAAGGGCAATATCTAAGGTTTTATTTATCTGAATTCATTAGTAGCTTTCATAACAAGAAAACCCAAAAACCTCTCATATCTCTCTCTGGCGTCGACCCACACACACACACATACCGATTTCGGTTTTTGGTTAATCCTCGGCGGTCTAGCAGCCTGTCTCACGGTGGTGTAGTAGCGGTGTATCCCTGGCCAGCCTTCCGGAATCGTTTTTCGTATCATCAAGAGGTAAACCGATAAACTAACTTTATATTGTGTCTGATAAATTTTTGGTTGGATCTACTAATGGGATTAATTTTATTCCGTTGCGTTAATCGTTAACTGTTCAAATAATCCCAACAGTGGTATCAGAGCCACTTCCATAATATATCAGATCTGTTGTTCGTAGGTTTTGATAAAAATTGAATCTTTGTTTATATAAAAATCTGAAATTTATTCGTTAGTTTTAAAAATTGGATTTTTATTAAGAGTTCGCGCGTTCGTGGCAATCGGCGGAGGAACGGCGGCGGTCGCCAGTCGAACCGCTAGACCAATCGCCGGACGAGACGCGGTTGGTCTAATTGATGACCACCGCTTGATGTTGGCCGATCGATGGTGTTAAACCGCCGTGCCACCAAAGCCGTATGCGGCGATGGTGGCGTTTGTGTTGATCGCCGGCCACGGCGGCGTGGCAGCCGCTTTGCTGCTGCCGCCGATGGCCACCGGTGGCGATGGTGGTGCTTTGGTACTGCTGTCGTCATCGGAGTGATGGCGATGGCGGTGGTTTTTGGCATCCATGGTAGCGGTGGTTGTAGCCGCTGTTCCGATCAACCACACGGCGGCGATGGGCGGTGGCGTTTGCGTTGCCCCTGTCGTCGTCGGCCGAACACCACCGATCGACAGCCGCATAAGGCGAATGAGCGAATCAAAGAACTTGGTTTTACCAAAAGTGAGTTTGAGCTATGTGTTTACACTAAGTTCAGTGGGAGCATAGTAACCTTCTTGGTCTTATATTTAGATGATATTCTACTGATTGGAAACGATGTACAAACCTTACAGGGAGTAAAAACTTGGTTAGGTAAGTGTTTCCAAATTAAAGACCTTAGAGAAGCCGCCTATATACTTGGTATAAAGATCTATAGGAATAGATCTAGACGGCTTATCGGGCTTAGTCAAAGTACATACATTGACAAAATCTTGAAGCGACTCAGGATGGACGAATCCAAGAAAGGATTTATCCCAATGCAACATGGCATTGTGCTAAGTAAAGCAAAGTGTCCTGTATCTAGTGAAGAACAGGATAAAATAAAATTGATTCCATATGTTTCTGCAATTGGGTTGATTATGTATGCCATGTTATGTACTAGGCCTGATGTTGCTTATCAGTAATTGTTACGAGCAGATACCAGCAGAACCCAGGTGAAGCCCATTGGGTGGCTGTCAAGAACATTCTCAAGTATTTGAGACGAACTAAAGATATGTTCTTGGTCTTTGGAGGATCTGAGGATGAGATTAGTGTCACAGGCTATACTGATGCAAGTTTCCAGACCGACAGAGATGATTTTAAATCACAGTTTGGGTACATGTTTACCCTAAACGGAGGCGCGATCTCGTGGAAGAGCTCGAAGCAGGATACTATAGCAGATTCCACCACTGAGGCAGAGTACATTGCAGCATCAGTTGCAGCAAAGGAAGCAGTCTGGCTCAGGAATTTTATCTCGGATCTAAGAGTTGTAGCCAGTATCTCTAGACCCGTAGATATCTACTGTGATAACTCTGGAGCTGTAGCACAAGCAAAGGAGCCTAGAGAACATCACAAGTCGAGACATGTACTCAGGAAGTATCACCTCATCCGAGAGATCATTGGAAGAGGAGACGTCAGAATATGCAAGATTCCGACGGACGAGAATGTCGCAGATCCGCTGTCAAAGCCGCTAGCTAGAGTAAAACATGAGGTGCATGCTAGTTCCATAGGAATGCATTACTTGGATACTAGTAGCTAGTTTATGTTATTGATTATTACTGTGATATTTTTAAAACGCTATGTCATGCAAAAGTTTGTTATTTCACAGTGTGTTTGAAATAAGGAGGTTTTATTTTTAATGATTGTTTCAAAATTGATCACTTTTGACATATTTAAAGTTATCCATGATTTTTTAAAAGAACTTTGTAAGAAATCTAAAATGTCCATAGCTACGTGTTGAGGTGGGAACCTTAATGAGGTTATAACGCTATTATGAATGATTGATGTGATCAAACATTCATAGATACTCATCAGAGTGTTTAAGTATTGGAGGTGACCAGTTTCAAAGTCTGCTTCATGGAGCCTATGTCATGAGAATTGACTTGATGATAGGTTATCCTTAGACCTGAGATATCTGGTCTGCGAGCATGAGGACTACTGTACTCTTAGCACGTTCTAACGTTGCACCGTAACTGGGTAGCTATAAAGGGCGTGACTAGATGCAGTGGAAGCCGTGTTTACAGATGCAGGTAGTCAAGATGGGATTTACACCTCCTCTATAGGAGAGATATTTCCGGGCCCCTTGACGATTAAGATTGGCAGAAATGCGTGGCCACGCTCGGATAGAATAACATTTGTTGTTTGGAAAGTTCCATAACTGCAGGCAATCGAAATCAGAGTCAAGAAATACTTGAGTTTAAGATTGAAATCCTCAGCTCCATGTCTAAAACTCACTTTAGGAATATCGTGTGTAAAAGGAATGAACATATGTACAATTCAAGTATGAATCGTATCTCTGGATATAAGAGATCTTATAACCTGGTTAACCTAAGTGTCTGGCTAGGGACCTCCTTAGGCTAATGGTAACAGTTAAGTTACTCGTCTGGCACAAGTGGGAGTCTGAAAGGATTATGTGCAAGACAGTAACTGGGTTGACCATGTCCAATGTTATAAGACACTAGTGGGTCACACTGCTACTCACCCGAATAGAGATCATCTGGATTATAATTGTGTGTGAAATAAATAATTAAGTTTAATTATTAAAATGAGAGAGAGATTAAATAATAAATTGGTTATTTATTATTTAAATATTAACTTTTATATTATTAGTTAATATATTAATTAACAGTTTGTTAATTAAAGAGTTTTAATTCATCTAGAATTCTGATGGGTTTTAATTGGATTGAGTTTTCTTAATGGATACTGCCTTATTTATGTTTATAAATAAAAGCAATATCTAAGGTTTTATTTATTTGAATTCATTAGTAGGTTTCATAGCAAGAAAACCCAAAAACCTCTCATCTCTCTCTCTTGGCGTCGACCCAGACACACACATACCGATTTCGGTTTTTGGTTAATCCTCGGCGGTCTAGCAGCCTGTCTCACGGTGGTGCAGTAGCGGTGTATCCCTCGCTAGCCTTCCGGAATCGTTTTTCGTATCATTAAGAGGTAAACCGATAAACTAACTTTATATTGTGTCTGATAAATTTTTGGTTGGATCTACTAATGAGATTAATTTTATTTCGCTGCGTTAATCGTTAACTGTTCAAATAATCCCAACATTGGATTCGTGTTCCGATCGTGTAAGGTATGGTTTCTAATCTCCGAATTAATCGTTTCCGTAAGCTAGGGTTTTGATTAGTTATGATTCAAGGTTTGTTTATGGTTGGTTTTTCGATGTAAATCGTATTTAGGACTGAGTTTTATTAGGGATTATGCTTTGAAATCGTATAGGGTTTGGTTAGGATCAAAAACCTTGAAAAATTGGGAAAATCGAGACTTTACAAAATGCCAGCGCCTGGCGCGGCTTGTGGAGCGAGCCAAGTCGCGACCAGGTCGCGCGAGCCATGTTGTTGTACGCGGGCGAGTTCCGTGGCGGGTTGAGGTCGTGGCCAGGTCTCCTGGAGCGCAAATTTGCATCCAGGCGGGTTTCGACACGGGCCAAAGTCACGGTAGAAGTCGCGCGATCTTCTGATGCGGATTTGAAGCGACCTTGGCGCGGGTTTGTCATACCAGACTTGCCCGTCGCCCAAACACTCGTTTTTCTCGTCCGTTTTAACCAGTTTTGTCGAGGTAGCTTAGGGGGCTTCTTAAGAACTTAATTAGGTATCCTTTAAGACTAGTTGAGAATCCTAATTTCAGCTGTAATTGTTACAAATCTAGGTTTACGGTTAGAGGGATCATGCTAGTTTCGTATATTGTTATCTCTGTGATGCAGGTGAGTTATACTGTGTTTATTATATGTTATTATGTGTCTATGTACACGTGATGGTGTGTGAAAGGGAACCACATGCCCTTGATGAGTTGTGGGGGCGGACTCGCGTCCTAAGTAGGCGAGAAAAGGGAACCACATGCCCTTGATGAGTTGTGGAGGCGGATCTGTGTTCTAAGCAGGCGGAATTATTTCTCATGAGAATGGATTGTTAATTGTTTGGGTTATTGTTTTATTGTGATATGATATGTGGCTTGATTATTTGTGAACGTGATGGCACCTGTCATGGTATGTGCTCACATGATGATGTAGGGTATGCATAGTGCTAGCTCACTAAGCGTTTTTGCTTACCCTATTAGTTGTTTCCCCTTTTCCAGGTACCAGTTCGGGTGTGGATAAGGGCAAGGCCCTGGCTTGACGTACAGATGAGACAGTTCCATTCGATCCGCCTTGCAGTGAAATTTTTAAAACTTTTAGTTAATTATTTTTATTAAAACGTTTGAACTTGGTTATTTCTTTGGTTTTCATACTTGAACGGTTTGTTTTAAATTTTTTTTACCGAATTATGGGTTTTGCTTTAAAAATTGAATTTTTTTAAATTTTATTTCGCAATTTAATTAATTTTGAGATAAGGTGTTACAACTTGGTATCAGAGAAGGAGTTTAAGAAAATCAGCACATACACTCGCGAGTGTGTGTGTGTGTGGTTGGACTTAAACTAGGAGATTTTTAGAAAAAAGAAATAGTAAAAGAGTTGGAACTGTCGGTTGGAGCTTCAAGACGGGGGTGAGCAACACTTTTATGTTATCTTGCTATGCTATTATTATGCTAAGTGTTTGGAACACTAGACTTGTATGATAGAGCATGTGCTAAGCTTTCGAGCATGATATGTGTTGATAATTCTTGTGATTGTTTGTGGATTGGTGTGATACCACTTAGCCTATAAACTGAGGTTGTTTGAGGATGGTACCAAGACCAAGTTTGTACTAATTAGACATTGGCGAAGGGTTGCTAGACATGTTCTCGTTTGATTGTTTCCTAGTGGTTCTAAGCTGACTATCATTTCTGGTTGGTTATAGTAGTACGGGCCCAAATAATAGACGACAGTGGGAAATTGCTAGATGTGAAATGGTTGGTATGACTATGAGGTGAACTGTGTATGTTTTGTATTCATGTAGGTATAGATGTAATATAGTCGTTAGGGTTGCATGCACACTAGCGACTAGTATTAGGTGCTTACATAAGCGCTATATATGATTAGGGAGTGTAGCGAGACACTCTAGTCGTGGAATTGAATGACCTCAAGTAAGTGAGGTTTCCAAATTACTTTGTTTAAGTGTTCAGACCGGTGACTACTAGAAGAACAGGTAGTGAATCCTGAGAATCTGGAGAGGGTTTGGTTGCGTGGTATGGTTACGCTATAGGTTAAGTTGGCCTATAGAGACAAATTAGAGATTGGTATTGCACTATAAGTTAGTTTAACCCATAGAGGTAGTTTGAGAGCAGTTTGCTCGTTAGAACACTCATTCAGTTGATGAGGATCCTAGAGCAATACTAATAAGAAAGTGTTTAGTGCCTGTCATATGACATAGTACGAGGATTATGTGCTGCGAAATTTAGATTTTGGTGCTCGATGGAGAGAGACCTAGGAAGATCGTTTTCCCGAAGAGACAGTAAACCCTGACTTAGGGGGGATGTTTGCGTGTAAGGCTGGAAGGACACTCCAACAGTCGTAGTTAGGATAGTCTCTCTGGTTGAAGAGAGAAGTTAGTCGGATGATAGACCCGAAGATGTAGCAAAGGCGGGATCGAAGACGCAGCTATGTTGACGTCGAAGCGTTTCCAAATACCCTATTTAAGGGAAAGAAGGACCGGTGATTGTCTACGTGGTGGATACCAGGAGCGGAAGACGCTCCCTACGCCAGTATTGGATTTGAATGTAGTTGTTAAATCTTCCTGGAAGAATGGATAAGGATAAAGGGAGCTTAGAGCCACGTTTTGGATGGGTTAACATCCTTAACCTGAGGTTACTGTAGGTGGTTGCTTAGAGAGCAGTGCTTGTTGTTACAAAGTTTATAGCCGAGAATATCCAGGAGGTAGAGAATGTCTACAAGGAGTACACCGTGGAAATCTTCGAAGTCGAGATCCGGATCAATCTCATATCAAGCTCCATGAAAGAAATTAATGTGATGATTGATATGGATTGGTTGAGTCGGAACTAAGCGATTGTGGATTATGCAGGCCAGTTGGTTCGTATCCAAGGCCCAAGTGGGGGATAGTCGGTTGTGTACGGCGAAAGAGAGCGAACCAAGACGGCGTTCTGTTCGGTTGCGATGATGAGGCGGTACCTGCCGCGTGGGTGCACGGGTTATTTAGCTTACCCTTAGACGGTCAGTTGAAAGGAAGTATCGGTAGTTAGTGAATCTCCAGACGTGTTTTCGGGAGATCTATCGGGATTCCGGCCAATAGACATGTTGAGATTAGGCTTGACTTGATGCTTGGATCAGCACCAGTTGCGAGGACCCCTGTCGTTTGACGCCACTGAGCTCCAAGAGCTATCGAGTTAGTTGCATGAGCTTTCAGAGGAAGGATTCATTCGCCTGGGCAACTAGCCTTGGGGTGAGCCATTTTCGGTTCGTGAAGAAGAAGGACGGGAGTCATCGCATGTTTAGTGACTATCGGGAACTGAACAAGGTTACCATAAAAAATAGGTACCCCTTACCTAGGATTGATGACTTGATTGATCAGTTTCAGGGAACAGCGTGGTTTCGAGAATTGATCTTCGTTCAGGTTAGCACCAGCTTGAGGTGAAGGAGGAAGACATCTATAAGGCAACAATTAGAAACAAATACGAGGACTATGAGTTCTTAGTGATGCCTTTCGGCCTCGCTACTGCTCAGCTGCATTTGTGGATTTAATGGACTGGGTCTATAGACCGATGCATGATAGATCAGTGATTGTTTTCATTGGTGAATGTTATTGTAGTAAATTATGGAGCGAACACTTGTTTGTTCGAAATTGTTGTAGAATTGGGTTAGGAATGAAAAAGTGAATGTGACTATATGTGTTGAGATGTTAGAGTCGGAGATAAGAGAAGGTGTGATGGTAGTGAGGTGCATTAAGTGCACGAAGAAGTCGAGCTTGTTGTCCAGACTAATCTTTTCTTGATTCTTGTGTTTCCTACACTGGTGGTTACCCCGTAGGCTTTGAGGGTCAAGTAGGGACTGTCGGGATTAGGTGTTTGGGGCTAAATGGAGTAATGTGTTCAGTGGTGTTAATGTTGAAAGGAGTTGTTGATACAAATTGCAATAGAAATAGAGAGGGTGGGGGTTATATAGACCCTATGACAGTTTGTGTATTAAATAGTGAAGTTATCGTCGCACCCCATAGATTGTGAAATGCAAGGGATAAGGGTTTGAGCTCCAAGTGGGGGAGAAATGATTGCCGGGGTAAATATTGTGAGTTCCACTATTCACAGCTAGTGGGGGAGACAATGAATGGTGAATAGTGAATAGTGACCAGGGAATAGTGAACAGTGTTATTGGCAAGGTGTGTAAGGCGAAATTTTCTTATATTGCCATGTGAATTGCCAAGCGTACATGGGGCGTTGTAAAATTCATGGCGGATAGTTGGACCATTATTGGATAAATCGGTAACTCTGTGCATTAACAATAAACTGATTTATTTCAATTTAAAAGTAGAACAAGTGGAGTAGGTTGAAGAGTATTAGAAACGTATGATGGAGGTGGGTGAATGGAATATTCCCTATATGAGAAACTCTAAATTTCGGGAAGGTTTCTCGTCAGAGCGGTTGGCGGATATCTACTTGAGAGAGGTGGTAGTAAGGCACGGAGTGTCTGTATCGATCATCTTAGATGGAGACTCGCTTACCTCGCGATTTTAGAGCGGTTTGATGACGATTTAGGTACTAAGTTGCATTTTAGTACCGCTTTTCATTCTTAGGCAGATGGACAAAGCGAGCGTACTTTTCAGACGTTGAAAGGTATGCGTCGGACGTGTGTTCTTGATTTTTGGAGATAGTTGGGATATGTACTTGCCGTTAGCCGAGTTTCGTATAACAGCGGTTTTTTTCGAGCATTGAGAGGCCGCTGTATGAGATGCTTTACGGGAAGAAATGCCGAATTTTGATCTGTAGGGGCGAAGTTGGTCAGAGTGTTCTCGGGAGCTTGGAGGTGGTACAAAAGACCACCGAGAACATTCAAAGGATCAAGGAACGTTTGTAGACAGCTTAGAGTAGGCGGGAGAGTTATGCAGTTAGACGGATACCGGACCTAGAGTTCCAGGTGGGTGACCGTGTCTGTTTGAATGTCTCACCTTGGAAGGGGGTGATCCATTTCCGAAAGAGAGGCAAGCTTGGGCCTCGTTTATAGGGCCGTTTATGATTCTTGCATGAGTTGGGAAGGTGGCTTACCGTTAGGAACTACCTGAAATCTTGAATCAGATCCTTAACATGTACCACGTGTCTCAGTTGCGTAAGTGTCTAGCCGACGACACAACGCACGTATCTTTGGATGACATTCAGGTGGATGAGAGCCTGAATTACGTGAAGAGACCGGTTGCGGTGTTGGAGTGAAAGGTGAAAATGTTGCGGAACAAAGAGATAGAGACTGTGAAGGTTTAGTGGCAGCATCAGAAGGGTTCCGAGTGGACTTGAAAGTCAGAAACGGAGATGCGGGAGAAGTACCCAGGGCTTTTCGTAGATTGATTTCGGGGACGAAATCCGTGTAAGTGGGGGAGAGTTGTAACATCCCAAATCCCTTATTTATTTTAGTAGTCTAATGTTATTATTATTATTATTATTATTATTAGTTATTAAAAAGTTATTAGAATTGGGTTTAATTTAGGAATTGTTGTGGGCTTAGGATTAGGAGTGGGCTTAGCCTAGGAGAAAGGTCCGGCCCGGGTTTATAAATACTCCAAACCTCCTAACTTCTCCTCACAATTCTATTTTCTAACTTGGAGAGAAAGAAAGAGAGAAAGAGAAACCGAGAGAGAAGAGAGAGATCGGGAAAGAGTGAGAGAGATCGAATTAGAGAAGAGGTTTGATCGAGGGTTTGGATTCGTGTTCCGATCGCGTAAGGTATGGTTTCTAATCTCCGTATTAATTGTTTCCGTAAGCTAGGGTTTTGATTAGTTATGATTCAAGGTTTGTTTATGGTTGGTTTTTCGATGTAAATCGTATTTAGGACTGAGTTTTATTGGGGATTATGCTTTGAAATTGTATAGGGTTTGGTTAGGATCGAAAACTTTGAAAAATTGGGAAAAATCACGACTTTACGAAATGGCAGCGCCTGACGCAGCTCGTGGCGCGAGCCAGGTCGCACGAGCCATGTTGTTGTACGCGGCCGAGTTCCGTGGCGGGTTGAGGTCGCGACCAGGTCGCGAAAGCGTCGTTTTTGTGCACAGGCGAGTACCGGCGCAGGTACAACTCGCCGCCAGGTCGCCCGGAGCGCACCTTTGCATCCAGGCGGGTTCCGGCACGGGCCAAAGTCGCAACAGAAGCCGCACGACCTTCTGATGCGCATTTGAAGCGACCTTGGCACGGGTTAGGTCGCACCAGACTTGCCCGTCGCCCGGAAACTCGTTTTTTTTGTCCGTTTTTGTCGAGGTAGCTTGGGGGGCTTCTTAGGAACTTAATGAGGTATCTTTTAGGAGTAGTTGAGGGTCCTAATTTCAGCTGTAATTGTTACAAATCCAGGTTTACAATTAGAGGGATCGCGCTAGTTTCGTGTGTTGTTATCGCTGTGATCCAGGTGAGTTACACCGTGTTTATTTTATGTTATTATGTGTGTATGTACACGTGATGGCGTGTGAAAGGGAAGCACATGCCCTTGATGAGTTGTGGGGCGGACTCACGTCCTAAGCAGGCGAGAAAAGGGAACCACATGCCCTTGATGAGTTATGGGGGCGGATCCGTGTCCTAAGCAGGCAGAATTATTTCTCATGAGAATGGATTGTTAATTGTTGGGTTATTGTTTTATTGTGATGTGATATGTGGCTTGATTATTTGTGAACGTGATGGCACCTGTTATGGTATGTGCTCGCATGATGATATAGGGTATGCATAATGCTAGCTCACTAAGCGTTTGCGCTTACCCTATTAGTTGTTTCCACTTTTCTAGGTACCTTCAGGTGTGGATAAGGTCAAGGCCCCGGCTTGACGTACAGCTGAGACAGTTCCGTTCAATCCGCCTTGCAGTGAATTTTTTCAAACTTTTAGTTAATTATTTTTATTAAAACGTTTGAACTTGGTTATTTCTTTAGTTTTCATACTTGAACGGTTTGTTTTAAATTTTTTTTACCGAATTATGGGTTTTTCTTTAAAAATCGATTTTTTTTAAATTTTATTTCGCAATTCAATTAATTTTGAGATAAGGTGTTACAGCTAGCATATTAGTAGTGCTAATGTGCTCGATACAAATATCATTCTTCTCCACTCGTTCTCGCTCGAACAAGTATTTTGTATCGAGGTATAGACCAACCGCCAGTCCTACTTGAACTATTGTTGTTTGAAAAACTTACGGCGGCTGAGTTATCACAATAGATTTTTAATGGCCTTTCTATGGAATTAATAATCATGAGCCCTTTTATCAAATTCTTCAACAACATTCCATGACATGTTGCATTATAAACAACAACGTACTTCGCCATCATTGTTGATGCTGTCGTCAACTTCTGCTTATGACTCCTCCAAGATATCACCCCTCCTAACAGCATAAAGATGTATCTCGAAGTTGAACTCTTGTCGTCTTTACATTTTGCAAAGTCAGACTTTCTTGGCGGCTTTCCAATGATCTAGGCCAAGGTTTGATTGATAACGGCTGATAGCTCCAAAATTATACATGTTTTTGGTCATACTTAATTGCTAGAGTTTACTCCGTTTCTTACCCATTTCTGATCTGATTACTCACATTTTGGGCTAAATCATACTTTTGTAGGTTTTGGAGGCCTTGGAACGGAAAAGTACGAAAAAGGGCGGAAAAGTGTGGAAATTGAGCAAAGTAAACTCAGAGGCTTCTTCGCGTCCGTGAGTTTTCAAGTCTCGCGTCGCGAAGAGAGCTACTTCTAGAAGATTCATGCTTTTCACCAACTTCGCGTCGACTCTGGAGATTTTCGCGTCGCGAAGTAGGCAAAAACCCTCGATGGAAGATTCCAGAACTTGCTTAAAAAGGAAATCTAGGGTTGTTTAAGTGCCTCGCGCCACGTAGCTGCCGCCTCGCGATCGCTAAACGAGCCCACGGAAGCCTTTTAAATATCAGCCTCCTCCTTCAGTTCAGAGCATAGAGAAGACATACACATCCAGAAATCATCAATTTAGTCTTAGTTTAATAATCTGTGAGAGAGAGTATTGTGCCGATACGAGTGATTCGATCTTACTCGGAGTTTGTTCTCCGGTTCTCGATCATCTGTTGCTGTACGGTCGGTATAATGTCTGTCTTTTATAGTTTTATTGTTGTTTTTTATTATGTCTAGTGAGTAGTCCTATTTGGTAGTGCTTATTGTGGTAGATGAACCTTGTGGATGATAGTTTTATGAATTAATTGATTATTGGTTTGTTATTGGTTTATTGAATGTGTATTTATGGTTCCAGTTTTATTATTATTGTTTGGTTATTTGAACTCGTTGGTTGGGTGTATCCATTCGTCCCGAATAGATAGACTCCGTTAGGATAATCAATCTTTCTTGACCTTCACTTCGGTAACACGGAGAGTTGTGTTAGGTGGTTAGCTTGGATCGAGAGCAACTAGATAGTAGAGTTCCGTGCAATAGTGATAGAATTGGGTGACTTTTACTAGACTGCCTGACGACCAGTCCATGTATTAGGGCCGGGAAGACCAACCTGGTTGACAATCATAATCATCACGTGTTAGGGTGTCTTTGACTTAAATTCCTACAATAACCAATTCAACCATACCTTTGGCAAAGTTAGATCATCCACTTGGGGAGTCGTTATTACCATGATAAGTACTATTGTTTTCTCTTATAAAGTTTAAATCATCCTCTTTTTGCTTTCTCGTTAATTAGTTATTAACTTAGTTGTCTTTTAGTTAATTAAATCATTTTCCTAAAAACCCCCCATTATTCTAGATTAATTAAACTAGTTAGGATTATTAGTCTACATAACTTGACCGTTCCCAGTGGTAAGAACGATACCTGGACTTTCCTACACTATATTACTCGCGATCAGGTACGCTTGCCTGTGAATGTGGTAATTGTGGTTAGGCATTAGAGGTTAAAACTTGTTTCACTTTTTATATATAATATTTACCGCATCAACGGCCTAGCATGCCAGTAACATAAGCGATATTGGACGAGTACAAACTTAGGCATACATTAAACTTCAAACCACTGATGCATAAGGAATCAACTTCATTTGATCTCGTTCTACCTCTGTTTTTGGGCATTGAAAATAGCCAAAAACATCCCCTTTAACTATAGGAGCAATCGAGGGGGAACAATGTTGCATGTTATATCGACCACACATGCGCTCGATATATGCCTTTTAGGTGAACCCTAAAGTCCCTTGGGTTCTATCTCGGTGTATTTCTATGCCTATAACATAAGATGCTTCACCAAGATCTTTCATACTGAAATGACCCGACAATAAAGGCTTCGATTCATGCAACAAATCAATATTATTACTTGCCAACAGAATGTCATCTACGTAAAGGACAAGTATGATGAAGTTCCTCCCACTCAACTTGAGATATATGCATTGATCTACTTGGTTCTTAATGAAGTCATTTTTATTCATGATTTGGTCGAACTTCAACTACCATTGACGTGCATTTGATGTAGCTACTAGGGCCATCACAATCCTAAGGGAATCTTTTCGAGAAACAGGGGAGAAAGTTTCTTGATAATCAATACCCTCCTTTTGTGTCTAGCCTTTCGCAACCAATCGAGCTTTATATCGTTCAATGTTTCCACTCGGATCTAATTTGGTCTTAAAGACCCACTTGCTTCCAATAGGTTTATAACCCTTTGGTAATTCAGCAAGTTCACAAACATCATTATCTTCCATAGAATTTAGCTCATCAACCATAGCTTCAATCTAGTTAGTTGATTGATCACAATTTATGGCATCACTATAAGTGAGAGGGTCTTTTCCCTTACCTATATCAAGATCGATCTCATTTAGGTATGTGATGTAGTGGTCAAAACTTTTGGGCTGCCTAGATCGTTGAGATCGTCATACATGCGGCTGAGTTTCTTGTGTGTCAGTGACAATCTCTTGAGTGGGTTCATTTTGTCGTGTTTCATTCGCCTCTTCATTTGAGGAATCATTTTCACGGGACAAAACATTTTGATTTGAATCTCCTAATGAAGCATTAACTGGTACATGCACTTGAATTATAGGTACCTCTTCATTTGAATCTTGGAGATCAAAATCATTTTATAAACCACTCCCACTGATGTTGACATTCTCAAGAAATTTAGCATGCCTCGTTAATACAATTCGGGTACTATGTGAAGGAGCATAGAACCGGTAACCTTTAGACCTTTCAGGATACCCGATGAAGAAACAACTTATAGTTTTCATGTCGAGTTTTTGCGATTGAGGATTGTAGAGTTTTGCTTCGGCCGGATAGCGCCACACCTTCAAATATTTTAGGCTTGGTTTCCGTCCTGTCCAAATCTCATAAGGTGTTTTAGGAACAAATTTTGAAGGAACCTTATTTAAGATGTGGACTGCCGTTTTTAATGCCTCGGTCCATAAATTATGGGGTAAGTTAGTGTTCGCAAGCATACTTCGCATCATATCCATTAAGGTTCTATACCTCCTCTCGGCTACACCATTTTGTTGAGGAGTACCTGGCATGGTATATTGGTTAACAATCCCATTATCCTTACAAAATTCAAAGAAAGGTCCAGGTGCTTGACCAACGTTTGTATGCCTACCATAATATTCACCACCCCTTTCCGATCTCACTACTTTTATCTTTCGGTCAAGTTGATTCTCAACTTCGGCTTTAAAAGTTGTAAACATTTCTCGAGATTCAGACTTTTCATTTATTAAGTACAGATACATGTAACGAGAGTGATCATCAATGAAAGTTATGAATGATTTATGTCCACTTATGCCTACAGGGAAAAGCCCACAAATATCGGTATATATTAATTCAAGCAATCCCGAACTTCTTGTGGATCCTTTCTTATTTCCCTTTGTCATTTTCCCTTTTATCAGTCAACACATTTGTCAAAATCTGAGAAGTTAAGGTCTGGTAATACTTCATCCTTCACGAGTCTTAACATTCTATCTCGTGAAATATGGCCTAGGCGTTGATGCCATAACATGGATGAGGTTTCCACTTCTCATTTTCTTTTACTTAAGTTCTCATTAACATTAAACAATATTAAAGATTCCATAAAGTGATTATCTATACGTAATCTGTATAGATTTCCATCTAGACAACCATGTCCAACAATTTGGGAACCAGAAGCAATGATAACATCATCATATCTAAAAGTGAGAGTAAAGCCTTCTTTAGTCAATTTAGATACTGATATTAAGTTTCGGGTAATGCCCGGTACATAAAGAGTATTATTCAGACTTAAACTAAAACCAGTTTCCAAAAGTAAAGGAAGCGATCCTACAGCTTCCATATTTAAGTCATCTCCGTTCCCAACGTTAATTGTTCTTTGGCTTTATTCCAGCTTCTGGATTATACGGAATCCCTATAATGAGTTAGATACATGTACCATGGAACCAGAGTCAATCCACCACTTAAAAGGGACATTTATGTTTAGAGAATCATAAATCATAAAAGCATTGATGTTACCTTTCTTAGCTAACCACTCTTTAAACTTAGGGCACTCATGTTGAAAATGGCCCTCTCTATGACAAAATTTGCAATGTGGCTTACTGTCAAACTTACAGGTACCTGCACTTGTCTTATGAACCTTGCTTGAACCTCCTTTTTCGCTGACATGAGTCTTTCCCCTCCTTTTTTCCAGATTAATGGTTGCAGTGACATATGCAACATCAAGCTTCTCAACTTTGAGTCGTTCGTCCTCTTGGACACACATAGCTATTAATTCACTCATCTTCCATTTCTCACGATGTGTGTTGTAGTTGATCTTAAATGGACCAAACTGAGCAGGAAGAGATGTCATGATGAAGTGAACGAGGAAACCATCACTAATTTCCATGTCCATGCTTTTCAGCTTGTTTGCCATGTCATTCATCATCATTATATTTTCACGTACACCGCTTGACCCATCATACTTTGTGGTCAACATTTTGAGAATTAGGGTACTCGCATGAGCCTTTGAACTACCTTTGAATTGCTCTTCTATGGCCTCAAGGTAGGTCTTTGCATTTTCAGAGTCAGGAATGGCTCCACGAATGGGCACTGAAATGGAATTATTTATGATCATGAGTGACATGTGGTTTGACCTTTCCCATTTATCATAGAACTGTTTTTGTTCATTAGTGCTCTTTTCATTGAGAGCGTCGGAGAGGTCATATCGCAATGCATGATATAGATCCATTACCCCTAGAGTCAGTTTCATAGAGTCTCTCCATGTTGCAGAGTTACTTCCGGTCAATTGTTCGATCACATGAGATGGGGAGATAGTAGATGCTGAAAATGCAGTATTATTTAATGTATGCAAAGAAGACACTAAAGTGGTTTCATGGGAAAATAAAATAAATAAATCATGTCAGTATATACCTATTATAAATACTAAAATAATAGGTTTCATAGACACCATACTCTATTATCAGCTTCGCTTTGGCTAGGCCAATAATTGAACGTTATAGTATCCTAAGTATTATACTACGCTATGTAAATCTTGTAATCACCTTTGAGCAGAAATACGACATTTACACATATTATGCTTGAAAATTCACTGTGTGAGTCATTGTTCAATTTGCCTTTGGGTTCCTTGAACAATACATTAAAGAGTTGCTTAATGTGGTGTTGAATAAATCTCAATTTCAAAATCAAGTAACCTTTCTTTGGTCCAGTTACTTATATTTGATATCAAAATAACTACTTATCATTATTCAAAGTTGAATAGTATTTACATATCTTTAGCTAGTCTTATATATACAATATTATGAATATATATAGACGAATTCAACACTTTATAGCATTTTGACAATTTGAGGTAATTAAGACAACTATGATATTCGACAAATAAATAAACACCAAGAAGGTTTACATGGAAATAATTGAGAAATACATTGTTATAAAATAAAATAAAAACATTAAGATACATCATTTCGTAAATGCATGTACAACAGTCAACAATATATGTGAATTTCTTTATATCCTTGGTTTTCACGAGCAAGGACAGTTTAATAATTGCAAAAACCAATATAAGACAATTCACAAGTTGAGCCACATAAAGCATGGAAATAAAATAAATAAAGAATACAAAACTTTCTAACATCACATTGGAAAGGATTTTGTAATTTGAAGTGTAATTTCCAAGGATGAATCATTCAAGAGTAATAAAAGTTGAATGACACATATCACTACTAAAAGCAAGTAACAACTATTTTTGGCTAAAAGTTATGACTTCATTCTTCAAAAAGACAAAACTCACTAATGTGGTGAAGGTTTTATATAGGGATAATAATTTACTATTTTTTATGCAAATACATGGGTGGTATAACCAATGATTACTCTGCAAATTTTATTAGACAAAATCATGCTTCACTATATCTAATGAATATATATATATATATATATAGGGACAGGTTCAAATGTGAACCACTTTTTGGTTGTGAACGTGAGGACAGCTGAGAGCGCGACACGTGACGGATGACTAGGCGCCATGTCAGGTCCACGGCGGATGACTAGGCGCGATTCATGGGAGGGCATTGAATTAAAGGGGTGGGGGACAACACCCAAAGCCGCCTTTATTGACTAGTCTTCGCCACGTGTTGCGCTCTCGGCTGTCCTCACGTTCATAACCAAAAACTGGTTCACATTTGAACCTGCCCCTATATATATACATCACAAGAAGAATCCAAAACACTGTTTCAAGGACTCAAATTAACATTTCACTTCGTCTAATAAAATTGCTATTTTGATGATTAGAATAAATATGTTAGATGCAAAAAGATAGTGTTTTCACCTTGGCTCTGATACCACATATTAAAATTACTGGCAGGAACCAAAGATCATTAACACAAAACTCACAAGAAGTCAGTGGTACTTACTTGGGAGTGTTATGTTTGAGGAAGATGATGCCATGTTTTTGATTCCTTATCTTAACGTAATGGTGCCTCGATGATTTTCTGATGGAGAGATGGATTATACAATCATGGTGTTTTATACGGAGGAAGAGCATAACTGAAAGGCTTTTCAACTTTCCTCTTGATTGTTCATTCATGTATGTATTAAATTCATCAGTTACACATTATGGAAAAGAATTAAAACCACACAATTATAGTCCCTTAAATTATGAACAATTGTCATATCCATCGTATTACAAAAAATAAATCCAAGGACCTGATATGTCATCATGGCATGGTACACAATATAAATGTACCTTATATACAATAAATATAACAAAATAGTCCCAAGGCCATAATAATGTGTTATTTTCAAACATTACATACCTGTATCTTTGGCATGCGTCACATGATTTGATCAGTGCATGGGCATCCTTGAAAATGATTGGCCAATAAAATCCTGAATCAAGGACTTTTCGAGTCGTGAAATTTTCACCGTAGTGACCACATGTGGGGCCCCTATGACAATCATCAAGAATATCCCAATCATCTATACCCGAAACACATCGTCTGGGTATTCGATTAGGGCCCAATTCTGAACAAGAAAGGTTTTCCCAGTAATAGTGCTTGACATCAGAAAGGAATTTACCTTTTTGTTGGTGAGTCATTCCTTTAACTAAAATACCTGAAGCTAGGTAGTTAGCAAAATCTGCAAACCAGGAATTTTCTCCTTTCCTATTGTCTTTTTTTCTTTAAGGGATTCATCTGGGAACTTGTCTTGGATAGCTCTTTCATCGCATTCTTGCAATGTTGGGTCCTCTAATCGTGACAAGCGATCAGTCGCAAGATTCTCAGCACTCTTTTTATCTCTCACCTCGATGTCAAACTTTTGAAGTAAGAGGATCCATCGAATAAGACGTGGTTTCGCGTCTTGTTTGGCGAAAAGATATTTCAAGGCTAAATGGTCGGTGTACACTATGGTATTGGACAAAACCTGATAGGAGCGGAATTTATCGAAAGAAAACACTCAATGCCAAAAGTTCTTTTTCGGTGGTGGTATAGTTTTCTTGTGTACTGTTCAAGGTTCGACTAGCATAACTAATAGGTTGGAAATGGTTATTGATTCGTTCCCAAAACTGATCCTAAAGCATAGTCACTAGCATTGCACATAAGCTCAAATGGTTGGCTCCAATCAGGGGGAACTATTATGGTGCGTTAGTGAGCTGGTGTTTGAGAAGGTCAAAAGCCTTGACATAGTTTTCATCAAAGATGAAAGCTGTGTTTTTCAAGAAGTTTAGTTAGAGGTCGGGATATTTTTGAAAAATCTTTGATAAACCTTCTATAAAACCCGACATGTCCTAAAAAACTTCTTATTCCCTTGATGTTGGAGGGAGGAGGTAGTTTTGCGATAGTATCAATTTTGGCTTTATCTACCTCCAATCCAACTCTTGAGATTTTATGACCAAGGACTATACCTTCTCTTACCATAAAGTGACACTTTTCCCAATTGAGAACAAGATTCGATTCCTAAGTTATTCAGACATGTATCAAAAAGAGTTACCGAACACAGAGAAATCATCCATAAATACTTCCATAGAGTTCTCTATCATATCCTGAAAATGGCTATCATGCACCTTTGAAAAGTGGCGAGTGCATTGCACAAGCCGAAAGGCATTCTCCTATAGGCAAAGGTCCCAAAGGGGCAGGTGAAGGTGGTCTTCTCCTGATTCTCCGGATCTATTGGGATTTGAAAATATCCCGATAAGCCATCTAAAAAGTAGTAAAATTTATTTCCTACCAATCTTTCTAGCATTTGATCTATCAATGGTAGCGGAAAATGAGCTTTATGGGTGGCATTTTTTAAACTTTCTATTGTCTATACAAACTCTCCACCCGGTAACTATTCGAGTCGGAACTAACTCATTATTATCATTGGTAACAACGATCATCCCCCCTTTTTTGGGAACTACTTGTACATGGCTTACACATGGACTATCTGAGATAGGATAAATAATCCCTGCCTCAAGTAATTTAATCAATTCTTTCTTGACAACCTCTTGTATATTTGGGTTTAGCCATATTTTCTTTTGAACACTTGGTTTAAAATATTCTTCCATTAAAATCTTATATCTACAAAAGGAAGGGCTTATCCCTGGTATGTCAGTGGTTTTCCAAGCTAAAGCCTTTTTATGCTTTTTAAGTACTCCAATGAGCTTTTCTTTTACGTCAGGCTTTAAGAGTGAGGAAATTACCATGGGTAATTGTTGATCCAGCTCTCCTAAGACCTGATGAAATGATAATGATCCTGAATCTTTACTTAGTGAATAGGTTCTTACTTCTGTTATAGCTTGAGGAATTATCACTGAGTCTGTTCAATGTTATTCCATGTTACTTATGCTGTAACTTAACTTTATAGATCAGGATCAGGATCAGGAGACTAACGAGTCTGTTCTGCAGTCTACTGATCCTGTCCACTGAAGTGAAGACCTCCTCCTGAAGACATTAAGATCATACAAAAAGAACCATCAGCGACGTCGAAGAAATAGCTGATGACAGGAACAGCATGCTCGTGATCTGAAGACGGAACTCAGTGATAGCAGTCTGTTCACTATCGTATGACATCCTGAAGACTCATCAGGATACACGTGACCCTGAACGTCCCCTCTTTCAGGACTCTAGTCACTGATCAGTATCCTGATCCTGAAGGATTAGAATAATGTCTTAGTCTAATGCACAAAAGGATTACACGCCTTTTCTGACACAATAGTACATAAGGGCAGTTACTTTACTGTTCCCTCCGTACTTATCAGACCATAAGGCAACTGTTTACAAACATCCTCTTTTGCACACCATGCAAAGAGTATTTGTTTATAGTAAATAGTACAACAGACCACTCACATTGTGACACGTCACAATAGTAGGTCTGCATGCATTTAATGCATGGAGTATAAATAGGACGTGAAGAGATGTTCTCCATACTTCTTCTTCATCCTAAAATACTCAAGTCCTTTCTCTCTATTTCCCTCTATCTTCTTTCTTTATTCTCTTCTCACTTAGTGCATAGTGAAAGAACTTAGATTGTTTAGTTTAGACTAATTGTCTTTTCTATTTCCGCAACAATCTGTAAATTCATATTGTTTATAAAACAAGAATTTAAAAGTGAGAAAATTGTGTGATTATATTCAACCCCCCCTTCTATAATCCCAATCGCTATCCTTACTTGAAGGTCACCTACTTGGGACCAACAAGTGGTATCAGAGCAGATACAAGCTCTCATTTTCTTCTTTAGAAAAATCTTGTGATCCTCTCTCTTCTTATTCTATGGCTCTTCAAGCTAAGGATAACTACTTTGATACCGGCTCTGCTGGAAAGCCTCCTCGGTTTAACAAAGACAACTTCTCTCTTTGGAAAACCAGGATGGAACTTTTCCTCTCTGGTTCTGATCCCCAGATTCCTTACTTTCTGGAAAACGGACCACATGTGCCTACACAAACCGTCCACCCCATTCCTGCTGCTGGTGGCCAACCTGCTGTTCCTGAAAGAGAACTGGTGAAGCCCGTAACTGACTGGAATGATGAAGATAGACGCCTGGTCAACATTGACACCAAGGCTAGGTCTCTCATTGCCATGTCACTCCCTGATGACGTCTTTCATTCTGTCTGTCACCTTCGCTCTGCTAAGGAGATATGGGACATTCTCTGTGTTCAATATGAAGGTACTGCCGTACTCATGGAATCAAGAAAGATTTTCTTGGTTCGTCAGTACGAAAGCTTTATTCATCAGAAGGATGAAACTCTCTCCCAGCTACATCAGAGATTCAACTGTCTTCTGATTGATCTGAAGACCATCGGTACTACCTACTCTAACTCTGAGGTGGTTACCAAGTTCATGGAAGCTCTTCCTGAACATTGGGAAATCTACACCTCCTGCTTAACTATGTCAAAGGACATAAAGACACTCACTCTAAGTGAGCTGTACGGTATTCTTCTGAACCGTGAACAACAGAAGAAACTGAAAAAGAATCTCATAAGAGATTCTAAAGAATCCAAAAGCACATCTGTTGCATTGGTTTCTGATTCAGTTCCTCCTGTTGCTGCTTCTTCTTCTTCAGTAACTATTACTGAATTAGAATCTTCTGACTCTGACATGTCAGAAGATCCTGAATTCAATGAATCTCTTGCTCTTTTAACTAGATCCTTTAAAAAGTTTGCCAAAAAGGGAAACTTCCATAAAAAGAAACATCTTTCTATTACTGACAAGCCAAAGTCAGATTCTACTGACAAGGCTACTGCTATCTGCTACAACTGTCAGAGCAAAGGACACTTTGCTAATGATTGCAGGTACAGAAAAAGTCAGTTTGCTCCCTCCTCTGCAAAATCTTCTTCCAAGAACCCCAAATACCAACGCCTGAAGGAAAAGTACAAAAAGATGAAAACTCAGCGTAAAGGCAAAGGTTTAATCGCAGAAGACTGCGACTGGGATGATGTCTCCTCTGATGACTCGTCTGATGAGGAAGATACTCAAGTGGCACTCATGGCCATTATTGAGGAACCTACCTTAGCTCTCATGGCTAAGATAGAAGAGGTTCCTGAAGAGATTCCTCCTCAGGATCCTGAAGCTTCTTCTTCCACAACTCCTGAAGCTTCCACCTCTGCGACTGATTCTTCCAGTCAGGTACCTATTCCTCTCATCCCTCTTGAAAGCTTAACACAGTTAGACCTGGTCACTCTCGACCTTTACAAAGCCCTTAATGGTAAAACATCTGCTGAAAAAATGAATATTGACCTTAGAGGACAACTCAAAGAATGTCAAGAAAAATTAAAACAGCTTACCATTGTAGAAGAAAATTATAAGGACCAGGTCTCTGTAAACAAAACTCTGTGTATTGAAAGAGAATTGGCTCTTGCTGCCAAAGAGAAGGCCCTTGCTCAATTAAATGCTGAGAAAGTCACCATCAAAGGATGGAGTGACGCCTCTGAAAAAGTTGATGAAATATTAGCTTCAGGGAGGTCTGATAAAAGCAAGAGAGGTCTTGGATTCTTTCGTGGATACAAGAAAGAAGAAACTAAGTCTGATAGTTCCATGCTCAAATTTGGAAAATTTGTCTCTTCTATTCCTCTTCCTAATGCCTCTGAAAACACCCCTTCTTCTTCTTCTAACACTCACCCTGAAGGTGCTCCTAAGAGCAAAAAGAAAACAGTTAAGGATAAATCCAAAACTGAAACACCTTCAAAGACCAAGGGTCCTAAACCCAAAAACAAAGTTCTGGGTGGTGGTCCTTCAGTTTCTGGAACTAAGTCTCTTTCTCAGAGCCCTGCTCCCAGACTGAAGATTGACCTGAAGCAAACGACTAAGGAGAAGACTCCAATTCCTCCTATGTCAAATGCTAAAGGCATACTTGGTGCAGGTCCTGCTCACCTAAAGTTCAAAAACTTTCTGGACCACACTAAACGCTTTCAATATCGCAAATGTTATCACTGTGGATTAAATGACCATATTGCGAGTAAGTGTCCTGATGCTACCAAAGCTGAAAAATCAGCTAAGGTAAAGAAGATTCCCAAGACTGAGAAATCAGTCAAAGGAAAGAAGGTTGTCAAGACTGTTCCTTCAGTCAAGACTCCAGCCTCCTGTACTGATACTTCAGTAAAGGCTGACACTGATTCAACCAGTCCTACTGATACTTCTGGATCCATAGTTCTATGGGTACCAAAGAAAACTTAAACTCTGTATTTTACAGGATAAGGGCATCTGGTACTTGGACAGTGGATGCTCTCGACACATGACTGGTTCTAAATCTGTCCTCACTAACTACCGTGAAGAAAGAGGTCCTGCTGTGACCTTTGGCGGAAACGGTAGAGGCCAAACCCGAGGGTATGGCACTCTGACCAACGGAGTAACTACTTTCAAAAGAGTTGCTTATGTTGAAGGCCTAATGCATAATCTTCTGAGCATCAGTCAACTATGTGATAAGAATCACAAAGTTTCTTTCTCTAAGAAAAAGTGCAAAGTCAAGAACAGGAAAAAGGAAGTCATTCTCAATGGTGTTAGACATGCAGATATCTACATCATCAATATGAATACTTCCACTGATAACTTCTGTTTCGTATCACGTGCTTCCACTGATATGAATTGGCTCTGGCACAAGCGTCTCTCTCATCTCAACTTCAAGACGCTGAATCAACTCTGCATCAACAACCTGGTCATTGGTCTTCCTGACTTTCGCTATACAAAGGAATCTCTTTGTTCAGCATGTGAGAAAGGAAAACAGACCAGGGCTAGCTTCAAGTCCAAGCAGATTTCCTCCATCAGCTCTCCTCTACAACTTCTCCACATGGATCTCTTTGGACCTGTTAATGTCCAATCCATTGGTGGAAAGAAATATACTCTGGTGATCGTAGATGAATATTCCAGATATACTTGGGTTTTCTTCTTACGTGCCAAGAGTGATGCTCCTGAAGAAATCATCCTGTTCGTCAGGAAGATGGAAAAACTCAACAACCTTACTGTTCGTTCAATAAGAAGTGACCATGGGACTGAGTTCAAAAACAGTACCTTGGAATCTTTCTTTGAACAGAAAGGTATCTCTCAAAACTTCTCCTCTGTGAGAACTCCTCAGCAAAATGGTGTTGCTGAAAGACGAAACAGGACACTAATCGAAGCTGCGAGATCTATGCTGAGTGAAGCCAATCTGGCCACTCAGTTCTGGGCTGAAGCTGTAAATACTGCTTGTTACACTCAGAACAGATCTCTGATTGTCAAGCGTTTCAGAAGAACAGCTTACGAACTCTTTCGTAACAGGAAACCATCAATCAAACATCTCCATATCTTTGGTTGTGTCTGCTACATCCTAAACAACAAAGATAATCTTGGAAAGTTTGATTCCAAATCTGATGATGGAATTTTCCTCGGATACTCTTCCATTTCTAAAACTTACCGTGTGTTCAACAAACGAAGACAAGCCATTGAGGAAACGATTCATGTCAAGTTTGATGAATCGGGCCCTACCTTTCCTCATCCGAATGATAATACTGAAATCAATCAGTGGGCTGACTCTTTCTTTCAAGTCCCTGAACCTCCTATTGCTGATCCTTCTCCTCAAGACCTTCCTGATGGTTTTGAAGAAGATCCAATACCACCCTCTGATATAACCACTCCACCTCTTATAAATGCCACCCCTATCACTCAAATCACACCACCTGAACCTGATCAACCCACTAACAGTGAAGACTTCTCTCATACCACTGTTAGTGAACCCTCTCCTACAAATCTTCTTCCTGATCCATCATCCAATGAAGCATCTACTTCAGGACAGGTGTATCAACCACCTGCTCTCCGATGGACCAAAGATCATCCCATTGATCAAGTTCTTGGAAACCCTTCTTCTGGTGTGAAAACTAGACGTCAAGCTGGTAACGTCTGTCTTTATGTAAATTTTATCTCTGAAAATGAACCTAAAGAAATAGATGATGCTTTGCGTGATCCTGCCTGGGTCTCAGCCATGCAGGAAGAGCTAGCAGAGTTCATCAGAAACAATGTCTGGCTTCTCGTCCCTAGGCCTCGAAAACGTACAATCATTGGTTCCAAGTGGATTTTTCGAAATAAACTTGATGAGATTGGTACAATCATTCGAAACAAGGCTCGCCTTGTGGCTCAGGGATACAGGCAGGAAGAGGGCATTGATTACGATGAAACTTTTGCTCCTGTTGCTAGGCTCGAAGCAATTCGACTCTTCCTAGCTTTTGCAGCACATATGAACTTCAAAGTTTATCAGATGGACATCAAAAATGCCTTTCTGAATGGAAAACTTAATGAAGAGGTCTATGTGGCTCAGCCTCCTGGCTTTGTAGATCCTAAGTTCCCTGATCACGTCTACAAGTTAAACAAGGCTCTCTATGGGTTAAAACAGGCTCCTCGTGCCTGGTATGATACCCTCTCAACCTTTCTTCTCTCTAAAGGTTTTGTTCGTGGAAAGATTGATAGCACTTTATTTCTGAAGAAATATCCTAAGCATATCCTTCTTGTCCAGATATATGTCGATGACATTATCTTTGGATCCACGAATCCCAAACTCTGCGAAAAGTTTGAGTTGCTCATGAAATCTGAATATAAAATGTCTATGATGGGCGAACTAACATTCTTTTTAGGACTTCAGATCAAGCAATCTGAAAAGGGAATTTTCATCAATCAAGGTAAATATGTACATGAGATGTTGAAGAAATTTGATCTCACATCCTGTACACCGATGAAGACTCCAATGGCTCCTCCTCTGTCTCTTGACAAGGATTCCAAAGGGAAACCTGTTGATGTGACTCTCTATAGAGGAATGATTGGCTCACTGCTGTATCTTACAGCGAGTCGTCCTGATATCATGTATTCTACATGTCTCTGTGCTCGTTATCAGGCTGAACCCAAAGAATCCCATCTGACCGCTGTAAAGCGGATCTTCAGATACCTGAAGGGAACTCCTAACATGGGTCTTTGGTACTCCAAGGACTCAGGGTTCGATCTAACAGCTTATTCTGATAGTGACTTTGCAGGTTGTAAGATCGACAGGAAAAGCACTACTGGTGGCTGTCACCTTTTAGGTGGCAAGTTGGTGAGTTGGACTAGCAAGAAGCAGAACTCTGTGTCCACATCAACTGCTGAAGCTGAATATGTTGCAGCAGGAATATGTTGTGCTCAGGTCCTGTGGCTGAGAAATCAACTTCAGGACTATGACATACAACTCTCCAAAATTCCTATATACTGTGACAACACTTCAGCAATAGCCATTGCTAACAATCCTGTCTTACACTCTAAGACAAAGCACATTGAAGTGAGATATCACTTCATCAGGGATCATGTGATGAATGGTGATATTGAACTCCATTTTGTCCCTACTGAATATCAGCTTGCTGACCTCTTTACCAAACCACTGGATGTGACGCGTTTTAATATGCTCCTCAGTGAACTTGGGATGTTAAATCCTGAAGAATAGAAGTTCTCAGGACAAACAGTTGTTAAAGTCCTTTTGAAAATATTCCCTCAGGACCACTTTTATTAACAACTCCTGAATAACTCTTCTTCAGAGGATGACTCTATTCAGTACTTACAAAATCTTTGTTCAATATCCGAATACTGATGATTCTCAGGTAAGTATTTCTTCCCTCTGCTACTGAAACCTTATCGCATTAAATGTGATAAGAGGATTTTCCCAAAACAGTACTTATCTGATAAGTACTCTGATTCCCATAAAACATATCTTTCACCAAAATGGAATCATCCCCTGAAAAGGTGGTTTTTAGTTTTTCTAATAAAACAAACCTTTCATCTGCACTGACACGTAATGGGACGTTTCCTGTTCCCCACTACGTGTGTCAGGCGCGTGAACGCGCGTCGAGCTTCTTTTTCATCATCACGTTTGAATTTAGCCGCTCTTTTCTCTCTCATCCTTTTTCTCTCTCCTACCACGAGGTATAAAAACCTCATTCGTAATCCTTTTCACTCTTTACGCTCACATACTACTCTCTAAGCATTCAAGCAAGAAAAAGCAAGAATCTGCAATCTCAAGAACACCAAGAACACACACTTACCACTTCTTTAACAAGATCAACGTAAGTTTCCTTTTGTTCTTTGTTCTTTCCACAATCTAAGTTGGTATTCTTCCTTAAAAACAACTTATTTTGGTAAACGTTTTTCCAAAAACCCTAAGATCACTTCGTTTGATCTTAGTTTTCCAAAATCTTCAAAGATTTTTGTTAAAACTGTTTAACATGATTTTTCTTATTTCTTTTAAGAAACAGTCATAAACTCCTAATTTGATATCTTTTCATCAAAATAGAAGTTCTTTTTAATACCAAAACACATTCCTTTTGTGTATTTTGGTATCTAATCTATTCTAAGTATAAAGGATTTCACCATTTTTATGAACATATTTTGTGTTCATTGAAAAATGAAGAAAAATGCATATTTTGGACTCTTAATCATCCATATATGTTATTTTTATGTTTCTAACAGGATGGCTGCTACTACTTCTTCGCTGGACGCTCAACTCTCCTCCGAGGCTACTCCACTACAATCCTCATCTGAAAGCCTGCCGATCGTCATCCCTGCGCATGACGTTCAATTCAAACAGAACAACGTTCTTGCTCTGTTTGACATTCCTGAAGACAAGGAATATCTAATTCCTGCCAAGGACTTCCTGCTACGAAGCCCTCTGAAGACGGCTTTCACCCTGGACCCCAAGCCGAACAAGCCCATGCTACAACAACTGTGGTCTACAGCCATGGTTACCAAGGAGAAGAACTCCAAGGGCGTCCTGCGCGAGGTGATCAAGTTCCAAATCAGGGACAACCTCATTTCCTTCGGTTTCGGAACACTCAGGAACGTGCTTAACTTCCCCAAGAAGAAGCGCTTCCCTCCTGTCCCCACTGCTGACGAGATCGTCGAATTCCTGGACGACATAGGCTACAGATGGCCTGTCAACAAGGAAGGCGTCCTGCTGCCCAAGACCGGTGCCACTGTCCATAAGTCAGGACTCAACGCCGTGTTCTATTATATATGGAACACGTTTGGCCTGTGCTTATCGGGCAAAACAGGGAGTACGGAGCAGTTCCCAATGGTCATCCAACAAATGGTCTACTCTGCGATCAAGAATCGCGAGTTCGACTATGCTCGCTCCATCTGGGACGACATGGTGAGGAAGGTCCGACAAAAGAACCGGGTCGTCAACGTTGCCTTCACCAGGTTTTTCTCAGCCGTCCTGGAGCTGCATATGGGGGAAAACTACCCCAAGATTGGAAACTCCAACAACTACTCTCTGGGACCCAGGTTCCTGGAACAAGTTGTTCATCATCCTGAGGACGTCCCTCTCTCCGACGTCCTGGTCGTTCCTGAACAAGTTCAGGAACAGGATGCTGAACGACCCACCTCTCCCACCACAGGTACGTTTTCTATCATCTCTTCCAAACCTCATTCTTCTACTTCTATGCATGCTATGTCAGTAGCTAACCCAATACTGACTTCCCCAGCTGCAACCACAATCTCTGCGCTCCAGAAGCGCCCCCAACCATCCTCTGTCACTCCTCCACCTCCTACAAAACGCGCCAAAGCAAGGGCGCAAAAGAAAAAGACGCAGGCGGCTGGTAAGAAATATTACATTACCCTGCCCCAGCTCTTTAATAAACCATCCCCTTTGTCTAAACATTCTTCCACTGCAGATACTTCTACATCTGCCCCTGTTACACAAGAACCTGAGGTGGTTCAACTCGAACCCTCAGAGAATCTGGTGGGTAATCATCCTGATACCCTCCAAGCCTCAGGTAATATTTCTAAGCAATATATTACTGTTACTTCTTCTATGAAAGCTAATGAGTCTTCTAGTGCTCACTTAGCTACTCTGTCTACAGGTTCTTTAGGAGCAGGTTCTGAAGGGCACCAAGATGATCCCTTCAACGACTTCATCCTCACGGATGCCGAGCATCAGCTGAACACAGCTGAACTCCGCAGGCAGTCCGCTGAAAGGAACCTGCTTGAGGCCCGCACTGCCCTCCAGCAGAAGGAGGCCGAGCACTCAGCACAGCTCCAGTCCCTCCAACAGGAACTTGTTGCTGCCAAAGCTGCTGCAGCCGCTGCTGAAGCCGCCGCCGCCAGTGCCACTGCCGCCGCCGTCGCCGCGACTCCGCCGCCCACGGCCGTCACCCTGTCCATCCCTTGTCTGGATAACATCCACGACAAGGTTTCACAGGTTGCCTCCTCCTCCACCAACCTTCAGGCATCTATTGATGACCTGAAGGTCACGGCACTCCCTGCGCTCTCCACCAACATCATCAACAGCACCAATTCTCTCACCACCTTTCAAACAACGGTGGTTCAGAGATTGGATGCTCAGGAAGCTGCTCTCCGAGCCATCCAGGAGCAGGTGCAAGGGCTCTCCTCTGCTGTCAACGCCCTCACCTCTGCTCCTGCGCCGCCTCCATCCTTCACCACGGCGGACAGGGAGGTTTTGCAGTCCCTGATCTCCTCATCATTCATCCAGCGCAAAGTCCTGAGCGACATGGCCTCTCTCCTCCAAAGGAGTGTTACAACAGCTGCCTTAGTACAGGCACCTGCTGAGGGGGAGAGACAGCCCCGAGACCATTCAGCGTATTCCCCCTCCACCAACTGGAGAACCACTGAAGACGGGGGAATAATGAAGACGACGATGATGATGATGAAGATGATGATGATGTTGACGACGACATCTTCGTCGAGAAGGTCCCTACTGCCTCTGCGCCCATTCCAGGGCTCGCACAACCTCAGGGGGAGAACCCTGATGCCTCTGGTATGTCTCCACTACCATCCTCTCCTCTTCCTCTGATAACCAACCTATTTCTACCCTCCTTAAATCTAAACCTACCCCTGAAACCATCACCCTAGACTCCTCACCTGAAAACTCCCCTCCTAATAACCTTCAAATGGTTATCTACCAACCTCCCAAACTACCTTCTCCTGAACCAACTCCTGAACTCACCTCTGCCCCTGAACCTGAACCCTTTAACCAAGCCGATCCTGAAACCCAAGATGTCAACTTTGGCTCTGTCACTGGTGACATTATTCGCCTAATGGAGAATAGTCCCAATGAACAGACCAGAGCTGAAGTAGCTAAAATGACCTTCAGGATCACACCCCTCAACCAAGAAACCATTTCTACCCGTCCTACTACCCGTTTCAACCAAGAAGCCTCTTCATCCAGAACCCCTGAAATCCGAGCCACCCCTGAAACCATATGCCTTTCATCAGATGATGAATTCATCTCTGATGACTTCTCTACCCCTGCCTCTTCACCCAGATCACCTCCCTCAAACTCTCCTAGATCTGAAGGTGAAAACTACCCTGACAGTTCCTTTGCCATTGACAGGGATGGGCGCTTAGACGCCGTGATAGAGCGACTCGAGAGTACAAGAGTAAAAATTCCTCTTCGTACCTCTTGTGACTCTGAGTTCGCCTATCTCTCGCAGGAGGAGTACAACGAGGCTGTACAGGCTCAACTAGAGCATAATAAGAAGCAGAAGGAAGCTTTCCTCTCTGCCCAAGCCGCTCGAAGGCTTGCATCGGATTTTGTAGATGAAGATGCTGAAATAAGTGCAGATCCTATCCTTGCACAGAAGGCTGTTCTGAAGGTCTTCAACAAAAATGCAGAGATACAGACTGGAGAAGTGAATGCTGAGCTTGACTGGTGCAGAGATCGGTTACACCTCCGAAAGCATGGTGCTGCCATCTCAGGTACCCATCTTCGCCGATCTAGAGGCAAGAAAGGTAATCCTGGTAAAACCTGGATCACAGTCAAACGCTCTGGAGTGAAGGACGTAGAGCACACTCTGGACAAGTTAGATCGCTACAACTTGTCAGAGTGGAACGAAATCAGATCCCTGCTTCCCAAAGCCAACAAGAACTATCGGGCTGAAGTAGAAGAAGTCATTGAAGGACTTATTGCTCGCATCAGAAGGACAACTGAAATACCTGATGACCTGCTCCAACACTCTCCACTCCTATCTCAGCAGCCTGTTCGAAGATCTGCAGGCACCTCTACAAGAAGACCAACTCCATGTCTTCCCAGAATGGTTGTTAAACCTCTGGACCTCTCGATGCTTGATCTTTCATTCCCTCCTGGAATCACTCTATCTGAAGGACAAGTAATCAGAGAACCCGTTCATGGCATATGTGTTAGCAATAACTCAATCCTACGCTTTCAGCGCTTCAGTGAGCTACACATAGCGCCCTATGAACATCTTTTGACAGTTCTCTTCACTGCACAACAAGATAAGAAAAATCCAGACAACAAAGAGATCATCCGCACTGTCAGAGCTATACTTGATCACAGACTTGCCTTCAGCGACACTCCTGTTCCTGTTTGCGTCAAGACTGAATACATTAGCGAAGAATCTGATAGTTAGTTGTCTTGTATTTTTTTTCTTTCAGTACTTCTATCATGTACTTTTGTATTTTCCTTACTCTTGTAATATTTAATGAGATTAATGAGAATGCAATTAAGTGCATTGTACTTCATTCCATCATAGTACTGAAAAAGATCCCTCAAAACAGTAAATGGGACATGTACCTTTATGAGTTCTATTTCCTACTGTTTAGTTCTAGACTTAGATTTATTTCTAACTTTTCTAGTTTAAGACAATTACTCTGTTGTCTTATCATTATCATTTAGGGGGAGATTGTTGATCCAGCTCTCCTAAGACCTGATAAAATGATAATGATCCTGAATCTTTACTTAGTGAATAGGTTCTTACTTCTGTTATAGCTTGAGGAATTATCACTGAGTCTGTTCAATGTTATTCCATGTTACTTATGCTGTAACTTAACTTTATAGATCAGGATCAGGATCAGGAGACTAACGAGTCTGTTCTGCAGTCTACTGATCCTGTCCACTGAAGTGAAGACCTCCTCCTGAAGACATTAAGATCATACAAAAAGAACCATCAGCGACGTCGAAGAAATAGCTGATGACAGGAACAGCATGCTCGTGATCTGAAGACGGAACTCAGTGATAGCAGTCTGTTCACTATCGTATGACATCCTGAAGACTCATCAGGATACACGTGACCCTGAACGTCCCCTCTTTCAGGACTCTAGTCACTGATCAGTATCCTGATCCTGAAGGATTAGAATAATGTCTTAGTCTAATGCACAAAAGGATTACACGCCTTTTCTGACACAATAGTACATAAGGGCAGTTACTTTACTGTTCCCTCCGTACTTATCAGACCATAAGGCAACTGTTTACAAACATCCTCTTTTGCACACCATGCAAAGAGTATTTGTTTATAGTAAATAGTACAACAGACCACTCACATTGTGACACGTCACAATAGTAGGTCTGCATGCATTTAATGCATGGAGTATAAATAGGACGTGAAGAGATGTTCTCCATACTTCTTCTTCATCCTAAAATACTCAAGTCCTTTCTCTCTATTTCCCTCTATCTTCTTTCTTTATTCTCTTCTCACTTAGTGCATAGTGAAAGAACTTAGATTGTTTAGTTTAGACTAATTGTCTTTTCTATTTCCGCAACAATCTGTAAATTCATATTGTTTATAAAACAAGAATTTAAAAGTGAGAAAATTGTGTGATTATATTCAACCCCCCCCCTTCTATAATCCCAATCGCTATCCTTACTTGAAGGTCACCTACTTGGGACCAACAGTAATGAATCCTTACCTTCAATGAACTGATATTCGAGATGACCTGGAAGTTCCTTCAGTTCCAGTTTCGACGGTTCTTCCAATGAGGTCTTTATCCTAGCATCGTCTTCTCTTTTGATTTCCTTGAATTCCTTGGGAGCTTCTAATCCTTTGTTCAGAAGTTCTTCTAATTCTTTGATGTCCTCTTCTGGATTTGTGTAACTCATCAAGAAGATTTCTTGATCTTTACCTGTTCCAAAAACAAAATCATTAATTTCAGCTTCAATGTGAGGATCATAATCTTTTGTATAATCTATATCATCGGTAGATATAGCATGACTCATGGCTTTATCCATAGAGAACGTGACTCTTTCATTATTTATCCCTAGACTAAGTTGTTTTCTAGAAACATGAAATACTGCGTCTGCAGTATTTAAGAATGGACGTCCAAGAATTAGAGGTACCTTAATATCTCTTTTCATTTCTAGGACAACAAAGTCGGCTAGAAAGACAAAATTGTCAACTTGTATTGGGACATCCTCAGCTATTCCTACGGGGTATTTAATAGATTTGTCTACCAGTTGAATGGTCATTCGTGTATCTGTTAAATCCCCTGGTCCTAGCTCTTGGTAAATTGATAAAGGCATCAATTTTATGCTAGCTCCTAAGTCTACCAAAGCATCAAAAAGTATTCTTTCACCAAAATAGAAAGGAATAGTAAAACTCCCTGGGTTTCCTTTCTTTCGAGGAATATTATTCAGGATTGCTGAACATTCTTCATTTAGCACTGCAGTTTCCATGTTGGATTTATTTGCTACCAACTGCTTGACGAATCTTGCATAATTCGGCATTCTTGCAATCAAATCAACCAAAGGTACATTAATTTTGACTTGCCGAATCAGTTCAAGGAAATTACTGTACTGGGCTTCTTCTTTTTTCTTTTCTTAGCCTTACTAGAAAAGGTACTTTTGGTTGTGTCTGTCTTGGTTTCCGTTCTTTGGGTTCGGTTATCTTTTTCTGTGACAATTCTGAATGGGTTGCAGGTAGCTCAATTTCCGGTTCCACCACCTGTGAATTAGGCACTGAATTAGATTCCGACATTTGTGGCGATTGATCTACCTTACCTCCCCTTGTGGTAATGTCATTTACTTCACTCATGTCATGCCCCTCCATATCTGCAAAAAGATCAGGGTACAATTCAATTAGTAAAGATAAAATATGAGATACATCTTTCCTCAACTTATCTAGAATGCTTATGTTAATATCAATCCTTCTGCTCGTTTAAGAATTCATCTGAGCCTGTCCTATGATCAATTTTGTCAGCATTTGTTCCACCAAGCTTTCGAATGAATAGGTTTGCATAGGAGAATTCCATGAGTAAGACTTTTGCCATGTACAAAATCCTGTTGGGTGAGGGTATCCACAATCCCCACACTTGTATTGTTACTCATCAACCATGGAGGTTAGAGTTTCCAACTATTTTTCAAGATACTTTTGCATATCTTGTACTGATTTGACTTCTTCTCTTGCTAACTTATCTTCCTGCTCGGGTGTCCAATTTAGATGATGGATAGTCATGTCCTCAAAAGTTGGTATGCCTCTTTTGCTGATTTGTATTCAAAGATGCCTCCACTTGAAGTATCTAACATTAAACGAGAATCATCAGTTAATCCCTTATAAAAGATTTTAGTGACCTCTTCTTGAGTAAATCCATGATTAGGGATGTTGGTCCCAATGAGGTGACCTTCAAGTAAGGATGGTGTATGGGATTATAGAAGGGGGGGTTGAATATAATCACACAAAATTTCACTTTTAAATTCTTGTTGTATTAACAAAATGAATTTACAGATTGTTGCGGAAATAGAAGAGACAATAAGTCTAAACTAAACAATCTAAGCTTTCTTTCACTATGCACTAAAGTGAGAAGATGAAGAAAAGAAAGAAGATAGAGGGAATAAGAAAGAAAGGATTAGGGTATTTTTAGGTTGAAGAAGAAGTATGGAGAACATCTCTTCAAGTCCTATTTATACCCAATGCATTAAATGCATGCAGACTCACTTTTGTGTACGTGTCACAATGTAAGTGGTCCTTTGTACTATTTACTATAAACAAATACTCTTTGCATGGTGTGCAAAAGAGGAAGTGTGTAAACAGTTGCCTTGAGGTCTGATAAGTACGGAGGGAACAGTAAAGAGACTGTCCTTATGTACTTTTGTGTCAGTAAAGGCGGAAAATCCTTTTGTGCATTAGACTAAGACATTACACTAATCCTTCAGGATCAGGATACTGATCAGTGAGTAGAGTCCTAAAACTGATGTTGTTCAGGGTCACTTGTATCCTGATGAATCTTCAGGATGTCATACGATATTGAGCAGCCTGCTATCACTGAGTTCCGTCTTCAGATCACGAGCATGCTGTTCCTGTCATCAGCTAATTCTTCGACGTCGCTGATGGTTCTTTGAGTATGATCTTGATGTCTTCAGGAGGTCTTCACTTCAGTGGACAGGATCAGTAGACTGCAGAACAGACTCGTTCGTCTCCTGATCCTGATCCTGATAATTATAAGAATAAGTTACAGCATAAGTAACATGGAATAATACTGAACAGACTCAGTGATAATTCCTCAAGCTATAACACAAGTAAAACCTATTCACTAAGTAAAGATTCAGGATCATTATCATTTCATCAGGTCTTAGGAGAGCTGGATCAACAATCTCCCCCTAAATGATAATGATAAGACAATGGAGAAATTGTCTAAGTCTAGAAAAAAAAATTTCTAAGTCTAGATGAAACAGTAGGAAATAGAACTCATAAAGGTACATGTCCCATTTACTGTTTTGAGGGATCTTTTTCAGTACTATGATGGAGTAAAGTACAATACACTGAATTGCATTTTCATTAATCTTAATAAGGTTACAAGAGTAAAGAAAATACATAAGTACATGAATGAAGTACTGAAAGGAAATTACAAAAATTCTAACTATCAGAGTCTTCGCTAACTACTTCAGTTTTGACTTGAATTGGAACAGGAGTATCACTGAAGGCGATTCTATGATCGAGGATAGCTCTGACAGTGCGAATGATTTCTTTATTATCTTGGTTTTTCTTATCCTTCTGAGCGATGAAGAGAACTGATACCAAGTGTTCATATGGTGCTTTGTGTAGCTCGCTGAAGCGCTGAAAGCGAAGGTTTTTGGAGTTGTCGCTTACACAAATACCATGAACAGGTTCTCTGATCACTTGTCCTTCAGAGAGAGAGACTCCAGCAGGGAAGTAAAGGTCAAGCTTCGAGAGGTCCAATGGCTTGATAACAGTTCTGGGCATGCAAGGAGTTGGTCTCCTTGTTGAGGTGCCTGCAGATCTTCGAACTGGAGGTTTTGGTAGAGCAGAGGGAGGCTGGAGCAGGACATCAGGTATTTCAGTTGTTCTTCTGATTCGACCAATAAGTCCATCAATGACTTCTTCTACTTCAGCCCTGTAGTTCTTGTTGGCTTTTGGAAGTAGGCTTCTTATTTCGTTCCACTCTGACAAGTTGTAACGATCCAACTTGTCCAGAGTGTGCTCGACGTCCTTCACTCCTGGGCGTTTGACGGTAAGCCAGGTTTTGCCAGGACCTCCTTTCTTGCCGCGGCTTCGACGAAGATGGATTCCGGTTATTCTGGCACCATGCTTCCTGAGATGAAGTCGGTCTCTGCACCAGTCAAGCTCCTTGTCTACTACCTCTGTCTCTTCCTCTGTTCTTTTGTTGAAGACCTTCAGAGCTGCCTTCTGTGCAAGAATTGGATATGCACTTATTTCTTCGTCTTCATCAACGAAGTCAAAAGCAAGCTTCTTTGCAGCTTGAGCAGAGAGGAATGCTTCCTTCTGCTTTTTATTATGCTCCTCCTGAGCCTGTACAGCGAGGTCGTACTCCTCCTGCGATAGATAGGCGAACTCGGAGTCCCAAGAGGTACGAAGAGGAATTTTTACTCTTGTACTCTCGAGTCGCTATATCACGGCGTCTAAACGCCCATCCCTGTTGATAGTAGCAGAAGTGTCAGGGTAATTCTCACCTTCAGATCTAGGAGAATTAGAGGGAGGAGATCTAGGGGATGAAGCAGGGGTAGAGAAGTCGTCAGAGATGAATTCATCATCTGATGATAGGCAAATGGTCTCAGGAGGGGCTCGGGTTTCAGGGGTTCTGGAGGAAGATGCTTCAGGGTTAAAGCGGGTTGGTTTTGAGGGAATGGATTCATGGTTTAGGGGAGTTACTCTGAAAGTCATTCTGCTTAGTTCGGCTCGTGTATGTTCTGATGGACTATTCTCCATAAGGCGAACAATCTCACCAGTGACAGAACCAAAGTTAACATCATAACATTCAGAGTTGTCTTGGTTTTCAGGTTCAGGGGTTGGTGTAGATGTAGATTGAGGTGTTGGTTCAGGGGTAGGTTGTTTGGGTGGTTGGTAGATAACCATTTGTAGGTTGTTTGTTGGTGAGTCTTCAGAGGAGGTGTCGAGGGTGATGGTTTCAGGGTAGGTTTAGATTTAAGAAGAGTGGAGATGGGTTGGTTATCAGAAGATGAGGGAGAGGATGGTAGGAATAACGTACCAGGTGCACCGGGGTTCTCCCCCTGAGAGTGTGCAGGCCCTGGAGTGGGCGTTGACGCAGGAACCTTCTCGACGAAGAAGTCGTCGTCTTCATCATCATCATCATCTTCATCCTCATCCTCGTTCGTTCCCCCCTGTTCATTGGTTCTCCAGTTGGTGGAGGGGGAATAAACGGAATGGTCTCGCTGCTGTAGAGGCTGTCTCTCCCCCTCAACAGGTGCCTGAGCCAAGGCGGCTGTTGAAATATACCTCTGAAGGAGAGAGGCCATGTCGTTTTGGAGTTTGCGAGAGATGAAGGAAGAGGAGATCAGGGATTGCAGAATATCCCTGTCTGCGCTGGTGAACGATGGAGGAGGTGGAGGAGCAGAGGTGATGGCGTTGACAGCGTTGGTGAGGCCAGTCACCTGCTTCTGGAGAGCGTGGAGGCCTGCTTCCTGTGCATCCAACCTCTGAACCACTGTTGTTTGGAAAGTGGTGAGAGAGTTGGTGCTGTTGGTGATGGTGGTGGAGAGAGCAGGCAGAGCAGTGGCCTTCAGGTCATCAACAGATGCTTGAAGGGTGTTGGAGGAGGTGGCCACTTGAGAAACCTTGTCGTGGATGGTATCCAGACAAGGGATCGAGAGAGTTACGGCCGTCGGTGGCGGAGTGGCGGCGGCAGCAGCAGCAGTGGCAGTGGCGGCGGCGGCTTCAGCGGCGGTCGCAGCGGCCTTGGCTGATGCAAGCTCCAGCTCCAAAGCCTGGAGTCGAGCCTGGTGCGCATCTTCCTTCTGCTGGAGTGCTGCGCGGGCCTCCTGTAACTGTCGTTCAGCGGACTGACGACGAAGTTCAGCTGCACTCAGCTGTCGTTCGGAGTCCGTGAAGACGAAATCGTTAAAGGGGTCATCCTGGTGTAGTTGAGGATGCCCTTCAACGGCTGCTCCTAAAGAACCTGTAATATCAGTAGCTAAGTGAGCACGAGAGGTCTCAGAAGCTTTCATAAAAGAAGAAATGGCAATAAGTTGCTTAAAAGTATTACCTGAGGCTAGGAGGGTATCAGAGCGATTACCCTCCACATTCTCCGAGTGTTCGAGATGAACAACCTCAGGTTCTTGTTGGACAGGAGCAGTAGCAGGGGTGTCTGCACGTAAAGAAGTTTTAGATAAAGGGGAAGGTCTATTAAAAAGTTGAGGCAGGGTAATATAATATTTCTTACCAGCTGGAGCCTTCTTTTTCTTTTGCGCCTTAGATTTGGCGCGCTTTGGCTGGGGAGGAGGAGAGGAGCCAGAGGGAGGTGGGCGCTTCAGGAGCGCAGATGAAGTAGGTGCAGCTGGGGAAGTCAGTATAGGGTTAGCCACTGACATAGCATGCATAGAAAGAGAAGAAGATGGTTTGGATGAGAAGAGAGAGGACATACCTTGAGCAGGAGGAGAGATGGGTTGCTCTTCTGCCTCTGGTTGTGTTTCAGGAACAACCAGAACGTCAGAGAGGAACGTCGTCAGGTTTTGGAGAAACCTGGTCCAGAAACTTCACGCCTAAGGCGTAGTTGTTGAAGTTTCCCTCTGTTGGGTAGTTGGTACCCATGTGCAGTGCCAGGACGGCGGAGAAGAACCTGGTGTAGGGGACGTTGACCACCCTGGTCCTGTTCTTGATCTTCTTGATCATGTCGTCCCAGATGCAGCGAACATAGTCAAACTTGCGATTTTTGATCGCAGAGTAGACCATGTTCTGGATGACCGTGGGGAATTGCTCCGTGCTCCCCGTCTTTCCTGTCAGACAGAGACCAAACGTGTTCCATATGTAATAGAACGTAGTGTTTAGCCCTGTCTTGTGGACAGTAGCAGCCGTTTTGACCAGAGGGACGCCTTCCTTCACAGGCCAGTTGTAGCCTATGGCGTCCAGAAGCTCTATGACTTCATCAGAGGAAGGAGAAGAGGGAAATTTCTCCTTTTTGGGGAAGTTGAGTACATTCCGCAGGGTTCCAATGCCGAAAGAAATGATGTCGTCCTTGATCTGGAACTTGATCACTTCGTGCATTTTGCCCTTAGAGTTCCTTTCTTGGGCAGTGGTAGCAGTGGACCAAAGTTGCAGGAGCAGAGGTTTGTTGGGCGTTGGGTTGAGAGTGAAAGCCGTCTTCAGGGGACTGTTGAGGAGAAAGTCCCTGGCAGGCTTGAGATACGCCTTGTTGGCTGGTAGGTCGAACTGCCCAATGAGATTGTTGGGTTTGAACTGCAGATCGTGCTGGGGAATGACGATGGGAAGGTTTCCGGTGGCCGTCATGAGTGTGGTTGCCTCAGAGGAGAGCTGAGCGTCTAATGATGTAGAAGTAGTAGCAGCCATCCTGTTAAACACAAAAATAACATATGTGGATGATTAAGGATCCAAAATATGCATTTTTCTTCACTTTTCAATGAACACAGAATATGTTCATAAAAGTGGTGAAATCCTTTATACTTGGAGTGGATTAGATACCAAAATTCACAAAAGGAATGTGTTTTGGTATTAAAGAGAACTTCTATTTTGATGAAGATATATCAAAATAGGAGTTTATGATTATTCTTAAAAGAAATAAGAAAAAATCATATAAACTGTTTTATCAAAAATCTTAGAAGATTTTGGAAAAACTAAGATCAAACGAAGTGATCTTAGGGTTTTTGGAAAAACGTTTATCAAAATAAGTTGTTTTTAGAGAAGAATGTCAACTTAGATTGTGGAAAGAACAAAGAACATATGAATACTTACGTTGATCTTGTTAAGAAGGTGGTAAGTGTGTGTTCTTGGTGTTCTTGAGAATGCAGATTAGAGCGTAATAGCTTTTCTTGTTTGAGTTCTTTGAGAGAGAATTGTAAGCGTAAACAGAAAAATGGAGTACGAGTGAGGTTTTTATACCTCATGGTAGGAGAGAGAAACTGGATGAGAGAGAAAAGGGCGGCTAAATTCAAACGTAATGATGAAAAAGGAAGTTCTACGCGCGTTCACGCGCCTGACACACGTCGTGGGGAACAGGAAACGTCCCATTACGTGTCAGTGCAGATGAAAAGTTTGTTTTATTTGAAAAGCTAAAAACCACCTTTTCAGGGGATAATTCCATTTTGATGAAAGAATTGTTTTCTTGAAATTAGAGTACTTATCAGATAAGTACTGTTTTGGGAAAATCCTCTTATCACATTTAATGCGATAAGGTTTCAGGAGCAGAGGTACTTACCTGAGAATCATCAGTATTCGGATTTTGAACAAAGATTTTGTAAGTACTGAATAGAGTCATCCTCTGATGAGAGTTTGTTCAGGAGTTGTTAAGGAAAGAGTCCTGAGAAAAGGTTTTCTATAGGATTTAACAACTGTTTGTCCTGATAAACTTCAATCATTAGGATTTAACATCCCAAGTTCACTGATGAGCATATTGAAACGCGTCACATCCAGTTGTTTGGTAAAGAGGTCAGCAAGCTGATATTCAGTAGGGACAAAATGGAGTTCAATATCACCATTCATCACATGATCCCTGATGAAGTGATATCTCACTTCAATGTGCTTTGTCTTGGAGTGTAAGACAGGATTGTTAGCGATGGCGATCGCTGAAGTGTTGTCACAGTAGATAGGAATTTTAGAGAGTTGTATGTCATAGTCCTGAAGTTGATTTCTCAGCCACATGACTTGAGCACAACAGATTCCTGCTGCAACATATTCAGCTTCAGCAGTTGATGTGGACACAGAGTTCTGTTTCTTGCTAGTCCAACTCACCAACTTGCCACCAAGCAGGTGACATCCACCAGTGGTGCTTTTCCTGTCGATCTTACATCCTGCAAAGTCACTATCAGAATACGCTGTTAGATCGAACCCTGAGTCCTTGGAGTACCAAAGACCCAGATTAGGAGTTCCCTTCAGATATCTGAAGATCCGCTTTACAGCGGTCAGATGGGATTCTTTGGGTTCAGCCTGATAACGAGCACATAAGCATGTAGAGTACATGATATCAGGGCGACTAGCTGTAAGATACAGCAGAGAGCCGATCATTCCTCTGTATAGAGTCACATCAACAGGTTTCCCTTTGGAATCTTTGTCAAGTGATAGAGGAGGAGCCATTGGAGTCTTCATCGGTGTACAGGATGTGAGATCAAATTTCTTTAGCATCTCCTGTACATATTTACCTTGATTGATAAAGATTCCCTTTTCAAATTGCTTGATCTGAAGTCCTAAAAAGAATGTTAGTTCACCCATCATAGACATTTTATATTCAGATTTCATGAGCAACTCAAACTTTTCGCAGAGTTTGGGATTGGTGGATCCAAAGATAATGTCATCGACATATATCTGGACAAGAAGGATATGCTTAGGATATTTCTTTAGAAATAAAGTGCTATCAATCTTACCACGAACAAAACCTTTAGAGAGAAGAAAGGTTAAAAAGGTATCATACCAGGCACGAGGAGCCTGTTTTAACCCATAGAGAGCCTTGTTTAACTTGTAGACGTGATCAGGGAACTTAGGATCTACAAAGCCAAGAGGCTGAGCCACATAGACTTCTTCATTAAGTTTTCCATTCAGAAAGGCATTTTTGATGTCCATCTGATAAACCTTGAAGTTCATATGTGCTGCGAAGGCTGGGAAAAGTCGAATTGCTTCGAGCCTAGCCACAGGAGCAAAGGTTTCATCGTAATCAATGCCCTCTTCCTGCCTGTATCCCTGAGCCACAAGGCGAACCTTGTTTCGAATAATCGTACCAATCTCATCAAGTTTATTTCGAAAAATCCACTTGGAACCAATGATAGTACGTTTTCGAGGCCTAGGGACGAGAAGCCAGACATTGTTTCTGATGAACTCTGCTAGCTCTTCCTGCATGGCTGAGATCCAGGCAGGATCACGCAAAGCATCATCTATTTCTTTAGGTTCATTTTCAGAGATGAAATTAACATAAAGACAGACGTTACCAGATTGACGTCGAGTTTTAATGCCAGAGGAGGGATTACCAAGAACTTGATCAATAGGATGATCCTTGGTCCATCGAAGAGCAGGTGGCTGATACACCTGTCCTGAAGTGGAAGCTTCATTTACTGATGAATCAGGGAGAAGATTAGTAGGAGAAGGTTCACTAATAGTGGTTTGAGAGAAGTCTTCACTGTTAGTGGATTGATCAGGTTCAGTTGGTGCGATTTGGGTAATTGGAGTGGCATTTATCAGAGGTGGAGTAGTTATTTCAGTGGGTGGTATAGGAGGATCTTCTTCAAAACCATCAGGAAGGTCTTGAGGAGATGGATCAGCAATGGGAGTTTCAGGGATTTGAAAGAAAGAATCAGCCCACTGATTTATTTCAGAATTTTCATGAGGGTGAGGAAAGGTAGCACCCGATTCATCGAACTTTACATGAATCGTTTCCTCTATGGCTTGTCTTCGTTTGTTGAACATACGGTAGGTTTTAGAGATAGAGGAGTATCCAAGGAAGATTCCATCATCAGACTTGGAATCGAACTTTCCAAGGTTATCTTTGTTGTTCAGGATGTAGCAGACACAACCAAAGATATGGAGATGTTCGATTGAGGGTTTCCTGTTACGAAAAAGTTCGTAAGGAGTTCTTTTGAAGCGCTTTACTATCAGATATCTGTTCTGAGTATAGCAAGCTGTGTTAACAGCTTCTGCCCAGAATTGAGTGGCAAGGTTGGCTTCACTCAACATAGATCGTGCAGCTTCAACCAGGGTTCTGTTTCGTCTTTCAGCAACACCATTTTGCTGAGGAGTTCTTACAGATGAGAAGTTCTGAGAGATACCTTTCTGATCGAAGAAAGTTTCCAAGGTACTGTTTTTGAATTCAGTTCCGTGGTCACTTCTGATTGAACGAACAGTAAGGTTGTTGAGTCTTTCCATCTTCCTGACGAACAGAATGATTTCTTCAGGAGCATCATTCTTGGATCGAAGAAAGAACACCCAAGTATATCTGGAATATTCATCAACGATTACCAGAGTATATTTCTTTCCAGCAATGGATTGGACGTTGACTGGTCCAAAGAGATCCATGTGGAGAAGTTGTAGAGGAGAGCTGATGGAGGAAATCTGCTTGGACTTGAAGCTAGCCCTGGTCTATTTTCCTTTCTCACATGCTGAACAAAGAGATACCTTTGTATAGCGAAAGTCAGGAAGACCAACAACTTGGTTGTTGATGCAGAGTTGATTTATCGTCTTGAAGTTGAGATAAGAAAGACGCTTGTGCCAAAGCCAATTTGTATCAGAGGAAGCACGAGATACAAAGCAGAAGTTGTCAGTGGAAGTATTCATGTTGATGATGTAGATATCAGCATGTCTCACTCCAGTGAGAATAACTTCCTTGCGTCTGTTCTTGACTTTGCACTTCTTCTTTGAGAAGGAGACTTTGTGATTCTTATCACACAGTTGACTGATGCTCAGAAGATTATGCATCAGGCCTTCAACATAAGCAACTCTTTTGAACGTAGTTACTCCGTTGGTCAGTGTGCCATACCCTCGGGTTTGGCCTTTACCGTTTCCACCAAAGGTCACAGCAGGACCTTTTTCTTCACGGTAGTTAGAGAGGACAAATTTAGAACCAGTCATATGTCGAGAGCATCCACTGTCCAAGTACCAGATGCCCTTATCCTGTAAAATTTAGAGTTTAAGTTTTTCTTGGTACCCATAGAACTATGGATCCAGAATTATCAGTAGGACTGGTGGAGTCAGTGGCAGCCTTAACTGATTTATCAGTTCTTGAGGCTGGAGTCTTGACTGAAGATACAGTCTTGACAACCTTCTTTCCTTTGACTGAATTATCAGTCTTAGGATTTTTCTTTACCTTAGCTGATTTTTCAGCTTTGGTAGCATTAGGACACTTACTCGCAATATGGTCATTTAATCCACAGTGATAACATTTGCGATATTGAAAGCGTTTAGTGGGGTCCAGGAAGTCTTTGAACTTCAAGTGAGCAGGACCAGTACCAAGTATGCCTTTAGCATTGGACATAGGAGGAATTGGTTTCTTCTCCAGAGTCTTTTTCTTCAGTTTGGGAACAGGATTTTGAGAAAAGGATTTTGATCCTGAGACTGAAGGACCACCACCCAGAACTTTGTTCTTGGGTTTAGGACTCTTGGTCTTTGAAGGTGTTACAGTTTTGGATTTTTCCTTGACTGTGTTCTTTTTGCTCTTAGGAGCACCTTCAGTATGTGTGTTAGAGGAAGAAGGGATGTTTTCAGGAGCATTAGGATCAGGGATAGAGGAAACAAATCTTCCAAATTTGAGCATGGAACAATCAGATCTAGTTCCTCCACGAGTATATCCAAGACCCTTTTTGTTTTTAACATTTCTCCCCGAGGCTAATATTTCATCAACCTTTTCAGAGGCGTCGCTCCATCCTTTGATGGTGACTTTTTCAGCGTTTAACTCAGCCAGGGCTCTTTCTTTGGCAGCAAGAGCCATTTCTCTTTCAATACAAAGAGTTTTATTAACAGTGACCTGGTCTTTATAGTTTTCTTCCAGAATGGTAAGTTGTTTTATTTTTTCTTGGCATTCTCTGAGTTGATCACGAAGATCAATGTTAATTTTCTCAGCAGAGGTTTTACCATTCAGGGCTTTGTAAAGATCAAGAGTAACCATGTCCAGCTGAGTTAAGCTTTCAAGAGGGACAAGAGGAATAGATACCTGACTGGGAGAATCAGTCGCAGAGGTGGAAGCTTCAGGAGTCGTAGAGGAAGAAGCTTCAGGAGCCTGAGTAGGAATTTCTTCGGGGACCTCTTCTATCTTAGCCATGAGAGCTAAGGTAGGTTCCTCAATAATGGCTATCAGTGCCACTTGAGTGTCTTCCTCATCAGATGAGTCATCAGAGGAGACATCGTCCCAATCGCAGTCTTCTGCGATAAGACCTTTACCCTTGCGCTGAATTTTCATCTTCTTGTATTTTTCTTTCAGGCGCTGGTATTTGGGGTTTTTAGAGGAAGATTTGGCAGAGGAGGGAGCAAACTGACTTTTTCTGTACCTGCAATCATTAGCAAAGTGTCCTTTGCCCTGACAGTTGTAGCAGATAGCAGTAGCCTTATCAACAGGGTCTGATTTAGGCTTGTCAGTTATAGTAAGATGTTTCTTTTTATGGAAGTTTCCCTTTTTGGCAAACTTCTTAAAGGATCTAGTTAATAAAGCAAGAGATTCATTGAATTTAGGATCTTCTGACATGTCAGAGTCAGAGGATTCTAATTCAGTAATAGTTACAGAAGAAGGAGTAGCAACAGTAGGAACTGAATCAGAGACCAATGCAACAGAGTTGCTTTTGGTATCTTTAGTATCTCTTATGAGATTCTTTTTCAGTTTCTTCTGTTGTTCACGGTTTAGAAGAATACCGTACAGCTCACTTAGTGTGAGTGTCTTTATGTCCTTTGACATAGTTAAGCAGGAGGTGTAGATTTCCCAATGTTCAGGAAGAGCTTCCATGAACTTGGTAACCACCTCAGAGTTAGGATAGATAGTACCGATAGTCTTCAGATCAATCAGAAGACAGTTGAATCTCTGATGTAGTTGGGAGAGAGTTTCATCCTTCTGATGAATAAAGCTTTCATACTGACGAACCAAGAAAATCTTTCTTGATTCCATGAGAACAGCAGTACCTTCATATTGAACACAGAGGGTGTTCCAAATCTCTTTGGCAGAGCGAAGGTGACAGACAGAGTGGAATACATCATCAGGGAGTGACATGGCGATGAGAGACCTAGCCTTAGTGTCAATGTTGACCAGGCGTCTGTCTTCATCATTCCAGTCAGTCACAGGTTTTACCAGTTCCCTTTCAAGTACAGCTGGTTGGTTGCCTGCAGCAGGAATGGCATGAACGGTTTGTGTGGGCACATGTGGTCCATTTTCCAGAAAGTAAGGAATATGGGGATCAGAACCAGAGAGAAAGAGTTTCATCCTGGTTTTCCAAAGAGAGAAATTATCTTTGTTAAACCTAGGTGGTTTTCCAGAAGAGCGGGTATCAAAGTAGTTATCCTTAGCTTGAAGAGCCATTGATAAGAGAAGAGAGGATCACAAGATTTTTCTTTGAGAAGAAAATGAGAGCTTGTATCTGCTCTGATACCACTTGTTGGTCCCAATGAGGTGACCTTCAAGTAATGGGATTATAGAAGGGGGGTTGAATATAATCACACAAAGTTTCACTTTTAAATTCTTGTTGTATTAACAAAATGAATTTACAGATTGTTGCGGAAATAGAAGAGACAATAAGTCTAAACTAAACAATCTAAGCTTTCTTTCACTATGCACTAAAGTGAGAAGATGAAGAAAAGAAAGAAGATAGAGGGAATAAGAAAGAAAGGAATAGGGTATTTTTAGGTTGAAGAAGAAGTATGGAGAACATCTCTTCAAGTCCTATTTATACCCAATGCATTAAATGCATGCAGACTCACTTTTGTGTACGTGTCACAATGTAAGTGGTCCTTTGTACTATTTACTATAAACAAATACTCTTTGCATGGTGTGCAAAAGAGGAAGTGTGTAAACAGTTGCCTTGAGGTCTGATAAGTACGGAGGGAACAGTAAAGAGACTGTCCTTATGTACTTTTGTGTCAGTAAAGGCGGATAATCCTTTTGTGCATTAGACTAAGACATTACACTAATCCTTCAGGATCAGGATACTGATCAGTGAGTAGAGTCCTGAAACTGATGTTGTTCAGGGTCACTTGTATCCTGATGAATCTTCAGGATGTCATACGACATTGAGCAGCCTGCTATCACTGAGTTCCGTCTTCAGATCACGAGCATGCTGTTCCTGTCATCAGCTAATTCTTCGACGTCGCTGATGGTTCTTTGAGTATGATCTTGATGTCTTCAGGAGGTCTTCACTTCAGTGGACAGGATCAGTAGACTGCAGAACAGACTCATTCGTCTCCTGATCCTGATCCTGATAATTATAAGAATAAGTTACAGCATAAGTAACATGGAATAATACTGAACAGACTCAGTGATAATTCCTCAAGCTATAACACAAGTAAAACCTATTCACTAAGTAAAGATTCAGGATCATTATCATTTCATCAGGTCTTAGGAGAGCTGGATCAACAAGGGAGAATTAAGAGTAGGCCGTTAAACCTTTCCCAAGCAGTGGTGAGACTTTCAGTACCCTGCTTGAATGACAACATGTCATTCTTTAACATGTTTACTTTAGCAAGAAGAAAATACCTTACCATAAGTATTGATTTTAGTTCCTCCCATGTTCTGATCGAATTTGGTGCTAAACTTCGGAACCAATCCTTTGCTCCTTCGGTCAAGGTAAAAGGAAACAAACGTAATCTAACCATTTTGTCTGAAATTCCTTTCATTTTGAAAAGATCACATGCTTCCAAGAATGTCTCTATGTGACGGTGTGGGTCACTCGTCCCGCTTCCATTGAAATTCATTTCCTGGACCATTTTGAGGAATTTTCTGTTAATCTCGACATTCTTACCTTTAACTTTGGTTTCTTTATAGCTGATCGTGGGGTGAAGCTAATTTTCATTCAGGCCTCCCACATAGGTTGATCATCAGCCATCCTGAAACCAAAGAAAACTATCAAGTGTACCTGTTCAAGACAATACGTTGAAAGTAGGGGTCTTCAGTACTTGAATGCCATTCGTAAAAACCGAAATTCGAACCGACTCGAACTCGAATAATCCAACATAAATCGAGTTGTTTGGTTTTCAAATCGGTTTTGGATTCGATTCGATATTTTACATTGGTTTTCAAATCGAATTACGAATTTTATAAAAAAATTCGAAACCCGACTCGAAACTCGAATATATATATATATATATATTCATATACATTAAATTATTATATATATATATATATTATATTATATATTTAATTTATTAGAATATATAAAATTAATTTGTATTGAGAAACTCAATCATTGCCTTCTTTCTCTCTCCCTAAAATCATCTCTCACGCTCCAATTCTCAACTGAAACCCTACTCCTCGAAAACACACATATCAATTGAAGACGATTGAGTCTCACTATCTCCGCCAGATTGAAATCGATAACCTAGTACCCTACTTCTTCTAATTTGTCTCTCTATCACATGCCTAGATCGACGACAAAAACCCTAATGGGTAACGGCTATTGCTTCGTGAATGATTGTTCGAGAAACTCAATCGTCTTTGATTTGAAATCTGTGGCTACTGGTGTAACACCCGATTCCAAAAATATCGTTTTTAATAATTAATCTTAAATAAGACCATTTTTTTGTGCCAAAACCCATAAGTCATTAATTAAAAATCAGAGTATAGTTCATATAACACAAAAATATCCTTTAACTTAACGCCTCAAAATAAACAGATAAAACGGTTTTATAATAACTGCTGTCAAAGGTCCGGTCGGAACTGTCATCGTGCTCGGAGTCAAGTCGGGGCCTCGCCCTTATCCACACCTGTGCCAGATCTTGGAAAAAAGGGAACAACGATAGGGTAAGCGAAAACGCTTAGTGAGCTAGCACTATGCCTATCTCATACCGCCACGCGGCATATACCATAACCGGTGCCATCACAATCACGCATACAATCACATCACAACAATAACATCATAGCATAACATCACATAAATAGACTCAAACAAAACCCGACTCTCATGAGATCAATAATTAAGCTCCCGTCGGTTTGGATACGGGTCGGCCCCCACAACTCATCAAGGGCATGTGGTTTCCCTTTCTCCCGTTTGTTTAGGACACGGGTCGGCCCCCACAACTCATCAAGGGCATGTGGTTCCCTTTCACACGCAATCATGCATACATACACACATAACAATACAAAATAAACACAATGTAACTCACCTGATTGTCGAAGGGTAACCGAAAACTGAAAAACCGAAACTGATAACCGAACGAACTATAGATCAACCTACAAAAAGGTTACGATCTATCACACGCCAATCCGATAAGAAATACACATCCTTACTCATTCTTAAACTAGCCACGTGCCACTAAAAGTTCTTGACTTTTTATATAGTTTTTGTGACCCGTTAGCTAATGCAAACCCACCTATATGTCGCTAATACTCTCGTACTTAATTTTTGTTGCTATTAAAACCATGCACCCTTATTTGCCTTCTAGCGACAGTTTCTACTATGTTGCTTGATTTTAGTCGCATGCTTTCTGCCCTCTTTCCATTCATGCATCAGATGCATATATATATATATATATATATACTATACCCATATCATTATTTCCTCATACCCTTTTTTTGACACTTTATAAGAAAACCATGCATTCATTCATGCATTTAGTTTTAAAAAAATTTCTTTAATGGCTACATACAAAACACCTACTAGGCTACTACTGCCATATTCTTTCTTTCTTTTTCTTTTTCTTTTCCCTTTTCTTCTCTTTTCTTTAATGCGAACACATGCAGACACACATAGATTTTTAGACAATTTACTAATTTAATTCTCTCAAATAAGAAACATGAACTTTCTGTCTTCACTGTTTGTATGCACCAACATATACATATATATATATATATATATATCAAATCCTAATTCTTATAATTAACTTATATATTTTCTTAAAGCTATATAACAACAATCTCTCTTTAAGTAACTAACCAAATATTAAGCCAAGATTACAATATTGCTTAGCGAAACAATTAATGCAACGTGAACTTAGAAGACAAAAACAATTGACACGCGATTAACTTGTGACGACACGTAGAACCGGGTCTAAACGGTTGTCCGCGTTGGGCTGGCGGCGTTCATTCACAGCAGTTGTATGCGTTCCAATCACGCTGTCGGATAGCGACGGTGACTAAATCATGCACAACACCGAACCACAACCACCAATAATAGCTATCGCTGGCGTCATAACTCGGAATGAGAACCACGGTTTGTCGGCTTGTACACCGAAACAGAAACGGGATCGTCGGCGTTGATGTTGCTGGTGGTAGGAACTCAAGCGCACAGATAATGGTTTACGGTAGAAGAAGATGGTGCAATTGATAGCCGTTGGGTGATAGGCAAGGTGATGGTAGACGACAAAGGGAAGAAAATTAGTTGGCTAGAAAACTGATGGGGAGAGATGAAGTTGGCTAGGGTTTGCTTTGAAATTTTCTAATGATCGAGATTCACGACTTAATAATAGAGCCATTATAGTTGTATAAGGTTAATAAGATAAGTATGACAAAAGTTACACAACAACCCTTCTACTTCATATAAAATCCTAAAATTAAATAATTTAATACCCAAACCTTTATAATTATATAAAAAAATTGTTCTCCTCAAAAGAAATAAATAAAATACTATTCAAAACCTTTGAATTAGAAAAGAAAAATGGGACGTTACAACTCTCCCACACTAAGAAAATTTTGTCCCCGAAGTTTACTTGGAAAATAGCTCTGGATAATTCCTCCGCATCTCCGCTTCTGGTTTCCAAGTCCACTCCGAACCTTGTTGGGGCCACTGAACTTTAACAATTCTGATATCTTTGTTTCGCAGAGTATTCGTCTTCTGTTCTAAAACCGCTATTGGACTCTCTATATATTTCAAACCTTCATCGACTTGGATATCTTTTTTTTAACACCCGAAAGGCTAAGAAATGGGCACTCAAGGTTAACCGATCTACCATCACCCTGAACTGGTGATTAGATCCATGGTTTTGCTCTCCTACTTCCACATCGGAACTTCCACAGTCTGCATCTTGCCGTAAGGCTTCTGATTCTCGGCCCTGACCTTCAGACAGGTCGAACACGACTCCTCATATCAGCTACATCGCGCTTCATTCCCGGCCACCAGTGATCGGTCTTCCGATCCCTATATATCTACGTGGCCCCAGGATGAATGGAAAACCTCGACTGGTGAACTTCCTCCAACAATGACTGCCGAGTACTACCTGCGAGAGGGACCAACACTTGGTCATCTCGCCCGAAAGCTCCCTGCTATCTCTATTCATCAACGACAATTGACCTATAACCCATTCCTTGTTTGGTTCCAGTCTCGACTAGCTTCTTCTTGTGCTTGACGAACCATCTCAAGGGATGTCATAGTTATGGTCACCTTAGGGAGCGCTTTCCAAAAAGGGACACCCTACTTTGCTTACAACTCATCGCATCGGCCACTACGTTGGCCTTGCCCGGATGGTGAAGGATCTTGCAGTCAAGACTTTCGACCACGTCGAGTTGTCTCCCGTCAGTTTCTAAGCGTAAGCTAATACCCGGCCTCTCCATGTAACAACACCACCCAAACCAAAAGGTGACACGTCGCAATACTCCTTCATCTCCTCGACGCCCTCGGGAGGCGTCAAAATCAACGCCTCACTCAACTTCACTGCAAATCTCGAATGTCGATTGCTGATCTGCACCCCAAACACCTAATCCCGACAGTCCCCACTTGACCCTTGAACCCTACGAGTGTAACCACGAGTGTAGGAAACACAAGCGTCAAGTAAGACTAGTCTGGACCAAAACTCGACCAACACAAATCCCCCGTACCTAAACTTCTTCCAACCTCATATATTGTAACAATAACAACTTCGTACGAATAAGCATCCGCTCCATGCTTTACTACAGTAACATTTGAAAACTATCATTGATCTATCCAACATCGGCCTACAAACCTGGTTCATAAATCCACCAATGCAGCTAGGCAGCAGCGAGGCCGAAAGGCCTCGCTAAGAACTCACAGTGCCCGCTTCTGGCTCTGGACGCTATCTTGTGGATGTCTTCCTCCTTCACCTCAAACTGGTGCTAACTTGGAGAAAATCAAACTTGAACCCACGCCGCTTCCTGAAACTGCTCAAACGAGTCACCAATTAGAGGTAACCTTGTTGAGTTTCTGCTAGCCATTACACATGCGATGACTCCAGCCCTTCTTCTTCACGACCCGTAGATGGCGCACCCCAATGCTAGCTACTTGATTGAATAACCCTTTTCTTTTAGAGCTTATGCAAACCCAATAGCTCCTAGAGCTCAATTGACGCCAAACGACTAGGGTCCTCGCAACTGGTGCTGATCTGCGTATTACGTCAACCCTAACTTAACATGTCTACCGGCCGGAAATCCCCATAGATCTTCCGAAGGCACATTCGGAAATTCACTAACTACCAGTACTTTCTCTCAAACTGATCGACTGAGGCGTAAGCCAAAAATAACCCATGCACCCACGCGGCAGGTACCTTTCATCATCGCAACCGAACAGATCGCCGTCTTGGCTCGCTCTCTTTCGCCGTACATGACCAACTATCCCTCACTTGGGCCTTGGACACGAACCAACCGGCCTACACAACCCACAATTGCTTAGTTTCGACTCAACCAATCCATGTTAATCATCACACAAATTTTCTTTCGTGGGGATTGGTATGAGATTGATCCGGAACTCGACTTCGAAGATTCCTATGGTGTACTCCTTGCAGACATTCTCTATCTCCTGGATCTTCTTGGCTATAAGCTCTATAAATAACAAGCACGACTCTCTAAGCAACCACTTAGAGTAATCTTAGGTTGAGGATGCTAACCCATCCAAAACACGACTCTAAGCTCCTTTTATCCCCATCTATTCTTCCAAGAAGAATCAACAACTACTTTCAAACCCACTACCAGAAGGGAACATCTTCTGCTCTTGATATCCTTCACGTAAACAATCACTGGCTCTTCTTTCCTTTAAATAGGGCATTTGGAAATGCTTCGACGTCCACATAGTTGCGTCCTCGATTCCGCCTCTGCAATAGACCTTGGCTTCAAGATTCCTAACTGCTAGAGCTGTCTCGATCCTCGGCTCCATCATCCGACTAACATCTCTCTTCAACTAAAGAGACTATCCTATCCACGACCGCTGGAGGGTCTCTCCAACCTTAAACATAAACACCCCTCCTTAAATCAGGATTTACTGTCTCTGGGGAAATCCCCCCCCCCCTCAATCGACCACCAAAACTAACTCCAACATTAATTACTCCTAGTACCATGTCATACGACAGGCACTAAACACATTCTCAACCGTTATACCCTAGGATCATTATCAACTAACTAAGTACTCCAAAGCGTAATCTGCTCTCCAAAGGGTCACTATAAATCAACTATCCTATAGTGCCAGACCGACCTCTGTACTGTCTCTATAAGCCAGACTCAACCTATTGTGCAACTGATCTCTAACCCGTCTCTATAGGCCAAACTCAACCTATAGCATATCGATACTACGCATTCACTCCCCCTCCAGGTTCTCAGGATCCCTTATAATTCCAACCAAAATCCAATTTAATTTTTAACTTCACCACTAGGCATCCTGATTCACTAAAGAGTCGACAAAATCTACCGATCATATGTATGCGACCTATTCATACAGTCTTATCACTTCTCCTCATACTAGGACACCCTATGGTCCACAACCTATACCAATCCAAGTAACATAACACTTAAAAACAGACAAATGCATCGTAAAAGACTAAGAGTTGATTACTATAAGTCCCATTCATTTTCGCTGCTTATCTAATAGTATACAAGCAATTTTACAGATACAGAATATATCTTTCATCTTACACAAGTCGCAACATACACAATCCTAGTCACATAAGTCATGCTAACAATCAATGCACCAATAAATCCCTTAACTGTCATAAGCCATTTGGAATTCCCAGGACTTAATCAAATGCAATTTCATACTAACGTTTATAGTAGTACTATTATTTGGGCCCGTACTACTATAACCGAGGCAGAAATCGGGTCTAGGATCATTAGGCAACAATCAAACAAGAACATGCCCAACAACCCCTTACCAAAATCCAACCATGTATGTATTTGCGTTTGATACCATCCTTAAGCATCCCAATTTGCCGACTAGCTAGGTAATTAATTGGTTAAACAACACCATCAAAACCAAACATTTACATCATTCTCATGATTCAATTAAGAACAATATCTCTAATACCGCATTCACAAATGAGGGTACACAATCTATCATGCAATTTTGTTACTTCGATAACTCCACATATCAATAGCATAGTAAAGTAACATATAGTAAGTACTGCTCACCCCCATCTTGAAGCTCCAGCGGACAGTTCCAAAACTTAACCAATTTATTTTCCCCCAAAATCTCCTGGTTTATGTCCAACCACACACACACTCGCAAGCATGTGTATTGATTCTCTTAAACCTAGGCTCTGATACCAAGTTGTAACACCCGATTCCAAAAATATCGTTTTTAATAATTAATCTTAAATAAGACCATTTTTTGTGCCAAAACCCATAAGTCATTAATTAAAAATCAGAGTATAGTTCATATAACACAAAAATATCCTTTAACTTAACGCCTCAAAATAAACAGATAAAACGGTTTTATAATAACTGTTGTCAAAGGTCTGGTCGAAACTGTCATCGCGCTCGGAGTCAAGTCGGGGCCTCGCCCTTATCCACACCTGTGCCAGATCCTGGAAAAAAGGGAACAACGATAGGGTAAGCGAAAACGCTTAGTGAGCTAGCACTATGCCTATCTCATACCGCCACGCGGCATATACCATAACCGGTGCCATCACAATCACGCATACAATCACATCACAACAATAACATCATAGCATAACATCACATCAATAGACTCAAACAAAACCCGACTCTAAAAACTCGTCCCACATCGGTTGGTGAGGGGAACAAGCACTCTTTATAAGGGTGTGGATAACCTCACTTGGCATGAGGCCTTTTGGGTACGTGGACTCAGCCCAAGAACAAAACCGTGCGGGTGACCTGGACTGGGCCCAAAGCGGACAATATCGTGTCACAGGTATCTAGGGGCGTTACAAATGGTATCAGAGACAGACCCGGACCGATGTGCACAACGAGGGCGTTGTGTCCTTGAGGATGGGGGAGAGTGTAATAACTCGTCCCACATCGGTTGGTGAGGGGAACAAGCACTCTTTATAAGGGTGTGGATAACCTCACTTGGCATGAGGCCTTTTGGGTGCATGGACTCAACCCAAGAACAAAACCGTGCGGGTGACCTGGACTGGGCCCAAAGCGGACAATATCGTGTCACAGGTATCTGGGGGCGTTACAACTGGTTATTTAAAGCATGAGAACCTCAGAGTTATTTTTCCTATCAAAATTCATAGGTAAGTATTTTCTTTGAAGTTCTTTAAGTATTGTCGTGACAAACAAACCCATACCTTCTAATTGATATATGTGTTTTCTTTGTTTGCACTTGCAGAATTTCAACAAGATGTCAACTCCTGGTGATGGCAAAAGCAATCAAGGCGATGGTTCACCCACAGTCACTGGAAAAAGAAAGCAGTATGCTACAAGGTTTGATGTTTGGAACCATTTTACTAAGTTTCTAGATGCAAAAGGTAAGAAAAAAGCCAAGTGTAACTATTGTGGTAGAGAAAATTGCAACTCTAAGCAATGTGGTACTAGAAATCTGAAGAATCATCTTAATGTGTGTACACAAATGCCCCGACCCCAAGATTCCCAAAATAAATTGGCTTCAACAATTGATGATGAATCTGGCGAGGGTAAGATTAGCCTGGTTTCTTGGAAATTTGATCAAAAAGCATGTAGGAAAGCTATAGCTAAAATGATAATTACTGATGAGCTCCCATTCAAGTTTGTTGAAAATGAAGGTTTTAGAAAGTGCATGAAAAAGATTCAACCTTTATTTTCTGTTCCATCTAGAACTACTATTTGGAGAGACTGCTATCAGTTGTATCTTGATGAACAGGCTAAACTGAAGGATAGGATTAAAAATTCTTTACTTAGGGTCTGTTTAAAAAACTAATACATGGACATCAATTCAAAGAATTAACTACATGTGTCTAACTGCGCACTTCATTGACTCTGATTGGAAGTTGCAAAAGGTAGTGCTCAATTTTTGTCCAATTTCAAGTCATAAGGGTCATGAAATTGGAAGAGCCATAGAGTTGTGTTTAGTTGATTGGGGTTTACAAAATGTTTTCACTGTCACTGTTGACAATGCCAGCAATAATGATATAACTCTTGAGTATTTGAAAAATAACATATTTAATCGAGAGAAACTTTGTGTTTTAAAAGCAAAATGGGCTCATGTTAGGTGTACTGTTAGGAATTATGTGCAGAGTTGACAAACCAAGTGATTATATATCCAATGTTACGAGACACTTGAGGGTCACACCTGTGAGGACCTATAAGTCGAACAAGTTAGATGAAACCCCGAAATGGAGAGTTAGGATTTATAATAGTGTATTATAAATCAATTGGGTAATTACAGTCAGAATTACCAAAGTTGGAGGATCATTAATTAATTAGGATATTATATATTTATTAGATAAATAAATATATAATAATTAATTAATAAAGTTTTTATATATATTAGATAAATATATATAATCATAATTATCGTATGCAAATTCTTTTCCAGCTAATTAAAAGGAAAAGGATTAGAGATAATTATAAAAGGAAACTGAATCTTATACAAACTGTATTTTTCCTCCATATAAATAAGGCTTATGGGTTAAGGAAAAATCTAAGCTATCAGCTAAGAAAGTCAGTTTTAGTTTTCCTCTCTCTCCCTCTTTCTCCATCGGCACCGACCCCCCCCCCAGGTCGGATTCCAGTTTCGGTTGTTCGGGTTTCATAAAAGTTCAACTAGAAGAACGTTCGTTGGTCGATCACCGGTGGACTAAATCTCGAGCAATCCAGGTAAATTGATCTAACCTGAACTATTAGGTTTAGAACTATAAACGATTAAAGATCATTAGGCTTTAATGGGTTTTTAGCTTCTATCGCTTCCGCACGAATAAGATCGAAAACAGCGTGTTTTGATCGCGTAGGTTTTATCAGTTTGATTAACCCATGAGATATATCAAACCAGCGAGGTTTGATAGATCTGAGATAATCCTCGAGTCAGTTCGATCTGAGGATACCCACAAAAACCCTTCAGTGGTATCAGAGCCATTGTTAAAATCGTTTTTTAGTTTTTTATCTGTTCATATCAGTTTATCTGTTTACGTGTGATCCGTTAAAATTTGTTTCTTGCATATTAAAAATCTGATTTTTATGATTTACCTAATAAATTTTTGATTTTTATTCGAAAACCCGAACCCAAAACCAACCACCACCAGATCGGTGGTGGCTGGAGGCCGGAACGATCACGGCTACACCACCGATTGTGGTTGCGGCCATGATTGGTCATGGTGGCGGCGTCGGCCTTGAACGAAAACCACCACCACTCCACCGATTGTGGAGACGGTGGTAACAATTGAAAAACACAGCAGCCGAACGGCGGTACCGATCCGATCGAAGAACAACCACCGTGGTGGTGGCGACGATGGATGGTGGCCGAATCGATCCTTGGCCGATGACCGCATACCGCAACCACCAGAAACCGCAATAGCGGTGGTGGATGGCGGTGTTCGCAGCAGCAATGCGTGGCGGCGGTTTCACGGCGACCGCACCGCACCTAGCGGTGGCGGCGTTTTTGACTATCGTCTTCTCAATTAACCGGCCGCACCCCAAATTGGAGATCACGGCGACGGTTGTGGCTGTCGAATGCCACCGCACAGTTGGTGTGGGTGGTGTTGGTTGCTTGGCGGTGGCGGCACTGTTTGTGTTGTACGCCGAGGCCGCACCCAAGCAGGGTGGTGGCGGCATTGCTTTTTCGATCATCAAACCGCAACCACCAGAAGCCACGATCGTGGTGGTGGATGGCGATGCTAACGGTGACACTCGACGATTAATCGCCGGCCGCACCGCGCCTAGCGGTGGCGGCGTTTGATTATTGTTTTTCGATTAACCGGCCGCACCCCAGATTGGCGGTGGCGGCGTCAGGCTGCAGCTGCACCACCAGCGTGGTGGTGGCAGCGTTTTTCGGTGATCATGACTCACAGCGATGGTCGGAAGACCAAACCGCAACCGGTGGTCGCAAGGCGGCGGCGGTAGATGGCGGTTGCCTTCAGTTATGCGTCAATGGTCGGATCGTGATCACATCACCGGTAGTGGTGACGATCACCGACTGTGATTATCGATATCCACCATATGCGTTTTTCGCAGGCGTAAGAAAGACTGCCAAGCCATCTGTCTAGGGTTTTTCGTTTGCCTGGGCCTAGTTCGTTTATCAGGCCCAAAGCCCAATTCTTTGGACCAAGTTATGGCCCAAAAAGAATTGTCTTGGTTTTAAAGTTTTCTTATCCAAAATTATTTTCTATCTAATAAAACTTATTCAAACCAGTTTTAATTAATCTTTTAGGGAAATTAAAATTTTCGAATGAGCCAGTTTTTATAATTGGGTCAACAAAACCTATTTGAAATAATTTTTGGGTAAAATGGTTTTAGTTTAGTAAAATAGGATTTAAACCTCAGTTTTACGTAAAAACCATTTTTCAGTCTAAAGTTTTTGATTCGTAAGACAGTTTTGTTTTTCCGAATCGGTTGTAAAACCAAGTTTTGCGATAATTGAAACAAAATAATTTTAACGGATCCAGTTTATTACTCGTAATTATAAGATTGCTTTTATTATATTGCATATATATTTACGTAATTGCTTGAGCTCGATATATGGATTTCAGTTTGATTTTACATATATATCTATTATAGTGTTTTGCCAACCTAGACCCTTGACATATTTGCGGGGAGGCCTGCGTGCCATTTACAACCCCTTATGTAATAATGACCTTAGGATAGAAAGTTTTTTTTTTCTTCTTTCCCTTCCGGGATGACGAGGCCAGTGGGAGCTACTAAGATTCTTCATCCTACCGGAGTACTAACAAAACATGGCGAGGCCAATGGGAGCTACGCGAGGTTTTAAAGTTTTTAGTAGAATAGGTCATTATTGGTCCCTAGGAAACGTTGGCAAAAACTATAATTAGTCGTTATGTGATTAATTGTTTAATTGCATGATTAACTGATTATTTGTGATATCTGCATAATTAGTAGTTTTAAATAAAGTTGTTATTTTAAAACTAGGATATATCACAAAAGAGGATATAGGTTTTATTATTATCAGTTTCTTCAAAGCAATAGTTTTTGTTTAAAACCTATAGATGATTGTTTTGTATAAAAGGCAAAAGTTGATAAAAACAGTTAGTTTTAATCAACTAGGTGTGCTATTAAAACAGTTAGTTTTAAGTTGGCAAGTGATTTTAGAACAGTTGGTTTTAAAATCACATGTATGTTTGAAACAGTTAGTTTAAAACGTAAGTAGCCTTTATAACAATCAGTTTTTCAAAATCCTGGAAATAAAGTTTTTCAAAACCCCGAAAATCATAGATCCGTAGTGCAACCCATCTAAGGGCACCTTCGGCGTAAAGTACATAGGCGTTGTAAGTGATCACACATTCAACGTCCGTGTTCAAACTGAAGCTGGAGGGGTTACATAACTCTGCGAATTATCTCCGGGTGGTACCGCCAGAGTATAGTGATCAGGTCCCCAAAATGGTGAGATCTGTTTTGGTACTATAATATTCACCGGGTGGTACCGGGCCAAAAAGCACTAAGAGGGACTAAAACATGCACAGATAGTTGCCATGGTCCCGAAAAGATCTAGGAGTCATGTCAGTTAGACATGATTGGTAAAAGTCCTTACCTACCGAAATAAATACGGATCTGGTGGAGCAAGAACATTACGCACATCAGGACGTATGAAATAAGGATCCTAGTCCAATAAATTGATCATTTAAGGGTTTATTGATATTTTATTGGAAATTAGTCTATTTACAGTTGCTAAGACCAAAAGTTTTACTTTGTGCGGATGGCAAGCACTGTTACCAGCACTAACAATCTTTCCCTCCGCTCTATCCTAGAGAAGGATAAGCTGACCGGCTCTAACTTTCTCGACTGGGAGCGCAATCTGATGATTGTGCTCAGACATGAGAGAAAGTGGTATGTGCTAGAAGAGCCACTTGGGGAGGCACCTCCGGCAAACGCTCCGGCTGCTGCCAGAAATGCCCACAAGAAGCACTCGGATGATCTCCTTGATGTTGCCTGTCTGATGCTAGCAACTATGAGCCCAGATCTGCAAGCAGGGCTCATAAATACAAATGCTTATGACATGATCCGCCAGCTGAGGGACATGTTCCAGACCCAGGCTCGTACAGAACGTTACGATGCCACCAAAGCATTTAATGAGTGCAAGATGGTAAAAGGGACATCAGTAAGTGACCATGTCATGAAAATGAAACGGCACTTAGATCATCTGGAGAGGCTAGGTCATCCTGTTCCGTTGCAGCTAGCAACAGACACCATACTCAATTCACTGTCAGAAGACTACAGGCCCTTCGTAGTCAATTACAATATGAATAACATGGAGAAAACAATAGCAGAGTTGCACTCCATGCTTAAGACAGCTGAACTGAATATGGGGAACAAGAACAAGACCAAGGACGTCTTGATGGTGAAAGACGGAGGGGTTAAAAAGAAGAATGGGCAAGCTAGCACCAGTAAAGGAAAAGGACCAGTCCAGGCCATCCAGAGTGCACCCAAGAAAGGCAAGGGCAAGGGTAAGGGCAAGAAGGTTAAGCCAAACAAAGCTAGGACCAAGAATCGCTGCTTCATATGCAATGAGATCGGTCATTGGAGGCAAAACTGCCCTAAGCGTCATGAAGCAGGTATGTAAACCTCAGAAAATTTATGATTGCTTTGTCTTGTCACTTCTTACTTGTTGGTTTACAAGTATACTGACACCTAGAGCAAATGATTATTGCAGGAGGTCAGAAATGAAGTGAAGTGCCCAGAAGTTGCTGAGGATCAGAAGTACAAGTTTTTCGATATAAGTCAAGACATTTTGAGATTATGGTTTTAAAACAGTTATTTTGATTTATGTTTTAAACAGTTTTTGGGGATAATTATATTTTGGATTTATAATTGCTGTCTTGACATATCTGATTGTGCTTAGTGTTCTTGAATTTGTATGATCCTAGTTGTTGCCTGTTATAGTTACTTCAATAAAATCTATTAAATTGAAGTGATTTGTATAAAAACTATCAAAACACACGAGATTCTATAGGAATGTGTTTTGAGAATAAAACATTTATGAATGATAGTTTTGTGATCAAAAAGGGAGAATTTAGGATATTAACTCAGATAGCGTTAATAACAGTATTTATAAAACTAGAAAGATTCCAAGTTCTGGAATTAGGATTTGAACAAATCCAGTTAAGTTTTATAAAAGGAAATTCTCAGAATTAAGTAATCAAGTTTGATCAAGTTTTATTCAAATGTTTTGAAAGGAGAATTTAGGATATTAACTCAGATGGCGTTAATAACAGTATTTATGAAACTAGAAAGATTCCAAGATCTGGAATTAGGATTTGACCAAATCCAGTTAAGTTTCATAAAGGGAAATTCTCAAGGTTCATTACTTGAAATTAGGATTGACTAATCAAAGTTTTGACTAAGTCAATAGTAAAATTTTGAGTAATAGTTAGTTTTTATATAAGTAAGTGGGAGCCCAATTTATTCCCTATCTAGACTGAGATAAAGAATAAAAGATGCAATTATTGATATATCTCGGAATTCATAATCCAGGTAGGATAAGAATTCATAAGATATAATTTACCCTTTTAGTCAAAAGGATAAAGGTTTCAAAACCCTTGAAACAAAGGTCATGACTGACTTCAAAATCAATAATTATAGTGTTGGATTAAAATATAGGATTCCAGTAGATTTGCCAGTATTGCAAATGGAATCAGATTTCAGGTAGAAATCATTCATCTTCACAGCAACTAAGGAAAGTTGCAGTCTTACATATTCAGGAACTGGAAGTTAGTCCAGGTCTCCAAGTTCACGGAATATGATAAAAGACTAATTATTGTTTTAAGAGGTGTTTGCAAAACAATAATTAGCAGATACAAGTAAGCAGACTTGTGTTTTTGGTTATCACTTTGATTAGATTGGTAAACTTTAATCAAAGGGTTTAAACTAAAGATAGGTGATACTTTATTTTAGACTAGTATCTAACAAACGTTAAATAGATATTATGAAAGTTATTAAAGAAAAGACATTCAATCTTGTTATTATTACAGCGTGTAATATGGACTATACAAGATTGATTTCTTTATCACTTTCACATTTTTGCATGTTTTTAATATATCCAGGAATGAAATCAGTCTCCGATTTTCATTCGAAATCTGTCCGTGACAACTTATCATTGTGGGAGCATGATAAGGTTTTAAAGTCATTGTGAACTTTTAGGTAGTTATGATCAGTTGTTGAATAACAGCTACAAGTGTTGTAGACTAAAAGTTGCACAGATATTTGATAGAGTAGCAAATATCGGACGTGATCCGCGGTTGAGATTACTTCTTGGAGTACAGTCATAAGTGAATCTCACAGTGGTTGTCCCTATCACCTGAGGTATCTGATTTGATATCATGAGGACTACTGAATTCTTAGTGCACTCAACCGCTACGCCGTAACAGGGTGGCTATAAAGGGTGTAACTAGACTCAGCGGAAGCCGTGGTGTCAAAGGCAGATATGCAAGATGGGATTTGCACCTCTTCTCAGAAGAGAGATATTTCTGGGCCCATCTTGACTGACTAAGTATACTGATGAAGTGCATGGCCATACCCAAACGAACTTATTAGTTCTTTGTCGTTTACCTATCAGTGAAAGTCAGATAATCAAGAAAACAGAATCTTGAGTATTTAGAGTTGACACTTTCCAAGCTCATACTCACAGATGAAATATCGCGATGCAAAGGGAAAAGCCAAGATATACCCAATCAATGAACAGTAGTTTCATAGATACCAATTCCTCACGGAATGTTTATATCACCAAGTCTGGGTATAAGAGTTCTTGTAACCTGGTCAGCCTAAGTGCCTGTCTAGGGGCCTCCTTAGGTCCGTATAGTCAAAGGTGGTATTGCCAACTTGCACAAGTGGGAGTCTGTTAGGAATTATGTGCAGAGTTGACAAACCAAGTGATTATATATCCAATGTTACGAGACACTTGAGGGTCACACCTGTGAGGACCTATAAGTCGAACAAGTTAGATGAAACCCCGAAATGGAGAGTTAGGATTTATAATAGTGTATTATAAATCAATTGGGTAATTACAGTCAGAATTACCAAAGTTGGAGGATCATTAATTAATTAGGATATTATATATTTATTAGATAAATAAATATATAATAATTAATTAATAAGGTTTTTATATATATTAGATAAATATATATAATCATAATTATCGTATGCAAATTCTTTTCCAGCTAATTAAAAGGAAAAGGATTAGAGATAATTATAAAAGGAAACTGAATCTTATACAAACTGTATTTTTCCTCCATATAAATAAGGCTTATGGGTTAAGGAAAAATCTAAGCTATCAGCTAAGAAAGTCAGTTTTAGTTTTCCTCTCTCTCCCTCTTTCTCCATCGGTGCCGACCCCCCCCCCCCAGGTCGGATTCCAGTTTCGGTTGTTCGGGTTTCATAAAAGTTCAACTAGAAGAACGTTCGTTGGTCGATCACCGGTGGACTAAATCTCGAGCAATCCAGGTAAATTGATCTAACCTGAACTATTAGGTTTAGAACTATAAACGATTAAAGATCATTAGGCTTTAATGGGTTTTTAGCTTCTATCGCTTTCGCACGAATAAGATCGAAAACAGCGTGTTTTGATCGCGTAGGTTTTATCAGTTTGATTAACCCATGAGATATATCAAACCAGCGAGGTTTGATAGATCTGAGATAATCCTCGAGTCAATTCGATCTGAGGATACCCACAAAAACCCTTCAATAAGTTAACAAAATTATAAAAGCGGGAGTTGATAACTGAATTCAGTTATCACTTTCAAATTTTTCAAACCACTTATCAGTTTTCTCTGACGATCAAGAACACGAAGAACACCCCGTTCGACCCATCGACTTCCCGGCTTCCCCGAGCGTTCGTTATCGATCCGTTCGACGATCCGACTACTTCTTTACGATCCTGGTAAGATTACTAACGACTTAATGTATTCAGATTCATCTAAACTACGTCGTTTATTGTTCGGATTGAAGCCTAAAGTTTTCGGGTAAACCCGAAACTCCAAGATCCTTGGATTCGAGTTTCGGGACGTTAGATTGATCCGTTCTTGTTCTTAAACTTGTTTAAATCGATAATGTACTTAATAGAACTTGTTTAGGACTGATTAGAATCGTTTTTGGATCGATTTGGTGACCGGAATACCAACAGTCCCGTCTGGTTCGTCGGAGTCCCGAATCGGGACTCCAAGTGTTCTTGATGCGGGACTCATCCATATGCATGTATCGGGATTTTGGATTTCCCGATTCGGGATTTTTAATCTCCCGATTCGGGACTTTTGTTTGTCTCATCTCCCGTATCGGGACTCTTTTAATACATAGTTTTATTCGTATGCAACCCCCGATTCGGGACTTAGGATATTATATCTGTTGATTGTGTAAACTCCCGATTCGGGATTTTAGACTTACATATCCCGATTCGGGACTTCTATATTGTATAGTTATGTATTCTTGACACCACCCCCGATTCGGGACTTCAAACCCCCGATTCGGGACTTGGCTTTTTGCAAGAGTCGTTCTTAACAAATCACCTTACGGGATTTGTCCATAGACCGACTCGCGTTCTAAGCCGGTCCTGGATCTGCGGTTTCGAATCCAGTTTCGGTCTTTTTTATCTCGACATGAGTTTCGCGGAAAAAACGTTCTACTTTGTTCGACTCAGTTTTAAAAGATTCCCTCGGGAATCTTCGATAAACTGACTCGCGCCTAGTCGAAACTCTGCCGAATTTTCGTCAAAACACATACCTAGAGTTAAGAAGAGACTAACTTTTAAAATCTTTATCTGTCTATGTCAGAAATGGCAAACCAGAGACAACGTTCTTCTTCTCCGATCGATCCAGAGGCTGACCGAGCTCTGATCGCTCCCGAGGACATCGTTCGCATACTTCAGAACAACGAGTATGTGAACCTATCCTCTGTCCGGGTGCAGCATACCATCGTAAGGGAGATCCTTCGCGCTCATCCGCTTGCTTACGCCGTGACGGCCACTGCAGAGGTACCGGGCATATACCTGCAGCAGTTCTGGAAGACAGCTGTTCTCGACACCCGGTTCGGTGTCTTCTCGATTGTATGAGAAAGCATTTGACAGGTTGGCAAGAGAAGATTAAGTTTACATAAGTGATTTGGGAGATGTTGATGGGCCTGGAGTGCCATTACTTGAGGATTTGGCTTACATGAGGAGATTAGTGGGGTTCCTTCAACATTTTTATCTACTTACTTTAAGAGTATCGGGAACAAGGTATACCAATTCTAATACTTTCATTGTTTCTATTAGTTGTATCCTTAGTGTCTTGAAAGAATGTGGTGCCAATGAAGATGAGCAACTTAGAAAAATGGCATTTAAAATGAGAGGTAAGTTTGATAAATATTGGGGAGACATTACTAAGTTCAATTTGTTGGTTTTTATTGCTCCTATATTTGATCCAAGGCAGAAAAAGGAGTATCTTAAACTTACTTTGTTTGAAATGTATGGATTGGATAATGGAAAGATAGTATTTTGATTTATGTGACAAAGCATTGAGTGAGTTGTTTGATGAGTACAAGAGGATCCATTCTGATAGTTCATCAAAAAATGAAAGTGCTTCACCTTATGTCTCTCAATTTGATACTTCATTTGAGACTGGGTTGTTTGGTAACAATAGTGATGCCATTAGTATTCTTAGAGAGAAAAGAATAGCAGAAGTAAAGAGGATGAGGGTTAAATCTGGGGAAGCAAGTGAGATGAAATCAGAGCTGGACAGATACCTAAAAGATGATATTGAAGAAGACTAAGATTATTTGAATAGTGCGGAATTCAGTGTGTTGGACTGGTGGAAGAAAAGAAGTCCATATTTTCCGATACTATCTCTTCTTGCCCGTGACATTCTAGCTATTCCAATTTCTACGGTGGCGTCTGAGTCTACTTTTAGTACCGAGGGAAGAGTACTCGACTCTTTCAGAAGTTCCTTAAATCCGACAACTGTTGTTAGCTTAGTTTTAGGCTAAAAATGTTAAAGTTTTATAAATGTAAGCTAAATTAGTCTATTTGTTTGAACTTTGTTGTAATGGGCTTGGGAATTAACTTGTAATAGGATGGGCTTAGGGTCCACTTGTTGATGTATAAATAGGAGTGTATGTGTACAATTAGGGTAACTTTTCATCTTGTAAAAATTTGAATCAGCCGTACATCTTTGAAAGGTAATACATGAGAGTCGTTTGAATTTGTTGATTGTTCATCGTCTTTGTTCTTGTTCTTTTCATTTCTGTTTCTAATAATCTCTCTGTATTTCATTTCATTCAATCTGTTTTTGTCAAAATCCCAATAGAAATCTTGTTCTACTGTTCTATTAATTGGTATCAGAGCAGGAACGAATCAACAGTATTCGTTTTCGATCCTTTTAGAACAAGGTTTCTTGAAAATTATCTAGAATTTCAGTGTTTCGTTATGTATCGTTTCGTTTCTGAGTCTATTCTTCTAACGGTTTCGTCTTTGAAACTTGTTTCTTCGAAGAGTGTCGATTTTGGATCTAGAAATTTCGTCTCAAAAATCGTGTTTCAATGTGTTCTTGAGTTTCAGATGTCGATATAATTGTTCAGATCAGAGTCTTGCCTGATTCTGATTGTGTGTGATCTTCAAAAAGGATATCACATTAAGTGGAGAATCTCTGAACAGAGATTCTAGGTTTGGTCTCCCAGAGTCAGTAGTGTTGGGTCACCTCAAGTGGGTGTCACCACCTGTTTTTCAAGTCAAAAGTGACTGGAGCCAACCTCAGAGGCACGAAAACCACAGAGTCTCTGGCAGTCCTCACAGAGCTTCTTGCTCACTTGCTCTTACAGTCTCTATCAAAAGAGAGGCCATGTGATGGACGTGTCAGAACCTCTGTCGGATGTTCACAGAGCCTCTGCCAATAACCACAGAGTCTCCGTACGTTTTATTTTTAACGTTGAGATAACTTTTTGGTTCTGATCAACATGTCATAGACATAGCCTCCGATTATCTCTGCTCACTGTCTACACTTGTTGAAAAGTTCCTCCAGAAGTTACTCTACCTTTCATCACAGAGACTCTGCAAATCTTAAACGTTTCATCCTTTTCGATCCACAGAATCTCTATCCTGGTCTTGTCTCTGTATCCAATTTATGTCTTCAAATGTTTCTCCATTCTATAGACAGATTTCTTCTGGAAAACCATATCCAAATCCACAGAGGATTCAGTTCAGAGTTAAACACTGAACTTCCCTGAACTTCACAGAAGACAAAAACCACTCCTACATCAAACCTCTTTGCCCACCTCTCTGAACCCAGCCGCATTTAAAATACAACACCATGAGACCTTGCCCAGCAGAGCTCTTAAAAGTTATCAAAAGTTTCCAAATCAATCCAGCGTGATCTACACTCCTATTTCTCTGCCCTCTGAGAAAATCTAAGGAGTTCTGGATGGGATACTTTTTCACAGAGCTGGGAAAGGGACTCACCTCTATCCCTCATTCGTCCAATATGAAGAATCGAACATCCAAGACCTGCACTTCTGCTGAGTCTCAAACTCTACAAGGAGCAGAACCTTTGTCATTTACACTGAGATGCTTGGGGTGCAAATCAGTTGAGGCAAAAGTCCAAAGAGCAATGCTTCTTGACAAGTGAAGAATTATAGAGCACAAGTTGAGGGGGAGTTCGTCATTCATATGTTCCTCAGAAGATAAAGATCCGGACTAAGTATATAGTCACAGAGCCTCTACAACAATTATCAGAGCTTCTGTGATCATATTACAGATGATGAAGATTCAGATATTTGCACAAGTAAAAAGTCACAGAACCCCTGCCGGTCATTTCAGAATCTCTGAAGATCATCTCAGAGCCTCTGTGAATGCCTATCTCTGATGGTAAAGCTTCGAAGGATGATACAAGTCAAATACTACAAAGCCTCTGTGGAACAATCCTCTGATGGAGTAATTTCGAAGCTCTGCTATCATCATCTGAAGTTAGGAAAGAAAGTATCAAAGACGTGCTACATTTATAAAACTTAGGGGGAGATTGTTAGCTTAGTTTTTCGGCTAAAAATGTTAATGTTTTATAAATGTAAGCTAAATTAGTCTATTTGTATGAACTTTGTTGTAAAGGGCTTGGGAATTAACTTGTAATAGGATGGGCTTAGGGTCCACTTGTTGAGGTATAAATAGGAGTGTATGTGTACAATTAGAGTAACTTTTCATCTTGTAATAATTTGAATCAGCCGTACATCTTTGAAAGGTAATACATGAGATTCGTTTGAATTTGTTGATTGTTCATCGTCGTTGTTCTTGTTCTTTTCATTTCTGTTTCTAATAATCTCTCTGTATTTCATTTCATTTAATCTGTTTTTGTCAAAATCCCAATAGAAATCTTGTTCTACTGTTCTATCAACTGTACAAGCTCTGATTTGTTGTCAAGATTGGATTCGATCATCCAATAAGGTAGTTAATGTCGAAGAATCCATTGAAGATATCGATGAACTTGAAGAAGGTAATATTTTTACTATCTATCTTAATTTATTTTTTAGTTTGTTTTATAATTATTTGATTATGTTCTATTTATTATTATTTTTTTTTGAATTGTAGAAGTGAGGAAATCCTTCAAAGAAGCAACTGTCATTGATGTTTAAACTTTAACTCTGATGACTACCAAGTACTAGTGGTAAAATACTTATTGCTATCATCATTTTTGTTTTTCTTTGTTATAGACTTGTAGATTTAAGCTTTTATGCTTTCTGATTTTTGTTATCTATATTGCAGGAGTTCTTTTTGGGTTTTTGTTAGATATCTACATTCATATGGGTTCATGGTGCTTGATGCTATTATTTGGAAGCTGGAATTATGGATGTTTTTGTTGTGTTGGATATCTACAATCTACTATCATATGACTTTTGTTTTTCTTCATGTTATTTACTTATTTGGAATTCTGGATGTTTATCATATGGATATTTTGTTACATGGGAATTTTGTTATCTTGATTTTGGTTGAATATTTGTTTTATATTTTTAGTAGTATATTTTTGTAGTTGAATTCGAATAAACCCGAATTCGACTCAAATTCAACTCGAATTCGAAAATGCGAATTTGAGTCGAGTTTTCATGTATCATTTCGAATTCGAATCGAGTTTCGAATTTACCTAAAAAATTTACAACTCGAATAACCCGATTCGAATAATTCGAGAAAACCGAAATTCGACTCGATGAACACCCCTAGTTAAAAGCAACTTATAAATTTCCCAAACAAGGATCGGTAACTAGTTAAACTATTAAACTAAACACGATAAGCTACCGTTCCCCGGCAACAGGGCCAAAAACATCATGTGCGAAAATATATATATAATTTATTAACCAAAACAAACCAAGTTCTACCCTTGAAAGTTACCCAACTAATTATCACACATTCACAGGCAAGCGTACTTGATCGGGTATAATACAGTGTAGGTAAGTGCATGTATCATTCTTACCACTAGGAACAATGAAGTTATCGTTATTTAGTCTACTAGTTCTACTAATTAAACTCAAAGATTATATTTTTAAAGAGGGGTTTCGATTAATTGAGAGAAACAATAAAAAGAACAACTAAATAAACAAAGATTAAAACTTTATAATGAGAGAGACAAGTACCTACTATGGTTATGGTGATTCCCTTTTCAGATGATTTGATTAAACTAATAAACCATACATGTATGACAATTGTAAGAATTTAAGCCAAAGCACCCTAAGAATACCTTGTGATTGTCAACCGGAAGGTCTTCTAGCCCCGAACATATGGATGTAATCCAAATACCAGTTACCGTATCTATGGCCAAGTCGAAGGACCCTACTATCCAATCTACTTTTTGTCAAATGATTGCTTACCACGTCACCAAGGTGAAAGGTAAGGGAGGTTGATTATCTGGACAGAGTCTATTCATTAATTGTTAGATAACAAATACATCCAACCAACGAATTCAAGTAGCCACAGTTAAAACCAATAGATAGGAATAACAAGACAAACATTCGAAAGTCATAAATCTCACAACTAAATAAATAAATAAATCAAACCATCATACAAGTTCATCAAACCATAGTAAGTACTAAAAGAAAACTAGCCACTAAACATTATTACGACTAAACAAAGAACAGAGTATGAACACATTAAGCAAACCATGCAGCAATTAAGGAAGTAGCACCAGCAAGACGACGCCGGGTGTAGACCGGTGATGAATCGTTGTGTGTTTAAGCACCGTCCTTGATTGTAGGCTCATACTCTACCCTCTCCTCTCTCTCTCTCTACTATAAAGCCCTAACTTTATTTTCTAAACTGATTGCAACTTCTTCAATTTGACAGGTTGAAGGCTGTATTTATAGGCTGAATCGACGTACCTCGCGATCGCGAGGCTGGTCTTCGTGACGCGAGTCCCTAAAAAGCTTCCCAAATTTGTAAATCTTGAATGTTCTAGAAGCTTCCAGCGTTGTTGACATATTTCACAACGCCAAATTCTGCTTTCGCGACGCCAAATCCCTCTTTTACGGCGCCAAAGGTCGACAAAAGTGAATCCTTCGAATTGAAACCTCATCTCGCGATGCGAGATTGCCATCTGGCGTTCGCGAGAGTGGACTGTTTTTGCACAGAAATTCATTTTTCTTCAATTTAAGCCTTTTTTTGCTCTTTTTGCTCCAAAACCTTCAAAAGTAAAAAAGGAAAGATATCTAAAGGTAAAATGTACCAAAAACATAAATAAAGTGGGATTAATTCATTAATTAGCTCAACGAAAACATGTATAATTTTGATGGTATCAGAGAGCCAATCAACCTCTTGAACGTCGATTATTCTATCTTTTATTTTCTTTTCATCTTTTTAAAACGTTACCAATCTGGCTTCTATCAATTGGTATCAAAGCGGTTGATCCTCGGAAACATGTTTTCATCGTCAAAAAACATTGTTTCATCGAAACACTGTTCATCGAGCACTGTTCATCGGTACTGTTCATCAGAACTGTTCACCGCTGGATTTACTATTCACGCCAGATTTATTGTTCATCGTCGGAATTTCTGTTCATCGCACAAGTTTCTCGTAACAAGATGGTTAGCAATACTGACAGGATCACAGCCTTGGAGACGGACGTGGCTAAGATACGGGAAGAAGCCGAGGTTAAGCGTATTGAAAACGCCATGCAGTTTCAAGAAATGATGAAGGCGATTTCTGACTTGTCTCCAGTGGTCGGAGAAATAAAGTTAGGTATAGGGACGATGAAAAACATCTCAAAGATCGAGTCGTATTCTGATAAGGATGATGATGATGATGAATCGGTGGGTTCAAAGAAAGATGCGTTTGAAGAAAATAGTAAGGATTCGTTGTGCAAATCTCGCAAGCTAAAGATGCTAGTTTTCGCTGGTGATGTGCACATGGTTGGATCTACCAGGTTGAACGATATTTCAAAATTCAAGGAATCAAGGGGAAAGATCGTTTACGAGCGGCCTTGATTTGTATGGAGGGGACGACATTGTCCTGGTATCATTGGAATGAAGCTAGGGCCCCGTGTCGTTCGTGGGAGGGGATTAAGAGGAAGCTGTTGGATCTCTTCCATGCTTCACATGAAGGAAACGTTTATGAACAATTTCTAAACATCCGACAAGAAGGTACAGTCCGTGACTTTGTAGACAGATTTGAGAGCTTGGTTTGTCAACTTCTCGATCTACCCGAAAAGGTTTTGGAGAGCACCTTTATTAAGGGTTTGAAACCAGAACTTCGTTCCACAATACAGATCATGGAGCCGGAAACCCTAGCTCGTGCCATGCGGATGGCGATAAAGATGGATGAGAACCGGCCAGCGGCAGCAACACCGCTAGGGGTGTTCACGGGGCGGGGCGGGGCGGGTAGTGAGATTTTTGATATCCATATGTACGGGGCGGGTACCTAATTTTACTATCCGAAATGGAACCGCGCGGGGCGGGTACCCGCACCGAACGGATCGAAAAAAAGCGGGTACCCACAGTTCGGTTCACGGGTACCCGCATTTTGTCGAATTCTTTGATGTACACAAAATATATACTAGAAAATGAAGTTATTTTGTGACAAACTAACACAATTAACCCTAGAAATGTTAGAAAATGAAAATAAAAGTATCGAGGATTGTCGTCGATATGAGTATGCAAAAATGATCTAGATTGAATTTGACCAACAAACCAATGGAAGTAGGGGGTGAGCGGAGAAAACACGGTATGTAATAAAGATTTTTTTTAAGATTAGTAATTTTTAATTATGAATTATTAATAAATATATTTTTTCTTATTAAATTAATTATATACGGGGCGGGTACCCGTGGGTAGTAGATTTTGAGAACCGAACCTGACCCGCGACTTAGCGGGTACCCTTATTTTTGGGTTTTTCGGGTCACGGGTTGCTCGGGTATCGGTTTTCTCAGTTTCGAATCATGCGGTTCGGTTAGGTTTTACGGTTTTTCGTTTTTTTGAACACCCCTAAACACCGCAGACAGGAGAGTTAGCGGGAAAAACCGCCACGAATGGGCCAAACTTAGGATCGCCAGATGGGGTTTTTTTTTTTCTATCCACCTTGAGGACAAGGTGTTTTTTGGGGGCGGAGTAATGATAAGACCTAAATCAGTATTTTATTATTATAATTAGATAGTGATTAAGGTATTTTAATTATTAGGTAAGTATTATTTTATATAAGTTTTATTTTAGATAAGTTTTGTTTTAGATAAAGATTAGAATCAGTTATTTTAGGATATTGTTTAAGTATAAATAGGCCATTAGGGTTGTAATTTTGTTATGGTTAATCTGATTAGTGATTTTGATATCATTGGAGTGTGGTTTACCTCTCGAAAATAAACTGTGGGAGAGTCAATCGACCTCTCGAACGTCGATTATTCTATCTTCATATTTTCTTTTTGTCTTTTTAAAACTTTACCAATCTGGTTCCTATCATGCTCTTCAAATCTGACTTTGAACAATGAAAACAAAATCGAATCTTTATAAAGGCGTTTCTTCGAATACTTTGAGTGCATAACCATATTATGTGAAGAATCAATAGATCTAACCTTAAGTCTTATTTATAAAACCTCAAATCTTTAGAGGTTGTTTTAGATGACCGATCTGAAGAAAGTTTTTTCAGGTGGCTCTGATACTAATTCTTGGACCCAATATTCACACAATAGATGAAAAACTCCACATAAATGTAGCTACGAGAATGAAAATAACAGCGAAAAGTTATATAATGTGTGGATTGAAATACATATGAAGAAGAGATTATCAAGAATACCACACTTGACAATTGGACGACTCTCATGTGAGCTAGCTAGTCTCACATAGTCTATGTGTGTAAAATGTTTTCTCTATAAAAATCTTACGGCTAATAGAACCCTAAACACATATTTATAGTGCCAAATTAGGGTACTTTTACACATAATAAGCCAAGCCCATAAACTACCTAAAATCCAAACATACAATTCCTTACAAATATTCATTAATTTTGGGACTAAATTAATCTAAGAGAAGAAAAAAGGGCCTTTTGACTTCTGATTGAAAATGACAAAAACTCAATTGTATGAAATGAAGTCGAATGTAGGATGTTTAGAGTTTGACAAAGAAATAACAGAGAGGAAGCCAAGTAATATCAAGATTTATAATAGGAATTTGACTGACAAGGTTATTGAGTTGGAAACTATCATTTATCTAAGAGATCAAACCAAAACAAACCATTTTTTCGAATAAGCCTAAATAATTTAAGTTTTATAATTCCAAGTGGGGATTTGGATATGATAATCCTTCATATCTTAAGAAGGCTATTACTAATATGCGTGTTCATCAAGTCGAATTTCGGGTTTCTCAAATTCTTTGAATCGGGTTGTTCGGGTTTGAAAGTTTTTTAGGTAAATTCGAAACTCGATTCGAATTCAAAATGGAACATGTAAAACCGACTCGAATTCGCATTGTCGAATTCGAATCGAATTCGAGTCGAATTCGGATTTATCCAAATTCAGCTTAAAAAATATTCTATTACAAAATAAGGAGATAGAAACTAATCATTTGATCCAAAAAAAGGATGAAAGTCAACATTACATTTAGCCATTCACTCAAATTGAGTATCAATCATTCAAATATCCATATTACAAAATATCAAATAACAATTAACAATGACAAACATCCAAAATTCCATATAACAACAACAAAATATCAGATAACAAACTCTCTACAGTGTAGATAACCAACAAAAATCTAAACCTCACAATGTAGATAACTAGAAATAAAGCTTGAAAAATATATATATATATATACATACATATATATATATACAGGGGTGGGTTCAAATACAAACCACCCTTTCGTTGTGAACGTGAGGACAGCCCAGAGCGCGACACGTGGCAATCTGAAACGGCGGGTCAAGTCATATTCAGTCTGAATAAAACTGCATGTTAGTGTTATTCATACTGAATAACGCTTGACCGCGGATGACCCGCGGCTGACCCGCCCGCGTCCAATTGCATCAGAGTGCATGTTAGTGTTATTCAGTCTGAATAACGCTTTATTCAGTCTGAATAACTAAGTCGAAATTTTTTCAAATTGCCACGTGTCGCGCTCTCGTTTGTCCTCACGTTCACAATGAAAAGGTGGTTTGCAATTGAACTTTCACCTATATATATATATATATAAAATCTTGTGTATATATATATATATATATTCGAATTTCGAATCGGGTTTCGAATATTTTTATAAATTCAAAATTCGATTCGAAAACCAATGTAAACTTTTGAATTGAGTCCAAAACCAATTTGAAAACCAAACAAACCGATTTTGAATTGAAATATTCGAGTTCGAGTCGGTTCGAATTTCGGTTTTTACGAATAACATTCAAATATTGAACACCCCTAATTACTAAGGTTCCTACTTTGTATACTTTCGATTTGATGAACTATAGTAATAGTCATCCTCAAATTCAAATTGTAGGGACTTTACCCGCTTAAGAAGTTTCTCTCTCTTTCAACGTTGTTCTTTGTCTTTTCTTTGAGTCTGAGAGATTTATTCTTAGATTGTGACCGGTCAAAGCCGCATTTCTTGATCAGATGAGTGGTGGAGAGTGGTGGAGATCACTTCTCTACTTTGTAGTTTTTTAGCACTTCTCATTTTATTCATATTGAATAATACTTAATAATATATAATGTTGTATTATTCACTTTAAATAACACTGAATAATGTGTTATACAGTCTGAATAATACATAATTATTCGTAGTGAATATACCACGTGGCGTGCTCTCGGTTGTCCTTACGTTCACAATGAAAAATGAGTTTTCATTTGAAGCTAACCTTCTATAAGTTCACGTGAGACCAAGTTGTTTCCATGAGACTGGTGAGACCGAGACAAAACACATGAAATTTCATAGCAAAATAACGTGAAGGTAAAAAGCATTCGAACATTCGTACTAACAAAAAACCTACAAAGTAAAAAAATTAAAAAACGTAAAAAAAAATCCAAACATTATATCGGAACCTTCCCAGTGAAAGTGTTGTAAAGGTAAAAAATCGATCTTCACAGTAAATAACACCATGAACGTAACATTTCCATGTTTTCACCACGAACGCTCGAATTTTTTACTTTCACAGCGTTTTGCTGTGAAGTTTCATATGTAAAGCCTTGGTAACACCAATCTCTCATAAACAGTTTCGTCTCATGTGAATTTGAGTATATATATATATATATAGACTTATATATACTTCTTGAATTACCCTTAAATTACCTAAATGGAATAAATAAAATTATTTGGATAAGTTGGTATAGAATCTTGGGTTCATTAAAGTGGTGTTCTTTTGCCTTTGAAACTCGCTTTTCCGCTTCATCATGTGACTTTTAATCCACGCGCATTCACGATATATAATTTCAGATTGTAGGAGATATACGGGATTTTGGCGACAAGAACCCCATTTAACAAAAGTACATTTTAACTATTTACCCTTCTTTATTTACAATAGTTACAATCTTGCCCCTAAATGTTTTTATATAATACCTTAAACCCCCTTATGTTTGAAAAAGTATAAAACAGCCACGAATTGCAACCATTTCATTTTACAAGTTACAAAGTAAGAATGACGTAATCGAACCAAAATAAACAAGTGTGTCTAATTTGGTTTTGAATAATCCAATTCAAATAAAAATTGGTATATTTTCATTTTATTTGAAGAACATAATTTATACTATATCCAATATATTGCGTTAGCAATATATTAAAAAACATTTGATTTATGGTGAAAATAATTTATTGTTTACTTCCAATACTATTTTAAGGTCTTATATCATATAAAAAAAGAAATGATTTACCTTTATATAATTAAATGTTGCTTGAAAGAAAATCATCTATGTCTAGTGATAACAAACCTAATCAAATTACTCAATTCGGTTCAAAACCTTTTGTGATCCAATTTGTTTTTACATTTTTGTTCAACCAAAGCCATTAATTAAGGACCGAGCTTATTAAGTGTTCACGATGTCTTGTATCACCGTATTTTTTGTCTTACGAGATGTAAAAAATTTTAATTTTATAAATGTGCTACTATATGGTTTTTTAGGGTGCCACCGTATCATTTTTGAAACTTTAGTGAGTTGCTAGAAAACCAAAAAATCTCTTCAAATCAACAAAAAAAACTTAAAATTTTCTTAAAAAATCAACCAAAAACCGAAAATTTTACTCGAAATCAACCAAAAACTGAAAAATTATCCCAAAATCAACTAAAAATGAAAAAATTCTCTCGAAATCAACAAAAAAACAACTAGTTTTTTTGAAATAAATCAAAAAAAAATTTCTCTCGATTCAACAAAAAAAAATTGAAAAGTCTATCGAAATCAATAAACAATTGAAAAAAAAATCTATCAAGGTAACCAAAAACTTAATTATATAATGTCATTGTTAGAAAAATATTCTGGTTCCATCTCTATTACAAATATTTCAAACAACTATATTATATTGTTTTTAAAAGGTTATATTTAACCATGGAAGCCTAAATGAAAGTTAATGACAATAGACGAATTGATTACTACATTATTAAAGTATTGTTATTTTTATAAAATATATATATATATAAATATCCTTTATCATAAATCAATGATAAATATTGGAACTTTAACCAACTATAAACTCGTATTTTTCACTTTGATGTGATAATCAATATTTGGTATCATTTCTGATTTCTTATTGGCAAAATATGATCATTATCTATGAAGCGAAAAGTTCTAGGGACATTAATAATTTAATATTTATCTAAGTTAATTAAAGAGGGTATTATAGTCAATTTGAAATATAGGAGGACCTGATTGTAAATGGTGGAAGATAAAGAAGAAGCGCGTTGGTGAGCTGGTCCAAAAAGGATGTCTTCCAAGGAACAAAATATTGAGCTTATTCCAAAATGGATATAAACATGGGAAATGGTTAAAAATAGTCAAATTCTTTTGATTAAATTTACGTTTTAACCATTTTTTTAAAGTTATATTTGGAAGATGATGTTTTTATTTTATAAATTGATTCTTTCATATTTGTATAACACTTTCAAAGCTAATGTACAAGTTAACGAAACATTTATTTTTTAGATGAATTAATTTATTAAGTAGATATATCAACCCCCTTTATATTTATGTGGTTACGCAAGTTTTATTTTTAAATTAAGAAAAAAAAAGAGTTTCTTCACATAAATTTGCCCAATAATTCGCGTTTGTATTAGATCATTTGCGTAAGAATTCTTATTTCTACAAACTTTGACTAAAATAGGAATTAGGTTTAAAAAATGGTTAACAACTGAATTCAAGATTATATATTTCGATCAATTTCCTATAAATATGCTTAGAGATAGGAGAAAAGATCCTTCAAAAATAAAACTAGATATTCCAAATGGACCAAATTTATATAACATTAAGTTTATATAACTCCACCCAAAATGGACCAAATTCTCATAGTATACAAAATTTATTGATGCTACCATCCTTTCATGGAGAACATTTTGTCATCGAAATCTTGATGTTAACAAAATAAATTAGGGATCGCTTCTTCATATCCTCGTTGGTTTCCCACGTCACACTGGAGTCGCGATATTTCTACTAATGCACCTTAATCATCAAGATATCTTTATGGTGAAGCTTTTTAGACTTTCTTTCCAAAATGACATTGAGTTTCTCAACGTAACGGTTATTCATGCCCACCTAGGTCTCTGATAGTGATATCATGCTTTCTTCTTTCGCAAGTAACAAATGTGAAAGGTGTTGTGAATTCTCATCATCTCTAGTGGTAACTCTAATGTGTAGACTTGGAGCCCGACCTAGCTTGAAATGGTGAACGGTCCAAGGACAAAATGGAGAGTTAGCTTTTCATGCTTTCTGAACCTTACTATAATTTTCCAACGAGACACTTTCAACATCAGAAGTTGTCCTACTTGAAATTCAATCGGTCTTCTCTTTTTATTGGCATAGATCTTTTGTTGATATTGGACCGCTTTTAAATGTTTCGAATGCAATTCACTATGTTTGTGGTCTCTTACATGATCTCCAGACCCATAAATTGCTTTTTACCCATCTTTAGCCAACAAACACGCATCCTACATTTTTCATTGTTCCAATCCAATTCGTTTGCAAATCAAACAAACAAATTTCAATTAATTAGATTGATTACATTTCACTTCTTGCCAAACAACTGGTCAAACTTGATGACATTCTATTTTAATTATTTTGAGAATTTAATTTTTTTAACTAATTTCATTCATTCAAAAATTATTCTTCAAACCAAACATAAATTTATTCGCTATATATAATCTTTAACTTACTAAATATAAAGATTTTGAGTCCATCACCATTCATATTTAAATCATAATAAAATGTCCTTTCATACAGAATTAATGCGACTTACAAATAAATAAATAAAATTAAACAAAATTAAACCTAAAAAATTTATTGGTGAAATTATTAACATTCAGATAACTGTTATTTAAAGATAAAATTCATTCTTCTTGAAGTCAAAATTTTTTATTAGGTGGGATATTGACATCCATGCCCCACAATCTACCTATATCTCTTTGAGACGTTATGCAACAGATGGGACTTGGTTAGTTGGTTGTACTATACCCCTGGTTCAATCTTGTACACTTTGATATACCCTTCAAATATTTCAAATAGAAAAATATTTTAAGAATACTTTTTTTTATTATTTTTTCTATAAAAATCAACATAAAATTCAAAATAGTTTTGATAGTTTTTTGTAATTATATAGATAGTTTTAATATACCATTACATAGTTTTTTGTAATTATTTACGATTATTGATTGTAGGCAATTCAATCAACACCATACAAAACCCGTATTTAAGAACATTAGATGTCATTCAAAAAAAAAAAAAAAAAAAACATTAGATGCACTCTTTTGTCTCACTCAGCCGCTAAGGCTAGCCAGGGGATGTACGATTGTATGTAAGCATTACTATAACAATTTGTCTCACATGTATATAAATTATACTTGTGTAATCCTTATAAGTTCAAATATGTAGATAATTTTCACCATGTTAAGTTGATTTTGAGGCTATTAGGCTAATTTGTTGTTTTGAGAGATGTTAAAATTATATTCATTTGTTTTTGGAGTGACTTTTGGTTACTTGGTGGGTCGATATGGTAATAGGTTTTTAGCATAAGAGCAACTAAGATAAAATTTATGTATGTCTTAATCACTGAAATTTGAATGGTTGTTAGACACAAATGTCGTACAAATAGTTTTTTTTTTTTTTATATGTTCATTTATCATTAACCTAAAATGACCAATACAACTAGAAATAAAAGTTAAGAACCAAATATGGTTTTATTGGATTGATCATAAGTAATTTTTTTAATTTTGCTATTGTTAATGTCAATGATTGAGTATTGATAGTAGATCATGGACTTCTCTTAAGATATATATGGTTTCTATTTTGGGCCATTGGCAGTTTGGCACAACCAAATATGGTTTTCCTATAATTTTGTAGGTCCAAAAATAAACAATTTTGATGAATTATTGTATCTCGATTATCCTAAAAAGTAAAAACATATATTTTAATAATTTGTCCTAAAAAAGATACCACGTTTATTTCTTTTATTTCTTAACAGTTATAATAAAATATTTATCACATGATTTTGGTCTTTTGTTTTATTAAAAGACATTACAAGTATTTGGTTATAAATGAAAAAACAATATGTATATATCTAAATTTGATCAATTAAACCTACATATATAGTGTGTCCAATATTATCAGATAAAACCTTTTCTTATAAAATATATTTTTTCAGACCTGTATATAAGATTTGTACTTTCTTTCTTGTCTTAATAACATTTGTTTGGCTTAAAAGATATATTTCAGACCCATATATAAAAGTAATAATGTATGATCAAACTGAAAGCTTTAGTTTCATGAAATAATAAAAATTTCCACTTTAAAACATGAAAGTCAATAATAAAATGTGGGGGCTATCAGCAATGGACTATGCTTCCAACAACAACATGGCATGTTGACAAAACATAAAAGAATAGTCAAATTAAATTATTAAATCCAAAATAATGGCCAATGTTTTTTTCTTTCTTTTTTTTTTTTTTTTTTTGAAGAAAATGGCCAATGTTTTATTTCATATCAATATGTTTGAAAATATTTAAACAAAAACCTAAACTATCATATAATATATTTTTTAACATCATTTTTAAAATTATAGTTTAACACCTAGATGAAAATTATAAATTTTTGAAAACAAACTCACCTATGGACCATATAATCATATTACCGAACATTTTGTTGAGTTTAGAGAAGGAAATCCTTCTTAACTTTGTCCCACATTGTTTTTAAAGAGGAAAAGGAGAGGAATTCCATCAATATATAATATAGAGAAAGGTTACATTAGCTTTTTGGGTGTTCAAATCGGATCGGGTTCTGTTATGGATACCTAAACCGAACCGATTTAACCTATTAAAAATTTCAGTATCGGACTTTGTTTCTCGGATTTCTCAGGTTGGGTTTTTTTGTGTTTTTTCAGTTCGGGTTTAGTCGGGTTGTTCGGGGCGGTCGGGTTTTGCTCACCCCGACCTATGGTGCAGTGTACATATTATCATCTCAAAACAAAATACATTTTAGAACTAATGTAAATTTATTGCTTATATAACGTTTCTTTACCGTCATTATCTGTATTGCATATTCACGTATCTTAAAAATTGAACAAACTCTATGTTGTTTAATCTAAAATGATATTTAATTTTGGATGTAAAATTTGAACGAAAGATTATGTTACTTATTTCATAGAGTAAATTACGATTTTCATCTTTATGGTTTGATAGAAGTTTTGATTTTCGTCCATATTATTTATAAATTATAGTGTTTGTCTCTATGATTTGTAAATCATTACTACTCTAATCCTTAAGATTTACAATTTATTGTTGTTTTTGTTCTTGTAATTTACAATTCTTTACTATTTTGCTCCTTTATATTTAAATATAGAAAGTAATCATTGGGAAACGAAAAAAGCAATTATTAAATTACGGAGACAAAAATCACAAATCTTAACAAATCATAAGGACTGAAATGGTACTTTACTTGACAAATATTATGTTTATTTTAGAAGGGTTCAAATGTATTTGTATTAAAGTTCCACAAAAACACAATGTTCCATTATTAGCAAGAAACCTAAGGGGACAAGACAAGTCCCAACACAAGGAAAACATTTATAACAGAAACCATACCCCCATGGTCCATGCCCATATGCCCAACACATCAATTTGCTTCACAATGTCCTTTTCCTTTCTTATCAAAATATTTTTAATTTCTTTTTCCATAAAGGTCCAGATATCATATGTTTCTATTAATAAATATTTATGAGGATTTTTGGATAGGCTTGGGTTGTCTGTGAATACTTGAGGTTTATACGAGAAACATGATATCTGGTTATCAATTGCTAGATAAGAAGTTGATGTACATTAGAATATGATGCACTAGATTAATTCCCTTCTAAAATGCAATTCATGATAAAAGTCCAGGTATCATATTTATGAGGGTTTTTAGATAGTTGTTATTAACCGTTAGATAATAATCACATTAGAACATCGAGGTGGTGATCAACCTAATATTATATATAATATGCATATTTTGATAATTAATGTATAAAAATGGGTTCAAGAGAGAACGATAAAAAGAGAATAAGATATATATCACCAATTTTTATAAACTTTTGGCATCATATGTTTCAATTTTGTGAGAATGTAAGAATTAGTGAAACATTTATACTGTATGAATATTGCAACTTTTATATCATCTTCGGTTATATATTGGAATGATACATCACATGGTATGAATGTAAAAACATATCTTAATTTTGTTTTCATGACAAAATATTGACACAACATAGAATACTTCCGTTTTTTCTCATGATTTCATAAGAAAAGGTTATTTTTCTCATAATCAGGCTTGTATGTATATATTGAGCTGGATGAAAATTCAACCGAAAACATATTTATTTTCATAAAAATACGAAAACATGTTTATCACATATAAAAAATACACATAAAAGACCGAATGGTGTTTTCGTAAAACTAAAATGTTTTTTTATGAATTACTACATAAAATTTTGTGATAGATATTTAAATTTATCATTAGAAGTACAATAACTCCAAATATCTTTTAAACATATCTTATTTAAATTTGATATAATAATAATAATCACAAGAGGTTTAAAACTCAAAAACAAATATTCCCACCAAATAACAATCATAATGTCAAACATCAAAATAAAGCTTCATGTCTTTATCTATTAATAGCCATCTAAAAAGGCCCAACAAATAAAACAAAATTCAACGAAGACAGATCAGTTGATTATGATTAGTTATATGTTATATCTTGTGTAATTATATATCCTAAAATAGAAAATATTAATCATATGTAATTTGTAAGTGTTGGTCTGTTGGACATGTTTGGCCCAATAGTGAACAACCCATTCTTATTTTTAAGTCTTTGGGCCAACACATATATATACCTTGTATCTAGAATTCTAGATTCTATTTGAACTCGGTTGAAATATTTTTTCAAGAGAGGTCCACTTATTTGAACACAATACAAACTCTCTTCTTGTGTAGATATAGGCATTTATGTTTAATCATGTAAATCTCTCTCTTGCGTAGTCTCAATTATTATGTACTTATGTTGTCCGGTTTAATTGTCATTACTTGGTGTTGATTTAACTTAGTGATTTAAGATTCAATCTGATTAAAATTATTGTTTTCTCTAATTTATAGTTGTTGCATAGTCCATTATGAGTACCACTGGTATCATAGGTAATATCATATTTGAGTGGTAAAGCTTAAAATTGAGGTGGTTAAGTGGTACCATTAGTAGACTTAAAAGTGTTTGATAGAGTCATAAGAAAGGCAAACGTAAAATTTGCTAATCTTGTAGAAGTTGCACAATGCTTTGGC